>JASAUF010000045.1:2412500-3012500 GCA_030180095.1 Magnolia changhungtana | reverse complement strand
CGTGCCCTTTGCAGAAGTGGGCCCCATGATCCAGTGATCAAGATTGCTGACTGGCGGGCATGATAGTGGATGGACCATGCCAGATGAAGGTCTTTTTCAGGCAAGGTCCATCGATAGTTGGGGCCATCGGATGAACGGTCTGGATCATTTGATCAATGAGGTTTTTTTTAATTAAATAAAGTCAGCATAGAGACAAAGACTGACCTTTATTTCCTTTTTTTTCTTTCTTTTTTCTTCCTTCTATTTTACTCTGAGAAAGGGACGGAGGGAGAAGCGAGAAGCGAAGACGGCAATGGAAGCACACGTGACCACGTGTAACATGTGTGAGAGATCTGGGCGACTCATCATGCAGGTTCTGGTTCAAAATCAGGCTGGCTAACTCATCGGTGGGCGTCCAAATTTCAACGATCATATATGACTAACGGTAAACCTTTGACATGCTTGATTTTTAGGAAAGGACATGACCACGGAGGGAACAAGCCTGATTAGTGGTCAGGATCTCACATGCTTTTACGATGTTAGAACGTGTTAGGCGAACCGCCTCTACCGTCTCCTGCTCTAATCGCGTCAATATTTCGCGAGATCGTCCAAGATGGACGAGGATTGCGTCCTACCTCCGCCCGGACAGGGCTCTGTGGAGCCCGCAGTGATGTAAGTGTTTTATCCACGCCGTTAATCGTTTTATTTTACATCATTTTAAAGTAAGATCCAAAAAATGAGGTAGATCCAAGCTTAAGTGGACCACAAAGTAGAGATTGAACTTCCACCATTAAAAACTTCTTGAGAGTCGGAGAAGTTTCGGATCAAAGATGATATTTGTGTTTTCACTTCATCCACGTCTAAATAACCTTATGAACAGGTTTGATGGTAAACAAACATCACGGTGGCCCTTATAAAGGTTTCAACAGTGGGTGTCATTATCACTGCAGCTTCCTTTGGTGTGGTCCACTGGAGCCGTGGACATGCCTCAGTTTTAGGATAATATCTTAAAATAATATGAGAAAAGTGATGGAGGGCGCAGATAAAACAATTACATCACGGTGGGCCCCACAGAGTACTGCCCGGACGTAATCCGTCCGGGCAGGGTCGGACGCAATCCGCGTCCGTCCTATATAAGAAGGGCGCGATTAGATTCTAGGGGCATCACACGGATATATATATATATATATATATATATATATATATATATATATATATATATATATATATATATATTTCATCCGCATTGCCCGTACATTTTTTTTCCCTATCAATTTAGATTACTGGACCAAAAATAAGACAAATCCAAGGGTCAAGTGGACCACACCGTAGGAAGAAGCGGTGTTAAGGACGCCCAACATTGAAACCTTCTCAGGGACCACCGTGCCGTTTATTTTCCGTACAACCGGTTGATATATTCATGTACACTTGTATCCAGTGAAAAAACAAGTATCATCTTGATCTAAAACTTACGTGGTTCTTAAGAATTTTTCAACGGTAGGAATTTAATCCCCACTATGTGGTCTATTTAAGCATTGGATATTCTCTATTTTTTTTTTTAAATACTAACTTAAAATGATATGAAAAAAATGGATGGACAGTATAGATAAAATTCATACATCACGGTGGCCCATCAGTGGCCTTCGGAGCCTCCGCCTGTCTCGAACTCCGAACAAGCGGTGGCAACATTGTGTTTTCTCTTAATATCATGTTAGTTGTGGGTGTTTGACACAACCGTTCATAGAAAATTTACCCAAACTCAAACTCGAAACAGGCTCGATCAGTCCAAGTCAAGCACGAGCTGGAAAAGCTCGGCTCGGCCCAACTCGTGTACCCGGGTGGTAGACTCACTGGAGTTTCAACACTAGGTTAAGGGTTCGAGTACCCACGGTGGTGAAATCCCACGGTGTGCATATGTGGGGTATGTGTGCGTGTGGCGTGAGTGTGTGGGGGTGTGTGTGCGTGTGTAAAAAAAAAAAAAAAAAAAAAAAAAAAAAAAAAAAAAAAAAAAAAAAAAGAAGAGAAAACACAATGCACAAGCCACCATAGAAAGATGTTATAACCTGCCCAATATTGATATAACTAGTTGAAACAATAAAATACAAATTTCTTTAACAATAAAATATGTCCAAATTATATAGATTTCTTTAACATAAATCATACAACAAAAGGGCAGGAGCTTACCGAACTGGCTTGTTGCAGCAGTGGCAGGGGTGACCGGATTGGCGAGCTACAGTGGCAGGGCCGCAGGGGTGACCGGACGAGCGAGCTGCAGTGGAAGGGTCCGTGCGGGTAAGGGAGGAGAGAGAGAGAGAGACGAGTAGAGAGGGCCGTGCGGGTAGGGGAGGAGGGAGAGGAGTAAGGAGATCAGACGGTCGTGCGTCGGTGCGGCCGTGCAGGTAAGGGAGGATGATGGGGAGAGAGAGAGAGAGAGAGAGAGAGAGAGAGAGAGAGAGAGAGAGAGGAGGAGGAGGAGCTTCACCGGATTGAGAGAGAGGAAGGAAGAGAGGGAGGAAGAGAGGGTTAAGGTTTAGGGTTCATACGGGCGCGGAGCGGGATGTTTTTTAAAAATGGGTAGGGTAGGGTTTTTTTTAAGGGTATATATACCGTATACCGGGTCGAGCTGAATTCGAGCAGTATTCGAGTAGAGTCGAGTCGA
The DNA here is from genome assembly GCA_030180095.1 of Magnolia changhungtana. Taxonomy (NCBI): domain Eukaryota; kingdom Viridiplantae; phylum Streptophyta; class Magnoliopsida; order Magnoliales; family Magnoliaceae; genus Magnolia; species Magnolia changhungtana. The sequence goes on along the minus strand of JASAUF010000045.1, from coordinate 3,009,862 downwards.
GCTGGGGCAAGATCGAACTCGGCTCAAACTCGTTTCGAGCTCCAAAAATCAACTCAACTCGGTTTGAACTCAACTTCGATCTAAGTGGAGTCGAGTCCAACGAGCTACCAAGCTAAGGGCTTGTTTAGATTCGTGTATAGTATTGTATTGTATCGTACTTGGGTACTGTTCATGTATACATTGGACAGGCCTCAGAATACATCCTTCTCACCATGCCATTATTCAATGTTTGGATAGGAGGTATAGTGCAGGCAAGTATACTAGATCTTGTACAGATCAATGTTTAGATACGAAGTAGTAGGCGTCCATATTGTTCAAACAGTCAACTACAACAGTACGTGGTTTGTGCCAACCGTTCATATATTCTTCATAATTCTTGTTTCTTTCATAGGTGGTGGTGTCCACCGTCAGTTGATATGCTTTATTTGATCCGTCCAACGTAATCTGATCCGTCCGTCATGATCTGATCCATCCAATGTGATCTGATACATCCGACGTGATCTGATCCGTCCAATGTGATCTGATCCGTCCGTCATGATCTGATCCATCCAATTTGATCTGATCTGTCCGTATGATCTGATCCGTCCAACGGTTTGAACTATTCTTTCTTTCCTTTCCAATTCTCGTCCACTTCATATTATGGTGGTGGCCACCGTGAGTTGATGTGATTCATCTGATCGCCCAACCGTAGACCCCACGATGAGGTCGGAGCTCATCTAGACCGTCCATTGGTTTTGAAATAGCTGACCGACCATGATCTGGTCCACCTTTGCCTCGTACTATATCCTAGAGGGAGAAGATGAGACAATCCTATGATAAAGTTACGTGCGACTTTAAAACAAAACATAATATCACGATTGTGATCCAGAGGACCCAGTTCAAATAAGAAATAAAAAATTACCAAAATATTTGGAAAAGTGCATCTGTTAATTTCTGATTGATTTATCCAACCCAATTTGAACTTCTTGTGATACAGTCCATGATACAGTCAGAGGATCCAGTCATGATGTCTATAAAAAAAACAACAAAAAATGATAGCTGCAGAATTCACCTCAGCCATTCAATGTAACTAAACTCGAAAGAACAACCTTATGCAGGCATAAAAAATCAACAATCCAAGTAACAAACGAAACAACAGAGTCATGCATTGATCGTCTCCAACTTCAGCAACGGTCACCCTCTCGGCGTTGGCAGCTTCCCGCACATTCCTAGTGGCAATTTGGGGCCGATTTGTGAGAGAAGCAACATAGTTGCCACTGTCCATGGTTGAGGGACGATGAGATGCATGAACAGTGGCACTTCCAGTGGGCTGTTGCACCGTCCGATCGGTGAAAGAAGCCTAATTGATATAGTAAACAGAAATAATTTTTAGACAGAATCTTCTTAATGGATATAATGTATTCTTCACTGCTTCAACTAACAAAATAAATCTACATATGAAATAACTAATATCCTACCAACTTGATACTGATTCTAGGCACATCTTCGAAAGTCAGGAAAGACTTGTGTTTGCATCCACCGAAACCGTGAACTTGGGCATTACAGTCATCCCAAGTTGCATAGATCCCGGGATTCCTTCCCACAAACACCACATAATACTTATGCTTCATTCTGCTGCAAGCATTAATCAATGTCTTAATCAGTAGGATAACTAGAAAAAAAGTAGGAGAAAACAGGCCCCCGTTAACAAATCATTCAGAACGTAAGCGACGCGTCATCACTCCAGGCCTGATTTACAGCGCCCTGAATTACAAAATAATTTCTCAACTGTAATGCAAGTGAAGAGTGTATCAGTCCATAATGCAATACTCATATTGTCATTCAATATCAACAACTTCAGATTGAGCGCTCGGGAATGATCGTGATATGGTGGTACTGAAAAGCTTCACAACTAGCCAGAGTAGCATCAGCTAACCGAGTTTAAAGGCCACATGTGCAACCAATAATACTAACAAATGTGGATGTACGCAAAATATGATACATCGTTGACAACTGAAAAAATAAAAGTAGACCATCACCAGAATATGAATCGCACTCTGAATTCACAAACATCTAGTGTAACACCCCGGTTCCCGGAACCCGAGTACGTTACTCGTTTTCCAAAAACCCGAGCATTAACCTTTGAAAACCCTCAAATTTCACGTACATTTTTTTTTCTTTTATCAGAGTTAATAATATAGCGAGATGAAGATAAACCAGATATTAGAGTGAGTCCAAATTTACATAACCAATGTTTCAAGTGGTTACCCAAAGACCTATACAAACCAATGTCGTAGCCTTTACAAACATAACAGTATAAATTAAATACAAATAAAATCAGGAATGGAGAGTCGCAAGATCATCTGGCTCCTCCCATTCCTCCTGAACACCAGTGTACGCATCATCTGGTCTCCTGCACACTGAGTACGGTTCGATAGTGTCAATGACTATCCAGTGAGGTATACCTCCAAGATTTATCGCAGCATCAAGATAATTAAGCATAGTTATCAGAGACAACATATAACAAATATTACCCAATAATTATTAGGGGAATCAGATACGTATTCATTAAATAAATCACACAAGATAATCTTGTTTAAATGCATAGATGCATGCACATGCTCACAGTCCTAGGTATGCACATCCAGCTGGTAAAAAGTCTCCCAAGGAGAACCAGCTACTCGGAAAAATACTCAAAGGTACGCCCAAGGAGAACTAGCCACCTGGAAAAGACCATAATAATATATAGATCGCCCAAGGAGAGTTAGTCACTTGGAAAAATACTCGAAAGTACGCCCAAGGAGAACTAACCACCCGGAAAAGACTGTAATAATACATAGATTTCCCAAGGAGGATTAGTCACCTGAAAAAATACGTAAAGGTACGCCTAAGGAGAACTAACCACCCGAAAAATACCGTAATAATACATAGATCGCCCAAGGAGGATTAGTCACCCGGAAAAATACACAAAGGTACGCCCAATGAGAACTAACCACCCGGAAAAGACCATAATATATGCCATGAAAATGCATGATTAGCCTAACCATTATTATTCCAATTTCAAACAATCACTTTAACAAAGCTCAAAGGTCATTATGGGGGGTTCATCACCCAAAGATAGGCTCGACACTTCATTTGCAGCATAGTGTCCCATTCCACCATCCTTGGCTCATGAGGCTAGCAAATAGGGTGTTTAAAAGTAATCTACGAAACTAGTGGCCAATTATAGTTCTACAAGTGGGACTTATCATCTAAGGATTATTTAATAATAATTCATTAAAGCCGCAATGACAAATAGCCAATCTAAGCCACAAAAGGGCAAATAACAAAAGCCACTTAGATAATAAATGGTCCATAAGATGGAAGTACACCATAATTTCGTTTAATTCATTACGCAAATGACCACTAATTCGAGGACCTCTAAATACGCCATAAAGTAATCGCAAATGGTAAAATAAGTCACGTACAATATCATTAACATTTACACATATAAAGTGCGCATCTTAAATCAAATTAGAGATACCGGAGATTCATAGCGTGTTAAATTATTTGAATTTAAATCCAAATATATTGCATTTATAAAAGATTACTCAAATGGAGCTAACATTAGTCGTTACTTTCACATTGCACTATATTAAGTAATCAACCAATTAGTTAAACTAAGCTAACTATTATGATGTAGGAAAAGCTTGAAGGGTGATCCTCACCTTAGAGTTGAATTATCTCTCAACGTTGCTAGAGTTGAATGTTCGTACATTAAGATCGATATATAACATGATTAACACAGTAGTGCAGTTAGATCACAACATTACTTAATTTATACATATATGGTTAAAACTAGGTATTTCGATTAATAACTTTAGGATTTGGTGTACCATTTAGAATTTGATGATTTGAAATCGAAATACGGATCAGTAGTAATGCTGATTTAAGGATTTAAAATACTAAAGATAATTAATATATCATAGTTATCTAATTAAAAATATTAAAATTAATTTTAATAATAATAATGGTGAATGGTAATGACTCCATAAGAATTCATAATAATGAAAATTATAATGATAACATCAATACCCAAAATTTAAAATAATAATACTAATAATAATCCAGGTCAGAATCAACTCGATTTCAGTGGTCGCTCAACTTCGACTTTTCAACGAATTTCACGTCAAGTTCCACTTCCACGGTCTATTTACCACTCTGGCTTATTCTTTTTTCTTTCTTCACTCCTTTCCACATTCATGTTTCCTTATTCTTTCTCCAGCCATCACCTAACAATGGTCCTGGCAAAATTAGACGGTCATGCCCTTCACTTCACGGTCCATTTCCGCATTTCACGGGTCCAATCAGATACACTGATCAATGCAGAAATGTTCAGAATAAGGATCATGATCATGAATCAACACTTCTAAATAGGTAGGGAATAAGACCCATGATATCTGGAAATGATCCGTGAAGTGAAGCGGAATGACCGTGAAATGTTGGCATGATCGCTGTTGAAGTGAAGGGGCATGGACCGGCCCCTGAAATGCGTCGAAATGGTCTCAAATCAAGTCAGGTCGATGATCAGGCATATGCATGAAAATCATGGTCATTCTCCTGGATTTTCTCTATCATCGATAAATTTTATCCATCTTCCACGGTTTTCATCCTTTCAAATCCTCAGTCTTCTCACTTTCATTCATCCATGCATCTCTGACATCACGACTATGGTCATTATTAAGATCATGATATCACGACATTTAGTGCGGCATTTCGAAACATTCATTCACGTTTCATTCTCCCATTTCACGGTTTTTTTCTTCCTTTTTTTCAAAGGCCATTTCTATTTCCCAGATACATTTCTCAAGCTACACTTCAAATGAAGCCTAAATGACCGCTTTTATCAAAAGTTATAGTTTTGAAGATGAACGGTGGAATGCCATGGATTGAATGAAAAGCGATAATGGCTGTTGATCGTGAAATGCGGTGAAAATGACCGTGAAGTGAAGGGAATTGACCACTCCCATGTTCATGAAAAGACCGAAATGGAATCAAAACCCTAAATGGATTGATCGATGAGCCTGAATTCCAAATGATCGGAATCAAGTGAAGTGCATACATGAAAATTGACCGGTGAAATGAAGAGATATGACATGAAATGATGACAGACAAAGGAAATTGTAAACCCGATCGGACGGTGATGAAATGCATGTAAACATGGTTTGATTTGCACCTGTAACCTAAACCTATTCTCAAAGAAACTGATAAACTTATAACCTAAACTTAAACCTATCCTTCATCAATAAGATTGATCTGAAATGCATGTAAACTTTGGGACTAAACGGCTATTCCCACTATACTTATAACCTAAACCTAACTCAAATCTAAACCATAACCTAAACCTTGGTTAAACCTATATACATTTTTTCAACTTAAACCTTAACCTACAAGATTATTATTTTTGCGTCCGAACCGTATGTTCGAAATCCTAAACGGTTGACCTATAACTAAACGTCATTTTTCCTATAACCTAAACCCAAGATAAACCTATACCCTTAGTCACCTCTTGGCCAAACCCTACACATGGGCCATTCGCCAAATTTAAACCTAAACCTACAATCCCAACTCCTTTCCATGCCCAATAAACCCGATTGTTTTTTCCACTTTTCATGTTGATTCCAACGTTTGACCCATTTCCGTGGTCTAGTGCCTTCAGGTGATTCCTCCTATTTTTTTTTTTTTCGAGATTTTGATGTCCAATCCTACACTTCACTGGTACATTTCCATGCATATCACTTCATTCCGCCTCTTCCGTGTTGATTCACTCATTTCTGGCAAGATTTCAATGTATGCCCTTTCACTTCACTGGGTCACTTTTCAGATTTTCGGTCAAATCGCTTCACTTCATGGTCATTTCCATGCATATCATGGTCATTCCCGCCTATTGAGTTATTGGATTCACTCATTTCATCAGCTTCATTTCGCATTTACTTCACTTCAGACTTCATTGAAGATTTTACTGGGCCAATCGCTTCATTCACCCCCATTTCGTTGATTCACTTGGTTGATTCCCGTGGTCAAATTCCGGTTGATTCACCTGGACATTTCAACGCACTTTGGACTTGTTTGGCGTGATCACTTCATGGTCACTTCCACGGTTTTGATTGGTTTTGTTCACTAAATTGATCATTTATTCATGCGAAATCAAATAGTATTCCCGCATTTTCCGTGTTGATTCACGACCATTTCGACGTTGCACTTCACGCCCCATTGGATTTCACAAGATGAACGACTTCCATGATTTTACATTTAGGTCCAATCGTTCACTTCACCATTTTCATGTAAGGATGGTCATTCCTTCGCATATTCACGTGTTGGATTCATTTCATTTCGACGCATAATCACGGCCTCCGCTGCTTCAAAAATGGTCAATTGAAAAGCATTTCATGCGGTCCAAGTGACTTCACTTCAATTTCCCCATTTCCATGCAAATCACGGCATTCCCGATATTACGTGTTGATTCACGGCATTTCGACGCAATTCACGGATCTGCCTTTTTACTTGGCGAAGCTACTTCCTCATGATTTCGCAATGTCCACCTGTTCACTTCACATTCATTTCCATAAATCACGGGCGATTATGTGCACATTTCAAAGTGAGTCTCATTCAAACTCCTTATTTTCACTACACATTGCATATATGTTTCATTGAATTATATTAACGGTCATGCATATAATGCTTCAACAATCACCCCCATTTTCATGCATCGAAATTACACGGTCAAAACAATCCCGCATATTAGTGCATTTTGATTAACACATATTTCGGATCACATCCCAACCAGCACGTTCACGTATCAAATTTCATACTTCACAGTATTTCATGCGGTCAAAATCGCGATTATCCTGAAACCTTTCTGCATTTTGATCATTTGAGCTTTTCATTCCGATTCACCTAAAAGGATTTCGATGGTATTTCATCCAAAGCCTCACTTCACTATGGAATCCTACATATTTTCAAAAGTTTGCTACATGATTCACTTTCACAATCATTTATCATGCATATCACTATGAATGCTTATGCTCAACATGAGTACACTATTCATCCCACTTCACTTCAAACTATATGATCCCAAACCTTAATAACACCCTCCTATACCTATGTTCAAATCCAGAAACTTGGAATACCTAATCCTTAACACCAATTATATAACCAATACCTAAAATAAAAGTTATGCAAACTCTAAACCTCAACTCAGAATTCGTGAAATGATGACCAATGACTTTGCTATACATTATGTCCAATATCTGTGGAGAAACAAAACCTAAACTAACATGCATTCCTATATCTAATATTAGAACTTCCAAACCGAACATAGTTCTGAACCTAAACCTTAACTTGCTCAACCTATAACCTAAACTCAAGGGCCTATAGGTCTTCACCTATAATATCGATGAATCTAAACCTAAACCTAACCTAAAGTAACTCAAACCCCTTTAACCTAGAACTGACGAACCTAAACACCAAGTTAACCTATACACATAAATACAAGAGCAGAATGGTCTAGAATTATAACGTAACCTAACTACTCAAATTCCATTCATCGAGGAACCTTTCCTATCGTATCATCCGTTTTGAAGCCATTACTTCATTTAATAGAACTCAAATGAAATCAATGGGAATTACAATAAATTGAGTGTTTGTTATAAACTCCTCTAACATGAAATGAATATCAACAAAACACTTCCATTGTAGAGGATATTATATTCCCCTATGGATTGATAGTCTTTGGCGAAATTGACGATTTACCCGAAAGTTGATATGAATAAATAAAAGTTGAGTATGGACATTAGATAATTTTAGCAAGATAATTTATTAACTTGCAAATAAACGAATCATACAAGAAATCTGTTATATCCATGCAATTGTCGCTTGTTTATTTACAACTTCCGAAATCTTACATTAGACACTACAAAAAGTAAGGTAATTTAGATGCATAAAGTTCGATGGTGCCATTCACCATTTGTCTCATTTCATGTCAAAGCATGTAAATGGATGACCACAATGAGGGACTCACTACTCAATTCCAATACATGTTAAAAAGGTCAATGGCTTGAAGGTGGCATTGAATAAAATAATTCCGTCATCTAACACCTCAAAATGGCCATCTTATAAGAAATGCAAACCCAAATTCAATGTAATGAGGAGACGCATACACTTGAACAACCCATTCATATAACGGTAGAGAATTTGATGTTGAACTTTACGGCACTTTCACTTCATGAGAGGATATATGAAGAGATATTTATCCTTCAAAGCCCCAACAATCGACTTGAAATGAAAGAAATTGGTTCACAATTCAATAGATATGTACTGTAATACCTTGTTATGAAATTTCATCGGATGATGCAAAGTGTCAGAGGAGCTTATTAACTTCCCTATCCGATGATGATTTTGAAGAGGTGGTTCATGGAATGGTATGTTACGAAGAAGATGGTTTTATAGAAGAAACAAGTAATGAAATCGCAAATTGTTAAAATATAAAGTCATCTCATCTGTTCTTATACAGCAGAGCATGCACCCATCAATTCAATCCATCGACGCTCACCAGCAAGGCATTGTGAAATCCTAAAGAGGATTTGGAATATTTGCGATTTTCTCTCGTCCATTGGTGGAATAGGGTGTAGACAGTCAAAAATATAGACAGTATACATGCCAATAAGGGAGCCGTCCCCGCATCGAAGAGGCTCATGCAAGATTTTTCCTTCCGGAATGTTACGGTGGTTGAATATAGCCAACCCGAATTGCAAGGGAGGGAGATGACCGTACCCGATGGATTTGCCTTCGGGTAGAAGGAACAGATGGCTCGATGTGCAACGAGAAAGCTTGAAAAAAAAACTATGACAAGACTACGGAATGTGCGGACGGATCTTTCAAGGGCCTGGTTCGATACAAATGCCGACATGCGTGCTCTCGAACCGAGCTATGGAGAAGGCAAGTGGAGAGATCCGCCGTTCCCATCGGATGCTTTGAAAACGTCTGTTTGAAAGTCGTCCCGTTTAAACACAATGAAAGCGTTGTATCAAATAAATGGCATTTTTTGCATGCAATCGATTAGGGAACATTTTTTTGGTCGAGATGTGTAGATGTATTCCAAACCGTCATCTTTGACGAACGTACGAGATGGAAAATCGGCTATTCTTAACCAAACATTGCTCATGTCACATCGGACATCCATTAATACAATGCAATACACCCCTAACCATCAAGTGTGAGAATCCAAATAGGCCTTAAGATCTACTATGTGTAAAAATTTTATGGTGGCAATACCAAATCCGCTACCTAATGAACAAAAAAACATAAGCGGATTGGTGGTATACCTCACAATAGTTTCATTGACGTTAGCAAGTTCAATGGGTCTAATCATGAGGTATGTATTATATCTAAACCGTCCCATCCATTTGAAATAACTCGCTTCAAGGCTTGAGACAAAAAATAAGACAAATCTAACTATTAAAGTGGACCACACTGATAAAAGTTGATGGGGATTAACGTCTACCAACTTGAAACTCTTTTGGGGTCACACAAGTTTTGGACCAATATGAAAAAAAAGGCAGGGCATTTCCTCTTCATTTAGGTCTTCATGACCTTATGAACAGATTGGATGGAAAATAAAGTTTAGGTGGGCCCTACAATTTTTTAACAGTGAAAATTATTATCTCCACTTTATTTGTGGTGTGGTTCTAGATGATCTTTGGATATAATCATTTTTTGATAATGTGATCTCTAAAGATAATGAACGGTTTTATATAATTACATTACCGTGGAGCTGTAACTTTGATCTCCTTTGAACCGTGGGCACAACTCGGAGCTTGAGGAGCGTCAGTGCTCGTCTTCGCGCGACACGGTAGCTACAGCAGCTAGCCAAGCCAATCCGCTTCCCAAAAGACGTTCCTATAAATGGACACGGTTTGGCTAGTGTGACCCAGCACCAGCCAGCCAGCTGATGTCAAAGCTCCACACCAAGATGTATGTGTTTTATCCACGCAGTTCATCTATTTTTCCATCTCATTTTAGGCATGAGATCAAGAACTAGGCACATACAGACACAAATACAGATCTCAGGTGAACCACACCACAAGAAACAGTGAGAATTGAACCTGCCCCATTTTGGGATCATGCCCTAAATGAGCAGGAAAAAAAATGGTTGGACGGCGTAGATAAGACACATTCATGGTGGGGTCGCAGAGTTTTTCCAGCACTGACCAGTGCCGGGCGGATGGGTCACTACCGAAGCCGAGTCCGTTTGGGATACGAAGGTGGGGATGATACGCACAAATGCGTAAGCAATGTAATTACACTCACCCGAGTTCAAATTACATACGCAGGTGGTCTCCCTGCCAAACTGGCACACGTGCGAAGTTTCAATGCTACATGTAAGGAGGGGGCCACCTTTTACATGTGTTGGCGTAGAAATCAGGTTAGTATATCAATTGGCCTTATACGTACTAAAAATGGACGGTCGAAAACAGACTGGACAGACGTTTCACTTTTTGTAGCCGTCAGATCAGAGAGCTGACCTATTTTTGGCTTACGCCATCCACATGGTGCAGACTATATGATAAGAGGCTTTGATCTGCTACACGTGTGCGTAATTCGCACGTGGGAGTCATTTGTTCCTTGCAAACCGCACTCGCCTAGAACCGTGTTAGGTCAGCACCATTGGCCACGCCTGGCCCAGCCCATTGAGGGTTTCAGGACGCGGTTTGGCTAGTGACCCTAACAGCAGCCAGCTAGCTGATGTCAAAGCTCTGTGGGCCCCGCCATGACGTATCTGTTTTATCCACGCTGTCCATCCATTTTTCCAGCTCATTTTATGAAATGGGCCCAAAAATGGGGCAGATCCAGATCTCATGTGGACCACACCACAAGAAACAGTAGGGATTGAACAGTAAGCTTACCGTTGAAAAATTTTAGGGCCTACAAGTTTTGGATCAAGCTGATATTTGTGCTTTCCCATCATCTAGGTTTGTGTGACCTTATCAACAGGTTGGACGGCAAATAAACATTACAGCAGGCCCTAGGAAGTTTTTAATGGTGGGCATTCAGTCAACCCTGTTTTCCAGAGGTGTGGTCCACCTGAGACTTGAATCTGCCTTATTTTTGGCCGTATGCCTAAAATGAGCTGGAAAAAATGGCTGGACGGTGTGGATAAAACAGATACATCACAATGGGGCCCACAGAGCTTTGAAACAGCCCAGATGTTGTACAAAAGTGGTTGACCCAAGCTCAAGCTCAGGGCCTTTATAATTATTATGGGCCAGGCTCAGGCCCGTTTCTTTTTACATGTCACAGATCGGGCCGGGGTAGGGCCCACTTTACTTTTGGGCCAGCTTGGACAGGGTCCATTAAGAACTGCCCCAGTGATTTCTAGGCAACGCAGACCACTGATCATCTTTCAATCACTCTATGTGTGGCCTGAATGGGAAGGTATACAATCACGTCCAACCATCAGATAGGAGGGGTCCACTACACCGTTGATTGCCCATGGCCCCTATAGAAGTTCAAAATCCTCCAAACAAGTGCCTGCCAAATAGGCAGTAAGATTAAGCTTTACTGTTACCAGCCATTTTTGTATTGCATGCCGTTGATTGTATGGCTACGATCATCCAATCAAGGTTTCTCTTGGGTCATTTCCAACCGACAGCCTATTTAATCATAGGTGGGCCTACTTGTGCCCCACGTAGGAATTTCCACGGACACAAGGTATAAAGAATTCGTACCACATAATTATTCCTAAAACCACAATCTAGAAGCATAGAAGCAGTAGCTTGAAAAATAGAAAATAGCAGCAACCTATTCCATCAATATAAATACTGTGCAAGGAAACTGCAATTTGGTCTAATGTACTAATTGTCACAATCCTATATGATAGTGCATCCAAACACAACCTAAACTAATTTCATACCCTACTCATATATCCATGTGTAATAACAAGTTTATATGTTGTACTTGGGTCACATCAATCTCATGATGGTCCATATCAGTATCATGAAAAAGATCATGATGGACCAATGTGATCAATGGTTTAGATTATCTGACTGTTGGATATTTAGATTGAGTATACCAGTGGGCCCCACAGCAGTTGTGATTGGTGCAAATGCGAATATGTGGAAACTCGAGGAAGAAGTTGTGATGATTTAAACTACTCCAGGCTCCTTGTCTTATCTTTGGTTCCTTGTCTTATGTTTGGTCCTTGAAAGGGTGTAAGTTGCTAATGTAGCCTGCAGCTCCTTTGGATTGAGGAGGTTCTAGATGGGTGATGCAAAATCCAACAAGTTCAAATGCAACTAGGTGCATAGGAAAGTTTCCATACACAGATCGCACTAGATCGTTTCTCTTGCTTAAATGAAAAGCTGAGATTTTCCCAAAAGAGGAAATGGCCAATGGTTTCATGCAGCTATTGTGATTTGCTGTTTATATAGGATTCCAGTTTTGTGTACTTGATGTATTTTAATCACAGATGAAGCTTGGAGTCCATTTAGATATCTGCTCCAAAAAGCCATCTTCTCCAAAATGCCGCTGCTGTTGTGGAAACTAATGAAACAAAATAAATAAATAAATAATAAAAACTAAAGCTTTGGATATGCTTCACTTTTGGGCTCATGGCCTAAAATGAGCTGGCAACAGCATGGATAAAACAAATACATCACAGTGGGTCGCACAGAGTCCTACCACCACAGAGGTGGTCACCACCACGCAATCTTGCATCTATGCATATGTAGTTTGGCACTATTTCAAAAAATTGAACTGACCTGGATAACAATTTTTTTTTTTTTTGGGTGATGATAGATTGTATTGCAGGATAAAATGATTGATCTATGCATCGATAATGGATATTGCAATAAGAATCAAATCTGAATTGCATACTTGAATGGCAATAAATTGTTTGAATGTGAATAGATAAATTGATATTCCAGAGACTACATGTCTTTCAACTCTCCTACTCACTAACTACAAGAACCTACATAAGTGAATTGCTAAGATGAAAACATACTCCTGCATTATCCACCACAACCAGTTGTCGAGACAGGACGCATGGACTATCTGTAGAATGAAAAGAGGAGATACAAACCCAATCTGTCGAATGACCCATGATACCCAAATGATTCAAAATTGGCAAAGTGACCCATCACGTTTTTCTATGGTAGTTCAATTTTAGGTGTGATCGCTGCGTCAATGCCATATTTGAGTATTATAGCAAATAACTCCGCCAGTCTATGCATATGAAAATGATACTTCCGCATGAGAAGAGGCTCTTGGGAAAGCTAGGATATCCTTAGAAACCTCTGAAAATACTCCAGACCATTTCTTAATCATCTTAAACTCGTATTCGTTGCTGGCATAGAGGGTCATTTTGTCTAAAACCATAGCATTCTTCAACAAAAATTTCACAAGCATGCCTTGTCTCATTGACCTTCTAAGAATACGATCCACTGACCAAGCTTTCTGCTTCTTGTATTTATCTCCCCCGCCGATGAAGCCAAATATCTTGATTGTCTTGAGGCAATGTTCAAGACAAGGAAGATTGGACTCTTGTGATGCCAAGTACTCTACTCCATGAAAATAATATTTCGCCATAAAATATTCAAAAGTTTCATCCCACTGAAAAATCAGAGAATTACCCATAAGATCATGTGATATGAAAAAGGAGCTTGAAAGTTGAATGTAAATGAATATCATAAAGATATAAGGGATAAAAGTAGAATGAAGTTATGTGGTACTCACATTGAGATAGAAAGTGGGAATTATCTTTATAATGAGAGTCTCAAGATAAGGGAACTCCTCAACAAACCTACAATCCCAGGAAGATCCCATTTTCTCAATCCTGTCTCTAGTATCAGACAATTGCAGCTAAAGATGGGAGCAGGAAACCTTATCAACTCCCATATTGACAACACCTTCTCAAAATAAAGCTAAGTTAGAACTAGAAAAAAGGACATAATATAAATGTTATAAATCTGATTGTCCTCTCTAGAGAAAACAATAAAAAAGAGAAAGCGACATATAAGTGATAAGTATGTGCGATTTAGCAATATGTTTGTGAAATGATAAAATGAAATATGTAAATTTTCTATGGTCTAAATACGATATGTTACTGTTTATTGGATTCAATTCAACAATCTCATGTTGGCTATGCAAGATTTCTCTCAAAGAAGAAGATTAGAATCATCTTTCGCAAAATCTGAGAGGTCCCTTCTTCTTGAGAAAGACATGACAGAGCATGGATGGTCAGGATCATTTTTTTCTTTCATGGCCTTTAACTACTCTTTTTATGTCGATTGTCGTTTCCATCCTTGGACTTGCTAGATCTGGTTCGGATTGACCAAATCTTCCAAGGTACAGTCCTTGCAACAATTTTCTTCCATTACATCTAGTAAGTTATGATGGGGGAACTCTCAGAGGAATTTCTGTTGATGGGTGGACCAGGATTATGTTCCTCAAGTCTACTTATGACAGCCTATTCTTAGAGAGGCCACCAAATGACATAATAGAGGAGTTCTCTGCTTTTGGGTTTATAAATTCAAGTTCCCCAAAGGCTGGTTTGATTTTCCAATTTCCTATGTAATGCAAAGTAAATGAGTCATCATATCATTTCTAGGTGTTTGTTTAAACAGGAATTATGACTTATAAATCGAGAGTCAAATACAGTTGTAAAGGAAAGAGGTAAAGTAAATTGAATCATTGCATTTTCACATTATAAAACTACCATTTTTATAGTGATTTCTAGGTGAAATGAACAATGTAGAAAAATCATCATTGTAGACAAATGCAAGTGATGTGAACGCACAATTACAATAGTAAATAATAATTACCCATTTACAACCAGTTACTTGTTGTAATTGGAAAACCAAACAGGCTCTAAGGCCTAGACTTACGTACTTCTCAACAAATTTAGTTTGATCAGGACTCAAACCACACATTCTATCAATCGTGCATAAGAAGCTTGAACATTCGAACAAGAAGTAGAGAAAATCCGAAGAGATGTTGGTTATTGGCCAATACAAATTCATAAGAGCAAACTAAATGTATCTCAAACTTGTGAAAACTATGGAAGCACCAAAAGGAACATTCACAGAGGTGTTAACAAAGGTTTTCCTAATGGCTCTAGGAAACTTCATATGTGGGTCCCAACACTCTTTTAACTTGACACTTGGTTCATCCATCACTTACTTTGAGCTTACAGTCATTGGTCTCTTGGAAGAAACAAATCTAAAATTGAGAGGATTTATGAACTCGCATCCAGATTTCTTTCAAAGCCAATAAATTCTTCCATGTTGTGGAATGGGTCAAAAGGGCTGCAATTCTTGTGAACCATCCAACTTTATTCAAAATATTCTAATTGATTCAACTTTGGAGCATTACCATACTAAGTCTTCAGCAAGCTTGCTATCCTTGAAAGGAAGCATTTTTCAATGTTTTATCTCCATCTTTTCTTTATTTTCTTAGCATAGCTTAGCTTAGTTTACAGCTACTGACTAGTGGCTCCCGCTACAATACTTTAGGAGTAGAGATAGTCTTTCTGCGACCTTAAGTTGTAGACTATGATCATCTCCGTTTTGGTTGATCACACCCACCTCAATTTGTCTGTTTTGATAGGTGTATCAGGTATTTATCATTTTTCTTTTGTTTATTCATTTGATTGTCTCACAATTTATCAATTGTAATAAACATCAATTATGAATATTAATGAAATCGGCAACGTTTTGCCTTATTTAATTTGAATGTGTATCTTAGTTCATTTGACATTGTGTTGAAATTAAGTGTTGGTGAAAGGGCTTGTCCTTAAGTCTGTGGACTCATGTCTATTGTCACAAGGTAAAAAGAACTCATTCGGAAGGATTAACCTCCTTTTCTTTCACTAGTCGCCTGAACGGAGTGCAATATTAGTAGCCTAGAGGACTCGGAAGTAACTGACAATGATTCGATCAAGAGGGCTGCTGCTGAGTTTTACTCCTCTCTCTTGAGGGCTGAACTCACTGTTGCGCATGGGGATCTACTCAACTGCATCCCCCCGCTCATCTCGGCTAATGATAATAGGAAGCTTCTCCGCGAGCCATCCATTGATGAGGTTCTCTCGGCTCTCAAAAGCATGACGGTGCTCCGGGCCCCGACGGTTTCACCGGTGCCTTCTTCCAAGGTTGTTGGGATATCATTGGGCAGGATATTGTCTAGGCAGCCCTATCGTTCTTCAGAGGGACCCCCCTTCCCAAGGCTTTTTCTGTCACTTTGATATGCCTCATCCCTAAGGCCATTAACCCGAAAAAGTTGTCTGATTTTTGCCCCATTAGCTTATGTAACCGTGTTTACAAAATTTTCTCCAAGTTGCTTGCAGATAGGCTGATAAAGTCCTCCCAAAAATCATTTCCCCTGAGCAAGGGGCTTTCGTGCAAGGGAGATCCATCGTTGAAAGTTGTGATCTAGCGCAAGAGATTTTCAGGGATATCGACAGGAAAGTCAGAGGGGGCAACATTCTCATCAAGCTCGACATGGAGAAAGCCTATGACAGATTAGACCGACGCTTCCTCAAATCAGTCCATCGGTTCAGTTTCGGACCTGGCTGGATAAATCTGGTCGAGAAATGTTAGGCCAACTCTTGGTTCTCTATTCTAATCAATGGTGAACCCGAAGGCTTCTTCCATTCTTCTAGAGGTCTTCGGTAGGGTGACCCAATCTCTCCAGGGTTGTTTATTGTGGGATCAGAGTTTCTAAGTAGAGGTTATCAACAACTCTTCATCAATGGCGACTGCATCCCTTCTCCATGCACCGATCCTACCCGCTCGTTTCCCACCAGCTGTTTGTTGATGACACGATCCTACTGGCTAATGGTGGGAGGCCTACATTAAGGAAAATCGCCTCATTCCTCCAGCTTTTCCGTGCTCAGGCGTGAAGATCAGCCCCATGAAAAGTTTCTTCATTCTCTCTTCGTCCTAATCGAAGCCGTGGCCGAGTTGCCCAATCCACGCCGGCTTCACTCGGTGCGCTCTTTTTCACCTACCTAGGCGTCCTGATCTTCAGAGGGCGATCCTTGAGGAGGTACTTCAGACTGCAAGTTGAAAAATTCCAGCAGCATATTTCAGGTTGGAAGGCCAAGATTCTATCCCAGGCTGGCCGAGCGACCCTCATCAATCACGTGCTGCAGAGTATCTCAACCCACATCATGGCCGCTACTGACATCCCCCCATCGCTTCTTGGGGACCTTGACAGGGCCTGCGCTAACTTCTTTTGGGGTTGGGAAGGGGACCGCAGACGATGCCACTAGTTGCGTTGGGATCGCGTGTCTCGCCCTAAGGATGAAGGTGGCCTTGGCATGAAGAATCTGGCCCATGTCATGCGTGCCTTCAAAATTAAGCTCGCCTGGATTGTTGGTTGCATGGGAGATCATAATGCCTGGGCAAACTTCATTAGAGCTAAATACCATGACGATCTCATTGAGCCCAGGGGACCGGTCCCCCCACGCATCCCCTGCTTGGAAACGGATCTGCAGTTACCTTCCGGAAGTGCATCTAACTTGCGTTTGATCATGGGCCTGGATGAACTTAATTTTTGGACCAACCTTTGGTCAGGGCTTGGTCCACTCTCTGAATGGACCCAAGCCTCGCCTCCTCCTTATCCCTCCAGGGTCCACGACTTCATCGGCCCGCTCGGCCGGATTGATCAGGACGCTACCCATGCCTTGCTTCCCCAAGTGGTCGTGGACTACGTGGCTGACGAGGGCTTCTGCACCTCCTTCGATGTGGACAGACGTGTCTAGGTCCCCTCCTCCTCTGGAGGGTTCCAGGTTAGCTCGGCTTGGAATTTATTGCATCTAGCGGGCCCAAAGGTGCAGTGGGCTAAATGGGTGTGGCATCCAGCGATTCCGAGAAGCTAACGCTCTTCTCTTGGAAGATTATCCAGAAAGCGGTTTCGGTAGATGAGAGAACCCAAGCGAAGGGTGTCCAGATGGCATCCAAGTGTTGGTGCTGACCTAATCCTCTTCGGCCGGATTCGGAATCTATTGACCATCTATTCTCGACCAGACCCCTCCGCGGCTCATATTTGGGAGCATTTCCAGCCATTTTTTGGTGCACTCTTCGACCCAATCCTCCGCCGTGTGGCTAGGGCCACTCATTGGTGGGCCACGCAACACTCTGGGAGTGTCTGCATACCCTGCGTGCCCTCATGCCCCCATTCATTTTCTCGGGAAATTTGGGCTGAGAGAAATAGAGCCCGCTTCGACAATGCGATCTTCGCCTTTCTTGGGTCATCCTCCGTGTCCACCACTAGATTTAGAGGGTTGGACCGTTTCTTCCCTTTGTCGAGGGTGATGTCTCGCCGTCTAGCTTCCACACCGGCCGAACTCCATATCGCCATCCTGCCTCTAGACCAAAACACCCCTTGGTGGTGAAATGGGTGAGGCCTCAAAGGGGGTGGATCAAATTAAACGTTGATGGCTCGACCTTGGGAACCCGTGCCCTTCAAGGGGTGGGGGTGTTGGTCGAGACTCCGAGGGCCATTTCCTCTTTGGTTTCCTCGTATGGCTCGAGTTCCCGTCGAGCAGCAATCTATGAGGGCTTGGCCAAATGTGCCGAGATGGGATTCTCTAAGGTGGAAGTGATGTGCGACTCTAACTCGATTGTGCAGATCCTCTCCAAAAACACGTGCCATTCTTGGTCCTTACACTATTGGTTTGCGCGAGTGAGGGCATTGAGGGGCCGTTTGGACATATCCTTCACCCACACCCCCAGAGAGGCCAACGCAGTAGCACACGACCTAGCCAAGCGGGCCAGCGCAGCTCAGGACAGCGTGTCCTGCCCCTCTGTAGCCTCGCTTCCCCCCACCACCAGAGGTCTTCTATTCTTAGACAGGGTGGGTTTAGGCTACCTGAGGGAGCCTTAGACTTTTCCATTCCTATTTTGGTGCAACTCCATCCAGTTGAGCTCTTCCCCATCTGCGTGTTGGTTGGGCGTTTTTTGCTTGTAGATTTTTTTTGTGGATACGGATCCCTTCGGTTCAGGGGTGGCCTTCGGCTTTTGTGTGGCCCTCCTGTTATACTTGTACATCTTCCCGATTTGAATGAAATCTTCTTTAACTATATATATATATATATATATATATATATATATATATATATATATAAATAGAGAGGACTCTGGATCTTCGATCAGTCTCCAATCTGTTTGTCTTGGTGAAGGGACACCAACAATTCAATCAACCTTTGAATCAGGCATGCTTTGGCACGTCCGTGCATCCTACTCACACGTGTACCAAATCTAGACTCTAAATCACACCAATGGTCCAGTTTGATTGAATTGAGTGTAACACCCACTTGCATAACTTAACATTATAAATGAGAAACATAGAGAAAAAAAGAAGAAATCATTGTGGCTACTGAGTATAACACACACATTTGACATGGCAAACAAAGCATACCTGAACACACCAAGTGCAGACTTTAAGAACTCTAGCATGCCGAAGAGCGTCAAGAAGTGCTCGAAAAATATCATGATACTCGCTTCTCTCATAATCATCCCAACCGGCGTAAAATGACATTTGCAAATTGAGAGTTGCATTAACCAAAGACTAAGGCTCTTAAAACGATGTCTTGCGCAGTGCCTATATCGCCAGAAATATTCAAGGACATGACATTGGGACCCCAAATTTCCAACCCAAACTCCGAATCATAATCATTCACCGTCAACTTCCTAACATTCCGACCCCCGAAATCGAGTCGACTAATACCATTGCATTTGTAAAGAAACAATTCTTCGAGCATTGGGCACCCATTCAAAATCCGTTCCATCTCATAATCCGCCATACTGGTCTGTTGCAAAGACAACCTCTTCATGTTTTTCCAAGAAACAATCATGGGCGGATTGATGTTGACGGAATTGAGCCTCAACTCTGTCAAGGAATCGTTATTGAATGAATCAAGGGGCAATGAGTATGGGTCAATCCCAACAAACTTCCAATAGCCCCAATTTGAAAAAGCTCACCGGAGAGGTCGAGATGGAGTACTCGGGCCTTTTTCCACAATGCGAAGCGGATCCAGTCATCAATGATGGGGTATAAAACTTACCTTTATAATAGAAGACGAGATGAAATTCCTGAATGGTAGGGCTTTCGTAGAGAATCAAAGCTTGGTTGACGAAGGATACAAAATCGTTGTCGTTTCGTTTGCAGAGACGGATTTTGGAAGTGTAGATTTGGGGTGGAAGTATACAAATGGGCCCACCTTTTCGATAGAAGGATCTGTCTTCACTGCATCGGTGGCATGCAAGAAGGAGAGGATGCAGTGAAGGATGGAATCTGTAGATTGCTTATGTGGTCAGGGTTTTGAACGGTGATGATGTGTTGTTGTTGAAGCATGGTCGATGATTGGAGAAATTTGAGTGGAGATTTTGGAATGTGTTTGAGGCGAGAGAGAGAGAGAGAGAGAGAGAGAGAGAGAGAGAGAGAGAGAGTTCCAATGTTTATATGACTGTGGTTGAAACTCGCGGGACAGAGGATGTAGAGAAGGACGGAGACTGGATAGAAGTTCCTACGCAAGGATGCTGGGTGGGGCCCACTGCAATGTACGTGAGAAATTCATTCCGTCCATCCGTTTTGAGAGATCATTTTAGGATGTGCGACTAAAAATGAGGTCGATACAAACTAAAGTGGGTCACACGAGAGGGAAAATTGAGGAAAGAATTACTACCGTTGAAACCTTCCTGGGCTCCGCTTGATTTTTATATGCTATCCAAACCGTTTATAAGGTCATTCCCAATGGGATGAAGTGAAAACACCAAAAATATAAAAATGCCGTCCATATATTTTCCCACCGTTGGTGAAATCTTGTTAAAGCAAACCAAAGGTTGGCTGAACCTTAGGACGGTAGCGAAAGGAACCTTCTAGCTATGAGAACCGGGTAAATTCAAACTCACTGTATATTTCTAGGCCCCACATTGATGTTTATTTGTCATCCGACCTGTTCATAAGATCATGCAGACATGGGTGAAGGTAAAACACAAATATAATCTTGATCCAAAACTTCTGTGGCTCACAAGAATTTTCAACGGTATACGTTCAATTCAACTGTTTCCAGTAGCGTGGTCCATTTGAACATTGGATGTAACTCAATTTTTGCCTCAATCCATAAAATTATCTCGTAAAATGGATGGACGGAGAGGATAAAATACATATAAATACCGGTGGTCCCCACAGAGTTTACTCAGTACGGTGAGCGTAGTGAGTTACTCACTACGAAATCCGCTTCCGGGTTGGACGCCGATTTTCTGAGACGGCAATATAGGTGAGGTCCACTATGATGTTAGTGAGAAATCCACTCCGTCCATCAATATAAATACTATACAAGGAAACTGCAGTTTGTGCTTTGAATAAGCAGGAGTTGTGTGCAGTATGAAAAGTGCTTGAGAACGTAAGTTACGAATTCTAAGAGTTTTAGTTATAATTTGATTCTGATTTATCTATTATCACTTGGTTGTGAATTCGTTTATTTCAATGTATTAATCAATTAACAAGTTTCTTTCATATATTTTAAAATTATTTATAATTTTTTTCCTCATGAATTTGAAAAGTCTATGTGAGGAGTATAGAGAAGCTCCCTTGAGGAAGATGGTGATCACGTTCATTCCCTTGTCAATTTCACAATCCGATATGATAGGACATCCAAACACAACCAAAACTAATTTCATATAAGTGCTCACTAAATTTCCACTATTTCCTCGTGTGGTTCATTTGAGTATTGGATACAACTCATTTTCATTGTATGTCCTAAAATGAGCTAAAAAAAAGTGGATAGACAGGTGGAATTCTCGCAAACATCTCGGTGGCCCCACCCAACATCCATTGGCAGGAACTTACTACCAAAGGCCTCCACAGTAAATCATGTCCGCGGAGACTGGTGTGAACAGTGTGATGGGAATCGGATTGCGAAGTGAGTAGCTCACCACGGTTGGCCAGCTGAGTAAACTCTGTGAGGCACACCATGATTTATGTATTTTATCTGCTCCGTACATCCATTTTAACAGATAAAATTAGGTCTTGAGATAAAAATGAGAAATATTCAATTTTCAAATGTACCACACCACAGGAAACAATTGAATTGAACGTCTACTATTGAAAAATTCTTGGGGGCTACAAAAGTTTTGGATCAAGCTTATATTTGTGTTTTCCCTTCATCCATGTATGCATGATCTTATGAACAGGTTTGATGACAAATAAACATCACCGTGGGGTCTAGAAATGTTTCAACGGTGGAAATCATTATCCCCACTGTTTACAGTGGTATGATGCACTTGATCTTTGAATATGCTTCAATTTTGAGATCAACCCCTTAAATTAGATGGAAAAACGGATGAATGGCGTGAATAGACCACATACATTCAAGGTGGGCCCAACTGAGTTTACTCAGTACAATAAGACCGTACTGAATTACCCTCAGAACACCCTGAGAGCTACATAGCAGAAAAACCCAAAATGGATGGTCTGAGATGACCGCCAAGAAACCGCAACAGAAGCTTGTACATTCTCAGCAAATGCAAAGCTTCTGCAGCCTCAATGGAACATATCACCAGCTCTAGCTTGCCATTCAACAAACCAAAAAGCACCTATCCAAACAAACCACAGCACACCAGCTCCTTAAAAAAAAAAAAAAAACCGGACTAGACTGTCTATTGCACCACACCAAAGAAGCTAGGCAACACTGCTACACTCCAAAAACAGATTCAAACCATCTTGTTGGTGGTCTATCTATATATGGATAGTTGAAGTAGAGCAATGTTTCAATTTATCAGGCAAAACAACATAATTTTTTAATGGGACTCATTAATACTTCCTCAGGTTACTCTCCATTGGATTGTGATGGCATTTTGCAAAGGGTTGAATAAAATGCTTTAGCTATTAAACATCTCAATAACCCAATAGAGTTTTTATAGTAATAAGATGACGTCTTTGACTTGGTACATTCATGTTAGCTGAACATGAAATAAAACAAAGAAAAAGAAAAGCAGCATCATATATTCACCATCAATACAAGCGCACTCTAGGCCAAGAGTTTAAAAAAAGAAGAAGAAAGATCTAGAGCTTGTTAAAAAAAGTATCAAACGAACACTTTTTATTTTGAAGTTTTTCTTAATATAACTACCAATAACATCTCAGTAATGACTGAGATAAGATGGACCTTCACCTGACAACCCCGACCTAACTTGTATGTCTCGGTGAATCCTGGCTCCGAGATATAAGTCCTTGATTGCGTGCATTTTATTGACAACATCCTTCATCCCCATTCGTTCTCTTGGAGATTCTGCAGAACACAACACACCGATTTTGACCATTGAAATCAAGCAGTCCTGCATTCTATCTTTTGTATTGATATCATTTCTGCTGTCTTGAGTAACTTTGGTTTCTTCCAAGAGAAATGGATCTACAATCTCCAGTACCCGTTCAGGCAAAGCCAACTTAGCGAAATGATGAAGGCTTAGATTGTCATTAAACATGTCATCAGTTGGTCCCTTCCCAGTGATCATCTCCAATAGAAGGATTCCATAGCTGTAAACATCTCCTTGTGTAGATGCTTTACCGCCCATCGCATACTCTGTAATTCATACATCTCATATTGGAATGTAAGTGATCATTCATATATGAATAATATCAAAGGTTGAATTTTGAGAGAGATTGATGAGAGTGATAAGAAATATACTATTCAACCAAGTAATTAGCATTTTTTATATATCTAAATTACTAACACCAATTGCTGTTTTGTGAACTTGCAAGTCCCCACTGTTTTACTACACCAATATATATATATTGGATGATTAACTTTCATTTGAGTAGTACTACTATATATATATATATATATATATATATATATATATATATATATATATATATATATATATATATATATATATATATATATATATATATATATATATATATAAGTTATTGTTATGATTTCACATCTTAACTAAAGGCATTATCAGAAAAGAATTCTTCATACCTATACCTTATTATGGTGTTATTCATGTGGGGTGCCAGTGAGTACCACTTTGTATATCTAGATCTTTAAAATCAATAAGATTTTGATGCCATCAAGTTTTGAATCTCGCTGGGTGTGGGTCCTTTAAGGACTTTTTTTATGACCTGGATTTGGATAAAATTGGGTTCAGTTAGGCATCGGGTCCTTGGACCTTCATTTTGATATAGGCTCACGGCTCTTTAATGCAGCAGTGATGATGTCATTAGCGATGACTTGGTCCAATCAAAATGCAGGGAATTAGAAATTTCTGTTTCACAGGAACAGAGGATCACGGCTCTTTCCACACAAGTGATACAGGTATGGGAAGTGATACGGGTATGAGAATGCATGAAACTTTATAAATAGAAAAGAAAGCATTGCATGTGAAAGTTGACATGCAACATCCCACGAGAAACTAAATAAATATATATTCACTATATTAATTGATATCCATTCTAGTTGAAGCCTTATAACTATATATTAGAAATAAGAAGTTTACCCCAGAGGCAAAATAGTGCTAACAAGGTAACTTTGTGGGAGAAGTGAATGTGGGATGCTCCCCAGGTATAAGATGTGCAGACAGTTCACTCATCCGGGAGGCCAAATATGTCATTCGAGTGAGTATATTTAGCATGCCTCTTAAAACAGCTCTAAGGATTTGATGGGCCTACTTTTGCATATGGTTCATGCTAAAAGCTACCTGTTCCACATGCCAAAGTAAGCATGTGTGGGGCTAGAAAACCATTTGGAAATGGTTGACAACTTCCCATCCTCAAAAGCTTTAACATTACACCTCCCCTGTCTAGCATGGCCATCCACCCAAAAAAAACAGGGATACCCCAAAAATTAGGTTGATCCAACCATTAAGTGCACCTCACATAATTGTTTTCTATGGCATGATCCACTTAATAATTAATTAGATCCACTTGATTTTTTTAGTCTCCACTTTCTTTGTGAAATAATAATAAAAGGAAATAGATGAAATTGTTACCTGGAGCGATGTAGCCAATAGATCCCTTTATGCCAACCGAGCTGGATTGAGCAACTTCAGATATGAACCTCGCTAACCCGAAGTCACTCACATGAGCAATCATGTCATTATCAAGAAGAATGTTACTTGGTTTTAAATCACGATGAACGATTGGTGTTTGGCAATGGTGATGTAGATAATCCAATACAAAAGCTACATCAATAGCTATATTTAGCCTTTCAATAAAATTTAAATGCCTTCTCACTTGGTCATGCTCATCTTTGTGCAACCACTTCTCTAGACTTCCATTGAGCATGTACTCAAAAACCAAAGCCTTGAAGTCGTTTCCCTTAAAATCAGTGCTCGAGCAACAAGTTAAGACTTTAGTAAGATTCCGATGCTTAATGTTTCTCAAGGCTTCGCATTCAGCCATGAAGCTCCCCAGAGCTCCTTGTTGTAGAAGGTTGAGGACTTTGACGGCGATAAGAGTTCCATCTCGATCTAGCATTCCTTTATACACAGAACCAAAACTTCCCGTGCCAATCAGATTTGAAGAAGAGAACCCATTTGTTGCTTTAAAGAGCTCTGCGTAAGACACGTTCATGAAAGGATCCTCCACAGAAGGCACAGCAGAAGATTTTCTTCTCGACTTTCTTACCCAACAAAGAGTGGTAAGGAAACATGATAATGAAATAAGACACAGGACAGCAACAATTATTGAGATTTTCACTTTTGAAGCGAGTGACATCCCACGTTTCTTGAAAGCTTGGCTAGGGCATGGAGGCAATTGTAATTCTCGAACTCCCCCACAAAGCTTACCATTTCCAAGCACTGAAACTTCACTGGCGTTTCTGAAGACCCCTTGTTTTGGTAATTCACCCTCAAAATTATTGAAAGATAGATTTAGATACTTCAAAGCTGAAAGGTTCTCCAGGTACTGTGGAATCTTTCCAGACAAGTTGTTGCGTGCAAGATCCAGGGATTGAAGGCCTCTTAGAGTACTAAATGCTGGGGGAATTGATCCTTGAAAGAAGTTCCCATCCAACCCGAGATACTCTAGGCTGAGACAATTGCCTAGCCAGCTTGGAATTTTTCCCGACAATTTATTATTAGAAACATCTAATGTTCCAAGAGCTTTCAAGTCACCGGCTTCATATGGCATATCAGTTAAAAAATTGTTTTGATTTTGGACTTCAATCAGAGATACAATGCTGAAAACTTGTTTGGGTAAGCTACCGTTAAAGTTATTATTGTCGAGGTACAAGAATTGCAAGTTTTTGCAATTACCAAGAGTTGAAGGTATGCTCCCCGATAGATTGTTTTCAGATAAACTGAGTATGTATAATCTGGTGATGTTATCTAAGGAAGACGGAATTTGCCCTGATAATTCATTTCTACCAAAGGAAAGTATTCCCACCTTTTTAAGCTTCACAACACCAACAGGAATCGTACCTGTTAACAAGTTAGCTTCCATAGCCAACACTGTTAAGCTGACAAGATTCTGAATTCCAGATGGGATGCTTCCAAATATCCTGTTTGTTCCAAAAGATAGTATCGTCAGTTGAGTCGAAAGATTAGCAATGGAGTCTGGCAACTCACCACTGAGATGATTTTCGCTTATTTGCAGCACTCGTAAGCTACTGCAATTGATCAAAGAATCGAGAAAACCCAAGTCACGTGCTTTCCCAATTCCAAGCTCATTTCCCACCAAACTTAAGACGGAGAGACCCTTGAGGCTTCCAAAATTCAGAGGCACAGATCCGCAAAAACTATTAAGAGTAAGGTCGATAAATACGAGTCCAGAAGCATTGGGTAATGACACTGGTATGGGACCTGTGAAATGGTTTGCTCCGGCATAAAGTTGTTGGAGATTAGGAAGAGTGAGGCCTAAGTTAGGTGGGAGGTTTCCATGCAATCTGTTCTCTCCCACGTCCAAACCATAAAGAGATGAGAGATTGTATAGGCTTGGTGGAATCGTACCTGACAGTTCATTTTCACTTATGAAAAGAATGTTTAAGTTAACCAATCGATGAAGTTCATCTGGTATACTGCCCTCCAGACTATTTTCTGAGAGATAAAAAACAAAGAGAGACGAAAGGTTTCCGAGTGAAGGTGGGATGCTTCCTATAATATTATTCTTACGAAGCCTTAAATCCGTGAGCTTCAATAGAGAGCCAAGCTCAGTTGGAATCTTCCCTGTGAGTCGATTTCCGGAAAGATGAAGGACTTGGAGTTGTGTACAGTGGGTCAGATTTGCTGGAATTTCTCCAGTGAATGAGTTATTGACCAGACTAATATACCGCAAGCGGAACAACTGACCTATCTCCTGAGGAATCGAGCCATGAAAGTTGTTGCCTTGAAGAAGGACTCTCCTGAGGAAGGTGAGGTTTGCTATGAAGGGAGATATGGTGCCCACCAAGTTCTGGCCAGTTAGGTTCAAGGCAGTGACCCTTTGAGGATGCTGGCGACCGCATGTGACTCCTTGCCACTGACAGAAGTGGAGAGTATGGTTCCAAGATCTCATGGAACGGTGAGGGTCGTCGGTTATCAGATGTTTGAAGTCGAGCAACGCAAGCCGATCGGTTTCATTGGAGAAGTTAGCAGCAGATCCCAACAACCATGGTACTTCCACGGAAGAGAGAAGGACGGTGTGGAAAAGGAAAGACCAAAACGCTCTTACGCTCATTGGCGGTAGCTCCATGATCGAGTTCGTGAATGCAGGAATGACAAATATAGAGTGAATCGATTCTCCTTTTATCTACAGACCAGGCCTCATTGATGACTTGCCCAGCCAACTACGGGTGTCAATGGCATTTTGAATGGCATTTTGAATGACTTCCAAATCCGTACAGAGGCCTACCTATGTCCAGCCCGTTGACGGACCTACGGCCCCAATCTTCTACTTTTTTCTTTGGAAGGGATTTTTCTGTGGCACGGTCATGACCTTTTGATTTTTGAATGCTGGTGCAAATGGATAATTATTACCGTTTTATCCGTTTGAAAATCGCGGTGAATTACTACCTTGAAAATGTGTTTAAAAATGTTAATTTAAATTTTTGGACATCTCAATGATGGATATGACATATCTGTTCCGTACATATATTTTATCACAACATTTTGAGTTATGAACTAAAAAATAAGGTAAATCCAACACTCAAGTGACCCACACCAAAAGAAACAGTGACCTTTAAAAGTTTTTAACGATAAGCATTTGATTCACTTTTTTACTTGGCGTGGTCCACTTGAGCTTTTAATATGTGTCTTTTTTTTTTTTTTCTGGCTCGTGACATAAATTCATCTAGCATAATGAATGAATGACGTGGATAAGCAACATGCATCATGGTGAGACCCGCAAATATTTTTCAGCTTTTTCAACTTTCACGTGAAAAAAAAAGTAAGCAGTGAAAAAGAGTACACGAAGAAATAATTATTGAGCATTTATAGGTCATTTACCATTAACCTGCAAAATCAAGCAGGATTAGGAGGGATGAAATTGTTTTTAAAGTAATGATGGTGGTGTCAGTGGATGTCGGCTAATCTCATGGGATGAAACGAATTTCAGGATGGATGGCTAGCGTGAACAGGGTGTTCAGTGCTTAAAAAACATAATTATTACATATGGTAAGGATTATCTCCGGATAAGCTTAATTTCATGTTATATTGTACTGTGATGTGGTAGGTACATTGAATGGATATATCCACCATCATTTGAAACTATTAAAAATAATATTCATGTGTTATATCCAAACTGTTCATCTATTTTGTAAACTCATTTTATGGCATGAGCCTAAAAATGACACGAATCCAAAACTTATATGGCCTCAAAGAAGTTTTCAACGGAAGGTATTTAATCCCCGCTACTTTCTATACTGGGGTCCACTTGAGCTTTAGATCTACTTGATTTTTTGGCCTATGCTCTAAAATGATCTCAAAAAATGAGCGGCCAATATTGATATAGCCTACGTATCATGGTGAGACCTACACAACTTACTAACATTGAGTGAAATTAGTATTGGAACCGATGCAATTCCATCTGATATACTTCTAAGCTTTTCCATTCTTTCCAAACAACTTGGCACAGGATCAAATGTAATTCCATCTCACCTAATCCCATCTTATACCATGCGCCAAACGCCCCTAAAAGCTTAACCCCCATGGTGACATCTTGGAACATTAAAGGCATAGTTCCACCGTTTGGTCTTGGACAAGGCGTAAGAGGCAGTTTTTTCTCCTTCTGTCCAAATTTACGTGTTGCATTTTAGATATTTCGAGAGATGCATGTACACAAAAAGACCCCAAGAGTAGGCGTTTATATGGATTATTATTATTATTATTATTTGTTAGGTAGATTGTGTACCACAGCCAACGAAATTCCACCGCGTGGAGATAAGTAATGGGTGGTGCAGGAATGCCAGCTGGCAAAACGCTTTTTCTTTCGTGGACGCGGATTGCGTCCTACCCCCGCCCGAACGGTAATTGGTCCGGGCAGGGCTCCGTGGGGCCCACCGTAATGTAAGTATTTTATCCTAGCTGTTCAATGCTTTTGGAATATCATGATGTATGTGTCTCATCCATGCCATCCATCCATTTTATCATATAATTTTATGGTATGAACCCAAAACTGAAGTTGATCAAAATATCAAGTGGGCCACACAATGTTGATTGAACTCTCACCATTAAAAACTTCTTGGGGCTACAAAATTTTTGGATCAAGCTGCTATTTTTTTTTTTTTAAACCTTCATGTAGGTCTGTATGACTTAATCTACAGCTTCGATATCAAATAAACATTACAGTGGGCTTAGGGGGTTTTTAATGGTAGACATTTAATCACTACTGTTTTCCCATGGTGTGGTTCATAGGAGATTTTGATCTGCCTGATTTATGGGATAAAGTATTAAAATAATGTGTAAAAATAGATGAACAGTGTGGATAAAACACAGATCATGGTGGGGCCACAGAGCACCGACCACTAGCCATCAGGCTAGTGGCAGCATCACTAGCCAAACCGCGTCCTGCATCGATGACTTAGCTCAAGAATCAGTTTGATCTACCTTCCAAGTGGGAAAAAAAAAATGCATAGTTGAAATACTTAGATGAGCCTTTTCTCCAACCTATCCACACGTGTTCCAATGTTGGGTCCACATGCTAACATGGGACCCGATTTTATTTTGGGGGTGACATGTACTAGGTCGGGCTAATCTGATGGATGGATTAGATCTCTTATCTCTGTGTCATGCAGGCAGATACTTATCATACTTGAGCATTAGTGCGCACATGCATGTGTGCTGAGCAAAGCTCCAATTTCTTTTTTACCCTGCTCTTCATGTTTTCATCTCATTTTTAAAATAAGTGTAGATAGGTTATTTTACTTTCATTATTAAGTTTTGAGGAAACATTTTCGTAAAGATGAAAGTTGTAGGCCTTTTTTTGGAAATTGTGAAGAATTTTTGAATAAAAATCCCTAATATATTTCAAAAATATAGTAGCCCATGAACCACCCAAACATAATACATCATCACTTCAACATTCTCTCTAAGTTGGAGCATAAATACCAATTATACTAAGCTTGGAACCAAGTAAAGAGAACTATATGGTGCATGCTCGAAAGTTGTTAGGTTTCGATTGATCTATATATCACTTCACATTTCAATTCTTTAGTAATTTGACTAATGGACAATAATTTTCCAGATAAGTGGGGAACATGTAAAACAGTAGAGAGAGACATAGAAGAGGTAAGGGGGAGTGAACCTACTCCGCATTAATGTAGAAGAAGTGACCCATTAGCAGTTTTAACACAACGCTTACTAGGATGAGTATTATAAGAAGTGAAATTAGTTGATTCATGTGTCATATGATCTGTAGAACCTGAGTCTATAATCCAAGAAGACTCACAACAATCACGATTAGGAGTATTTAGGGCAAATCCACGGTTACTTGTATTGGCTAAGGCACATGAGGCATCTTTTTGGGATAACCGCTGCGCATACTCCTTTAGTATGTGATCTACCTGGGCCTGTGAGTACTGTGGTTGTGGAGTATGAACGGTTGTGGTATGTGCTCTAGACTCTGTTTTACCACCCTTGCGTCGACTTGAGCCTTCTCCCTTCTTATGGAACCAATCTGGGTAACCATTCAGCTTGAAATGAGTACAAACTAGAGCAGATGGAGAGTGTGCTTAGTCCCCTTGCAATGAGTACAAACTAGAGATTCCTTGTCTTCAGGTTTCCAAGATCCAGAGGAAACTAATGCAGATGGAGAGTGTTGGATAGTCATCAAAGCTGAACTCTCTTGTGGAGGACTTGCGAGCATAGCAGCTTGGCGAAGCTCCTCTCGCCGAACAAAAGCATATGTGCTTCGCAAATTAGGAGTAGGATCCTGTGCCAAGACTTGTACCCTGATTTGGTCAAACCCTGGGTCTAGACCTGCTAGAAAATCATAAACCCGCTCATTCTCAATTCTTTTCTTCAACACAGCTGTATCTTTAGCACTCTCCATATCATACGGGTTGAGAAAATCAAGCTCCTGCCAAATAGTTTGAAGAGCAGAAAAATAACTAGCCAATGACTTTCCTTGCTGACGAGTCTTATGTGCTTTACGCCTTAATTCGTAAATCTGGGAAGCATCATTACCAGTAAAATAAGTTTGGGCTACAGCATCCCAAATATCATGAGCAGTGGGTAGTCTTAGAAAACTGGCATTGATATCTGGAGTCATCGAGTTGAGGAGCCACGACATCAACATGGCGTTTTCCTCCACCCATGTAGAGAATGAAGGATCACTGATAGCTGGTTTGATTTTTTCTCCTGTCAAGTACCCCAACTTCCCTTTCCCAGTGACATAAAATTGCACAAACTGGGACCAAGCGGAATAATTTGTCCCATCAAGTTTGTTAGATGTCATCTGCATGCTCATATTATCCGATTGAGTCATCACAGTTGAAGACACTGGTGGTGTTGTATCAAAACTAGACTTTGGGGTAACTTCAGACATTTTTTTTTTTTTTTAGATACTCTTCTTTACGTTGAAAAAATCAACAACCAACATATAAAATAAAAGGCCGTGAGATACCAAGGTGGTAGAAACAATGGAGGATTGCTACAACCTGTACAGCAGAGGCCTTGATGACGACGGCTGCACAATGGAGGATTCCGGTGCCAACCTCTTCACAACGGAGGACTCCGGCGACGCTGGTTTGATCGAGAACGCCGGTCAAGAAGCGCTGACCTCCAGACCAAGCCGATGGTTGCTCCTATGACTGAGAGAAAATGCGCCGGTGTTGGATCAGAAATAAAGAACAAGAAGCAGCGGTCGGCGATTTGCCCAGACCAAGCTGAGGTAAGAACTTAGGGTTTTTGTTTTGTGTTTGGCTTTGATACCATGTCAACGTTTATGAATGAATTTCTCTCTATATTCATCTCAATTGAGGAACCTGTATTTTAAACTATACAATGATTCTAATATGGAAAGAAAATAATTGACAAATAACAGAAAATCAACAAATCCCTATAATTATGCCTAAATATCTTCCAACAGGGTGATGCAAAATCCAACAAGTTTAAATGCAACTAGGTGCATAGGAAAGTTTCCATACACAGATCGCACTAGATCGTTTCTCTTGCTTAAATGAAAAGCTGAGATTTTCCCAAATAGAGGAAATGGCCAATGGTTTCATGCAGCTATTGTGATTTGCTGTTTATATAGGATTCCAGTTTTGTGTACTTGATGTATTTTAATCACAGATGTAGCTTGGAGTCCATTTAGATATCTGCTCCAAAATGCCATCTTCTCCAAAAATGCCGCTGCTGTTGTGGAAACTAATGAAACAAAATAAATAAATAAATAATAAAAACTAAAGCTTTGGATATGCTTCACTTTTGGGCTCATGGCCTAAAATGAGCTGGCAACAGCATGGATAAAACAAATACATCATGGTGGGTTGCACAGAGTCCTACCACCACAGAGGCTGTCACCACACAATCTTGCCTCTATGCATATGTAGTTTTGCACTATTTCAAAAAATTGAACTGACTTGGATAACAAATTTTTATTTTTTTATTTTTTTTTGGGTGATGTTAGATTGTATTGCAGGATAAAATGATTGATCTATGCATCGATAATGGATATTGCAATAAGAATCAAATCTGAATTGCATACTTGAATGGCAATAAATTGTTTGGATGTGAATACATAAATAGATATTCCAGAGACTACATGTCTTTCAACTCTCCTACTCACTAACTACAAGAACCTACATAAGTGAATTGCTAAGATGAAAACATACTCCTGCATTATCCACCACAACCAGTTGTCGAGACAGGATGCATGGACTATCTGTAGATTGAAAAGAGGAGATACAAACCCAATCTGTCGAATGACCCATTGTACCCAAATGATTCAAAATTGGCAACGTACCCCATCATGTTTTTCTATGGTAGTTCAATTTTAGGTGTGATCGCTGCGTCCATGCCATATTTGAGTATTATAGAAAATAACTCCGCCAGTCTATGCATATGAAAATGATACTTCCACATGAGAAGAGGCTCTTGGGAAAGCTAGGATATCCTTAGAAACCTCTGAAAATACTCCAGACCATTTCTTAACCATCTTAAACTCGTGTTCCTTGCTGGCATAGATGGTCATTTTGTCTAAAACCATAGCATTCTTCAACAAAAATTTCACTAGCATGCCTTGTCTCATTGACCTTCTAAGAATACGATTCACTGACCAAGCTTTCTGTTTCTTGTATTTATCTCCCCCGCCGATGAAGCCAAATATCTTGATTGTCTTGAGGCAATGTTCAAGACAAGGAAGATTGGACTCTTGTGATGCCAAGTACTCTACTCCATGAAAATAATATTTCGCCATAAAATATTCAAAAGTTTCATCCCACTGAAAAATCAGAGAATTACCCTTAAGATCATGTGATATTAAAAAGAAGCTTGAAAGTTGAATGTAAATGAATATCATAAAGATACAAGGGATAAAAGTAGAATGAAGTTATGTGGTACTCACATTGAGATAGAAAGTGGGAATTATCTTTATAATGAGCGTCTCAAGATAAGGGGAACTCCTCAACAAACCTACAATCCCAGGAAGATCCCATTTTCTCAATCCTGTCTCTAGTACCAGACAATTGCAGCTAAAGATGGGAGCAGGAAACCTTATCAACTCCCATATTGACAACACCTTCTCAAAATAAAGCTAAGTTAGAACTAGAAAAAGGACATAATATAAATGTTATAAATCTGATTGTCCTCTCTAGATAAAATAATAAAAAAGAGAAAGCGACATATAAGTAATAAGTATGTGAGATTTAGCAATATGCTTGTGAAATGATAAAATGAAATATGTAAATTTTCTATGGTCTAAATATGATATGTTACTGTTTATTGGATTCAATTCAGCAATCTCATGTTGGCTATGCAAGATTTCTCTCAAAGAAGAAGATTAGAATCATCTTTCGCAAAATCTGAGAGGTCCCTTCTTCTTGAGAAAGACATGACAGAGCATGGATGGTCAGGATCATTTTTTTCTTTCATGGCCTTTAACTACTCTTTTTATGTCGATTGTGGTTTCCATCCTTGGACTTGCTAGATCTGGATCGGATTGACCAAATCTTCCAAGGTACAGTCCTTGCAACAATTTTCTTCCATTACATCTAGTAAGTTGTGATGGGGGAACTCTCAGAGGAATTTCTGTTGATGGGTGGACCAGGATTATGTTCCTCAAGTCTACTTATGACAGCCTATTCTTAGAGAGGCCACCAAATGACATAATAGAGTTCTCTGCTTTTGGGTTTATAAATTCAAGTTCCCCAAAGGCCGGTTTGATTTTCCAATTTCCTATGTAATGCAAAGTAAATAAGCCATCATATCATTTCTAGGTGTTTGTTTAAACAGGAATTATGACTTATAAATCGAGAGTCAAATACAGTTGTTTAGTTTGATCAGGACTCAAACCACACATTCTATCAATCGTGCATAAGAAGCTTGCACATTCAGAACAAGAAGTAGAGAAAATCTGAAGAGATGTTGGTTATTGGCCAATACAAATTCAAAAGAGCAAACTAAATGTATCTCAAACTTGTGAAAACTATAGAAGCACCAAAAGGAACATTCACAGAGGTGTTAACAAAGGTTTTCCTAATGGCTCTATGAAACTCCATATGTGGGTCCCAACACTCTTTTAACTTGACATTGGTTCATCCATCACTTGCTTTGAGCTTACAGTCATTGGTCTCTTGGAAGAAACAAATCTAAAATTGAGAGGATTTATGAACTCGCATCCAGATTTCTTTCAAAGCCAATAAATTCTTCCATGTTGTGGAATGGGTCAAAAGGGCTGCAATTCTTGTGAACCATCCAACTTTATTCAAAATATTCTAATTGATTCAACTTTGGAGCATTACCATACTAAGTCTTCAGCAAGCTTGCTATCCTTGAAAGGAAGCATTTTTCAATGTTTTATCTCCATCTTTTCTTTATTTTCTTAGCATAGCTTAGCTTAGTTTACACTCTGACTAGTGGCTCCCGCTACAATACTTTAGAAGTAGAGATAGTCTTTCTCGACCTTAAGTTGTAGACTATGATCATCTCCGTTTTGGTTGATCACACCCACCTCGATTTGTCTGTTTTGATAGGTGTATCAAGTATTTATCATTTTTCTTTTGTTTATTCATTTGATTGTCTCGCAATTTATCAATTGTAATAAACATCAATTCTGAATATTAATGAAATCGGCAACGTTTTGCCTTATTTAATTTGAATGTGTATCTTAGTTCATTTGAAATTGTTTTAAAATTAAGTGTTGGTGAAAGGGCTTGTCCTTAAGTCTGTAGACTCATGTCTACTGTCACAAGGTAAAAAGAACTCATTCAAAAGGTTTAACCTCCTTTCCTTTCACTAGTCGCCTGAACGGAGTGCAATATAAGTAGCCTAAAGGACTCGGAAGTAACTGACAATGATTCGATCAAGAGGGCTGTTGCTGATTTTTACTCCTCTTTCTCGAGGGTCAGCACATGAGGATCTGCTCAACTGCATCCCCCCGCTCATCTCGGCTGATGATAATAGGGAGCTTCTCTGCGAGCCATCCATTGATGAGGTTCTCTCGGTCAAAAGCCTTCCGCCCGACGGTGCTCCGGGCCCTAACAGTTTCACCGGTGCCTTCTTCCAAGGTTGTTGGGATATCAATGGGCAGGATATTGTCCAGGCAGCCCTATCGTTCTTCAGAGGGACCCCCCTTCCCAAGGCTTTTTTTGCCACTCTGATATGCCTCATCCCTAAGGCTGTTAACCCGAAAAAGTTTTCTGATTTTTGCCCCATTAAGTTATGTAACTGTGTTTACAAAATTTTCTCCAAGTTGCTTGCAGATAGGCTAAGTAAAGTCCTCCCAAAAATCATTTCCCCTGAGCAAGGGGCTTTCGTGCAAGAGAGATCCATCGCTGAAAGTTGTGCTCTAGCGCAAGAGATTTTCAAAGATCTCAACAGGAAAGTCAGAGGGGGCAACATTCTCATCAAGCTCGACATGGAGAAAGCCTATGATGATTAGACCGACGCTTCAAATCACGCCCTTCATCGGTTCGATTTCGTGCCCGGGCCGGATAAATCTGGTCGAGAAATGCTGGGCCAACTCTTGGTTCTCTATTCTAATCAATGGTGAACCCGGAGGCTTCTTCCATTCTTCTAGAGGTCTTCGGCAGGGTGACCCAATCTCGTAGAGGTTATCAACAACTCTTCATCAATGGCAACTGCA
The DNA here is from genome assembly GCA_030180095.1 of Magnolia changhungtana. Lineage (NCBI taxonomy): Eukaryota > Viridiplantae > Streptophyta > Magnoliopsida > Magnoliales > Magnoliaceae > Magnolia > Magnolia changhungtana. The sequence goes on along the minus strand of JASAUF010000045.1, from coordinate 2,973,118 downwards.
TCCCCTTCTCCACGCACCGATCCTGCTCGCTCGTTTCCCACCAGCTGTTTGCTGATGACACGATCCTGCTGGCTAATGGTGGGAGGCCCACGTTAAGGAAAATCACCTCATTCCTCCAAATTTTTCGGCCGTCGGCGTAAAGATCAGCCCCACGAAAAGTTTCTTCATTCTCTCTTCGTCCTAATCAGAAGCCAGGGCTAGAGCTGCCCAATCCACGCTTGGCTTCACTCGGGGTGCAGTTCCTTTCACCTACCTAGGTGCCTTGATCTTCAGAGGGTGATCCTTGAGGAGGTACTTCAGACCGCTAGTTGAAAAATTCCAGCAGCATATTTCAGGTTGGAAGGCTAAGATTCTATCCTAGGCTGGCCGAGCGACCCTCATCAATCACGTGCTGCAGAGTATCCCAACCCACATCATGGCTACTGTTGACATCCCCCTATCGCTTCTCGGGGACTTTGACAGGGCCTGTGCTAACTTCTTTTGGGGCTGGGAAGGGGACCACAGACGATGCCACTGGTTGCGTTGGGATCGCATGTCTTGCCCCAAGGATGAAGGTGGCCTTGGCATGAAGAATCTGGCCCAGGTCATGGGTGCCTTCAAAATTAAGCTCGCCTGGATTGTTGGTTGCAGGGGAGATCACAGCGCCTGAGCAAACTTCATCAGAGCTAAATACCATGACGATCTCATTGAGCACAACGGGACCAGCCGATCCCCCCACGCGTCCTCTGCTTGGAAACGGATTTGCAGTTACCTTCCGGAAGTGCTATCCAACTCGCATTGGATCATGGGCCTGGGTGAACTTAATTTTTGGACCAACCTTTGGTTAGGGCTTGGTCCGCTCTCTGAATGGGCCTAAGCCTCGCCTCCTTCTCATCCCTCCAGGGTCTGCGACTTCATCGGCCCGTTCGGCTGGATTGATCAGGACACTGCCTGCGCCTCACTTCCCTAAGTGGTTGTGGACCACATGGCCGACAAGGGCTTCTACACCTCCTCCGATGTGGATAGACGTGGCTAGGTCCCCTCCTCTTCTAGCGAGTTCCAGGTTGGCTCAGCTTGGAATTTATTGTGTCCAGCGGGCCCAAAGGTGCAATGGGCTAAATGGGTGTGGCATCCAACGATTCCGGAGAAGTTGACGCTCTTCTCTTGGAAGATTATCCAAAAAGCGGTTCTGGTAGATGAGAGAACCCAAGCGAAGGGTGTCTAGATGGCGTCCAAGTGTTGGTGCTGCCCCAATACTCTTCGGCTGGATTTGGAATCTATTGACCATCTATTCTCGGCAGGCCCCTCTGCAGCTCATATTTGGGAGCATTTCCAGCCATTTTTTGCAGTGCACTCTTCGACCCAGTCCTCCGCTGTGGCCAGGGCCACTCGTTGGTGGGCCACGCAACACTCTGGGAGTAGTCTGCATACCCTGCGTGCCCTCATGCCCCCATTCATGGGCTGAGAGAAACAGAGCCCGCTTCGACAATGCGATCTTCAGCTCTTCTAGGGTCATACTCCAGGTCCACCGTTGGGTTGAGAGGGTTGGACAGTCTCTTCCCTTATCAAGGGTGATGTCTCATCGTCTAGCTTCCACGCTGGCTGAACTTCGTATCGCCAGTCCGGCCTCTAGACCAAAACACCCCTTGGTGGTGAAATGGGTGAGGCCCCAAAGGGGGTGGATCAAATCAAACGTCGATGGCTCGGCCTTGGGGAACCCAGGCCCTTTAGGGGGTGGGGGGTGTCGGGTGAGACTCCGAGGGCTGTTTCCTATTTGGTTTCTCTTCTAGCTATGGCTCAGGCTTCAGCTCCTGTGCTGAGTTCTGAGCAATCTATGAGGGCTTGGCCAAATGTGCCGAGATGAGATTCTCTAAGGTGGAAGTGATGTGCGAGTCTAACTCGATTGTGCAAATCCTCTCCAAAAACGCATGCCATTCTTGGTCCTTACACTATTGGTTTGCGCGAGTGAGGGCATTGAGGGGCCGTTTGGACATATCCTTCGCCCACACCCCCAGAGAGGCCAATGCAGTAGCAGACGACCTGGCCAGGTGGGCTAGCGCAGCTCAGGATAGCGTGTCCTACCCCTCTGTAGCCTTGCTTCCCCCTACCACCAGAGGTCTTCTATTCTTAGACAGGGTGGTTTTAGGCTACCTGAGGGAGCCTTAGACTTTTCCGTTCCTGTTTTTGTGCAGCTCCATCCAGTTGAGCTCTTCCCTATCTGTGTGCTGGTTGGGCGTTTTTTGCTTGTAGATTTTCTGTGGATACTTAGGATCCCTTCGGTTTAGGGGTGGCCTTCGGCTTTTGTGTGGCGCTCCTGTTATACTTGTACATCTTCCCGATTTGAATGAAATCTTCTTTAACTATTAAAAAAAAAAAGAAAAAAGACTCTGGATCTTCGATCCCAGTCTCCAATCTGTCTGCCTTGGTGAAGGGACACCAACAATTCAATCAACCTTTGAATCAGGCACGCTCGCACGCCCGTGCATCCTACTCACATGTGTACCAAATCTAGACTCTAAATCACACCAATGGTCCAGTTTGATTGAATTGAGTGTAACACCCACTTACATAATTTATTATAAATGAGAAACATAGAGAAAAGAAGAAGAAATCATTGTGGCTACCGAGTATAACACACACATTTGACATGGCAAACAAAGCGTACCTGAACACACCAAGTGCAGACTTTAAGAGCTCTAGCATGCCGAAGAGCATCAAGAAGTGCCCGAAAAATATCATGATACTCGCTCTCTTCATAATCATCCCAACCGCGTAAAATGACATTTGCAAATTGAGAGTTGCATTAACCAAAGACGGAAGGCTCTTAAAACGATGTCTCGCAGTGCCTATATCGCCAGAAATATTCAAGGACATGACATTGGGACCCCAAATTTCCAACCCAAACTCCGAATCATAATCATTCACAATCAACTTCCTAACATTCCGACCCCCGAAATCGAGTCGACTAATACCATTGCATTTGTAAAGAAACAATTCTTCGAGCAATCGGAACCCATTCAAAATCCGTTCCATCTCATAATCCATCATACTGGTTCTGTTCCAAAGACAACCTCTTCATGTTTTTCCAAGAAACAATCATGGGCGGATTGATGTTGACGGAATTGAGCCTCACTCTGTCAAGGAATCGTTATTGAATGAATCAAGGGGCAATGAGTATGGATCAATCCCAACAAACTTCCAATAGCCCCAATTTGAAAAACTATCACCGGAGAGGGTCGAGATGGAGCACTTGGGCCTTTTTCCACAATGCGAAGCGGATCCAGTCATCAATGATGGGGGTATAAAACTTACCTTTATAATAGAAGGCGAGATGAAATTCCTGAATGGTAGGGCTTTCATAGAGAATCAAAGCTTGGTTGACTAAGGATACGAAATCGTTGTCGTTTCGTTTGCAGAGACGAGATTTTTGGAAGTGTAGATTTGGGGTGGAAGTATACAAATGGGCCCACCTTTTTGATAGAAGGACCGTCTTCACTGCATCGGTGGCATGCAAGAAGGAGAGGATGCGATGAAGGATGGAATCAGTGTAGATTGTCGATGTGGTCGTGGTTTTGAACGGTGGAATCGGTAGATTGTCGATGTAGTCGTTTTTTGAATGGTGATGATGTTTTGTTGTTGAAGCATGGTCGATGATTGGAGAAATTTGAGTGGAGATTTTGGAATGTGTTTGAGGCGAGAGAGAGAGAGAGTTCCAATGCTTATACGACTGCGGTTCAAACTAGGGGGAAAGTCGCGGGAAGTTCCTGGGAACTTAGGTGGGGCCTACTGTGATGTTTGTGAGAAATCCTCCCCGTCCATCCGTTTTGTGAGTTCATTTTAGGACATGTTTACAAAAATGAACCGTATCCAAAGCTCAAGTAATCCGTACCAGAGGAAAAATGTGGTTAGGAAAATTCCCACCGTTGAATCCTTCCTGAGTTCAAGAGTGATGTTTAGATGCCATCCATACCGTCAATAACGTCATTCCTATTGGGATGAACTGAAAACAAAAAACATTAGCATGAACCAAAATTTCAATGTTTAATTATCACATTTTCGGCCCACTTAAGCTTTGGATGTGGTTCATTTTTTACAGCATGTACTGAAATGAACTCACTGGACTTAAGGATTTTTAACAAACATTACAGTTGGCCCCACCTAGTTCCCAAGGTGCTTGAAGTAAAGCCTTTGCAAAAGAAGTTCCTATGCAAGGATGCTGAGTGGCCACTGCAATGTACGTGAGAAATTCATTCCGTCTATACATTCTAGAGCTTATTTTAGGGCGTAGGATTAAAAATAAGTGGATATAAAACTAAAATGGATTACACGAGAGAGAAAATTGGGAAAAGAAATTCCTACAGTTGAAACCTTCCGACTCCAAGTTGATGTTTATATGCTATCCAAACCGTTTATAAGGTCATTCCCAATGGGAAGAAGTGAAAACACTAAAATAATATCCTGAAAAAAAAACTTATATAGCCATAAGAATGTTTCAACGGTGCTCACTAAATTCCCACTATTTCCTCTCATGTGGTTTACTTGAATGTTGGATACTACTCATTTTCTGTGTCACGTATTAAAATGATCTCGCAAAATAGATGAACAGTGGATTTATCAAAATATCTCTATGGGCCCACACAAAGATCCTTGGGCGTACTTATTGCGAAGGCGTGAAATCCGCATCCGTGGAGATTGGTCCGATGGGGGCGGATTGATACTGAACACTTCAGTAGCCAAAAGGCCACTGAAGTGATGCGGCAAAATGGCATTGGTGAATACTAATCGGTTGTTTCTTTCGAATATATACTCTTCCAACGGAGATCCGTTAGCGGATATTTTTCAGTTTATGCCGCGACGCACAATAATTGTTTATCTTGATAAAAAAAGGAAGCGGATTTCTTGTGAAAGACTCTCACAGAGTTTTCATACGCAACTGGGAACCAGGTGGGGGAAACTGTGATGTTTATGAGAAATCCTACCCGTCCATCCGTTTTTTGAGTTCAATTCAGGACATGAAGTCAAAAATGAACTGTTTCTAGAGCTCAAGTGAGCCAAAAACGTGATAATCGAACATCCACGGTTGAAATATTCATGGGCCACAGAAGTTTTGAGTCATGCTAATATTTGTGGTTTCAATTCATCCCAGTAGGAATGAAGTTATTAACCAAGGTTACGTACCATTGGTATCTAACCAATGGCGTTTTGCCACATCACTTCAGTAGCCTTTTGTCTACTAAACCGTTCAGTATCCAATCCGCTCCCGGTCTGATGTAGGTTGGATGAAATCGGATTGCGTAATATGCTCCTATCGCACTGAGAAAACTCAGTTGGGACCACCTTGAATGTATGTGGTCTAACCACACTGTTCATCTGTTTTTCCATCTAATTTAAGGGGTTGAGTCCAAAATTGAAGCACATCCAAAGATCAAGTTGATAATACCACTGGAAACAGTGGTGATAATGATTTCCACCGTTGAAACATTTTTAGACCTACAGTGATGTTTATTTGTCATTTAACTTGTTCATAAGATCATACGGATATGGATGAAGGTAAAACACAAATATAATCTTGATCCAAAACTTCCATGGCCCCCAAGAATTTTCAATGGTATAGGTTCAATTCAACTGTTTCGGTGGTGTGGTCCATTTGAACATTGGATGTAACTCAACTTTTGTCTCAATCCATAATCTGGTATGGATGGATGGAGAGGATAAAATACATAAATAATGGTGGACCCCACAGAGTTTACTCAGTAAAGTAAGTGTAGTGAGTTACTCACTACGCAATCCGCTTCCGGGTTGGGCGCGGATTTTCTGCAATGGCAATCTAGGTGGGGCCCACAATGATGTTAGTGAGAAATCCACTCTATCCATTCGTTTTTCCAGATCATGTTTAGCTAGGACTGAAAATAAGGTAGATCCAAAACTCAAGTGGGCCATGATACAAGAAAAGGTGGTTAGGGAAATGCATACCGTTGAAACCTCCCTGGTCCACTTGAGCTTCGAAGATACTTTATTGTTGGGTTTATACTCTAAAATGTGCTCGCAAAACGGATGGACGGCGTGGATATATAAAAACATACACCAAGAGAAAGAAGAGAGGAGCGAAGACGGCATTGGAACGTGTCAGATGCGTGAGAGATCCGGGCCACTCATCATGTCGGTTGTGGTGTAAGAATTCTCCGGTTCAAAATCAGGCTAGCTCATTCATATGTGGAGATCCAAATTTCAACAGTCACAAAAATATGACTTAAGGTATACCTTCCTCGATGAGTGACAAAGCTTAATTCTTACGCCAGGGCGTGATCACAAGTGGAACAAGCTCGATTAACGGTCGATCTCCCACGCTTATAAAAAGACATTGCTAAACAGGAGACTCCGACTGCTTAGTGTTGTAGAACATATCCCAAGAGCTTTTCAATGGTAAGAGTTCAATGCCTACTATTTCTTGTGGTGTGGTCCACTCGAGCCTCGGATATAATTCAGTTTTCGGCTACTTCTCTAAAACGACCGAAAAACTGATGGATGGCGTGGATAAGACATATACATCACGGTGGGCCCATAAAGTAAATCAGGGCCTGTATAATTATCATGGGCACGTCTCTTTTGCCCGTCACCGATCCGGGTTGGGCTCAGGCCTTCGGATCAGGCATGGACAGGGTCCATTGACGGCCTTGATAATTTCTAGGTAAGGCAGATCACTGCTCATCTTTCAATCCCTCTATGCGTGGTCCAAGTGGGTGGACCTACAATCACGTCCGTCCATTGGATAGGAGGGTCCACTCCACCGTAGATTTCCTATGGGCCCCAAGAGAAGATTAAATTCATCTAAACAAGGGCATGCCAAATAGGCAGTAAGTCTAAGCTTTACTGTTACTGCAGCCATTTTTACATTGCATGCAGTTGACTGTATGGCTATGATGATCCAATCGAGGTTACTCGTGGGTCATCCGCAATCGACATCTTAGTTGATCATAGGTGGGCCCCATGTAGGAATCTGTACAGAAACAAGGTATAAAGAATTTGTACCAGATCATGTCCTAAAACCACAATCTAGCAGCAGGTAGAAAAATAGATAATAGCAACAACCTATTACTCCATCGGTATAAATACTATGCAAGGAAACTGCAATTTGGTCTAACATGAAAAGTGCTTAGAATAAGTAGTTGTGTCCAACATGAAGAGTGCTTAGAATAATCAGGAGAATGTAAGTTACGAATTCTAAGAGTTTTAATTATAGTTTGCTTTTGATTTCTATATTATTGCTTAGTATCCTTATTTAAAGGGTTGTGAACTTGTTTATCTCAATCTACCAATCAATCAACAAGTTTCTTTCATATATTTTAAAATTATTTTTATTTCTTTTCCTTGTGGATTTGAAAAGTCTCTGTAAGGAGTCCAGAAAAGCTCTGTGAATTCAGAGTAGTTATCCTTGAGGAAGATGGTGATCGACCTCATCACGTTCATCCCTGCGTCAATTGATATCAGAGCGAGGACTTCTCTCGAGCCGATGACAAACAACAAAAGGTATAAACAAAAATCCAAGGATTCGTTATCTTTTGAAAAGAATGAAAGCTTTCTACTGAGAAAGTGAGTTGACCATGCAAAGGCTGCAGGCAACCCTTAATCGTATTGCGGATATGCTAATTCTACCCTGAGCTCAAAGTAATGCTCAACTGCCCGCGGTCCCTGTACGACACAACCCCGATTTGTACAAAGAATATATATCCATTAGTTGAAAAGAAAGAATATATGGAGCCTGTGAACATTTCAGGGGATTTGAATTGCCCACATTATCAAAAAAAATGTGAGATCTTGAATATAGAAGTGAAGGAACTGATCGATACTAGTCAAGTCAACGAAAACATTCTTAAATGTATTGTGTCAGCTCAAGAGCCTAATGCCAAGTAGAAGAAAATGGCTAATAAACATCAACATCAGAAGTTATCTCAGAATCATGAGCTAAGTACCTTGAGTAACTCGAGGATGATTTTTTTTTTAGTGGAGAGGTCTGATGTAGAACGTGTCACAAATACATTCCTAGCATGGTTGGACTAAAAGAAGGTGGACCGTAAATTGATCATAACTTTTGATCCGGATATCGTTACGGTTCATTAGATCGAGAATCAAGAATCGAAACAGCACGAGAACTCGAGGACGAGTTCTTTTGAAGTGGAGGAGACTAATATAGTGTGGGCCGTGGACATTTTCATGGTTAAGATGGATCAAAGAAGGCCCAGTTGACGACAGAAATCATTAAAACTGTTAGAATCTTAAAATAGGCATATCTGGCAAACCAAAATGAGTTACTCAACGTACTATTTATGATTTTGGGGTAGGATGAGCTAATTTAGCCATATGCCGGGTTGCCCATATCAAATTTGCAAGATTCTATCAGATCGACAATCAAATTCTATGTTTAATTTCGTTTTTACTATAAATAGTAAGTTTTACCTTTATTATAACTCTTTATCCGTTGGGCTTTCGGAGTTGTGTCTAACATGAAAAGTGCTTAAAATAATTAGGAGAATAACGTGGTTAAGCAACATATGAAACTTACTATAAAAAGTAAATTTACTATTTATAGTAAGTTACGAATTTTAGGAGTTTTATTTATAGTTTGCTTCTGATTTCTCTATTATCGCTTAGTATTCCTATTTAAAGGGTTGTGAACTTGTTTATTTCAATCTATTAGTCAATCAACAAGTTTCCTTCATATATTTTAAAATTATTTTTATTTCTTTTCCTTCTGGATTTGAGAAGTCTTTGTGAGGAGTCCAGAGAAGCTTTGTATATTCAAAGTAGTTATCCTTGAGGAAGATGGTGATCGACCTCATCATGTTCATCCCCGCGTCAATTTTACGATCCGATATGATAGTGCATCCAAACACAACCAAAACTAATTTCATACTAGTTACAATAACAAGCTTATATGCTGTACTTGAGCCACATCAATCTCATGATCATGGCAGACCAACTTCAGATGTGGCTCATGCCACATTGGAACATGTGAATCGACTCTTCAATCTCCACTTCCAAATGGCCTCAGCACATCTCTACCTGACCAATTCAAACGTGAATAACATCTGTGCACAAGCTCTTGGGAATTAAAGCTATCATTTTCTGACAAAGATCCAGTAGATCCCCCCTCTAGCTTCTCCACTCAACAGCCGAAATAGTCATTTTCTCCAAGTGCATAGTATTCTTGAGCAAAAATTCCACCAACTCCATGTCATTTTCAGACTCCCTGAACGCACAGTTGAATCAAGCAAAAAACTCACAATCATACAACTAAACCTAAACAAGAACAATCCAATTTTTATATAGAAAAGTCTTTATGACAAAAAAACAAAAAAAAAAAACCACGTCACAAAGCAAGCAATATGCATTACGAGTAGAAATTACAAATTTAAAAGGGTAACACGAGAGGAAAAATCAGGGAAAGAAATTCTTACTGTTGAAACCCTCCTGAGCTCCGCCTTTATGTTTATATGATATCCAAACTGTGTATAATGTCATTCCCAACGTGACTAAGTGAAAGCACCAAAAAGATAGAATGATACAAAACGACTTTTATGGCCATAAGAATGCTTCAACGGTGCTCACCACTATTTTCTCTTGTGTGGTCCATTTGAGTATTGGATACAACTCATTTTGGTTGTATGTCCTAAAATGAGCTTAAAAAATGGATAGACAGGTGGAATTCTCGAAAACATTTCGGTGGCCCCACCCAACATCCTTTGGCAGGAACTCACTACCAAAGGCGTTCACAGTAAATCCGCGTCCGCGGAGACAGGTGTGAACCATGTGATGGGAAGCGGATTGCATAGTGAGTAACTCACCACGGTTGGCCAACTGAGTAAACTCAGTGAGGTACACCATGATTTATGTATTTTATCCGCTCCGTACACCCATTTTAACAGATAAAATTGGGTCTTGAGCTAAAAAATGAGAACTATCTAATTTTCAAAGGACCACACCACAGGAAACAGTTGAATTGAACGTCTACCGTTGAAAAATTCTTGGGGGCTACAAAAGTTTGTTTATATTTGTGTTTTCCCTTCATCCATGTATGTATGATCTTATGAACAGGTTTGATGACAAATAAACATCGCTGCGGGGTCTAGAAAGGTTTCAATGGTGGAAATCATTATCCCCACTGTTTACAGTGGTATGATCCACTTGATCTTTGAATATGCTTCAATTTTGAGATCAACCCCTTACATTAGATGGAAAAACGGATGAATGGCGTTGATAGACCACATACATTCAAGGTGGGCCCAACTGAGTTTACTCAGTACGATAGGACCGGACTGAGTTACCCTCAGAACACCCTGAGAGCTACATAGCAGAAAAACCCAAAATGGATGGCCTGAGATGGCCGCCAAGAAACCGCAACAGAAGCTTATACATTCTCAGCAAATGCAAAGCTTCTGCAGCCTCATGGGAACATATCACCAGCTCTAGCTTGCCATTCAACAAACCAAAAAGCACCCATCCAAACAAACCACAGCACACCAGCTCCTTTTTTTTAAAAAAAAAAAAAAAAAAAAAAAAAAAAAAAAACAGGACTAGACTGTCTATTGCACCACACCAAAGAAGCTAGGCAACACTGCTACACTCCAAAAACAGATTCAAACCATCTTGTTGGTGGTCTATGTATATATGGATATTTGAAGTAGAGCAATGTTTCAATTCATCTGGCAAAACGACATAATTTTTTAATGGGACTCATGAATACTTCCTCAGGTTACTCTCCAGTTGCTACTCCAATTGCTGAAGCACTTCCATTGGATTGTGATGGCATTTTGCAAAGGGTTGAATACAATGCTTTAGCTATTAAACATCTCAATGACCCAATAGTATTTTTATTGTAATAAGATGATGTCTTTGACTTGGTACATTCATGTTAGCTGAACATGAAATAAAACAAAGAAAAAGAAAAAGCATCGTCATATATTCACCATCAATACAAGCGCACTCCTAGGCCAAGAGTTTCAAAAAAAAAAAAGAAGAAAGATCTAGAGCTTGTTAAAAAAAGTATCAAACGAACACTTTTTATTTTGAAGTTTTTCTTAATATAACTACCAATAACATCTCAGTAATGACTGAGATAAGATGGACCTTCACCTGACAACCCCGACCTAACTTGTATGTCTCGGTGAATCCTGGCCCCGAGATATAAGTCCTTGATTGCGTGCATTTTATTGACAACATCTTTCATCCCCATTCGTTCTCTTGGAGATTCTGCAGAACACAACACACCGATTTTGACCATTGAAATCAAGCAGTCCTGCATTCTATCTTTTGTATTGATATCATTTCTGCTGTCTTGAGTAACTTTGGTTTCTTCCAAGAGAAATGGATCTACAATCTCCAGTACCCGTTCAGGCAAAGCCAACTTAGCGAAATGATGAAGGCTTAGATTGTCCTTAAACATGTCATCAGTTGGTCCCTTCCCAGTGATCATCTCCAATAGAAGGATTCCATAGCTGTAAACATCTCCTTGTGTAGATGCTTCACTGCCCATCGCATACTCTGTAATTCATACATCTCATATTGGAATGTAAGTGATCATTCATATATGAATAATATCAAAGGTTGAATTTTGAGAGAGACAGATGAGAGTGATAAGAAATATACTATTCAACCAAGTGATTGGCATTCTTTTTTTATATCTAAATTGCTAACATCAATTGCTATTTTGTGAACTTGTAAGTCCTTGCAAAGATGCTCTACATTGAACAAGGCTTTACTACTCAAATGAAAGAACTCAACACCCCAATTATACACACACACACACACAAGTTATTGTTATGATTTCACATCTTAACTAAAGACATTATCAGAAAAGAATTCTTAATACCTATAATTATGATTTCATACCTATACCTTGTTATGGTGTTATTCATGTGAGGTGCCAGTGAGTACCACTTTGTATATCTAGATCTTTAAAATCAATGAGATTTTGATGCCATCAACTTTTGAATCTTGCTGGGTGTGGGTCCTTTAAGGACTTTTTTTTATGACCTGGATAAAATTAGGTTCAGTTGGGCATCGGGTCCTTGGACCTTCATTTACCTTCATTTTGATATAGGCTTACGGCTCTTTAATGCAGCGCAGTGATGATGTCATTAGCGATGACTTGGTCAAATCAAAATGCAGGGAATTAGAAATTTCTGTTTCACAGGAACAAAGGATCACGGCTCTTTCCACACAAGTGATACAGGTATAAGAATGCATGAAACTTTATAAATAGAAAAGAAAGCATTGCATGTGAAAGTTGACATGCAACATCCTATGTGTACATTGCTTATCTAAATAAATATATATTCACTATGTTAATTGATATCCATTCTAGTTGAAGCCTTATAACTATATATTAGAAATAAGAAGTTTACCCCACAGGCAAAATAGTGCTAACAAGGTAACTTTGTGGGAGATGTGAATGTGGGATGATCCCCTGCTATAAGATGTGCAGACAGTTCACTCATCTGGGAGGCCAAATATGTCATTTGAATGAGTATATTTAGCATGCCTCTTAAAACTGCTCTGATGATTTGATGGGCCTACTTTTGCATATGGTTCATGCTAAGAGCTACCTGTTCCACACGCCAAAGTAGGCATGTGTGGGGCTAGAAAACCATTTGGAAATGGTTGACAACTCCCATCCTCAAAAGCTTTAACATGACACCTCCCCTGTCTAACATGGCCATCCACCCAAAAAAAAAAAAGGGATACTCCAAAAATTAGGTTGATCCAACCATTAAGTGCACCTCACACACACACACACACATATATATATATATATATATATATATATATATATATATATATATATATATATATATATATATATATATATATATATATATATATATATATATATATCATTGTTTTCTATGGCATGATCCACTTAATAATTAATTAGATCCACTTGATTTTTTTGGTCTCTACTTTCTTTGTGAAATAACAGTAAAAGGAAATAGATGAAATTGTTACCTGGAGCGATGTAGCCAATAGATCCCTTTATGCCAACCGAGCTGGATTGAGCAACTTCAGATATGAACCTCGCTAACCGGAAGTCACTCACATGAGCAATCATGTCATTATCAAGAAGAATGTTACTCGGTTTTAAATCACGATGAACGATTGGTGTTTGGCAATGGTGATGTAGATAATCCAATACAAAAGCTACATCAATAGCTATATTTAGCCTTTCAATAAAATTTAAATTCCTTCTCACTTGGTCATGCTCATCTTTGTGCAACCACTTCTCTAGACTTCCATTGAGCATGTACTCAAAAACCAAAGCCTTGAAGTCGTTTCCCTTAAAATCAGTGCTTGAGCAACAAGTTAAGACTTTAATAAGATTCCGATGCTTAATGTTTCTCAAGGCTTCGCATTCAGCCATGAAGCTCCCCAGAGCTCCTTGTTGCAGAAGGTTGAGGACTTTGACGGCGATAAGAGTTCCATCTCGATCTAGCATTCCTTTATACACACAACCAAAACTTCCTGTGCCAATCAGATTTGAAGAAGAGAACCCATCTGTTGCTTTAAAGAGCTCTGCATAAGACACGTTCATGAAAGGATCCTCCACAGAAGGCACAGCAGAAGATTTTCTTCTCGACTTTCTTACCCAACAAAGAGTGGTAAGGAAACATGATAATGAAATAAGACACAGGACAGCAACAATTATTGAGATTTTCACTTTTGAAGCAAGTGACATCCCACGTTTCTTGAAAACTTGGCTAGGGCATGGAGGCAATTGTAATTCTGGAACGCCCCCACAAAGCTTACTATTTCCGAGCACTGAAACTTCACTGGCGTTTCTGAAGACCCCTTGTTTTGGTAATTCACCCTCAAAATTATTGAAAGATAGATTTAGATACTTCAAAGCTGAAAGGTTCTCCAGGTACTGTGGAATCTTTCCAGACAAGTTGTTGCGTGAAAGATCCAGGGATTGAAGGCCTCTTAGAGTACTAAATGCTGGAGGAATTGATCCTTGAAAGAAGTTCCCATCCAACCGGAGATACTCTAGGCTGAGACAATTGCCTAGCCAGCTTGGAATTTTTCCCGACAATTTATTATTAGAAACATCCAATGTTCCAAGAGCTTGCAAGTCACCGGCTTCATATGGCATATCAGTTAAAAAATTGTTTTGAGCTTGGACTTCAATCAGAGATATAATGCTGAAAATTTGTTTGGGTAAGCTGCCGTTAAAGTTGTTATAGTGGAGGAACATGAATTGCAAGTTTTTGCAATTACCAAGAGTTGAAGGTATGCTCCCCGATAGATTGTTTTCAGATAAACTGAGTATGTATAATCTGCTGATGTTACCTAAGGAAGACGGAATTTGCCCTGATAATTCATTTCCAGCAAAGGAAAGTACTTCCACATTTTGAAGCTTCACAACAACAACAGGAATCGTACCTGTTAACAAGTTATATTCCATAGCCAACACTGTTAAGCTGACAAGATTCTGAATTCCAGATGGGATGCTTCCAAATATCCTGTTTGTTCCAAAAGATAGAAACGTCAGTTGAGTCGAAAGATTAGCAATGGAGTCTGGCAACTTACCACTGAGATGATTTCTGCTTATATCCAGCTCTCGTAAGCTACTGCAATTGGTCAAAGAATCGAAAAAACCCAAGTCACGTGCTTTCCCAATTCCAAGCTCATTTCCCGCCAAGCTTAAGAAGGAGAGACCCTTGAGGCTTCCAAAATTCAGAGGCACAGATCCGCTAAAACTATTGCCATCAAGGTCGATAATTACAAGTCCAGAAGCATTGGGTAATGACACTGGTATGGGTCCTGTGAAATGGTTTGCTCCGACATAAAGGTTTTGGAAATTAGGAAGAGTGAGGCCTAAGTTAGGTGGGAGGTGACCATGCAATCTGTTCTCTCCCACGTCCAAAACATAAAGAGATGAGAGATTGTATAGGCTTGGTGGAATCGTACCTGACAGTTCATTTTGACCCATGTCAAGAAAGTTTAAGTTAACCAATCGATGAAGTTCATCTGGTATACTGCCCTCCAGACTATTTTGTGCGAGAGAAAAAAAAACGAGAGACGAAAGGTTTCCAAGTGAAGGTGGGATGCTTCCTGTAATATTATTCTTACGAAGACTTAATGCCGTGAGCTTCAACAGCGAGCCAAGCTCAGTTGGAATCTTCCCTGTGAGTCGATTTCCAGAAAGATGAAGGACTTGGAGTTGTGTACAGTGGGTCAGATTTGCTGGAATTTCTCCAGTGAATGAGTTATTGGACAGACTAATATACCCTCAAGCGGAACAACCGACCTATCTCCTGAGGAATTGCGCCATGAAAATTGTTGTCTTCAAGAAGGATTCTCCTGAGGAAGGTGAGGTTTGCTATGAAGGGAGATATGGTGCCCACCAAGTTCTGGCCAGTTAGGTTCAAGGCAGTGACCCTTTGAGGATGCTGGCGACCGCATGTGACTCCTTGCCACTGACAGAAGTGGAGAGTATGGTTCCAAGATCTCATGGAACGGTGAGGGTCGTCGGTTATCAGATGTTTGAAGTCGAGCAACGCAAGCCGATCGGTTTCGTTGGAGAAGTTAGCAGCAGATCCCAACAACCATGGTACTTCCACGGAAGAGAGAAGGATGGTGTGGAAAAGGAAAGACCAAAACGCTCTTACGCTCATTGGCGGTAGCTCCATGATCGAGTTCGTGAATGCAGGAATGACAAATATAGAGTGAATCGATTCTCCTTTTATCTACAGACCAGGCCTCATTGATGACTTGCTCAGCCAACTAGGGGTGTCAATGGAATTTTGAATCGGCCGGCCCGGGAAACGGATTGGTTACTCCCCCTGACAGCAGCCAATGGCTAGTGGTCGGTGCTCTGTGGGATCCACCATGAATTATGTGTTTCATCCATGCCGTCCATCAATTTTGACAGATCATTTTACTACAACAGACTAAAAATAATCTATTTCTCAATCTCAACTGGACCACTTTACAGGAAACAGTGTTGAATGAGTGTCAACCATTAAAAACATTTTGGGGGCCGATCAAGATGATTTTTCTTCTTTCCCTTCATCTGGGCCTGTATGACCGAATCAACAGATTGGATGTCAAATAAACAGTACATTGGGCCTTAGGAGGATTTTAATGGTGGATATCCAGTCACTATTGTTTTCATGTGGTGTGGTCCAACTGAGATTTTTATAGCTCTCATTTTTGGAATCAAGCCCTACAATGATCTTTAAAAATGGATGAACGGAATGGATGAAACACATACATCATTATGGGGCCCACAGAGAATCGACCACCAGACACGGGGCTGGAGTCAGGGAGAGTAGCCAATCCGTTTCCGCCGGCCCGAATGCCAGGACCGAATGATTTTAAAATCCGCAGGATCCAGCCCGTCGACGGGCCTACGGCGACTACCTGCCATTTTTTATATTACTTTTTTATTTGGGAGGGATTTTTCTTTCGCACCGTCTATTTGGGGGGATTCGCAGCTCTGATGCTACGTCAAACAACCATTTACTCGGCCTGTTTGGTTGTCTGGCTCAAGTGTAATTATGTTGTAAATGAGTAATCATTATTTACCAAGGTAATTACCTGCATCTTTCTCAATGCTGACTTGACTAGTTACTTTTTAGGCACTTAAATGGAAGAATTTATAAAATAAATATGGGACCCACCATAATGTGTGTGGCTTATCCACACTGCCATTCATTATGCCAAATGAATTTAAGGCATGAGCCCGAAAATTAGGCAAATCCAAAGGTCAAGTGCACCACACCACACTAAATTATGAGAATTGAATGCCTACCATTAAAAACTTGTTGAGGCCCTTAGAAATTTTAGATCAGGCTTATATTTATATTTTTCACTTATCCATGTCCATGTGACCCTATGAACGGGTTAGATGGTGAATAAACCTCAATGTGGGCCCAATAAAAGAATCAACTTTCAACGTTGGACAAATTAAGTCCATTGTTTCCTTTCATGTGGGCCAATTGAACATTAGATCTTCCTAATTTTTTCGGATCAAGCCTCAAAATATTCTTATAAAATAGATGGACAACACGGATATATTATATACATTATGGTGGGGCCCACGGATTTAAGTTAACATTTTTAGACCAATTTTCTAGGTGAAATTACTCACTTATTTCCAAACAAGTGAAAAAAAATAATGTAATAATTACTTCTTTACAGCGATTTATTTGGATTATGGAAAACCAAACAGGCCCTAAGCTTAACCCCTCAGGGCGTGTTTGGACGGGTGCTGGATGTCGACTTATGGAGACATACGTGGGTTATCCCATAACCCCCCATCCCACCAGCTGTTTGGGCAGACCTTTTACAGGCGATTTTGCCGCCCTCATAATCGCTGCCTAGGATTTCAATAGGATTTGGCGAATCCCTTCCCCTCTTCTCTCCATCCTACCAAATCCCATGGGATTTGCGATGAGGTTGA
This sequence comes from Magnolia changhungtana, assembly GCA_030180095.1. Classification (NCBI taxonomy): domain Eukaryota; kingdom Viridiplantae; phylum Streptophyta; class Magnoliopsida; order Magnoliales; family Magnoliaceae; genus Magnolia; species Magnolia changhungtana. The sequence goes on along the minus strand of JASAUF010000045.1, from coordinate 2,955,681 downwards.
AGGCGATTTTCAGACAGCGGGCTCAGGCGTTTCGGTCGGCTGATGGAAGAGATGAGGCATTGCTGCTTGAATGGTGGTGCATGTATAAATAAGGTAGAGGTGGGTTTGGGATGGGAAGAGATGAGGCATTGCGGCTGATGGGTGATGTTTGGGCAGAAGATCGCATAGGTTTGGTTGTCCGACTCCCTCATCGTTGAGGTGGGTGATCTTCGGTCGTCTTCAACAGCCTCATCTCACAACCACAGTCGGACGAGTTCGACCAACGGCGTATCCAGCCACTCATGGAGTTTGCAGTCACTGTTGCAGATCCCTGAGGTGAATCTTCATCCCACCCTTCATAAGGCCTGTGATCCTCGGTCATTGAACAGGTAGGTACCCGAACCCATAGGAGAAAAAATCCCTAATTTCGTCACTGTTATCAGTTTGGGGCGTGTTTGGCCGAGTGGTTTACGAGAGATTAGGAGGATGGAATGATTTTGAAGGTTGTAGGGGATTTGTTAGTGGATATCCAGTATTGTTGATGAAGATGTTTATAAATACAAGCTTTTGGAGGGGATCAGATAGTCGATCCAATCCGTCCGCCATTATCGCCATCCCACCATATCTCTCTGCCATTAGTGCCACCCCACCATTTGACATGAAAACGTAAATAGATGCATCGATCCCTTCTTTTTAAATAACCGTAAAAAAGGTCATGCCTGTGATTATTTTGCACATGGATTCGTTTTGCCTACACCAATTGGGAGATTTAGGATATCACAAAAGGAGATTGATGGTGCATGGACTGTGGATATCTCCTACACTTTGATATTCGACTGAGGAAGTATGTACTACAATCTCTATTCTGGGTATAGTACGCATATTACAACATCCTGCATCTCAGGAATGGATAACATGCATCCTCTTCTTTCTTAGCCAACTATTTATGCAATCCCAATCTGAGTACATTCAACTTGTATTGTGGTTGTTTGGATCTCTTTTTCAGATTGGTCTTGTAAGGTATTATAATAAACTGCTTTAATGTCTATTTGAGTGTTTCTTCATTTCAAATAATGTATATCAGATCTGATTGTGCTTTCTTATGAGTGAAAGAGAAATGCACATGATTGGTCGTCATTTGTTGTTGTTATTGTTCTCATAGATCTTGATGGAGTTGGGGAGTTAGAGTTTTTTCCCCCCTCTATTTTAAGATCATTGTAATACAAATTCTGGCCAGCATGGAAGTACTAGCTATAGAGAAATCACTGTCTGCATTGTGTGTGTGTGTGTGTGTGTGACCGTGTGTTTGTGTGTGTTTGCATTCTTTTTTTTTTTTAGATAATGAGTTGCTTGGGGAGTGTTTTTTCTGGTCTTGAAATGGGTCAGATCTGTTTTTGGTTGATGGGTTTTATGCTTTTTTTTTTTCTTGGATCTTGAATGGATTTAGGTACTTGATTTGGGAGGAGAAATATATCATTAACATGATTAAGAACAATCGAAGAAAAACTAGTTTGCTGCATTTTTTTTTTTTTTTGGATGCTTTAAAAATAATAATAATATGTTTTTTGCGAGTTGTTTTTTACTTTGATTGAAATGGGACAGATCTTGCATGGATTTTTCCAGTTTTTTTTTTTTTTTTTTTTTTTTTCCTTTTCTAGTGAAAGACCAATCTAATGAGATTAAGATCATTAGCAGGACTAAGAACTACAACTAAAGAAAATCCACTCCGTGCATTGTGTGTACCTGTGTGTGTGTGTTTTTCTTATTCCCTTTTTTAAAATATAAACATAATAGGGAGTTTTCTTGGATGGAAATAGGTAGGATATGTTGAGATAGCTTTACGCCCAAAACATGATAAGAAAGGAATTGCCGATTGTTGGTGACGAGGAATGAACCGATCCCAAATACGATTCAAAAAACGGCTCCAAAAATGATTAGGAAGGAATTGCCCCTTAGCTTTTGATGGTTGTTGCTTTGAGGGATTGATGAAACATTTGTAGAGTGAAATCTATGTTAAACATATAAAGATGATTGAAAAAATCATATATACCCAACTATAACAAAGTTGGTGATTGTGGTTTTGAACCTGAAATGGCTCGAGTATTTCATGTGCATTGATACTCAAAAAATGGAAAGGAAAGCCTTCTATTTTGATTATTCTTGTTGGGATTTATACTCCAAAGGTACTCCATGATGTCTCGATTCTACCACACGAGACCTGACTCCATGATGTCTCGATCCCACCTCCTCCCAAACACGTTTGCTGTGGGATCAGAAGAGAACCGTCCAATCCCACCGACTGTCTAAACATCTATGGGACAGATCCCATGGGCTATCCCATCCCATGGGATTAACCGACATCCACTGACACAGCCCTACAACCTTAAAACTCATCAAATCCCTCCTAATCCATCTTAATTTGCCCAGCCAAACACGCCTCATAGCATGGTGTATCAATCTATATTAATGGACTTTACGTGGTCTTTATATGATCTTTCATATGCCTAGCATTGCAATGGGTTATAAGCATAAAAAAAGAAAGAATCTAAGAGCAAATTTGCCATTTTGGAACATTAAGGGCACAATTCCAACATTTGGTCTTGGTCAAGGGGTAAGGGACGGTTTTTTCTCCTTATTTCCAAACTTACGTTGTTATATTTTAAATATTTCGAGAGGTGCATGTACTTAAAAGATCCCAAAAGGTAGGCATTTATATGGATTATTATTATTTTTTGTTACGTAGATTGTGTAATGTACGCGGATTTACTGCCAAAGCCTTTCTCAAGAAGTTCTTGCGCAAGGATCCTGGGTGGAGCCCACTACACTGTTTGTGAGAAATCCAACCCATCCATCCGTTTTTCAATCACATTTTAGGATATTTTACCAAAAATAAGGTAGATGGAAAACTAAAATGGTTCACACAAGAGGAAACATCAAGGATTTTGTGACCACTGCTGAAATATTTATATGGCCACAGAAGGTTTGTATCAGTTTAAGTTTTTGGTTTTTTCACTTCATCCCACTAAAAATGACCTCGTAAACGGTCAAGCGGAGCCTAAGAAGGTTTCAATGGTAGGAATTCATTTCCCACTGTTTCATCTTGTATGGCCTAGTTGAGTTGTGGATCCTCCTAATTTTTGGTTGCATATCCTAAAATGTGATTGAAAAAAGTGTTGGATTTCTCACAAACAGGGTAGTGGACTCCACCCAGAATCCTTGCACAGGAACTTATTACGTATGGGGATCGCTTTTGGTTTTTGACTGTAACATCTTGGAGCGCGGCTGTCTATGTTTGAGTAGGGGTGTACACTCGCTCGACTGGACTCGTAAAAGCTCGATTCGACTTAGTTCGAAGCTGAGTTCGAGGCGAGTTGAGCTGATTTTTTGAGCTCGAAAACGAGTTTGAGCCGAGTTCAAGCCAAGTCGAGCTGATTTTTTGAGCTCAAAAATGAGTTTGAGCCGAGTTCGAGCTGGTCCTAACTTGACTTGATTCGGATCGAACCCAGCTCAAATCGAACTCGGATCAAACCAGTTCGGTGACTCAGTTACTTTGATATTGATGTTGCTCACCAAGTGTTTTATGAAATGACTCAATGAAGTGTGTCTGGTGGCAAGGAAGGTATGTATATGAAACAAATATTCTTTTTTCTGGATTTTTATGTTGCTTGAAAGGTATTTAATAAAATACCTGAAAAAATTTGCCGTTGTTTTACAAATAGTGGGATTTTGAAGGTGTAGTCCAGGTGTTTGTGGAAATGCCACACAGGCAAATTCGGCTCGATCTTGGCTCGAACTTGGCCCGAACTGGCTCGAGCTGCTAACTGAATCAAGCCGAGCTGGCCAGTCAGGCTCGAGGACCGAGCCGAGCCGAGGCCAGCTAGTGGCTGAGCCGAGTCAAGCTGAGGCCAGCTTGAATCGGTTCGGCTCGATGTACACCCTTATGTTTGAGGGACGGGAGATCTAGGTAAATTCTAAAAAAGAGAAATACATATATCCAAATACTCCAACTGAACAACTTTTGACCCCAAAGCATCTAAATAGGCAGATACATCCAACTCAACAGTAGAAGATTGAGAATTGCGACCACTTGCAAATTGTTTAATATGTTCAGGCACCAGACAAAAAAGAAAATAATTACAATCAACCTTAAGGAGCAACTCCATGACCACCTTTCCACCAAAAGGATCTGCCTCATTCTTTTGCTCATGTCTTAAAATGATCTCTCCAAAAGGATGGACCATCATGGTGAGGCTCACAGACCTTGTTGATATCACTTCATAGGCACCCATGCATGTACAATGTGCCACACATGTGACAACATATTGCAAGATCTAATCCATCCATTGGGCAAATTTGACCTTGTGCATGTTTTCTCAAAAAGAAGATATGTTAAAATTTTATTCTATCCATCTGTTAAGTTTTTATACATCCGGTTAGGAAATGAGCCAAATAATAAAGCATATCCAAAACTTAAGCAGGGCACCCTGCATGACGGGAAATATTGGGCGAGGAAATGTTACGTTGAAGCCTTCTTGGGCTCCACCATGATGTTTTTATGCCATCCATACTACTCATGAGATCATTACTACTGGGATGAACTGAAAGCATAAAAATGTTGTTATAATTGTGAACTTCCTTGGCCCTACCAATGAGAACTTTCAATCCTTATTGATTCATGTAGCTGCAGCCCATTTGAATTTGGAATCTATCTCATTTTTTGTCCCATGTCTTAACATAGTCTAACAAAATAGATGGACGGGGTGGATTTCTAACAAACATCACAGTGGTCCCACCTGGTTCTCAAGCGAATTGCCCGTTACCTAGGCATGCATATTCCAATGCCCGAAGCTATATGGGGCTTACAAAGATGTTCATGACAAATCCACTCCATCCATCTATTTTTCAAGATCACAATAGAGCAAGATTCTAAAATTAACATAGATAAAAAAACTCATGTAGGCTATACCACACGAAACAATGGGGATTGAATGCCTAGTGTTGAGGGTCAAATATTGCATATCAGACCCCATCTATTACCTGGATTTACGAGCACAATATTGTTTAACGCCCGGTTTTAACTGTGTTTGTGATACAGGATATATTTGAGAGCATGAACGGTAAAAAGTCGCTAAAAAGCATGGATTTAATGCTCTGATGACACCAAGGCAAGGGACGGACCCTAGGGGACCAAGATCATCGAATTTACACACCGGAGATCCTCGAAAATCGAGAAACTGAAGTTCAAGTGGCCCGAAATTGGTTCAGGATGCAAGATCACAGGGTTACCACCATCCGTTCGGCCCAAGAGTTCATGAATGGCCTGAGGACCATAAACTAACCGTACACATCGAAATTCATCCGTCGGATCATCGTGGAAGCGGCCCAACGGACAAATCAGCCCATTGATCTGTGAACTGGGGCCCGCTTGATCGTTGGATATGCTTCAAAGTTGGGCTCGACCCCTTTCATCAGCTGAGGAAATAGACGGACAGAGCAGATTTCTTAGAACCAGCGTATGTGGACCCCATCTGAGATGGGCGTGCATAGTGTACAGGTGCACTCACACTGCACCGAAACACAGAAAGTCGGTCAGCAGGCGCTGACCGACTTCTTTCATTGAAAACGGAATTTCCGTTTCAAAGACAAATCCGTCAAACAAAATGAAGTCGACATTCGGTGGGCCACCATATTCATATAATTAGATGATCTGCACCGTCCATTCTCTCCAGAAGGTCGAACCGACCGTACAAAAGGAGTTTCTCAAAACCCATGCACACATACTCAGAAGAATCTCGATCAAACACAAGTCGGACGGTGGAATAGGAACTCTGGTGGGCCACATCAAATCAATTCAAAAACAACCATAGCCGAATGGTTTTTCGACACGAAACCAATGGTCGGTGTGGATTTCTCAAATAAACAATGAAGTGGGCCCCACCAACACAGACAGCGGAAGCCTTTCGCAGGCTCTGTTACAGCGTGGCCGAGAACTCCGGGCTATTTGGTGATCATGGCCAGGATCGGTTTAATGATCCTGACCGTTCAAAATCATTACAAGTTGGGGCCGTTCAGAGCCATGAAGGCTGAATGGCTCAGATTGCAATCAGATTCTGCCAAGAACGTTTAAACGTGGGTCGATGCGGCTGCGAACAGTCTGTTGCATGTACGTTCAACCGACCTCGCTGCAAACAGTCTGCTGCGTAAGGAGTGCATAACTCCACCGACCTTCCTATCCTTCCGGAGGTCTATAAAAGAGAGAGAGAAAGGGACGACGGGGGAGAGCTTGGAGCGTGGACGTGAAGCACAGAGGAGAGAGAGTAGAGTTGTTCTCTTTTGCTTTTTCTTTTGTTTATTTTATTTTTGTTTAAGAGATTAGCCTAATCATGTTTATGGGCTAAACCTCTTAGCTAGGGCTAAGAGGTGAAGCTTATAGTGAGATGGGAGACTCTATTTTATGTCTTTAATTTGGTTTTTAATTATGAATTAAATTTGATATTTGTTTTATTATGGGAATATGTTTTTAGTCGTTAATGGTCTGTTGTGACTGAAATTACAATGGGTCTGTGATGGCTTTGAGCATGTTCTCTTCCTCTTTATGTTTATGACGTCAGGAAGCCCTGTTGTTCACCATCGTCTCCTGGGCATGGTCGGATGACGGTACCCTTCCTAACCTTCATACATTGATTGGTTGGTAATTAGTTTAATTACATTTATCACGCTTTGTCTCCTGGGCATGGGTTGGTGATGGAATCCATTCTAATTCATATACCTTTTATCTTTTCAAAACTACATCAAAGGAAGTTCAGGATTTTCATGAATTAAGTGTAGTTCTCCCTGATCTCTACAAGTGGATCCTCTGAATCCCTAGTTTTCCTCTTCTGAATTCTCTTAAATTTTAGTTTAATTATTCCACAATTATTCCTCAATTGTCACTCAATTTAGATTTCATCTTATTCTAGTTCTAGTCCTAGTTAGTTTCAGATAACGTATAGGTTTCAATCCCTGTGGATTCGACCTCGGTCTCACCGAGTTTATTACTACATCACAACCCTATACTTGGGGAGTGAACACCTAGGGGTGGTAGAAGTGTTGTATCAGGATGATATTTGTGCCTACAGTTGATCTGAGTGGTAAAAGCCTTATGAATGGTTTGGATAGCATATAAACATCATGGTCAACTCCAGGAAGGTTTTACTTGTGGATGTTTCTATTTTCATGTTTCGTTGGAATGTAACTTGATTGATTGCGATTACAATGGACCCTCTATCTAATGGTCATTTTATGTATTGAACTAAATGGAATGTTATTATGGTCTAAATCTGGAAAACATATAATGGTGTTCTTGATTATGTGCATTCTTATGTATGGGAGCTGTCACTCGTGGTTTCTGGTGGAGGGTTATCATGGTATGTATGGATGCTGTAGCATGTGCCCTTAGTCGTGATATCATTTCACTAGCTCCCAAACAACCATCGACTATTGAACCACGTAGGGAATCTGACTACTCACACTGTCAGTGGCTAATCCACATCCCACTTGTACAATACAAACAAACGGTTAGAGAAATTGACCATGATTTTACCATGTGCGATTATTGTAGACCTCTCCTTCTAGCGTCACTCGTGGAATTGGCGCGGGCTCAAAAAACATTTCGTGATTTCAAGATTACATTCCCAATGTAAACCCAAGGCTGGCGACCTCACCATGGAATGTGTATGACTTGCAACCTGCCGATGAAGGTCATCTCACTGTGAAAGGAGGCTCAAAATGAGGTTGATCCAACCATCATATGGATTTGAAGGCAGGTGGATTGCCTGCGATCGCTGACGACCGCATGAACTTTTCAGCGGTGGGGCCCACCATGATGTTTGTGAGCAACCTATTGTTTCTCGATTTCACAATTCGGTCACGTGGTTGATACGGGTGTGCTAAAATTAAATGTGCAGTTCAATTCAAACTGAATGATTATGATCCAATGACCAAGATAAGTAGATGCATCAGAATGAATTGTATGTGACCGATATCGAATAAGATCAGTTTTATTGTTGGGTTTGAATCGCCACAAATCTCAAGAGGTTGGCCCTTGAGCTTGATTGGCAGAATGATTCCTTGTAAGGAGCATTGTGCAAAGATGAACTAAAAACAAAGCCATTGAAGAGCGTTGTGCATTGTTTTGTAGAAAAACAACCTGTAGAGGATTGATGCAAGCAAAGCAAAAAATTACAAAAAAAAAAAAAAGAAAGAGAGCCAATCAAAATTTAAAAGTTAAAAGAATAAAACAAGATATGAGAAACAAAGATTTACATGATTTGGCCATTCAGCTATGTCCACGGAGCCACAATACAGAGATTTCTTCCACTGAAACAAGAGACCAAGGGCATCAAGCTTACCTTCCACTCTTTCAGTGTATAAGGAATCTCTCACTAAAGAATTTTGGTGGATAAAAGAATTGTCACTGTCCCCACATATATTCCCCCTCTATTGACAACACACCTGGAGAGAGAGCCCTGGCTTCTGGCCTACCAAAATAGGATTCACATGCACACGGAAAGGGGCGGTGATGTAGAGCGGAGTCGCGGACAGTTTCATGGCCAAGATGGATCAGAAAAGGCCCAGTCGACGACAAAAGTGATCCGGACCGTCGGACCTTAGATCGGGTATATCTCGCAATCCGGAATGAGTTACCTACGTAAAATATATGATTTTGGGATAGAACGAGCTACTTTAGCCAACCAACGGTTTGATAATACTGGTTTTTTAAAAAGAGAAGTGATGACAAGATTGGCTCATTCTACTCACCTCATCTCCACCGTTGTTTGATAATCCAAATGGTTCACCTGCAAGGTTCGACTATCAATGGGCCACATGCAAAAAATCACATTCATTGATGATCTAACCATCCACACATCCCTACGTAGAAATACTGGTCTAAAAATGCAGTTTCTCAAGTCAACTTAATTTGGACGGCGTAAGATGGGACATTCATGTCACGAGGTGGGCCAGCAGGGCAAATACTCGTACGTGGCATGTATTTGCCTACTAAGATAGAGGGGTTGGCCCGCATTTAGGATAGTACCGTGCAGGATGATGAGGTTTGGTTATTGACCCGGAACACTAGCTTGCTAGCTGGTGTCAAAGCTCTATGGGCCTACCATGATACACGTGGGAAACGGAATGGCTACTCCCCTGCCATCATCCCGGTGGCCGGTGGTCAGAGCTCTGTGGCCCCACAATGATGTATGTGTTTCATCCATTCCATTCGTCCATTTTTACATATCATTTTAGAGTTTTATTTAAAAAAAGAGAGGGATTTAAATCTTAGGTTGACCACACCACAGGAAAATAATATTGATTGGATATCCACCATTAAAATCCTCCTAAGGCCCACTGTACTGTTTAGCCGATCGGTTTCCATACATGTGTTCTGTCCATACTCTCTATCTCTCTGTTTTTTGTTTTAAACTCATTTTACGGTGCCCTACCAATGATGAAGCATGTTCAAATCTTAAAGTGAACAACACGGTGGAAACAGTGGGAAAATAACGCTTACCATTGAAAACTACTTGGGGACCACCGGAGGTTGGGATCAAGCGAGTATTTGTGTTTTCCCTTTCATTCCGGACCTGTGTGATCTTATTAACAAGGTGGATGGCAAATAAGCTTTACAACTAGCCCTACCAAGTTTTTTAATAATTGAACAATTTTTGTGGTCCACCTGAGATTTGGATCTACCCCATTTTTGAGTCCATTCTCTAAAATGAGCTGATGGAATGTGTGGACATCACACATACATCATGGTGGAGCCCACAGTGCTTTCCAACACTCGGTTGACTAGTGCAGAAGACTAAACTCTTTGGAGCCCATTGTGATTTATGTATCCTCCCTGTCCATGCATCTTAACATATAATGAAGCATATAATTAGAGACACTAAACTGAGAAGAGTAAATTGAACATTTATAATTGAAAGACTTTTGAAAGCTATAAAGTTTTGAATGAAGCCGGTATTTGTATTTTCCCTTCGATCAAGTCCGTGTGATTATAAATAGATTGGATGACTGATAAACATCATAGTCAGCCGTTCGAAAGTTTCAATGATGAAAATCATTTTCTCCACCTTATTCATGAACAGAGCTTTGAATGCTTAAAATAAACAATTAAAATTAGGGGTGTACATGAACAGAGCTAGCTCGGTTAGATCACTCAACTCGACTCAAAAAAGCTCAATTCAAAGTTGAGTTCGAGCCGAGTCGAGCAGCCCCAGCTCAACTCGACTTGGATCGAATCCAGCTCGAATCGAACTCGGATCAAACCAGTTTGGTGACTCGGTTACTTTGTCATTGATGTTGCTCACCAAGTGTTTGATAAATTGACTCAACGAAGTATGGCTGGTGGAAAGAAATGTATGTACATGAAATAAATACCTTTTTTTTTTTCTTAGTTTTTATATTGCTTAGAAGGTGTTTGATAAAATACTTGTAAAACCATTGCTTCTGTTCATGCAGAGAAATTTTGAAGGTGCAGTCCAAGTGTTTGTGGAAAATGCCTCAATGGCAAACTCGGCTCGATCTTGGCTTGAACTCGGCAGCCAACCGAATCAAATCGAGCCGAGTCGGCCACCAAGCTCAAGGACCAAGCTGAGCCAAGTTCGAGCTGAGGTCAACTAGTGGCCAAGCTGAGTTGAGCTGAGGCCATACTCAACTTGGTTCGACTCGATGTACACCCCTAATTAAAATAGATGAATGAAATAGATAAATCAGGTACATTTACAGTGGTCCTAACTATATGGAATAAAAGTGAACTGAATTACTCAACAGTCAATCCAATTTCTTATAGGTCACCAGCCTAATGCCAGAGTCGTACTTTTAAGCACCAAGTTAGTTATTACGTCAAGTTGTAAGTAATGTCCACGTCAAGATTGTATGGCTTGATTAGTCTAAATGCTACTCGAATGAGTTGACCGGAACACAATAGCATTGGACCTGGCTTGACACTACAAGTCACGACTCACCTCGACTCGGTGAGTTGGGCATGTCCTGACTTGGTTTCGGGTGAAATGAGTCAGTCCGAGTCACCATTAAAAAATTAAAAATCGGGAGACCTTATTTTCCTTGTGGATCTTTGTTGGATCCCTAGCAATGGGGCCTACCGTGGTATATATTCCTTACATCCACACCGTCTATCCGTTTTGACAGCTCTTTTATGACATGATCCCAAAAAACGAAGTACATCCAAATCTCAGTTGGACCACTTCACAAGAAGTAGTGGTGATTGAATACCACCATTAAAAACTTCTTAGGGGCCAACAGAATGTTTATTTGCTATCAAACCTTTTGATAAGGTCATAAAGACCTAGATAAAGGAACCACACAAATATCAGCTTGATCGAAAACATTTGTGGCCCACAAGAAGTTTCTAATGGTCAACCACCACTGTTTCTTCGGGTGTGGTCCACCTGATATTTTGATCTACTTCATTTTTAGGGATCGCCCCTAAAATGATCCGTCAAAACGGCATGGATGTACGACACATACATCAAAGTGGGCCCACAGTCAGGGATGCACCGAAGCCGCACCCAAGATGAATGACTTAGAATCAGTGTAACCAAAAGTCTGACACAGGACAAGCTTAAAACATGCATCCACACCTAAATACTTGGAAACGGATCGGCTACTCCCCCTGACACCAACCCCGTGGCTGGTGGTCGGTGCTCTGTGGGCCCCACCATGATGTATGTATTTCATCCATTACGTTCATCCATTTTTAAATATCATTTTAGGGATTTATTCAAAAAATAAGTGGTATATAAATCTCAGGTGGACCACATCACATGAAAACAATAGTGATTGGATATCCATCATTAAAATCCTCCTAAGGCCCACTGTACTGTTTATTTAACATACAATCTGTTTATTAGGTAATACAGACCTAGATGAAGGGGAAAAACAAAAATAATATCGATCCAAAACTTTTATGGCCCTCAGAATGTTTTTAATGGTTGACGCTCATTCAACACTGTTTCTTATAATGTGGTCCATTTCAGATTGGGATATTCCTCATTTTTTGTCTCATCCCGTAAGATGATCTTTAAAAATAGATGGACGGCATGGATGAAAACACATACATCATGGTGGGCCCACAGAGCACCGACCACCCGCCATTGGCTGGTGTCAGGGGGAGTAGCCAATCCGTTACCTAAATACTTCATCTGGTCCACTGCTATCTGCACTCGCTTGAGTCCAGTCGCCTCATACGTGGACATGAGGAACACGTGTTTCATATGGGAGCTGCTTGTCAGGCAATCCCCAATGCGCAGATCCCATTTTTAAAGAAATCAGGCGGATCAGATATCAGGTGGACCACACATCTGCATAATCAATGAATGGTCGATGGAAATGGCATATAGATGGTGGGTTTGCTCGATGACAGGCTATGATCTCAAACGCCTTTTTCAAGTGTAAGACGAGCAATCATTTCCACTTTCAACATTGGGCCCCATTTTGTGTGGCTGATATACATCAAGAAAAACAATCCACTGAAGTAGAAATTATTATTCTAAAAAATGATGGTCGAACCTTTCATTCAATTTATAATATTTTTCCAAAGATCACATTAACCAGTACATGACAAAAGGTATTATTTTATTAATTTTTGAAATATAAATTTATAATTATAAAAGGTTTGCTACACCCACATGTGTATACCACCTTGTGCAAGATCCAACATTTCTACGACGTGGGCTTTATTGTCCTGATCATCTCACCAAAAATCACGGTGATGCAGGGCAATTAACCGCTTGCTCTGAAAGCTTGAACTATCAAAGCATGATGAATTAATCCTTTTATCTCATAGTTCAGGCTTCGAATCTTTGGGTTACGTCTTCGGCCGAACTCTCCTCATGGCCCCAAGTCCATGAGTTTCACCCTCTCGTGGGCCCAAATCAATGGGTTCCGCTCTATACGAGCCACCCGCCTCACACTGGCCCCAAATTCATGCGTTATGCAGGCCACCCGAGTATGCCCCTGCATCCCGTAGGCCACTCCACTCAAACCCGGTGTGAAAATGCCCCTGCATTAATTGGCTCACTCCCTAGTGTGGGCCATTACATGAGAGAGATGGACAACTGTGTGAGGATGGAAGAAAGGGTGAGATGGTATGCTACTACACTACATGGTATGCCAGGGTTAGGATCTATACACTGCAATTTATGCATGAAATGATGAATATTATTCTTATAGACCCTTAGACCCCTATCATATAAGGATGAGGTCGAGATGCGTGGGCCCCACTATGATCTATGTCAAAAATCTACTTGGTGGATTCCACCTAAGTTTTTGGTAGGGATGAAATGAATATGATTGACACCGATTTATTGAAAGACTTTATCAAGGGTCTCTACATCCCTAGCAAATAAAATAAAATAAATTTGATATGAAATACATTATGAGACTTGTATATAGCGTGATTGTTGGACAACCGATTCCTAATTTCAGTACATCCAAACACACCCTTAAAGCTGCTAAATAAATAAAACTAAGAATTGTGAGTTATTATGTGGAAGATCCACCTGAAGAAAAGTACAATCACGTCGATGTGGCAAGATCTGACAAAAGTTTTCTCACAAGCTAGCATTCCAATCCAATCGATATGGATCATATCTCTATCATCCCACCGATCAAGCAATCCTAACCATCCAATTAATGGCTCTCAAAAGGGTGTTTACCAGTAAAATATTGAATGGTTCAAATTCAATAAATGAGATGGTTAGTAATATCATATCAGTGTAATTTTGTAGTTATGCTCTATTCACAGTTGGGTCAGTGATTTAAACAGTCTAGATCTCCCTATAGGTATGCTATATGTACGGTTGAAGAATCTCCACCACAGATGGACCATTCGGATAAGGCTAGCAATGGGCCGGGCCTAGGCCTAGCTACACCAAACTTTTGAACAGGGTGGGCCCGCCAGTTCAAAATCCAGGCCTGGGCCCCACCCATTGCCAGGCCTACACTAACACACGCATGCACCACATTGACATTATCTAGCAGATTTCGTGTGCTATAGCTATGTGTACGTTTGCTGTCTTTCTTGTAGAATCTGGACCGTCCATCTGGGAAGACATCATGGATTGACCCTACCAAAAAAATCATATAAGTTGGATGATCTTACCTACTGATGAGAGCACTTACCGATGATTAGTAAATAGAGTGCATTAACACCTTGTTCAATTGTCAATCCTCTTGGTACACGTATAGTAAACATGATGAGTGGGCCAGCGCGATATTTTGGACAGAGCAGATTCGCAATGAACCCCACTTGATGAACAGCTCAGATCTCCGCCAGAATCACCTGTTCAATCTCTCCGCCAGAATTTCCTTGGCTTACCCCTTTTGAAGTCATCTACACTGAATTACTGATACCAGTGTGTTTGATAAAAAAGGAAATTAAGATAAGAGAAGAAAGATATACAAATAACAGATTGGAAGTAGAAATCAAAGCTTCAAACCAATAGGTGTTCAGCATTAGTTATTTGGATCCTCCTAAGAATCATAATCATCAAGAAATATAATTACAGGCATTGAAGTTCCCTGCAATGATAAAAATTCGCAACAAAGGGACCGTATTGTTTTCTCTATAAGTTCCAAATGCCACAGACAATCCTCTCCTCTAAAACCCAGATGACGATCTTCGGGCCCGGTTAGGATCACAGATTCAAGGCCAATTGCTTTCTCCATAAAGAATTTCAGCAGGCAAATTTCATTTCACCTTGCCATAAAGCTCTTCATCTTAACCATCTTGAGGTGATGGAACACACAATTGAAATGCTCAAATCGCCATTGACCATAAACTCTCCAGCGATACACATTTAAGGAACCATGGTCTTCGAGCTACCAATCCACACGAACACAAAATGGAATTGAAGTTAGAAATGGCTACGGTTGATAATCGAGAATAGGAATAAAGGCTGTGTTTAGATGCAAAAGTGAACTGAATTGTGAAAAATCAGTTCCTTAAAGGGGAGATGACCACATTATAAAAATGATGCCTTGTATTTGCAGTCAGGAAGTAGACGGTCAAAATGCAGTTACCTTCCTGTTGAGTCCAAACTGAAAGCCAATGAATTTGGAATTGGGAGCCTAGCCCTTCAATATGAATACTTAGGGCCTATTTGGGTCCCACTTGAAATTGGGTTCATCTCATTTTAGTTAATCATAATTATGTATTAGGGTGTGTTTGGTTGCACTAAATACCATGATTAAACAATCTAATTAAGTGCAAAATATCATGGAATTTCGTGATATTTGGTGCAAACAACTGATCCCTTAGAGATCCCTTTGGGTGAGGATTAAATAATCTCAATAATGAAAAATATGATCTCTGATGCATCATTACGATTGACTAAAATGAGATGGACTCATTTCTAAATGGCACCCAAACAGGCCCTTAGGCAACTATAGTTTTGCTCATTTCTTCTTTACTAAACAGAGTTATTGCAATTCAATTCAATTGGGCACCCAAACACAGCTTAAGTTAGCGACCTTGAATTCAGTGATGAGACGCACATCTATGAAAACTCTCTCCAAATAAGGACAGCCAATGAGGATGGAAGCGACAGTGATGAGCTTTGATTCCAACATTGGGCTCTTCAGCAAATGCAATTCCGTAAGATTAGGGAATGTGGCAAACGGGCTGAGGTTGTTTCGGTCTTCATAAATAACCTATTCAGACACCAAAATTTGAAAAGGAAGGAATGTGTCATTAATGGTTGAAGAGGAAATATACCACACTCAACCCAACAATCTACAACCAAACAAACAGTACATGGGGCCCACCTTTGTTGATTTGAACTGTTAATATGACTGTCCTCATCATGGATGGGAGATAATACCTGAAGAAATGGACCGCAGACGGTAAGAATCGCGACATGTGAAAGTTCTGATAGAGTCTTTTTGTGGTCACCACGCCATTCTGCTTCTTGGCAATCTTCAAAGTTGATCATGGCATCGACCAATTGCGAGATGTTCTTGAAAGAGAGGTCTACCATTTTTCCATCATACTGTAACGATAGGAGACTGGGAGCGTCGATCTCAATTGCTTGCAGATTCCAGAGACTCATCACTGTCAATCTCTTAAGCATCAAACCAGGACCACTGACCTTCAGATACTTAAGTAGATGACAATACACGATACTCAAGCTCTCAAGAACTGGGCAATTCAGAATCAATCTCCAGATCGACTCATCTGAAACCTCAACATATGACAAGGAGAGAATTTTGAGAGATCTCAAACCATTGAAATCTGAAGGCAAGCTCAAAACACAAAAGTCCAATTTCAGAACTGTAATAGTCGGACAATTAAATACAAAGCAAGGTAGCTTAAACTGTTTTCTCCAAGTGAAACTCCCCAACGAACCCAAGTCACTACATCTCCAAGTGAAATCAAGATCGAGCTCTTGAACGCCTCTCACTGTTATGAAACGGATCCATTTTGTGACTGGGAATGAAAACTTCTTACTTGGGTAGAAGCAGAGATGAAATCTTTGTATTTGGATCTCTTTGCGTAGCTGTAGAAATCGGTTGACAACGGATACCATTTCTTTCCGAGTAAGGGTTGTTAGCTCCATGAAATTGAAGTCGATATTTGGGATGTAAGCCCAAAGGTATCTCCATCTTCTTGAGAGAACACTCGTTCTTACAGCAGTTTTCATCGGCAACAAAGAGAGGATGTGATTGAGAACTGTGTCAGGCAAATTACTGATCCGATCCACATCCTTGTTCTCCATGATTCAAAGCAATGAACTTGTTTGCTTTGGCTGTTTTATCAATTTGTACAGAAAATGGTTGATCGAATTCATCTTTCTAGAACTTAGACAATCCTGCTAAGGGTACTCGCGAGAGTGGAATTTTCTTCTACTGCTATCAGGGCCATTCATCAGGTGAATGGTGAACCCCACTGTATATGTGCCATGATCAGGCCAATTGGTCATCAGGTATTTCTTGAATGAGGACTGTTAATCAGCCATTCAGACCATCAGCTTATTTTCGGCACACGTGCGGTCTACCATCCTTATTTTTTTATTCATGCCACACAAAGTGGGGTCCATTTAATGAAGAGCCCAGATCATGCACAACATTCTGAGAGTAGGATTCTGAATTCTGTTCTTGTGAGTAGTCTTGGCATTTCTCTACTAAGATATAGGAAACTACTACCATAAGGCCTTTTAGGCTGTAATAAAGAAACAAAGTCTGTCAAAGCACATATTTTTTTTAAGAATGGGAAGATTCCACAATAGCTGACAGTTTCATGGCTGTTATAAGGTCAAATGCAAAACTTGCAACATACACCAAAACCATTGACAAGTATTTTACAAGTGGGAATATAAAATGGGTCTCCCCCTTTATGTTTTTGTTGTAACCAGCATTCCATACAGGTGGAGCCCACATTTCAATAATCGAGACAAAAAAAATCTGTGGGATCCACTGTGCATGCAAGATGCTGAAAAAATGACCCGTCTGATTTTTCCAGTCGTTCAGTTACTGCTCTGCAAATGGATGGTTAGAAAAAAGATTCAGCCAACATCATATACATAATTGGAAAACATGTACCAGTAATGGCTGGAATAGCTTACATGGATGAGATTTTTGGTCCATCGACCATCTACGGTGGGGGCCCACCAGGTGAATGATCTGGATTGCCGAAAGCTTGATCGCACTTCTACAGAATGCTGTCCCAAAAATAAAGTAACTTGGGCTGAGCACTGTAAAATACTTCATTGTATATGAAATAACCTGGGAGGACGAAAATTTATCCTCCTAGGTGAATAGATAGGATCCACTCCCACTTTCTACACCACACACATGGCATATGCATATGATGATCTGAACTGTTAATCCACTGGGGAGAACCATGAATGGGCCATGGACCAAATATCGCAGTGACTGAAGAATCATAACCATTAAAAAAGGTGTAAAAAATCACTAAAATTCTGTAAGTAATCTTCTTCTTCTTCTTCTTCTTTTTTGCATGATATTCTCAATGTGGTTAGGATAGTCAGCTCATCATCAGCATTTAAGGTGCCTGATGAGGAATGAACAAGATCATCACATACATGCCATATGGAATGGATCTCTTGCCCTGCACAAAGTTGCATTGGAAATTTTACAACAGCACAGTTACAGATTAAGGTCGTTTATCTCATCCAAACCAAAATTCCAATTCTCAATTACCATTGCTATTCAGTCACAAAATTTCCAAGGATACCAAGAATTAGTATAGTCTCTATACTGTAAAATATTTTAAAATAGTAAGAACTAGAATGTGATATAACCTGTCCCGAAATCCAAAATCAATGCACCCCAAAATGATTCCTTATACTCATATAACAGTCATGATACAGCCATCAAACTCCTTCCACATGATGGTAATCAATTTCTCAATGTTTCGACAATTTGAGATGTATCAAGCCAAGTTTATGCATGAAAGGATCTGCTACTTGTATTTTGCCACATGAAAAACTCATAAGATGATCAAGGCAAAAAATTCTTTTTTGGGGCAAATTGATTTTTAATGAAAAAATTAATTTTATTTAGAAAAACTTGAGAGACCAATTTAAACAGAGATTGGCAGTAATCAACCATTAATAGAATTAAGTCGAAGGTGGAAATATTAGTGGAGACTGGAGAGGAATCGATTTATTTAGGCCCTGTTTGGTAAACACCTAAAAATGAATTGATCTCATTTTAGGTAACAGTAATTAGGCATTAGAGATCTTGATCTCTAATACAAAATGAGTTCATGTTAATGGTGATTATCTATTAGAGAGAAATGCCTCTAATGCATAGTTAATGTTAACTGAAATGAGATTAACTCATTTTTAGGGGTCTACCAAACAGGGCCTTGGTAAGTACATGAAATAGAATGATTGGAAAAAAGCAAAGATTGATATTAACCCAACTCACTAGGCTGACTCATCGGATGGGCCACAAAAAAACAGTGGGCCCCTCACAAAGAAAAGGAAAAAAGATAAACGCATGTGGGGCTGTCTCAGGCCAATACTTCCACGCCTGTGGATTAGGTCCTAATATTTCAGAGAGACTGGTATTCTGAGCCCAGTCATGATAAGAATGATGAGTGTATGACATATAGGGTGAAGATCATCATTGGCTTACAAAATTACTAGTTGCTTTTGGATACAAGGGATAGTCCATGCATTAATCTGGATCGTCCAATCATTATTTGTACCCGACTCTCGGTGAGCTTCTTCTTTTGCAGCATTCCAAACACCTGATGCGATCAAAACAAAGCCACCTGCCTGACAAATTCAAGCAAAACTCGGACAGGGGTATTTCCGAATCCTATGTTGTACTGATTTTTCACATAAAATATTAAAAAAGCATAAAAAGATTAAAAAAGGAAAGCAAAAAAGTAGATTGCATCCCATGTTAAAAACAAAGACAACTACATATGGGTCTGATTGTGTAGCTCTATTGGACGGTACTCAAGTGTCACAAAACTGAAGATGCAGATTGGGTCCCACCTAACCTACTGAACAGATGTTCAACATAATCTCATGGAAATCTATTAAGTTCAAGGAAAATGGTATTGCAAGTTGTAAACCATATCCAGGAGTCAGTATTGTCAAAGTTGGGATAATTAAACTCCCCCGGCCCCAATTTCTCTAAGTAAGTTGGTTCTTGGAATTTCTTGAAAGTGGTGACTACCATTTTCTCCAATTTTGCTGCATTCTGGAGCAAAAACTTCACAAGCTCGATCTCGTTCTCACGTCTACCAAAGTGCCTGACCTCAACTGGCTTAAAGGGACCGAGATTGTAGACCTTTCGATTCCGATCTTCGTCCTCGTCTTCTATCTAGATACCAATTAGAAATTGAATGTTAAATGACATAACGTGAATTGTAGGCCATAAAAAATGTAAGTTAACATATTAGGAACAGGGGGAGTCGTGTGATCCTTGGGGTTTTCAGTTTGCATGAGTGGGCCGCCCAAGTTTTAATGATTTAGACTGTTGATCCGATCTAGTCCACTTCAAATGGACCATGAATTATTGACCTAGAACATTGATCTGATGAGTGGATCCATGGGCAAAGAATCTCTCTTCTAGGACAAAGGTTCAGATTGTCCAATCAAGAGGATTACATAGGAAAATGGTCCACCACTAGTGGGATCCATGACCCATCAGATCAACCATCACCACCAAACCATGGGCACCACTTGTGCAAACTAGGAACTTGAGGATGCTATTCATATCCTTGGTCAAGGATCATATAATTCCATTGTGTTAGAAAGGCAATCATTGGAATATTAAGGGCATCAATCGCACCTCAAGAACAAAAGTTTGTAGATTTGGAGAGCTCTCGAAGATGCAGGTTATCAGATGAATATGGTCTTCCCTGAGACTTGTTGTAAGCTTCAAATGCTTTAGACTGTGAAAAGTACGCAGGTGCTTTAACATGTCTTCAATGGCAGAGAGGAACTTGCAGATGACAAGGCAAAGGAAAAAAAAAATCACCAATGAGGGTGAGATAGTACATTCAAAGAAGGGCCAGACAGTCTGCCAACTCATCCGCTGTATGTGTGAGTGTGACATATACTACAATGATGACCATCCGAACCATGGGTCCCACTGCAGACGAGGCATAGTCCAAAACACATCATCATCTAAGCCTTATCCCAACTAATCAGGGTTGGCTACATGAATCCTGTTCCGCTATTCCACTAGCATGGACTTGAAATTTCAGATTGTAAGGACAAACAAATATGAACCATCTGATTTTCCTCGTGTATTTTGGACTGCTAATCGATTTAGTTCAGCTGTCCACTTGACCACCACCTTCATCCACAACAGGCCCACAATTTGGCAGTGAAGGCAAATGTAGTCTTTACATAGGTTGATTACAATCAAGCGCTATCTAATAGTCTATTACATAAGTTGATTACAATCAAGCGCTATCTAATAGTCTTGCATCCTTTAAATGTGTCAGGGAACCTTTCACGGATGAGTTGGAGAAACTAAGGTTTATGGAGAAAGAAGAAAAGGAGCATACCTCAATGCAGGAGGCAGAAATTGTTAGAGATTTTGCATTATGAAGCCTTCTAAGAATCTTATGAAAACAATAACTGTGATCGAGATCAAAGCCACCAATATTATGCTTCCATGGAAGATTTCCTCTAAAATCAATGAATGCATCTTCAAGAGTTGGTAGGATCCCTACAGTGTAGCCCCGTGCTATGTAACCAACTAATTTGAAAGATAAGAGATTGGGAATAGAAATATAGATCCTACACTCATGTAGACCACGGCAATTGCTGATAACCAATTTTTTAAGTTCATGGCTGGAGATATTGAGAAACTCAAAACGAGTGAGACCACAATTTTCAAGGTTCAAATTCTCAAGCATGGGAAAGCTCAAAAAGAGTTCTTCGAATGTCTTCTCATTCGGAAAGTCAACCTCTATAAGATGCAACATCTTAATCCTACTAAGACCTGATGCAGTAGGCAGTCTGAGAACAGAGCAGTTCAATGCCAGTTTCAAAATCAATAACGACTTGCAAGTAAAAAGGCAGCAAGGAAGTTCATATTCTTCCACGGGGATGTAGAGGTCGAGCTCCTGGACGTTTAACATTACCGTGGAAGCAATCCACCCATTGATCTGGGTTGTATGTCTGCTCATGGCCCACAGTAATGAGAGCCGGAGCTTCTGTAGAACAGGCCCATCATGATGAGTAACTAACCGATCAATTGAACTTGCAAAAGTTTCCCATTTATTGAAGAGGCGACTGTCTAAATCCAGACTGGTGATGGTGGTCCAGATGTATCTCCATTTTCTCGATAAAATGCTAGTCCTAGGAGCCTCTTTTATTGGAAGGAAGGAGACAATTTGATTAAGGATGCCATTGGGTAAATCGCTAAGTCTGTCGTTGGTCTCCGCCTCTGGCCAATACATTTCGTACCACCTTCTCTTCAACCTTCCCGTACTGGTTTGTTCTAAGTCCTCTGCCATCAGTTTCAAGCTTTTCCTCTCCAACAGAAAATGCCACCTCTTAAATTGGCTCAATGACGGATCAACAAAGTCTACACAATAAACTTAATGAGGTACAAGCCATGCTCTACCACTCAACGTTACTTCATCTAATGAGAAAACAGTTTGTGTCCAACTCTACCCATGCCTGTAAGTTCCTTGCAACAAAAATGCCAATGTAAATAGCAAAGAGTACACAACTGGATATGCATTAGTAAAGGTTGCGTTTGGATGTTTGATTAAATTGAATTGCAAGAATCGAATTCGACCGAAGAGTCAATTACCAAAATGGGGTGAACTCCACACTCTTCATAATGGACTAACCCCCAAACTGCAAGTATTGTTGTTTTCAGTTGTGCAGATTTGCAATTAGGGGTCTTGTTCTCATTATAAACTGAAACGGCACCACCCCATGTTTGTCATTCCTTCTTTATGAATTGAACGAACTTCAATTCAGTACAACTGACCACCACATGCACCCTCATGCTTATAAAACAACGAATTTAAGATAAATGCGAGGAAGTAATATAACTAGAGCTTTGAGAAGCAAACATGCACACTAATAGCTTATTAGTACGCCTAGCATCAAATGAAAAGGACAAACGTTTAGTTCTGTCATGTAACTAGAGAAGCTAACAAGGATTCCATTTTCCAGTACTTTGATATGCATTTTCTTCTTCTTTGCCTATTCATGTAGATTCTCTGTGTACAAGTCCTTTTGGTTATTTATTGTATTGATCATATGATGAACCCAAGTAGTTAGGATAAGGCTTAGATGATGATGATGATGATGATTGTATCAATTCATATCAAAGAAATAGATGCCTTAACTATGGCGGTTCAAACAGGCATAAGGTCAACTAAACAGTATTCCCGTAGCAATTTGGTTATGGAGTTTGAGTTCAGGGGAGGTAGCATGGTATCCCCATCATCAGGTCACCAACTTCCTTAATTTTCCACATTGGGCAATAGTCAACCTCCATACAAGGCCTTACGATTTTGTGGAGACCTATGTTTTTGGTAAATAATCCCCTAGGCTTGGTCCCTGTGACCCCCTATTGAGGGGTGTCCAGTGACTGACGAGGTCAAAGACCAAGAAGTGAGTTATTTATACTAAACATTCTTCTTATGGCTAGATCCAATCCCTTGGTCCCTTGAAGAAAGGCAAAAAAAAAGAAATTTACATTCTTCCAGAGGCACACATTTTCCTAAAGTTGTAGGGCTATTTTGTTGAGTTCCTTAGAGAGAATTATCCCATACCCCTAGATATTCTCCAACTACCCACATGTGTTGGTTTTAGGGCATAGGTACCCTTTTGTTGAAAGGCCATTTGAGTTTTTCCTAAGAGTGTTGCATGAGTCACTTTGGCCTGGTACTTGGACATTGACCTGAGGCATTTCCTTAGCCTCTTCTTACCTTTATTGGGGCTTTTGTGCTAAATGACTTCTTTTGAGATGATGATCAAATCGAAACCTGATTTTAATGCCATAATATAAAGCATTTCTAACCACTCCAGCATTGGTTCTCCATGAAAAGAAAAAGTGTAACAAAATAATCGTATTTGGTTTTCCAATTTCTGGATTTACTTTGTTAATCGTATTTGGTTTTCCAATTTATGGATTACAAGTAAATAAGTCATCATATCTTTTCAAGTGTGTTTGGTTAAGAGAGAATACCAATACAAAAAACGATAGTCAAATACACAAAAGTAAGCGGGTAAAGGAAATTGTAATCATTACATTTTTACATACCAAAAGTCCATTTTCTAGGTGAACCATAATGTAATCATTGCATTCAAATGTAAGTAATGTCACCACGCAATTACAAGGGTAAATAAGCATTACCAATTTCCAACCAATTACCGTTGTAATTGGAAAACCAAACAGTCCCTAAGCCATTCATCAAATAGCTAAAACAATCATCACCTACCAACTAATATATAAATATCAAACATCTATGAGTGGAAAACTAGAAAATTGGGTGAAGCCATTCTCCAAGGGAAATAATTTGAATCCATTTGACAATAAATAAATAATAATAATAATAATAATAAAAAGAGGAGATAAGGTTGGGATGATCGGAGTGATGTTAGATCGGGAAAGTCCAACTAGAGGATCCTACTCGAATTAGGGATCACCGTGCCCTTTGCGAGGGGGCCCATGATCCCCCATGTGATCAAGACTCATTTGACTCAAGGGGCATGATAGTGGATGGACCATGCCAGGTGAGAGTCTTTTTCAGGCAAGGTCCATCGATAGTTGGGGCCATCGGATGAACGGTCTGGATCATTTGATCAAAGAGGTATTTTTTATTAAATAAAGTCAACATGGAGACAGAGACTAACCTTTTTTTTCCTTTTTTTTTTTTTTTTTTTTTTTTTTTTTTAAATAGTTTACTATTTTTTTTTCTTCCTTTTTTTTTTTTCTTCCTTCTATTTTACTCTGAGAAAGGGAAGGAGAGAGAAGCGAGAAGCGAAGACGGCAATGGAAGCACAGGTGACCACGTGTTACATGTGTGAGAGATCTGGGCCACTCATCATGCAGGTTCTGGTTCAAAATCAGGCTGGCTAACTCATCGGTGGGCGTCCAAATTTCAACGATCATATAAGACTAACGGTAAACCTTTGACATGCTTTATTTTTAGGAAAGGACGTGACAACGGAGGGAACAAGCCTGATTAGTGGTCAGGATCTCACACGCTTTTACGATGTTAGAACGTGTTAGGCGAACCGCCTCTACTGTCTTCTACTCTAATTGCGTCAATATTTCGCGAGATCGTCCAAGATGGACAAGGATTGCGTCCTACCTCCGCCCGGACAGGGCTCTGTGGAGCCCACAGTGATGTAAGTGTTTTATCCACGCCGTTAATCATTTTTTTTTTCATATCATTTTAAGGTAAGATCCAAAAAATAAGGCAGATACAAGGCTTAAGTGGATCACAAAGTAGGGATTGAACTTCCACCATTAAAAACTTCTTAGGAGCTGGAAAAGTTTCGGATCAAAGCTGATATTTGTGTTTTCACTTCGTCCACGTCTACATGACCTTATGAATAGGTTTGATGGCAAACAAACATCACGGTGGCCCTTAGAAAGGTTTCAACGGTGGATGTCATTATCACTGCAGCTTCCTTTGGTGTGGTCCACTGGAACTGTGTATATGCCTCATTTTTAGTATTTTACCTTAAAATGATCTGATAAAAGCGATGGACGGTGCGGATAAAACAATTATAACAGGGTGGGCCCAACAGATCCGTGTCGGGGTCGGACGCAATCCGCGTCCGTCCTATATAAGAAGGGCGCGGATTAGGTACAGGCGGAGTCTCCCAGGGCCTTACACAGTGATATATGTATTTTATACGCACCGTCCATACATATATATATATATATATATATATATATATATATATATATATATTTATATATCAATTTACATTACTGGACCAAAAATAAAACAGATCCAGTGGTCAAGTGGACCACACCATAGGAAGAAGCGGTGCTAAGGACGCCCACCATTGAAACCTTCTCAGGGACCACCGTGTCGTTTACGTTCCGTACAACCTGTTGATATATTCATATACACTTGGATCAAGTGAAAAAACAAGTATCATCTTGATCTAAAACTTATGTGGCCCTTAAGAATTTTTCATCGGTAGGAATTTAATCCCCACTGTGTGATCTATTTAAGGATTGGATATTCTCTATTTTTTTAAAAAAAAAATAATAACTTAAAATGCTATGAAAGAAATGGATGGACAGTATAGATAAAATTCATACATCACGGTGGCCCATCAGTGGCCTTCGGAGTCTCTGCTTGTCTCAAACTCCGAATAGGCGGTGGCAGCTAGAGGTGTACACGAGTCGAGCCAAGCCGAGCTTTGCCAGCTCGTGCTCGGCTCGGACTAATCGAGTCTCAGCTTGTGTTCGGCTCGGCTCAGCTGAGTTCGAGTCGAGTTTTCAGTTCGAGTTTGAGTTCGAGTCTACGAGCCTGTTTCGAGTTTGAGCTTGGGTAAATTTTCTATGAACTGTTATGCCAGACACCCACATCTAACATGATATTAAGAGAAAACACAATGCACAAGCTACCATAGAAAAATGTTATAACCTGCCCAATATTGATATAATCAGTTGAAACAATAAAATACAGATTTCTTTAACAATAAAATACGCCCAAATTATACAGATTTCTTTAACATAAATCATACAACAAAAGGGCAGGAGCTTACCGAACTGGCTTGTTGCAACAGTGGCAGGGGCGACCGGATTGGCGAGCTGCAGTGGCAGGGCAGGGGCAACCGGACTGGCGAGTTGTAGTGGCAGGGGTGGCCGTGCGGGTAAGGGAGGAGAGAGAAACGAGTAGAGAGGGTCGTGCAGGTAGGGGAGGAGGGAGAGGAGTAGGGAGATCGGACGGTCATACGTCAGTGCGGCCGTGCTGGTAAGGGAGGATGAGAGAGAGAGTAGAGAGAGAGAGGGAGGGAGGAGCTTCGCCGGACTGAGAGAGGAAGGAAGAGAGGGAGGAAGAGAGGGTTAGGGTCTAAGGTTCGTGCAGGCGCGTGGCGGGATGTTTTTTAAAAACGAGTAGGGTAGGGTTTTTTTTGAAGGGTATATGTACCCTATATCGAGTCGAGCCGAGTTCGA
Organism: Magnolia changhungtana; assembly: GCA_030180095.1. NCBI lineage: Eukaryota > Viridiplantae > Streptophyta > Magnoliopsida > Magnoliales > Magnoliaceae > Magnolia > Magnolia changhungtana. The sequence continues at coordinate 2,929,032 of JASAUF010000045.1, read as the reverse complement.
GCAATATTCGAGTCAAGCCGGGGCAAGATTGAACTCGGCTCGAACTCATTTCGAGCTCCAAAAATCAACTCGACTCGGTTTGAACTCAGCTTTGATGAGAGTCGAGTCAAGCAAGCTACCAAGCTAACTTTACTCGTGTACAGCTCTAGTGGCAGTACCAAATCCGGGCCCAAATAAGAACAAAAAGATCGAAGCGGATTGGCTAGTGTACCTCACACCAGCTATATAGTTGTTGTATTTACGTCAGCAAGTTCTGTGGGTCTAATCATGAGGTATGTGCAAGGAACCTATTCCATCCATATAAATAGAAAACACAAGGCTTGAGACGAAAAATAAGGTCACCGTGATGTTTGTTTGCCATCAATAGCTACTGTGATGGAATAGGTCCAAACCGTCCATCCATTTGAAACCTTTCCATCAATAGGTCACCGTGATGTTTGTTTGCCATCAATAGCTACTGTGATGGAATAGGTCCAAACCGTCCATCCATTTGAATAGGTCCAAACAAACATCACAGTTCGTCAATTTTCGGATCAAAGCCTTGAGGTATGTGCAAGGAACCTATTCCATCACAGTAGCTTGAAAAATAGAAAATAGCAGCAACCTATTCCATCAATATAAATACTGTGCAAGGAAACTGCAATTTGGTCTAATGAACTAATTGTCACAATCCTATATGATAGTGCATCCAAACACAACCTAAACTAATTTCATACCCTACTCATATATCCATGTGTAATAACAAGTTTATATGTTGTACTTGGGTCACATCAATCTGATGATGGTCCATATCAGTATCATGAAAAAGATCATGGTGGACCAATGTGATCAATGGTTTAGATTATCTGACTGTTGGATATTTAGATTGAGTATACCAGTGGCCCCACAGCAGTTGTGATTGGTGCAAATGCATATGGGGTGGAATATGTGGAGACTCCGAGGAAGAAGCTGTGATGATTTAAACTACTGCAGGCTCCTTGTCTTATGTTTGGTCCTTGAAAGGGTGTAAGTTGCTAATGTAGCCTGCAGCTCCTTTGGATTGAGGAGGTTCTAGATGGGTGATGCAAAATCCAACAAGTTCAAATGCAACTAGGTGCATAGGAAAGTTTCCATACACAGATCGCACTAGATCGTTTCTCTTGCTTAAATGAAAAGCTGAGATTTTCCCCAAAAGAGGAAATGGCCAATGGTTTCATGCAGCTATTGTGATTTGTTGTTTATATAGGATTCCAGTTTTGTGTACTTGATGTATTTTAATCACAGATGAAGCTTGGAGTCCATTTAGATATCTGCTCCAAAAAGCCATCTTCTCCTAAAATGCCGCTGCTGTTGTGGAAACTAATGAAACAAAATAAATAAATAAATAATAAAAACTAAAGCTTTGGATATGCTTCACTTTTGGGCTCATGGCCTAAAATGAGCTGGCAACAGCATGGATAAAACAAATACATCACAGTGGGTCGCACAGAGTCCTACCACCACAGAGGTGGTCACCACGCAATCTTGCATCTATGCATATGTAGTTTTGCACTATTTCAAAAAATTGAACTGACTTGGATAACAAATTTTTTTATTTTTTTTGGGTGATGTTAGATTGTATTGCAGGATAAAATGATTGATCTATGCATCGATAATGGATATTGCAATAAGAATCAAATCTGAATTGCATACTTGAATGGCAATAAATTGTTTGAATGTGAATAGATAAATTGATATTCCAGAGACTACATGTCTTTCAACTCTCCTACTCACTAACTACAAGAACCTACATAAGTGAATTGCTAAGATGAAAACATACTCCTGCATTATTCACCACAACCAGTTGTTGAGACAGGACGCATGGACTATCTGTAGCTTGAAAAGAGGAGATACAAACCCAATCTGTCGAATGACCCATGATACCCAAATTATTCAAAATTGTCAACGTACCCCATCATGTTTTTCTATGGTAGTTCAATTTTAGGTGTGATCACTGCGTCCATGCCATATTTGAGTATTATAGCAAATAACTCCGCCAGTCTATGCATATGAAAATGATACTTCCGCATGAGAAGAGGCTCTTGGGAAAGCTAGGATATCCTTATAAACCTCTGAAAATACTCCAGACCATTTCTTAATCATCTTAAACTCGTGTTCGTTGCTGGCATAGATGGTCATTTTGTCTAAAACCATAGCATTCTTCAACAAAAATTTCACTAGCATGCCTTGCTTCATTGACCTTCTAAGAATGCGATCCACTGACCAAGCTTTCTGCTTCTTGTATTTATCTCCCCGCCGATGAAGCCAAATATCTTGATTGTCTTGAGGCAATGTTCAAGACAAGGAAGATTGGACTCTTGTGATGCCAAGTACTCTACTCCTTGAAAATAATATTTCGCCATAAAATATTCAAAAGTTTCATCCCACTGAAAAATCAGAGAATTACCCATAAGATCATGTGATATGAAAAAGGAGCTTGAAAGTTGAATGTAAATGAATATCATAATGATATAAGGGATAAAAGTAGAATGAAGTTATGTGGTACTCACATTGAGATAGAAAGTGGGAATTATCTTTATAATGAGAGTCTCAAGATAAGGGAACTCCTCAACAAACCTACAATCCCAGGAAGATCCCATTTTCTCAATCCTGTCTCTAGTATCAGACAATTGCAGCTAAAGATGGGAGCAGGAAACCTTATCAACTCCCATATTGACAACACCTTCTCAAAATAAAGCTAAGTTAGAACTAGAAAAAAGGACATAATATAAATGTTATAAATCTGATTGTCCTCTCTAGATAAAATAATAAAAAAGAGCAAGCGACATATAAGTGATAAGTATGTGCGATTTAGCAAAATGTTTGTGAAATGATAAAATGAAATATGTAAATTTTCTATGGTCTAAATATGATATGTTACTGTTTATTGGATTCAATTCAGCAATCTCATGTTGGCTATGCAAGATTTCTCTCAAAGAAGAAGATTAGAATCATCTTTCGCAAAATCTGAGAGGTCCCTTCTTCTTGAGAAAGACATGACAGAGCATGGATGGTCAGGATCATTTTTTTCTTTCATGGCCTTTAACTACTCTTTTTATGTCGATTTTCGTTTCCATCCTTGGACTTGCTAGATCTGGTTCGGATTGACCAAATCTTCCAAGGTACAGTCCTTGCAACAATTTTCTTCCATTACATCTAGTAAGTTATGATGGGGGAACTCTCAGAGGAATTTCTGTTGATGGGTGGACCAGGATTATGTTCCTCAAGTCTACTTACGACAGCCTATTCTTAGAGAGGCCACCAAATGACATAATAGAGGAGTTCTCTGCTTTTGGGTTTATAAATTCAAGTTCCCCAAAGGCTGGTTTGATTTTCCAATTTCCTATGTAATGCAAAGTAAATGAGTCATCATATCATTTCTAGGTGTTTGTTTAAACAGGAATTATGACTTATAAATCGAGAGTCAATTACAATTGTAAAGGAAATAGGTAAAGTAAATTGAATCATTGCATTTTCACATTATAAAACTACCATTTTTATAGTGATTTCTAGGTGAAATAAACAATGTAGAAAAATCATCATTGTAGACAAATTCAAGTGATGTGAACGCACAATTACAAGAGTAAATAATAATTACCCATTTACAACCATTTACTTGTTGTAATTGGAAAACCAAGCAGGCTCTAAGGCCTAGACTTACGTACTTCTCAACAAATTTAGTTTGATGAGGACTCAAACCACACATTCTATCAATCGTGCATAAGAAGCTTGAACATTCAGACCAAGAAGTAGAGAAAATCCGAAGAGATGTTGGTTATTGGCCAATACAAATTCATAAGAGCAAACTAAATGTATCTCAAACTTGTGAAAACTATGGAAGCACCAAAAGGAACATTCACAGAGGTATTAACAAAGGTTTTCCTAATGGCTCTAGGAAACTCCATATGTGGGTCCCAACACTCTTTTAACTTGACACTGGTTCATCCATCACTTGCTTTGAGCTTACAGTCATTGGTCTCTTGGAAGAAACAAATCTAAAATTGAGAGGATTTATGAACTCGCATCCAGATTTCTTTCAAAGCCAATAAATTCTTCCATGTTGTGGAATGGGTCAAAAGGGCTGCAATTCTTGTGAACCATCCAACTTTATTCAAAATATTCTAATTTATTCAACTTTGGAGCATTACCATACTAAGTCTTCAACAAGCTTGCTATCCTTGAAAGGAAGCATTTTTCAATGTTTTATCTCCATCTTTTCTTTATTTTCTTAGCATAGCTTAGCTTAGTTTACAGACTCTTGACTAGTGGCTCCTGCTACAATACTTTAGGAGTAGAGATAGTCTTTCTGCGACCTTAAGTTGTAGACTATGATCATCTCCATTTTGGTTGATCACACCCACCTCAATTTGTCTGTTTTGATAGGTGTATTAGGTATTTATCATTTTTCTTTTGTTTATTCATTTGATTGTCTCACAATTTATCAATTGTAATTATGAATATTAATGAAATCGGCAACGTTTTGCCTTATTTAATTTGAATGTGTATCTTAGTTCATTTGAAATTGTGTTGAAATTAAGTGTTGGTGAAAGGGCTTGTCCTTAAGTCTGTAGACTCATGTCTATTGTCACAAGGTAAAAAGAACTCATTTGGAAGGATTAACCTCCTTTCCTTTCACTAGTCGCCTGAACGGAGTGCAATATTAGTAGCCTAGAGGACTCGGAAGTAACTGACAATGATTCGATCAAGAGGGTTGCTGCTGAGTTTTACTCCTCTCTCTTGAGGGTTGAACTCACTGTTGCGCATGAGGATCTGCTCAACTGCATCCCCTCGCTCATCTCGGCTAATGATAATAGGGAGCTTCTCCGTGAGCCATCCATTGATGAGGTTCTCTCGGCTCTCAAAAGCACGACGGTGCTCTGGGCCCCAACGGTTTCACCGGTGCCTTCTTCCAAGGTTGTTGGGATATCATTGGGCAGGATATTGTCCAGCACCTATCGTTCTTCAGAGGGACCCCTTCCCAAGGCTTTTTCTGCCACTCTGATATGCCTCATCCCTAAGGCCATTAACCCAAAAAAATTTTCTGATTTTTGCCCCATTAGCTTATGTAACCGTGTTTACAAAATTTTCTCCAAGTTGCTTGCAGATAGGCTGAGTAAAGTCCTCCCAAAAATCATTTCCCCTGAGCAAGGGGCTTTCGTGCAAGGGAGATCCATCGTTGAAAGTTGTGATCTAGAGCAAGAGATTTTCAGGGATATCGACAGGAAAGTCAGAGGGGGCAACATTCTCATCAAGCTCAACATGGAGAAAGCCTATGACAGATTAGACTGACGCTTCCTCAAATCAGTCCATCGGTTCAGTTTCGGACCTGGCTAGATAAATCTGGTCGAGAAATGTTAGGCCAACTCTTGGTTCTCTATTCTAATCAATGGTGAACCCGGAGGCTTCTTCCATTCTTCTAGAGGTCTTCGGTAGGGCGACCCAATCTCTCCGGGGTTGTTTATTGTGGCATCAGAGGTTCTAAGTAGAGGTTATCAACAACTCTTCATCAATGGCCACTGCATCCCCTTCTCCACGCACCGATCCTACCCGCTCGTTTCCCACCAGCTGTTTGTTGATGACACGATCCTGCTGGCTAATGGTGGAAGGCCCACGTTAAGGAAAATCGCCTCATTCCTCTAGCTTTTTCAGTCTGCTTCTGGGCAAAAGATCAGCCCCACGAAAAGTTTCTTCATTCTCTCTTCGTCCTAATCAGAAGCCAGGGTTAGAGCTGCCCAATCCACGCTCGGCTTCACTCGGGGTGCAGTTCTTTTCGCCTACCTAGGCGTCCTGATCTTCAGAGGGCGATCCTTGAGGAGGTACTTTAGACTGCAAGTTGAAAAATTCCAGTAGCATATTTCAGGTTAGAAGGCCAAGATTCTATCCCAGGCTAGCCGAGCGACCCTCATCAATCACGTGCTGCAGAGTATCCCAACCCACATCATGGCCGCTGTTGACATCCCCCTATCGCTTCTCAGGGACCTTGACAGGGCCTGCGCTAACTTCTTTTGGGGCTGGGAAGGGGACAGCAGACGCTGCCACTGGTTGCGTTGGGATCGCGTGTCTCGCCCTAAGGATGAAGGTGGCCTTGGCATCAAGAATCTGGCACATGTCATGGGTGCCTTCAAAATTAAGCTCGCCTGGATTGTTAGTTGCATGAGAGATCATAACGCCTAGGCAAACTTCATCAGAGCTAAATACCATGACGATCTCATTGAGCCCAGTGAGATCAGTCGATCCCCCCACGCATCCCCTGCTTGGAAACGGATCTACAGTTACCTTCCGGAAGTGTTATCCAACTTGCGTTTGATCATAGGCCTGGATGAACTTAATTTTTGGACCAACCTTTGGTCAGGGCTTGGTCCACTCTCTGAATGGACCCAAGCCTCGCCTCCTCCTCATCCCTCCAGGGTCCACGACTTCATCGGCCCGCTCGGCCGGATTGATCAAGACATTGCCCATGCCTTGCTTCCCCAAGTGGTCGTGGACCACGTGGCTGACGAGGGCTTCTGCACTTCCTTCGATGTGGACAGACCTGTCTAGGTCCCCTCCTCCTCTAGAGGGTTCCAGGTTAGCTCGGCTTGAAATTTATTGCGTCTAGCGGGCCCAAAGGTGCAGTGGGCTAAATGGGTGTGGCATCCAGCGATTCCGGAGAAGCTGACGCTCTTCTCTTGGAAGATTATCCAGAAAGCGGTTCCGGTAGATGAGAGAACCCAAGCGAAGGGTGTCCAGATGGCGTCCAAGTGTTGGTGCTGACCTAATCCTCTTCGGCCGGATTCGGAATCTATTGACCATCTATTCTCACCGGACCCCTCGCCGGCTCATATTTGGGAGCATTTCCAGCCATTTTTTGCAGTGCACTCTTCGACCCAATCCTCCGCTGTGGCTAGGGCCACTTGTTGGTGGGCCACGCAACACTCTGGGAGTGTCTGCATACCCTGCGTGCCCTCATGCCCCCATTCATTTTCTGAGAAATCTGGGCTGAGAGAAATAGAGCCCGCTTCGACAATGCGATCTTCAGCTCTTCTAGGGTCATCCTCCAGGTCCACCGCTAGATTTAGAGGGTTGGACCGTTTCTTCCCTTGTCGAGGGTGATGTCTCGCCGTCTAGCTTCCATGCTGGCTGAACTCTGTATCGCCAGTCCGGCCTCTAGACCAAAACACCCCTTGGTGGTGAAATGGGTGAGGCCTCAAAGAGGGTGGATCAAATTAAACGTTGATGGCTCGACCTTGGGGAACCCAGGCCCTTCAAGGGGTGGGGGTGTTGGTCGAGACTCCGAGGGCCATTTCCTCTTTGGTTTCTCTTCTGGCTATGGCTCGGGCTTCAGCTCCCGTGCCAAGTTCCGAGCAATCTATGAGGGCTTGGCCAAATGTGTCGAGATGGGATTCTCTAAGGTGGAAGTGATGTGCGACTCTAACTCGATTGTGCAGATCCTCTCCAAAAACGTGTGCCATTCTTGGTCCTTACACTATTGGTTTGCTCGAGTGAGGGCATTGAGGGGCTGTTTGCCATTCTTGGTCCTTACACCCACTTGCATAACTTAACATTATAAATGAGAAACATAGAGAAAAAAAGAAGAAGAAGAAATCATTGTGGCTACTGAGTATAACACACACATTTGACATGGCAAACAAAGCATACCTGAACACACCAAGTGCAGACTTTAAGAACTCTAGCATGCCGAAGAGCATCAAGAAGTGCCCGAAAATATCATGATACTCGCTCTCTTCATAATCATCCCAACCGGCGTAAAACGACATTTGCAAATTGAGAGTTGCATTAACCAAAGACGGAAGGCTCTTAAACGATGTCTTGCAGTGCCTATATCGCTAGAAATATTCAAGGACGTGACATTGGGACCCCAAATTTCCAACCCAAACTCCGAATCATAATCATTCACAATCAACTTCCTAACATTCCGACCCCGAAATCGAGTCGACTAATACCATTGCATTTGTAAAGAAACAATTCTTCGAGCATCGGGCACCCATTCAAAATCCGTTCCATCTCATAATCCGCCATACTGGTCTGTTGCAAAGACAACTCTTCATGTTTTTCCAAGAAACAATCATGGGCGGATTGATGTTGACGGAATTGAGCCTCAACTGTCAAGGAATCGCGTTATTGAATGAATCAAGGGGCAATGAGTATGGGTCAATCCCAACAAACTTCCAATAGCCCCAATTTGAAAATCACACGGAGAGGTCGAGATGGAGTACTCGAGCCTTTTTCAACAATGCGAAGCGGATCCAGTCATCAATGATGGGGGTATAAAACTTACCATTATAATAGAAGACGAGATGAAATTCCTGAATGGTAGGGCTTTCGTAGAGAATCAAAGCTTGGTTGACGAAGGATACGAAATCGTTGTCGTTTCGTTTGCAGAGACGGGATTTTTGGAAGTGTAGATTTGGGGTGGAAGTATACAAATGGGCCCATTGGACTCATGAATACTTCCTCAGGTTACTCTCCATTGGATTGTGATGGCATTTTGCAAAGGGTTGAATAAAATGCTTTAGCTATTAAACATCTCAATAACCCAATGGAGTTTTTAATTATAGTAATAAGATGATGTCTTTGACTTGGTACATTCATGTTAGCTGAACATGAAATAAAACAAAGAAAAAGAAAAGCATCATCATATATTCACCATCAATACAAGCGCACTCCTAGGCCAAGAGTTTAAAAAAAGAAGAAGAAAGATCTAGAGCTTGTTTAAAAAAGTATCAAACGATCACTTTTTATTTTGAAGTTTTTCTTAATATAACTACCAATAACATCTCAGTAATGACTGAGATAAGATGGACCTTCACCTGACAACCCCGACCTAACTTGTATGTCTCGGTGAATCCTGGCTCCGAGATATAAGTCCTTGATTGCGTGCATTTTATTGACAACATCTTTCATCCCCATTCGTTCTTTTGGAGATTCTGCAGAACACAACACACCGATTTTGACCATTGAAATTAAGCAGTCCTGCATTCTATCTTTTGTATTGATATCATTTCTGCTGTCTTGAGTAACTTTGGTTTCTTCCAAGAGAAATGGATCTACAATCTCCAGTACTCGTTCAGGCAAAGCCAACTTAGCGAAATGATGAAGGCTTAGATTGTCATTAAACATGTCATCAGTTGGTCCCTTCCCAGTGATCATCTCCAATAGAAGGATTCCATAGCTGTAAACATCTCCTTGTGTAGATGCTTTACCGCCCATCGCATACTCTGTAATTCATACATCTCATATTGGAATGTAAGTGCTCATTCATATATGAATAATATCAAAGGTTGAATTTTGAGAGAGATAGATGAGAGTGATAAGAAATATACTATTCAACCAAGTAATTGGCATTTTTTATATATCTAAATTACTAACACCAATTGCTGTTTTGTGAACTTGCAAGTCCTTGCAAAGATGTTCTACATTTAACAAGGCTGTACTACTCAAATGAAAGAACTCAACACCCCAATCATCCAATATATATATATATATATATATATATATATATATATATATATATATATATATATATATATATATATATATATATATATAAGTTATTGTTATGATTTCACATCTTAACTAAAGGCATTATCAGAAAAGAATTCTTCATACCTATACCTTATTATGGTGTTATTCATGTGGGGTGCCAGTGAGTACCACTTTGTATATCTAGATCTTTAAAATCAATAAGATTTTGATGCCATCAAGTTTTGAATCTCACTGGGTGTGGGTCCTTTAAGGACTTTTTTTATGACCTGGATTTAGATAAAATTGGGTTCAGTTAGGCATCGGGTCCTTGGACCTTCATTTTGATATAGGCTCACGGCTCTTTAATGCAGCAGTGATGATGTCATTAGCGATGACTTGGTCCAATCAAAATGCAGGGAATTAGAAATTTCTGTTTCACAGGAACAGAAGATCACGGCTCTTTCCACACAAGTGATACAGGTATGAGAAGTGATACGGGTATGAGAATGCATGAAACGTTATAAATAGAAAAGAAAGCATTGCATGTGAAAGTTGACATGCAACATCCTATGAGAAACTAAATAAATATATATTCACTATGTTAATTGATATCCATTCTAGTTGAAGCCTTATAACTATATATTAGAAATAAGAAGTTTACCCCACAGGCAAAATAATGCTAACAAGGTAACTTTGTGGGAGAAGTGAATGTGGGATGCTCCCCAGGTATAAGATGTGCAGACAGTTCACTCATCCGGGAGGCCAAATATGTCATTCGAGTGAGTATATTTAGCATGCCTCTTAAAACTGCTCTAATGATTTGATGGGCCTACTTTTGCATATGGTTCATGCTAAAGCTACCTGTTCCACATGCCAAAGTAAGCATGTGTGGAGCTAGAAAACCATTTGGAAATGGTTGACAACTTCCCATCCTCAAAAGCTTTAACATGACACCTCCCCTGTCTAGCATGGCCATCCACCCAAAAAAAAACAGGGATACCCGAAAAATTAGGTTGATCCAACCATTAAGTGCACCTCACATAATTGTTTTCTATGGCATGATCCACTTAATAATTAATTAGATCCACTTGATTTTTTTGGTCTCCACTTTCTTTGTGAAATAATAATTAAAGGAAATAGATGAAATTGTTACCTGGAGCGATGTAGCCAATAGATCCCTTTATGCCAACCGAGCTGGATTGAGCAACTTCAGATATGAACCTCGCTAACCCGAAGTCACTCACATGAGCAATCATGTCATTATCAAGAAGAATGTTACTCGGTTTTAAATCACAATGAATGATTGGTGTTTGGCAATGGTGATGTAGATAATCCAATACAAAAGCTACATCAATAGCTATATTTAGCCTTTCAATAAAATTTAAATGCCTTCTCACTTGGTCATGCTCATCTTTGTGCAACCACTTCTCTAGACTTCCATTGAGCATGTACTCAAAAACCAAAGCCTTGAAGTCGTTTCCCTTAAAATCAGTGCTCGAGCAACAAGTTAAGACTTTAGTAAGATTCCGATGCTTAATGTTTCTCAAGGCTTCGCATTCAGCCATGAAGCTCCCCGAGCTCCTTGTTGCAGAAGGTTGAGGACTTTGACGGCGATAAGAGTTCCATCTCGATCTAGCATTCCTTTATACACAGAACCAAAACTTCCCGTGCCAATCAGATTTGAAGAAGAGAACCCATCTGTTGCTTTAAAGAGCTCTGCATAAGACACGTTCATGAAAGGATCCTCCACAGAAGGCACCGCAAAAGATTTTCTTCTCGACTTTCTTACCCAACAAAGAGTGGTAAGGAAACATGATAATGAAATAAGACACAGGACAGCAACAATTATTGAGATTTTCACTTTTGAAGCGAGTGACATCCCACGTTTCTTGAAAGCTTGGCTAGGGCATGGAGGCAATTGTAATTCTGGAACGCCCCCACAAAGCTTACTATTTCCGAGCACTGAAACTTCACTGGCGTTTCTGAAGACCCCTTGTTTTGGTAATTCACCCTCAAAATTATTGAAAGATAGATTTAGATACTTCAAAGCTGAAAGGTTCTCCAGGTACTGTGGAATCTTTCCAGACAAGTTGTTGCGTGCAAGATCCAGGGATTGAAGGCCTCTTAGAGTACTAAATGCTGGAGGAATTGATCCTTGAAAGAAGTTCCCATCCAACCCGAGATACTCTAGGCTGAGACAATTGCCTAGCCAGCTTGGAATTTTTCCCGACAATTTATTATTAGAAACATCTAATGCTCCAAGAGCTTTCAAGTCACCGGCTTCATATGGCATATCAGTTAAAAAATTGTTTTGAGTTTGGACTTCAATCAGAGATATAATGCTGAAAACTTGTTTGGGTAAGCTACCGTTAAAGTTATTATTGTCAAGGTACATGAATTGCAAGTTTTTGCAATTACCAAGAGTTGAAGGTATGCTCCCGATAGATTGTTTTCAGATAAACCGAGTATGTATAATCTGGTGATGTTATCTAAGGAAGACGGAATTTGCCCTGATAATTCATTTCTACCAAAGGAAAGTATTCCCACCTTTTTAAGCTTCACAACACCAACAGGAATCGTACCTGTTAACAAGTTATATTCCGCACCCAAACTGTTAAGCTGACAAGATTTTGAATTCCAGATGTGATGCTTCCAAATATCCTGTTTGTTCCAAAGATAGAATCGTCAGTTGAGTCGAAAGATTAGCAATGGAGTCTGGCAACTCACCACTGAGATGATTTCTGCTTATATCCAGCGATCGTAAGCTACTGCAATTGGTCAAAGAATCGAGAAAACCCAAGTCACGTGCTTTCCCAATTCCAAGCTCATTTCCCACCAAACTTAAGACGGAGAGACCCTTGAGGCTTCCAAAATTCAGAGGCATAGATCCGCTAAAACTATTAAGAGTAAGGTCGATAAATACGAGTCCAGAAGCATTGGGTAATGACACTGGTATGGGACCTGTGAAATGGTTTGCTCCGGCATAAAGGTTTTGGAGATTAGGAAGAGTGAGGCCTAAGTTAGGTGGGAGGTTTCCATGCAATCTGTTATCTCCCACGTCCAAAACATAAAGAGATGAGAGATTGTATAAGCTTGGTGGAATCGTACCTGACAGTTCATTTTGACTTATGAGAAGAAAGTTTAAGTTAACCAATCGATGAAGTTCATCTGGTATACTGCCCTCCAGACTATTTTCTGAGAGATAAAAAACAAAGAGAGACGAAAGGTTTCCGAGTGAAGGTGGGATGCTTCCTATAATATTATTCTTACGAAGCCTTAAATCCGTGAGCTTCAATAGAGAGCCAAGCTCAGTTGGAATCTTCCCTGTGAGTCGATTTCCGGAAAGATGAAGGACTTGGAGTTGTGTACAGTGGGTCAGATTTGCTGGAATTTCTCCAGTGAATGAGTTATTGACCAGACTAATATACCGCAAGCGGAACAACTGACCTATCTCCTGAGGAATCGCGCCATGAAAGTTGTTGTCTTCAAGAATGATTCTCCTGAGGAAGGTGAGGTTTGCTATGAAGGGAGATATGGTGCCCACCAAGTTCTGGCCAGTTAGGTTCAAGGTAGTGACCCTTTGAGGATGCTGGCGACCGCATGTGACTCCTTGCCACTGACAGAAGTGGAGAGTATGGTTCCAAGATCTCATGGAACGGTGAGGGTTGTCGGTTATCAGATGTTTGAAGTCGAGCAACGCAAGCCGATCGGTTTCGTTGGAGAAGTTAGCAGCAGATCCCAACAACCATGGTACTTCCACGGAAGAGAGAAGGATGGTGTGGAAAAGGAAAGACCAAAACGCTCTTACGCTCATTGGCGGTAGCTCCATGATCGAGTTCGTGAATGAATGACAAATATAGAGTGGATCGATTCTCCTCTTATCTGCAGACCAGGACTCATTGATGACTTGCCCAGTACCGAAGGCCCGGACCGAATGATTTCAAAATCCGTACGGTGACCTACCCCAGGTCCAGCCCGTTGACAGACCTACGGCCCCTATTTTCTACTTTTTCCTTCAGGAGGGATTTTTCTTTGGCACCGTCCAATGGGGGGGGGGGGGGGGGGGCGTAGCTTTGATACTATGCCAAACAACCGCTTACTCTAATGACCTGTTTGATTTTTGAACGCTGGGTTAAATGGGTACGTTTCAACCGTTTGAAAATCCTGGTGAATTTCTGTATTGATATCGGTTTAAAAGTGATAGTTTAAAATTTTGGACGATGGTGGATATGACATATCTGTTCTGTCCATCGGTTTTGACACAACATTTTAAGGTATGAGCTAAAAAATGATTTAAATCTAACACTCAAGTGGCCTGCACCAAAGGAAACAGTGACCCTGAAAAGTTTTAACGAAAAGCGTTTGATTCACTTTTTTCTGTGGCGTGGTCCACTTGAGCTTGTAATATGCCTTATTTTTTGGCTCGTGCCATAAATTCACGTGGCATAATGGATGAACGGCGTGGATAAGCAACATACATCAAGGTGGGATTCACAAATATTTTACAGCTTTTTTTTATTACCGCGTTAAAGAAGCAAGCCGTCAAAAAGAGTGCATGAGAATAACATTTAATTATTTGGCAGACTTTCCCATTAAAAAGTAAGCCGTCAAAAAGAGTGCATGAGAATAACATTTAACTATTTGGCAGATTTTCCCATTATTAAAAAGTAAGCAGTAAAAAAGAGTGCATGAGAATAACATTTAATTATTTAGCAGATTTCCACGTCTAAAAAGTAAGCCGTAAAAGAGAGTGCACGAGAATAACACGATTATTTGGCAGTTTTCCACGTTAAAAAAGTAAGCCGTAAAAAAGAGTGCAGGAGAATAACACAATTATTTGGCAGATTTCCACGTTCAAAAAGTAAGCTGTTAAAAAGAGTTCATGAGGAATTGATTATTTAACAGATTTCCGCGTCAAAAAAGTTGTCCGCCAAAAAGAGTGCACGAGAATAACACACAATTATTTAAGCAGATTTCCGCGTTAAAAAAGTACGCCGTCAAGAAGGAAATAATTATTTAGCGTTCATACTGCGTTTACCAATGACTTACAAAATCAAGCAAGCCCAAGGCGTGTTTGGCGTATGGTATGGGATTTTAAAAAACGCAATTTTAATATATGGCAGAGATTTTCCTCGTAAGCTTAATTGCATGCTATATTTGTAATACAGTTATACATTAAATGAAGATACCCACCATCATTCGAAACTATTGATAATAACACATGTGTTATATTCAAACTGTTCAACTATTTTGTAAACTCGACCCTAAAAATGAGGCAGATCCAAAACTCATGTGCCCCAAAGAAGTTTTCAACAGTAGATATTCAATTCCCACTGCTTTCTATGGTAGGGTCCACTAGAGTTTTAGATCTACTTGATTTTTTAACCCATACTCTAAAATGATCTCAAAAAATGAGTGGACAGTGTGTATATAGCCGACACATCATAGGACCTACACAACTTGCTAACATTGAGTGTAATTGGCACTGACCCATTGCAATTCCATCTAACGCCCCAAAAGCTTAATCCCTCCTAGCGTGGTGTATCAATATATATTAATGGACTTTATGTGATCCTTTCAGGATCTTTCAAGTGCCTGACATTGCAATGGGTTATAAGCATAAACAAAAAGAAAGAATCTAGGTGCAAATTTGTCATTTTGGAACATTAAGGGCACAATTCCATCGTTTGGTCTTGGTTAAGGGGTAAGAGGCAGTTTTTTCTCCTTATATCCAAACTTACCTGTTACATTATAAATATTTCGAGAGATGCATGTACTCAAGAAGATCCCAAAAGTACGCATTTATATAGATTATTATTACTTTTTGTTAGGTAAATTGTGTACCACAACCAATGAAATTCCACCACGTGGACATAAGGAGTAGGGTGGCGCAGGAATGCCAGCTAGCAAAATGCATTTCTTTTCATTCCCTGGGATGAAGATTTACTATGAAAGCCTTGCGCAAGAAGTTCCTGCCAAAAAAAAAAGTTCCTACGCAAGGATTCTAGGTGGAGCCCACTATGCTGTTTGTGAAAAATCCAACCCATCCATCCATTTTTTAATCACATTTTAGGATATTTTACCAAAAATAAGGTGGATCCAAAACTAAAATGGTCCACACAGGAGGAAACATTAGGGATTTCGTGACCACCATTGAAATATTTATATGGCCACAAAAGGTTTGTATCAGTTTAAGTTTTTGGTTTTTTCACTTCATCCCACTAAAAATGACCTTATAAAGGGTTAAGCGGAGAAGGTTTCAATGGTAGGAATTCATTTTCCTACTGTTTCATATATAGTTGCGTTGTGGATCCTAATTTTTGGTCGCATGTCCTAAAATGTGATTGAAACGGATGGACTGGTTGGATTTCTCACAAAAAACATAGTGGAGCCCAACCAGAATCCTTCCAAAGGAACTTC
The DNA here is from genome assembly GCA_030180095.1 of Magnolia changhungtana. NCBI lineage: Eukaryota > Viridiplantae > Streptophyta > Magnoliopsida > Magnoliales > Magnoliaceae > Magnolia > Magnolia changhungtana. The sequence continues at coordinate 2,913,129 of JASAUF010000045.1, read as the reverse complement.
CTACATATGGGGAGTGTAAGACTCGTGCCCTAGTCCGTAACATTCCGTAGGCTTCCGCGATCCTACCGGTCGAATTCCGACAATCCTCGACCCGTTTCCGACGTTTGCGCGCGATCCTAAGCCGAGACCTGTATGCTGAAGTTGGCTTGAACCGAAACCTATACCTTGGGGATCGCGCCATCACCGCGGTTCTAATGCTGCGACTCGCATATCAAACCGATACCTAGGCTGAAAAATGTCGGTCTGTGTTCATTCCGAAGAAACCCCATGCGTTGCGAATTTCGAGAAAATCTCTACGAGATATCCCATCAATCAATGTCAAGTACAACCATACCTCAAGTACAAGCCCCATCCCTCATTTTTCCCTCAAGTCAACTCTCTTTCCACCTCACCATCTCCCTTTACAAAAATTTCAACCATAACCATACCTTTTTCACCAATTTTCAAACCAAACCATACCCATCCATCTCCCATCCTTACAAACACCACTCCATCCATCCCTTTAATCCCATCATTTCTCTCTCTTATTTCTCAAAAAACACTCTCCCAAGCAACTAAGAACCTCAAACGTCCAAGCCTTCCCAACTCTCCCAAAGGCTAAGTGTGGCCCACCCTCTCATCTCTCATCCCCACCGTCAAGTCTTCATCATCCATCATTAATGTGTTGATCTATCGGATGAATGTGTTGATCTACGCCATCCAGCCCATTAGCGGGCCTGGATGAGAGGAAATCATCAATATCATGTGGTCCAAACAGGTGGACCACGTACATGTGGGACCCACCATGATGTCCCTGTTTACCCACGCCGTCCAGCGTCCAGACGCTGGACGTGTTGGGGTGGCTAACATGGAGTGTCGTGTACTGACATGGGTGTGCACTTACAAGCTAACAAAAAAAAATTGCTTTTGAAGAGGGCTGTTCATGCAGGCCCCACCTTGATGTATGGGGCTGATCCACGCCGTCCATTCTGGTCTCCACCTTATTTTAGGCGTTAAGCCGAAAAATGAAGCTGATCCCATTTTTTGGCGGGCCGTGGCGTTGAGAACGCTAGTATTTTCCGTTAAAACTTGGAAAAATGATTGCTGGAGTCCACAAGAAGCTTAGACCCACCTGAAACTTGGTTTGGACCCCTAATTTTGTGGGACACATACAATGGACGAGATAGATCTAGTTAATGTGGGTCCCACCTAGGAAAAAAAAAAAAGAGACCAAAGAAGGCCGGCTCAGCTTGCATACGTGCAACAACGCCTATGCTTTCGCTCTCGAGGACGAACCAGCTAGACCTCACGGCCCCAGCTGTGGACCCCACGTGATGCGTTTTGATCATCAACACCGTACGTTTGGTGGGCCATCCTCCTGGATACGGCCCACCCAAAACTCAGCCGTATACGGAACTCAGGTGGAAAATATCATCTAAAATCATGTGAAGACATGCCTAAAACATATGAAATCACGTGGTGGGGCCTACCTGAAGTTTAGATGTGGCTGAAACTTGGTCTGGACCCTCAGCCAGGTGGGACACACATAATGAGTGGGCTAGATTGTGAACCACATTACCGTGGGCCCCTGGTCCATGTGACCATATGAACGGTGGGGTGGCAAATAAATATCACGGTGGGCTCCAGGCCCACCCCAGGTCCGAGTGACCTTATAAACAGTTTGGGTGGCAAATAAACATTCCAGTGGGCCCCACGGTCATGTGACCTTATCAATAGGTTGTATGAAAAATAAATGGTGGGCCCCACGGTCATGTGACCCTATCAACAGGTTGCATGGAAAATATACATTTCAGCGGGCCCCAAGGCCGTGTGACCCTATCTTAGTTTGGGCGGAAAATAAGCATTCTGGTGGCCCTTGATAATTTATATATATTATATTACAATATATTATGAAGGGTGGGCCACGTATGTGGGACCTACCGCCGATGTATGTGTTCCAATTCCACCATCCAGACGGAATGATGGCCCACCCTGATAAGCGAGCGACTCCACCATGGGGTATGTATTTCATCAATGTCGTCCATATGTTTCATATCCACGTAGTCCACCTTATATGAGGCCCATCTTGATTGGTTTAAGGCCCATTGTTGGGGCCCGCCTATATATATATATATTTGAGGCCCATGTTACAAGGCCCATTATGATGTATGCAAGGCCCATGAAACTAGGCCTAACTGATGTATTTGTGGCCTGCCTACTAAGGCCCACTTTGATATATATATATGAGACCATGGTTTGAGGCCCATTTGATGTATTGAAGGCCCACGGGTCGAGGTCCAATGAAATGTACATAAGGCCCATTGTAGTGTGATTCCACCATGGTTTATATGTTGACCTTTATAGCAGGATATGCCTTGGGAGCAAATGTTGGTTTGACGTCCACATTGTGCGAATAATGTTAGTTAAATGTCCGCATTATACTCTCTCTAGGGCCCATTGTTAGCCCATACTTGTAATGTGTAGGCCCTCTAGGCCCATCTTCGTTTTGATCAGGGCTCATCACCACATAACACGTATAGTATAGATTCATGATTCACGATCATACGTATCATATGTATGTCTGATATGACGAGTGACCGATCATAGCATATGCCTTTAGGCAGATTGTTTACGGGCTCCTTGATAGGCGGAGTTGCCTACATAAGCGCGTGCTCACGCAGGGTGGTTGCATGACTGATAGTGTGATACATGCACTTGCATTTATGTGATTGTGATATGCCCTAGCGACATCAGGGCCATAGCCTCCACAAACACACCGTGGGTAGCTGGTTCGATACCAGAAACCATGTTCTAAGCAATTGGGGTGCTATAGATGTCCCTGGGTGAAAGTCCCTGAACCCGATGTATCAGAGGATGACTCCAACGTCGAGACCGAGTGGATATATGAGCGCACGAGGGCTGAATACCAGGAGGCTGCGTCTCCCACTGTGTTGTGGTCAGTTGGAAAGGGGTGTGGCCTTACTCCCCGAGGGTAGGGGGCAATACTAGGCTGAGTTTGACCAGCTCGTAAATGGATCCGCTATCGACGTGCTGTTGAGGGTCAAATATTGCAAATCAGACCTCGATTATTGCCAGATTTTACATACACAGTAATGCGTAATGGAGTATTTTAATTGTGTTTTGTTGCGGGATGCAATCAGGAGCGTTGACTAAAAACTGATAGTAAAAGCGTGGATTTGATACTCCGATGTCATAAAAATAAGGGACGGACTCCAGAGGACCAAAATTGATGGATTTGCACGCCGGAGATCAGAGGAAATCAAGTCGTTCGCATTTAACGAGCCCGAAAACCAACCAGAATGCAAGATCACAGGGTTCCCACCATCTTATAGACTCGAAACTTCATACATGACCTGAGGACCATGAATTAACCGTACACGTCAATTTTCAGCCATTGAACACCTGTGGAAGTGGCCAATGGACAGATCAGCCCCTTGATTCACTAAGTGGGGCCCACCTGCTACCTGGATACGCTTCAAAACTTTCCTTGACAGCTTAAAAGCGGTGACAAAAAGGATGGATGGAACGGCTTTTGCAGAAACATCACAGTAGACCCCATCTAAGGTGCATGTGTAGAGTGTACGTGTGCACTAGCCGTGCACGGCTGAAACCAGAGACGGTCTCTGACCGAAACTCAAAAACAGAAGTTCTGTTTTCAAACAGCGTGCGTAACAGGGGCCGTCGGTGGCTGTCTGTGGGCTACCATCACCGATCATAGGTTTGATCCAGACCGTCCATTAGCTCCACGTGGTCCCTATTACCACTGTCAAGGTGGCGGAATCTCGGAAGACAACGGAGATCTTATTTTTGTCCGTTCGAAGGCAAGATGGACGGCGAATGAAAACTTCGTTGGCCGCACCAAATTTTCTCCAAAAATATTCTTTCCCGGACGGTTTTTCGACGTCGATCCAATGGACGGCTTGGATTTCTTCAAAAGACATCAAGTGGAGCCACCAGCTTCGTCAGCGCAAGTGATGAGATTTGCTTCGCAGCGTCCGCGGAAACCGGACGCTGGTCTTGCCAGTGGGTCCCACTGATGGCTCAGATCAATGATCTGAACCGTCCATTAAGTCGGGAGATAGGGTGTAACCTACGCCTAGGTGACTGTTTCCTTCCATACAAGCTATTAGAAGATCCTAGCTGTCAAACGGAAGATTGACGGTGGAAATGTTTGAGATGGTGGGCCGCATTAAACTTAAGAAAAAATACACATTTCTCAGTTATTTTCCGCCACGAGTAGAATGAATGGAGTGGATTTCTTGTTTGACATCAGTCCTGGGCCCACCAATCAACGTAGTTGCGTAAGATCTTTTCTGTTGCGTAAACAATGGCTTCCGACTCACTCATCGAGTCGATCTCCGTCTTGCTTGACGACTCTTGTTCAAATTTATAAAAAGGAAGAGAAAAGAGGGCCTGGAGGAGATAGGAAGGGCTGGGAGCTTGGAGTTTTGGCTGGTCGTGGAGCAAGGAGAAAGGGAGAAGTAATTTTAGAGTTTTCTTTCTTTCTTTATTTATTTATGTTATTTTAAGATGTTTAGCCAAATCATGTTTATTGGCTAAACCTCTTAGCTAGGGCTAAGAGGTGAAGCTTGTAGCGTGATGGGAGGATTTATACTTGTGCCTTTATTTAGACTGAATGGATTTTTATTTAATTTTATTAAAGGAATGTTTTTAGTCATTAATGGTCTGTTGTGACTGAAATTACAATGGGTCTGTGATGGCTTTGAGTATGTTCTTTTCCTCTTTATGTTCATGACGTCAGGAAGCCCTGTTGTTCACTATCGTCTCCTGGGCATGGTTGGATGACAGTACCTTTCCTAACTTTCATAACATGTTGATTGGTTGGTAATTAGTTTAATTCTATTGTTTACTTTGTCTCACGGGCATGGTTTGGTGATGAAATCCATTCTAATTCATATACCTTTCATCTCTTGAAAATTATATCAAAGGAAGTTCAGTTGAATTTCATGAATCAAGTGTAGTTCTCCCTGATCCCTACAAGTGGATCCTCTGAATCCCTAGTTCCCTTCCTTTGAATTCTCTTAAGTTTTACATTACTATTTCACTATTATTCCTCAAAATTCATCTGATTTAGAATTCATCTTAGTCTAGTTCTAGTTCTGGTAAATTTCAGATAACGTACAGGTTTCAGTCCCTTAGGATTCGACCTTGGTCTTACCGAGTTTATTACTACATCACAATCCTATACTTGGGGAGTGAACAAGTTTTTGACGCCGTTGCCGGGGACTGACGGCTACGATTTTCTGAAATTAATTGGTTTTAGAGTTAGTTTAAGATTAGGATTTTACTAATTTTAATTTTTTTATTTTGTTTTCTATTTGATTAATAGAACTAACCTATTTCCTATTCTGTAGGTTGTTAAGATAGAACTTCTAATTTGGTAAACTCTTTCTGATTTTCTAGATTTTCTAACTCTTTAGATTTGGTTTTCTTTAGAAACTTCTTCTATTTAGAAACTAACTTATTTTGTTTTATTTTACAGGTCTTTAGCTTAGGGACTCCAATTTGGTAATTTCCTTCCAACCCTCTCTTTCTTTCTAGATTTTCATTTTCTTTCTTAGGATTAGGTTTGGAATTTGATTGAGGGTTGCGAGTGTTTCATGCCCAAGTGGGCCCGTGACGACACTCGACGTCTCTTGACTGAAGGAGGATTAGTTGAGGGGTTGACTATCCATCGCAGGACTAGACACCGCTCGAATTCCCCTGAGTTAATTAAGGTTATGGCTGCAAATCAACCTCAAGCACTACCTCAACATATGGATGAGGAAGTACATGATGAGAATGAGGTGCATCAAGCACCCCCGCCTAGTACTTTACGGGATTATTTACAACCGGCGGGGGTGAGCACGCCCTCATGCATGATTTTTTCTGAAAACACAGGACAGATGGACATCAAGCCAGGAGTTATCCAACTCCTTCCTAAATTCCATAGGCTTGAATCAGAAAGTCCATACTTACATTTGAAAGAGTTCGATGAGATATAACCACCTTATACTTTCCTAATGTATCCGAGGACACAATCAGGCTGAAACTCTTTCCTTTTTCCTTGAAAGAGAAGGCTAAGACATGGTTACATTCACTGCATCCTAGATCCATTGGCACATGGAATGATATACAGAGGGAATTCATAAAGAAATTTTTCCCACACCATAAAACGATTACCCTCAGAAAAGCAATCATGAACTTCGCCCAAAAGGAAGATGAAACATTTTACCAATGTTGAGAAAGGTTCAAGGATCTTTTCAGTTCATGCCCACAACAAGGTTTTGAAATGTGGCGCATTACAAATTTTTTCTATGATGGACTGACATCTTCCATGCGCCAACTGGTCGAGACAATGTGTAATGGAGAATTCATGAATAAAGAAGTCGATGAGGTATGGGATTATCTCGATAGACTTGCCGAAAATGCACAATCATGGGACCATACCCAAAATCAAACACCATGCCTAGGCCAACTAAATCTAAGGAGAAAGGTGGAGTATATCTCCTGAAAGAAGAGGATGATGTAAATTTTAAAGTGACTAATCTCATGCGAAGAGTCGAGGCCATGGAAGGAAAGAAGGATAAGATTAATGAAATTGTTTGCGGCATCTGTGATTGCAACATTCACACAACTAAAAATTGTCCTACAATATCTGCTTTTCGAGGCGTGTTGAATGAGCAAGCTAATGCCGTAAATAACTATCAAAGACCTTTCAATGGATCTACCTCCAATACATACAATCCTGGTTAGAGAAATCATCCAAATTTTAGTTGGAAGAATGGACAAACTGCTACCCCTCAAAGTTTCTTCAATCAAAATCCAAATCAGGGGAAACCTCAAGAAGAACTGGTTCAAAATTCCATACAAGAGCTGGCTCAGGTAGTGCGTGAACTTACAGACTTTATGCAAAAAATAGATTCACGTATGACGGTTATAGAAAAGGAAATGCTTCCTGCACAACCGCTCCCCAATCCTAAACCGCAATACGAGATAAATGATCCCAGCTCTTCAAATTAAATGGGACACGCTAAATCCATCACCACTCTTAGGAGTGGGAAGATCATTGATAAAACCCTTCCGGTTAGGCCCGAAAAGCCTTAAGAACCAGAAGAGGACAATAATGATGAATCTAGTGATATCCCACAAAAATTAGAATCAGAACTTCTAGAGAAGCCAGTTGATCCGTTCCCCCAACGGTTGGTTGCACCAAAACGTCTTTTTAACTCTCAGGATATTTTGAAGGTGTTGAAACAAGTAAAAGTCAACATTCCTCTACTTGATGTCGTAAAACAGGTTCCTTTATATGCAAAATTTCTGAAAGACCTATGCACGACCAAAAAACGGCAAAGCATTCAAAAGAAGATCTTCTTGACTGAGAAAGTGAGTGTCATCCTGAAGCAAGACGTACCGCAGAAATTCAAGGATCCCGGTAGCCCAACCATATCATGTGTAATCGGGAACCATCGAATTGATCACGCACTTCTTGACTTAGGAGCGAGCGTCAATCTGATTCCCTACTCAGTATACAAACAGTTAGGGTTGGGTGAGTTAAAACCCACCCTAACCACACTACAACTTGCCGATCGAATTGTTCGTGTACCAAGAGGGATTATTGAGGATGTGTTAGTCTAAGTCGATAGATTTTACTACCTTGTAGATTTTATCATCCTGGACACCGAACCCATCAACAACATGAGCACTCAGATTCCCGTTATTCTTGGTCGCCCATTCCTTGCCACGTCAAATGCAATCATCAATTGCAGGAATGGTGTCATGACTATGTCTTTTGAAAATTTGACATTGGAGTCAAACATCTTTTTCAATAATGGCAGCAACTCAAAGGATGATGACGATGTTCACAACATTAACATGATCGATACTTTCGTGGAAGATAGGACACCCCTTACCTTATCCTCTGATCCTCTAGAGACGTGCTTGGCCCACTCCCATGAGTTTGATGATGATATGATTAGGGAGACGTGTGCCTTGTTTGATACTGCACCGGTACTTGAAGTTAACCGGTGGAGGCCACAATTTGAAGAATTGCCACAAATTGATGTAGTGCCTCTACCGTCTAACCTCAAGGCACCGAAGCTTGACCTAAAACCTTTGCCCTCTGATTTGAAATATGCCTATTTAGGTCAAGATGAGACATACCCGGTGGTGATCTCTGCCCACCTGGAGAAAGAACAGGAGAGTATGCTCATATCTACTCTCATTGAGCATAAAGGAGCCCTAGGATGGACGATCGCGGACCTCAAGGGAATCGACCCCTCGATTTGTACTCACCACATATATCTTGAGGATAATGCGAAGACCGCTCGGCAACCACAACGTAGACTAAATCCAAACATGAAGGAAGTGGTTAAGGCCGAGGTTTTTAAACTATTGGATGTGGGTATCATATACCCTATATCTGATAGTCAATGGATGAGTCCAACTCAGGTGGTTCCTAAGAAGTCCGGAATCACCATCGTAGCCAATGCTAATAATTAACTCGTGCCAACTAGAGTCACTACTGGTTGGAGAATGTGTATTGACTACAAAAAGTTGAATACTGTCACAAGGAAGGATCACTTTCCTTTGCCCTTCATTGATCAAATCTTAGAAAGGCTAGCTGGTCATTCCTATTAGTACTGTTTCCTTGACGGGTATTCGGGCTACAATCAGATTGAAATCGCCCCTAAGGACCAGGAAAAGACCACATTTACATGTCCCTACGGCACCTTTGCTTACCGAAGGATGCCATTTGGACTATGTAATGCCCCTGCCACCTTTCAGCGATGTATGTTGAGTATCTTTTCTGATATGGTGGGGCAATATCTAGAGGTCTTCATGGACGATTTCTCTGTCTATGGTTCATCTTTCAGCAAGTGCTTGGAAAGTCTTAAATGTGTGCTGAAAAGATGTGAAGAAAAGAACTTGGTACTTAATTGGAAGAAGTATCATTTCATGCTTCATAAGGGAATTGTCCTTGGACATATCATCTCGTCCAAGGGAATTGAGGTAGATAAGGTAAAAATCGATCTTATCTCTAACCTACCTCCACCCAAAAACATCAGGAACGTGCGATCCTTCTTAGGACACGTAGGATTTTACAGGCAATTCATAAAGGACTTTAGTCTCCTCTCTCGTCCTTTATGTAATCGTGCCGGATAGGTATTGGCAGACTATTGGCTAGGCGGATAGTGAGGTTTCTTACGCTCACTTGAACTGTGCGGCTAGGAGAGCGGCAGTGCCTTTTAGAGTATACTAAACCCCGGTGATTATCCTAAATGAGAACTGTACTAACATATGATGAAGATTGGCATGCTTGAGCTGCATCTTGCATTGCATGGTCTTAACATGGCAGATAGTATTCATATCTTGCACCGCATAGCCTTGGTACGGCTGACTGCATTCATGTACTCATCAGCATGTTTTCGCATTACTCTGACCTTGCATTCTGAGCACGTTCATATTGCGCACACACTTACACCACCCTCTAAGCTTTCTATAAGCTTATGCACGATTGATGCGTACAGGTGATGCTAGGACGCAGCCGTAGTCTCGTCGCAGTTGGAGCGTGCAGCCGAGCCTTTGGAATTTTGTCATTTTCAGTATATTGTAATTCCCTTTCATACGCCTTGTACTCCAAAGTTTTTTATCATAGTGGATTTTGTGATGGTGTTCTTGTGGTTATTGTTCGTGGGTTATGCTTTTGGTTATGCTCATTGTAAATCAAATCATATTTGAAATCCTCCTTGCATCATCCCAGGATCGAAACCTGGTATATGGGTGCCGGGAGCCGAGAATGGGGTACTACGGAGGCTGTCAGCACCGGATTCGGAGATCGAGAATTTTGTGAGCCCGGTCTCCGAGTTTGGGGCTGTTGAGGGTCAAATATTGCACATCAGACCCTAGTTACTGCTTGGATTTATGAACATGATGCCGTTTAAATGACCCGCTTTTATCGTGTTCATGATGCAGAGTGTATTTGTAAGCATGAATTGAAAAAAGGGAGTTTAAATCATGAATTTAACGTTCTAAAGTCACCAGAGCAAGAGACGGACTCCAGGGGACCAAGATCAAGAAATTTACACACCAGAGATCCGCAAAAATCAAGAAACTAAAGCTCAAGTGGCCGGGAACTGGTCCAGAATGCAAGATCACGGGTTTCCCACCATCCGTCCGCTTAAGATTGCATGCATGGCCTAAGGACCATAAATTAACCGTACATGACAAATTTCACCGCCGTTAGATCCTGGTGGAAGTGGCTTAACGGACAGATCACCCCTCGGATCATGATTCTGGGCCCACCTGCTGTTTGGATGGGCCTCATCTTCGGTCCCTATGGGTTAAATGATATGACAAAATGGATGGATGGAGCGGATTTCTCGAAAACATTAAAGTGGGACCCACCTTGCATGCGCATGTGTACCCTGCACGCGCGCACTTGCGGTGCACCGCACCGGCGGTTCGGTCAGCGCCAGCGCTGACCCGCGCATTCGTCGAAGACAACGGCAGACGCTGTTTCCAGCGTCCGCGAAGACGATCGCGGTCGTCGATTGTGTGTCCCACTCATTGTCCAAACGGACAATCCAGACCGTGCTCATTCATCTCCTGGGCGCAGAGACCGTGCGGCCTAGGCGTCTCGAATTGGAGAAAACGTCGAGATCGGTTTTCTACCGTCAAAACGAAGAACGGACGGTGAGTTTAAATTCTCTCATGGGCCACACGGAAATAAAGGAAAAGGTCATGTCGTCGGGTTTTTCTGTTGATTCCAACAGACGGATTGATTTCATCACAAACATCAAAGTGGGGCCCACCGAACTCGTCGGCGCAGCAGCGAAGGAGCTGTTTATAGGCCACGTGGCGAGAACCGACGCCGGTTCTTCGTTGTGGGTCCCATCGATGGCTCGGATCAATGATCCGAACCGTCCCATTAAGTCCTGAGATAGGGTAAAACCTACGCCAGGTGTCCATCTCCTTCCATGCAAGTTATCGAAAAATTTTAGTGTCAAAAGGCAGATGGATGGTGGAACTGTTTGAGATGGTGGGCCTCATTAAACTCAAGAAAAAACTACTTCTTCTCAGCTTATTTTCCGCCACGAGTAGAATGAATGGAGTGGATTTCGTGTTTGATATCGGTAATGGGCCCACAAATCAACCTACTTGCGTAGGATTTCTCATTCAACGTAAACAGGGAGTTTTCGACTCCGTTTTGGAGTTGAACTCCTTGAACACTGACGGATGCTGGCTCTATAAAAGGGAAGGTACTCACGGCTGGAGGGGAGAGAGGAAGACAAAGAGAGAGAGGAAGACAAGGAGATGAGGGAGTAGATTTCTTTTCTTTTCTTTTTCTTTTTTATTTTTATTTATTTTCTTTTGTTTAAGAGCTAGCCCATTCATGTGTGGCTAAATCCTCTTAGCTAGGGCTAAGAGGTGAAGCTTGTAGCGTGATGGGAGGACCTATTGCTTGTGCCTTTGTTTAGACTGAATTGATGTTGATTTGAGTTTAATTAAGGGAATGTTTTCAGTCTTTAATGGTCTGTTGTGACTGAAATTACAATGGGTCTGCAATGGCTTTGAGCATGTTCTTTTCCTCTTTATGTTTATGACGTCAGGATGCCCTGTTGTTTACCATCGTGTAACGCCCCGAACTTTTCAATACTCGAGTATTGAAAGTTCTCGAGCGTTACCTGAAATTTTACTTATATGTGCATGTGTACGATACCAATTCGACAATCTTAGCCTTACATCCTCACCCTGACACAAACCAAACTGTTAGGAATGACCCTCATTCATAGATTAGACCATCTAACCGTTGATTTCCAGGATGGACCATCCATCGCATGATTTGACGAAGTACCTTCCCACAAAGGGCATGACGAATAACTCCCCATCCGTAGTGATTTACATATACATTCATTCATAAGAATTTCTTAGAAACGTGCCCATAATCATGTGGATCCATTGGATTTCCCAAAACTCACAGATCAGCAATAATTACGGAAATGCCATTGACCTGTACCCCTGAATTCCAATTCACATAGTTCTCATGATCCGTTTTATGTGAAATTTTATACCAGGCCTAATTATCGTAAATTAACCGTACACATCAAGTTTAAGCCCTTAGATCATAGTAGAATTACTATTTGACCTCTACATCCGTTCGTGTACTTATCAGATCAAAATTCAGATCCGTTCATCTTGTTCGTCACCTATGAATATGCTTAACCCACCATTAGAATTATGATCTGAGAAACTCACGTACGTGAATAAAACACTTTAATCTGACTATACATATGCTCTACCCCTAATTACTCCAGAAACCCACTTTATGTCAATCCACTTACGGAATTGACCGTACATCCACCTATATACAATGTCTGAATGCTAATCATCAAGCTTCCTTATTTTTAGTGAGTCATTTGACTATCCATCATGTTTGGATCCGCCAAACGGGCCACGCAAACATTAAGGTAAATCGGTCATCTTGAAGATCTCAGTTTATAGGCCCAAACCACCCGGTAACTTACCAATTAGGTGTGTACAAACGCTATCTTAGAATCTTGAAGTGTGTTAGCCATTAAAAGAGTATCATGGTCATCCTTAGGAGATCGAAGCCCATACTGGACCAATAGAAAGAGGAGGTAAAATAAATTATGCTCGTCAAATTTCAAGATATTTGGACGGTACAACCCAATACAACAGGCAGCGGAAGATGGTTAGAAAACTAATGGCAAAATTGTAAATAACGAAGGTAGGATGCATGGCAAAGATTTTTCAACGGTGAACACCCTCCCGACTCGTTGGTGAATCTCGTGGCCCACCTTATGATCTGATCTATTTCAGATTTGGGGCCATGGGTCAACACAATCTGGTTAAAGCGGTGAGGGGAATGGATTCCCCGGAAGTCATCACAAGTGGACCCCACTAAATTCCCAACAAGCATGCGGAACGTCCGCCAGTGGGGTGGTGAAAACGTAAAAACAAAGGAACTCATCCCATCTTCCCGTCTTTGATGTGGACCATCCGATCGTCCGATCGACCCCAAATTTCAGCCATGACCTAGCACCCTCACTACAAAACAGATGAATAGGGTGGATCTTATGAGGGATCAACAGAAATGGGCCCAACAGACTCCAAAAAGAAACAAAGCAAAGCCTTCTCGCACTTGTTGCGTTTTCCTTCTGCAAACAGCACCAGAAACCGAATACAATTCAAACTCCCCCACGTAGGAAACCCAAAGAGAGCTCCTTGGCTCTGATCTGGACCGTCCATAATTGAGAAGAGGGACGTTCGATCCTCTCCATATTGTCCAAAAGGGTGAAGATCGAATCCGGAAGAGGGGATGCTGACAGATTCCCTCTTCTTTTGCTGCACAAACAAGAACTCTGCGTAAAGCGTGTTGCGAAAGGAAAACTTCCTTTTCCTTGTTGCACAAGGAGTTCCGATCCCCCTGCTGCTCGAGCAGATAAGTAAGAAGAGTCTGGAAACTCTCCTCCCTATAAAACCACCACCCGTCCGACTGTGGAAGCAGGAAGAGGAAGAAGAAAACGGGAGTGAGAGAGAGAGAGATAGGTTGCTGTCCGAAATTTCTGACCGTCCAACAAGAAAGCAACAACCGTCCACTGCTGCCAGGGAAGGAAGGAGAAAGAGAGGAAAAGAGAAAAGGGAAAGAAAGGAAAAGAAAAGAAGAAGAAGAAGAGAAATAAAGGAAAGTTTCAAACGGCCACCGTTGCTTGAGTCCATCCAAGGCATCCATTCTATCGTTAATCTTGGATCGCCGACGAGATCCTCTAGGTCCTTAATCCTAGAAAGGTCAAAGATAATAATCTTAGACTCTTATCGCTTTAAAAATATAGGGAATATTCAACGTCACAAAAGGTTGGTTGAAAAGGAGCTTGTTTGGGTTGTTAACAAAGTACATAAGAGCACGGACGTGACAATGATAAGAAGAAGTTAAGATTGATAGGTGAGGGTTTTATCCTTTTAGCTTACAGTAATTTAAGTTGATTTATCTGTCATGCCTTTACATGTCTTTCTGTATTTTGTTTGTCTTCATATTATTTTTATCTTGGCTTTTATACATGCTTTCACGAAGTTAATATTGCCTTTACATGTATTCCTTTCATACATCAATTTAAATCTACCATATGTTTCGCCATCAATTATGGCCCTTTTGTGTTTTCTTACTATATGAATTATCATGTAATTCATGTTTACATGTTCTCTGGGAGCTTTCCTATTAATCGATTTGTTGGCTCTTTTGAGATTATGACATGATGTCAAATATAAGAGAATTTCTTTGAATTCATGTGAGGCCATGGGTACAAGCCTTGCCCCTGCCTTATCCATTATTGAGTTGGCTCTGCCACTCATCTTTATATTTGAGTTGGTTATGCCACTCATCTCTTTATTTGAGTTGGCTCTGCCACTCTTCTTTTTGAGTTGACCATTGTCACTCTTCTCTTGTTATGTTGGCCATTGCCACTTTTGCTAAGTTGACCATTGTCACTCTTCTCTTATTATATTGGTCTTGTACCGTTTATCTTTCAAGGCACGGGCATGCGTCTTGTTATTCCAGAACCTCCATGATTCAGTTTATATTCTTCATGATTTAGCTATATTCTTTATAAGTGCAAGTGTTGTGTTATGAGGTATCACAACTAGTGAATCGATTATCTTATCATGGACGTAATGCGTTACGGGTAGCGGCCTCTTGGTCGGCACGTAATTCCGTGGGTTGGTTGGCGTGGTGCACAATCGATGTATGTAAATCGGTATACGTGTTACATCAACTTTTCGGGATTGGATGTCGCAATTAGTCGCTCCATGAACACATCGTGTTACGTAAATCCCCCAATCGCGTGTTGTGTTGCCTTGAGATGTTCGCATAAATCCACGTTAGCGTTGGCCATGCCGGCGAATATCCGTAGTTATGGGATGCGGGTCGAGCCGGGTTTTCTATGGATTATATTCCACATTGTGACGATCACTACGTATGATGAGCCGCACTCACTATGCTAGACATACATCTCATGAAGATTGGTTGTGCATGCTGATACCCTCATGTTAGTGGAGCATGGGACGTATCAGACTCTTACCTTACCTATTATGAATCTCTTGAATTATTGTTAATCTTGAATGGTAACTTTCACTATGAGTAGGGCATTGACCCTCTCCCAACCGTACAGTGGATGCAGGTGACGTACAGAGTGAAGACTTAGAGAGTTACTTCCCTATAGAAGATTACGCTGAAAGAATGTGAAGATAAATTATTTACTTAGTTTTATACTTCCGCTATGAACTCTGATGTTGTAATAAACCTCTCATTATGAGGCCTTGATTATTCATTTTTACACTAATGATATATGATCAATACAGTTAATTTCTCTCTTGTGAATGTTACCTACATGAATGTATCTGGATGTAATTAAATAAATGGAAAAAAAATTAAGGTGCGATTTCAGAGCATCCAGTTTATTCATTATTAACACCCGGTTTTCTCGGGCACGAGTACAAACTCTGGCCGTGAAAATTTCGGGCTGTTACAATCGTCTCCTAGGCATGGTTGGATGTCGGTACCCTTCCTAACCCTCATGGCACGTTGATTGGTTGGTAATTAGATTAATTCTGTTGTTTGCTTTGTCTCCTGGGCATGGTTTGGTGATGGAATCCATTCTAATTCATATACTTTTCATCTCTTGAAAACTAAATCGAAGGCAGTTCAGTTAATTTCCCTGATTTATAATACAGGCATAAGATCTCCCTGATCTCTACAAGTGGATCCTCTGAATCCCTAGTTTCCCTTTTCTGATTTTTCCTAAGTTTTAGATTATTATTTCACCATTATTCCTCAAATCATAATTAGTTTAGATTTCATCTTAGCCTAGTTCTAGATCTGGTTATTTTCAGATAACGTACAAGTTACAGTCCCTTGGGATTCGACCTCGGTCTTACCGAGTTTATTACTACATCACAACCCTATACTTGGGGAGTGAACAAGTTTTTGGCGCCGTTCTTGGGATGACGGCACTACGATTTTACTGAAATTAATTAGATTTAGAGTTAGTTTAAGATTAGGATTTTACTAATTTTAATTTTTAATTTTGTTTTCTATTTTGATTCATAGAACTAACTTATTTCCTATTTTGTAGATTGTTAAGATAGAACTTCTAATTTGGTAAACTCTTTCTGATTTTCTAGATTTTCTAACTCTTTAGATTTGGTTTGCTTTAGAAATTTCTTCTATTTAGAAGCTAACTTATTTTGTTGTGTTTTGCAGGTTTTTTACATAGGAACTTCTAGTCTGGTAACATCTTTCTAACTTCTCATTTACTTTCCATATTGCTGTAGGAATTTTATTTTATTCTAGGATTAGACTCAGAATTAGGGTTTCACCATGTATATGCACGAGTGGGAACGTCAGTATGCTGAGAAGAATAATCTATATTGGGATGATGATTATGATAGAAATCCACCAATGTCTCAAAACTTTTCTGAAACTATCATCGAGAATCGACCTAATACAAAAAGCCACCGCTTAAGAAGTCCTTACGCGATCATATACGGGAAAACAGTTCCACCCCATGGACCGTACGTGAATGTTGGGGTTATCATAACTATGGGAGTGAGAATTACTATCACCCATCTGAGAAAAAGAAAACAATGCGTGATTATATTATGAGTGATAATAAGTATTACCAACCATCAGATTCTCCCACCTATGATTCGTATGACTATAATCAGTGGAACCATCAAAACTGGGAAGATGAACCAACAACATGTAATGATTATTCTCTTGGATCCCATACCTTTGAGATCCAACCAGAAACGATCCAAGAGGATTCATGTTTTAATCTAGAACAATTCAACCAACATGTTGCGGAAGCGATGAAAGCAATGGAAGCACTGAATTCGCGCCTGGAAAGGATAGAAGAAGCTCGTGCATCCCAACTACAATCCAATCCAGAAATACAATGCCAGGAAAGTGATCCTCACTCGCTTTTGACGAAATCTGGAATTTGGAATAAGGAGTTGGATTCCATTAACGAGCACGTGGTTCAATTTCCCAATGAGCCGATCTCGATGACTGTTCAAAAGAATGGTGGAGATACATGGGTGTCTTTCAAATACAGTGATGATGACACATCTCCCTTACTTGACACACATGAATTCAATGATGAGGTAGAGGTTAGTTCATTCGAACCTCAACCGAATTTAGGAATAGATTGTGAGGAAAACGATCCCATCTCAAGTGTGTACTGCACTGAATTAGAAGCTGAGAAATATTGGGATGAGATTCATGAGAGCACGACCCAAATTCCCCTGGAATCAATCTCAAGTATGGTCCAGGTCAATGCTCAAGAAGCACACGAAGTGATCGGTCATACTGAGCTACTCCACTCACCTAACATGTCTGATTTAAAAGTGGAAGATGAGCTCATTAGAACCGACCTTTCCAACTTTTGTGAGACATGTTTGGACCACTCTCTTGAATTGAATGATATGATTTGGGAGATGGATGACCTACTTGATACGACTCTAGAATTTGAAACTACCCAACGGTCAGGCCACCATCTGAATTGTTGAATCTTGACGAGTCCAGGCCTCTTCTGAGTAGTATCAATGAACAGAGTCCGCACTTCAATACTTCGTCTATTGACCCTCTATCTATCTGTGAGTGAATTTGAAGCAAGAGAGTACACCTCCATTTACCTTTAAAGACGATGGATTCCTGGGGCAGATCATCACGAGCTCTAATGTGGAAAATGAGTCACTCTCAGCTGAATGTCCCAACTCTTTAGATGATTGCTTGGCACACTTTGCAGATTCAAATGATCCCATGATAAGAGACATAGTGAATGCCTTGCAAGATGATATCTCGGTAGTCATCACTGACCGAGAGAACCCTTACTCAGAAGCCCCTCCTTCCACAGATCCCGAATGTTTACCATTAAGGGAGGAGGAGCTAAAATTGAACCGAAAGTCGACACTTGAAATGTGTTGAGGCTACATCACTTTTGCGAAGTTTTCTAAACTTTATCTACTTGTAGTCTCTGATTCACCATGGGATACTAACGTTGAAACTTCTTCTATCACAGGTGAATCGTACATACTCTGGTTACCTCAAGCAATGCAATGAAAAATTTCTTATGAGGTACATAAGTCTCTCTGGAAAGTCATGCTCCAGGGCACCCAAGCCTTTTGCAAAAAGGGCTTTTGGATGATCTTGTTGAGGAATTTACTGAGAAACTTATCAAGATACTGGCCAGAAGAGGACCTTGCAGCATGATTAATTAGTTCAATGTTTGTGGGTAACATTACTGCAAACCCTCACGAGACTACAACTCGTCCACTAGGGGCAACCTAGGGGTTTAAAGGCTTGTTGCATACGCTAAATGCAATCGAGAGCACCTGCGAAAGTGGTATAGGTAGGATTTTATTTCTTATTATTTGTGTATTGCTTTCTCTCTCGTGCTCACCCGCTCTCATGATGCGATCTCTCGGAAAGTCTCTCATGATTCATCATTCAGGTACTATCTTCCCATCATTTTTTTTTACTTTCGTTGTCCCATGTGCATTCTATGCTCACATCTTTTACATTGAGGACAATGTAGATTTTAGGTTGGGGGTGGGAGATTAGGTGACCTAATCAGTGTTTTCTTGGTCTTGAGCTAAAATTGTGAAAATTTTTTTTTTGTCTGGAAATCCTTGTGGATTTGAAGTGATTTTGACAGATATCCTGGATTTAGAATTTCAAGATACGTATTTTTGGTAATTCATGACTTTTGGATTCAGTTATTTGTAGATTTCACAGTTAAGTTTGAATTGTTAATCCATGATTAGAAGTTGTAAACATTGATTGAGTCATGATTTCACATACCACATCTCACTTACACATTGAGGTTTCAGTTTGATAGTGAATGATTAACTTGGTAATCACTGAGCATGAAAGAAACCAAACCTTAAAAGATTTGGCCATCAGTATAAAGAGAATTACACCATGGGTTTGCTCCCTATAGGTGTGGATTTGATTTTCTATGATTAATGAGATTAGAGTTTGGGACTATTTTTCACCATAGGTTTGCTCCTATAAGTGAAAATTTGATTCCCATCTTGATTAAAAAAAAAAAAAAAAAAAAAAAAAAAAAAACTAGAAAATGAAAGAATGATCTGTGAAGCAAAAATCTTGGTTTAAGTGATGGTTGTTATGAATTTTCGATTGATTACTAATGATATCATGAAATCGACAATTTGATCTCTTAATGATGATAAATGAGATTTCACTATACAACCATGAAACTCAATGTTTAAAATTATTCTAGTTTATGGATTAATATTTGAACTTGATTATGAAATTCACCGTGCATGAGAGGCGAGGAGAAATTGATAATCAACATTCATGAATCTTAAGATTTCTCATATCTGGATTATTTTTCAAAATATCACTCGGCTTCATAGGAATTGTCCCGTAGTTCTCAACTTAATTTTAGCATATTTTGCTCGGGACTAGCAAAATGCTGGTTGGGGTTGTGTTGAGGGTCAAATATTGCACATCGGACCTAGTTACTTGCTTGGATTTATGAACATGATGCCGTTTAAATGACCCGCTTTTATCGTGTTCGTGATGCGAGTGTATTTGTAAGCATGAATTGAAAAAGGAGTTTAAATCATGGATTTAACGTTCTAAAGTCACCGGAGCAAGAGACGGACTCCGGGGGACCAAGATCAAGAAATTTACACACCGAGAGATCCGCAAAAATCAAGAAACTAAAGCTCAAGTGGCCGGAACGGTCCAGAATGCAAGATCACGGGTTTCCCACCATCCGTCCGGCTCAAGATTGCATGCATGGCCTAAGGACCATAAATTAACCGTACATGACAAATTTCACCGTTAAATCCTAGTGGAAGTGGCTTAACGGACAGATCAACCCTCAGGATCATGATTCTGGGCCCACCTGCTGTTTGGATGGGCCTCATCTTCGGTCCCTATGGGTTAAATGATATGACAAAATGGATGGATGGAGCGGATTTCTCGAAAACATCAAAGTGGGACCCACCTTGCATGCGCACGTGTACCTGCACGCGCGCACTTGCGGTGCACCGCACCAGCGGTTCGGTCAGCGCCAGCGCTGACCCGCGCCTTCGTCGAAGACAACAGCAGACGCTGTTTCCAGCGTCCGCGAAGACGATCGCGGTCGTCGATTGTGTGTCCCACTCATTGTCCAAACGGACAATCCGGACCGATTCATTCATCTCCCGGGGCGGCGTGAGACCCGTGCCTAGCCATGTCTCAATTGGAGAAAACGTCGGAGATCGCTTTTCTACCGTCGAAACGAAGAACGGACGGTGAGTTGAAATTCTCTGTGGGCCACACGGAAATAAAAGGAAAAGGTCATGTCGTGGTTTTCTGTTGATTCCAACGGCGGATTGGATTTCATCACAAACATCAAAGTGGGGCCCACCAAACTCGTCGGCGCGGCGAAGGAGCTGTTTCGCGGCGTCGGCGAGAACCGACCCGGTTCTTCGTTGTGGGTCCCATCGATGGCTCGGATCAATGATCTGAACCGTCCCATTAAGTCCGGAGATAGGGTAAAACCTACGCTTGAGGTGTCCATCTCCTTCCATGCAAGTTATCAGAAAATTTTAGCTGTCAAAAGCAGATGGACGGTGGAACTGTTTGAGATGGTGGGCCTCATTAAACTCAAGAAAAAATACTACTTCTCAGTTATTTTCCGCCACGAGTAGAATGAATGGAGTGGATTTCGTGTTTGATATCGTAATGGGCCCACAAATCAACCTACTTGCGTAGGATTTCTCTCATTGCGTAAACACAGGGGGAGTTTTCGACTCCGTTTTGGAGTTGAACTCCTTGAACACTGACGGATGCTGGCTCTATAAAAGGGAAGGTACTCACTGCTGGAGGGGGAGAGAGGAAGACAAAGAGAGAGAGGAAGACAAGGAGATGAGGGAGTAGATTTCTTTTCTTTTCTTTTTCTTTTTTATTTTTATTTATTTTCTTTTGTTTAAGAGCTAGCCCATTCATGTGTGGCTAAATCCTCTTAGCTAGGGCTAAGAGGTGAAGCTTGTAGCGTGATGGGAGGACCTATTGCTTGTGCCTTTGTTTAGACTGAATTGATGTTGATTTGAGTTTAATTAAGGGAATGTTTTCAGTCTTTAATGGTCTGTTGTGACTGAAATTACAATGGGTCTGCAATGGCTTTGAGCATGTTCTTTTCCTCTTTATGTTTATGACGTCAGGAAGCCCATTGTTCACCATCGTCTCCACGGGCATGGTTGGATGTCGGTACCCTTCCTAACCCTCATGGCACGTTGATTGGTTGGTAATTAGATTAATTATGTTGTTTGCTTTGTCTCTGGGCATGGTTTGGTGATGGAATCCATTCTAATTCATATACTTTTCATCTCTTGAAAACTAAATCGAAGGCAGTTCAGTTAATTTCCCTGATTTATAATACAGGCATAAGATCTCCCTGATCTCTACAAGTGGATCCTCTGAATCCCTAGTTTCCCTTTTCTGATTTTTCCTAAGTTTTAGATTATTATTTCACCATTATTCCTCAAATCATAATTAGTTTAGATTTCATCTTAGCCTAGTTCTAGATCTGGTTATTTTCTGATAACGTACAAGTTACAGTCCCTTGGGATTCGACCTCGGTCTTACCGAGTTTATTACTACATCACAACCCTATACTTGGGGAGTGAACAGGGGCATGACATGGAGCACTTTTAGTTTTTGACTATAACATCTTGGAGAGCATATGTCTATGTTTAAGTAGGATGTGGATTGCGTCCTACTCTTGCCCGGACGGTAATCCGTTGGGGTAAGGCTTTGTGGGGCCCACGTGATGTAAGTGTTTTATCCATGCCGTTCATTACTTTTTTAAGATCATTTTAAGGTATGCATGTAAAATTGAAGCAGGTCCACAGCTCCAGTGGACCACACCGGAGAAAGTTGCAGTGATAATGACACCCACTGTTGAAACCTTTCTAAGGGCCACCGTGATTTTTTTTTTTTTAATCATCTAACCTATTAATAAGGTCATGTAGACGTGGACGAAGTGAAAAAACAAATATTAGCTTAATCTGAAACTTCTCCAGCTCCCAAGAAGTTTGTAATGGTGGACATCAAATCCCCACATTGTGGTCCACTTAAGCCTTGTACCTTTCTCAATGTTTGGCTCATACCTTAAAATGATCTAAGAAAAGCGATTAACGGCTTGGATAAAACACTTACATTATACAGTGGTAGGACGCAATCCGCATCCGTTTGAGTGGGGGTGTACACTCGCTCGACTTGACTCGAAAAAGCTCGATTCAACTCAGTTTAAAGCTGAGTTCAAGCCGAGTCGAGCAGATTTTTTGAGCTTGAAAATGAGTTCGAGCCAAGTTTGAGTTGGCCCTAGCTTAACTCGACTTGATCGAACCCAGCTCGAATCGAACTCGGATCGAACCAGTTCGGTGACTTGGTTACTTTGATATTGATGTTGCTCACTAAGTGTTTGATGAAATAACTCAATGAAATGTGACTGGTGGCAAGGAAGGTATGTATATCAAACAAATACCATTTTTTTTTTTTTTTTTTTTTATGTTGCTTGGAAGGTATTTGATAAAATACCTGAAAAAAATTTACTGTTGTTTTACAGACAATGTGATTTTGAAGGTAATGTCTAAGTGTTTGCGGAAATGCCACATAGACAAACTTGGCTCGAACTCGACCTGAACTGGCCCGAGCTGCTAACTAAACCGAGCTGAGCTAGCCAGTCAAGCTCGAGGACTGAGCTGAGCCGAGTTCGACCTGAAGTCAGCTAGTGGCCGAGCCGAATCAAGTTGAGGCAAGCTCGACTCGGTTTGGCTTGATGTACACACTTATGTTTGAGGGAAGGGAGATCTAGGTAAAATTTAAAAAAGAGAAATACATATATCCAAATACTCCGACTGAACAACTTTTGACCCCAAAGTATCTAAATTGGCAGATACATCCAACTCAACAGTAAAAGATTGAGAATTACGACCACTCGCAAATTGTTTAATATATATGTTCAGGCACCAGACAAAAAAGAAAATACTTACAATCAACCTTGAGGAGCAACTCCATGACCACCTTTCCACCACAAGGATCTGCCTCATTCTTTCACTCTTGTCTTAAAATGATCTCTCCAGATGGATGGACCGTCATGGTGAGGCTCACAAACCTCGGTGATATCACTTTATAGGCACACATGCATATACAATTAATGTGCCACACATGTGACAACATATTGGAAA
The DNA here is from genome assembly GCA_030180095.1 of Magnolia changhungtana. Taxonomy (NCBI): domain Eukaryota; kingdom Viridiplantae; phylum Streptophyta; class Magnoliopsida; order Magnoliales; family Magnoliaceae; genus Magnolia; species Magnolia changhungtana. The sequence goes on along the minus strand of JASAUF010000045.1, from coordinate 2,889,843 downwards.
ATCTAATCCATCCATTGGGCAAATTTGACCTTGTGCATGTTCTCTCAAAAAGAAGATAGGTTAGAAATTTATTCTATCCATCTGTTAAGTTTTTATACATCAGGTTAGGAAATGAGCAAAAAAATGAAGCATATCCAAAACTTAAGTAGGGCGCCCTGCATGACAGGAAATAGTGGGCGAGGAGATGTTATGTTGAAGCCTTCTTGGGCTCCACCATGATGTTTTGATGCCATCCATACTGTTCATGAGATCATTCCTACTTGGATGAACCGAAAGCATAAAAATGTTAGTATAATTGTAAACTTCCGTGGCCCTACCAATGAGAACTTTCAATCCTTATTAATTCATGTAGTTGCAGCCCATTTGAATTTTGAATCTGTCTCATTTTTTGTCCCATGTCTTAACATAGTCTAAAAAAATAGATGGATAGGGTGGATTTCTAACAAACATCATAGTGGGCCCACCTGGTTCTCAAGCGGATTGCCCATTACCCAGGCATGCATATTCCAATGCCTGAAGCTATATGGGGTTTACAAAGATGTTCATGACAAATCCACTCCATCCATCTATTTTTCAAGATCACAATAGGGCAAGATTCTAAAATTAACACAGATCAAAAACTCATGTAGGCTATACCACACGAAACAATGGGGATTGAATGCCTAGGGGTGGTAGAAGTGTTGTATCGGGACGTGCCTACAGTTGATATTAATGGTAAAAGCCTTATGAATGGTTTGGATAGCATATAAACATCATGGTCAACTCCAGGAAGGTTTTACTTGTGGATGTTTCCATTTTCATGTTTCGTTGGGATGTAACTTGATTGATTGCGATTACAATGGACCCTCGATCTAGTGATTATTTTATGTATTGGACTAAATGGAATGTTATTATAGTCTAAATCTGGAAAACATGTAATGGTGTTCTTGATTATGTGCATTCTTATGTATGGGAGCTATCACCCGTGGTTTCTGGTGGAGGGTTATCATGGTATGTATGGATGTTGTAGCACGTGTCCTTAGTTGTGATATCATTTCACTAGCTCCCGAACCATCGACTATTGAACCGCGTAGGGAATCTGGCTACTCACACTGTTAGTGGCTAATCCGCGTCTCACTTGTACGATACAAACAAACGGTTAGAGAAGTTGACCATGATTTTACCATGTGCGATTATTGTAGACCTCTCCTTCTAGTGTCACTCGTGGAGTTGGCGCGGGCTCAAAAAATGTTTCGTGATTTCGAGATTACATTCCCAATGTAAACCTGAGGCTGGCGACCTCACCATGGAGCGTGTGTGACGTGCAACCTGCCGATGAAGGTCATCCCACCATGAAAGGATGCTCAAAATCAGGTTGATCCAACCATCATGTGGATTTGAAGGCAGGTTGATTGCCTGTGATCGCTGACGACCGCATGAACTTTTCAGCGGTGGGGCCCACCATGATCTTTGTGAGCAACCTATTGTTTCTCGATTTCACAATTCGGTCACGTGGTTGATACGGGTGTACCAAAATTAAATGTGTAGTTCAATTCAAATTGAATGATTATGACCCAATGACTAAGATAGGTGGATGTGTCGGAATGAATTGTATGTGACCGATATCGAATAAGATCGGTTTAATTGTTGGGTTTGAATCGTCACAAATCTCAAGAGGTTGGCCCTTGAGCTTGATTGGCAGATTGATTCCTTGTAAGGAGCGTTGTGCAAAGATGAACTAAAAACAAAGCCATTGAAGAGCGTTGTGCATTGTTTTGTAGAAAAACAACCTGTGGAAGATTGATGCAAGTAAAGCAAAATTACAACAAAAAAAAGAAGAGAGCCAAATCAAAATCTGAAAGTTAAAAGAGAAAAACAAGATATGAGATAAAAAGATTTACATGATTTGCCCATTCAGCTATGTCCACGGAGCCACAATACAGAGATTTCTTCCACTAAAACAAGAAACCAAGGGCATCAAGCTTACCTCCCACTCTTTCAGTGTATAAGGAATCTCTCACTAAAGAATTTCGGTAGATAAAAGAATTGTCACTCTCCCCACATATATTCCCCCTCTATTGACAACACACCTGGAGAGAGAGCCCTGGCTTCCGGCCTACAAAAATAGGATTCACATGCACACGGAAAGGGGCGGAGAGGCATGTCATTTTAGGAAACCCTTCTGCAGTGTTAGAAGAAAACCAAAATAAACCCATATGAGGAGGCAATGCATCAACCCAGTCTTCAATAAAAAGACCATTTGCCCTTATTGCTGTTAGACAACAGGCCAAGCCCTCAAAATTAATGTTGAAGCTTCCATGTCCCATCGACAGATGATTCATGGGGCTGTAAGAGATTAATGGATTAAAAGGAATTACATACAGAAGAAGGTTGGCTAACCATTGTTTTCTTACACAAGGGGCATGTTCGACAAGAATCAAGGCCGGATCTCTGGGCAGAGTTACATTGGAGCCCACCTGATGCATGGCTCGGCCAATGTAAAGCATTATTGGCATGTACACTCAGCAAAATTATCCCTGCAATTTTGATACCATCTCCAATACAAATTCACATATAAAGGCAACAATAATATAATCAATTTGTTGAAGAGATGGTAATTCCAAATGCCTCATCTTCATACTATGCTTAGGCAGAGCACGCGTACAGGATTTGGGACTTCATAATATGTTCCCCCAACAAACATGCTGCTCCCAAACGATTAGAACCACCCACTGATCAGGTAAGCAATGCATGCAGCTTGAATGTAGACCATTGAATATCATTTTTCTAACTAACAGTTTCTTTGCAAGTTGGGACCACATGATAAATATCACGGGCTGTGTTCGCGTTAAGGAATATTCACATGGGGCCCATCCTATACACACATTCTCCACATTTGTACATGTGGTGCATTTCGCTTGAAGATGAGGCATCCCGAATTAGCATATACATCATTGTGCAATTGTCCGCCATGCAACTAGTGCAGGGGACAAAGGTTAGATTTGACAATCATAGTTACAAAAGGAACCTTAATGGTTGGTAATTTTAGTTACAGAAGGAACCTTAATGGTTAATAGTTTTGGAGTTCTTAAGACTAATATGAAGACAGATGAGCCCTAATAAGAGACATGGACTTCAGCTTTTGGGGATGCTATTGGGAAAGAAAGCAACCTCTCGATAAGATTGAGCAAGAACTCCGGCTGGCCACAAACTTCCTCTAGAATGCTAATATCCATTTTTTCCATCATAGTCGAGTTGCTGAGCAAAAATTTCACAAAGTTAATTTCATTCTCAGGCTCATCAATCATAGATTTAACTTCACCATCGGTAGGAGTGGGCTTGTAACCATTCACAGGAGGGGGACCGGAACTCAAGTCATAAATGATAATAGTTTTGAGGCGCTCAAACAGCTTAAAGAAACAAAGCTTCTGTGACTTCCAATACACCCTTTCATTCAAAATCATAGTTGTCCTCCCAATTCAACCGTTGTTGGCTGCGGTAGTTGTGGATCTGGCAATTTCAACAAACAAGAGAGAGAAAGAGAGCCACATCATAAGAACATAAAAATTCAATATTTTGAAGGCCAAATTTGGAGAGAGAGAGAGAGAGAGAGAGAGAGAGAGAGAGAGAGAGAGAGAGAGAGCCACATCATAAGAACATAAAAATTCAATATTTTGAAGGCCAAATTTGGGGGCCGTAGATAGGCCGAGTTTGGCTCTAGGAACACTATAGGAGGTCCCGGATCTGATCAGGTTGGGGTACCCATTGTCTTTGGACCTTGGTTTCTAGTCTGGTCTAGCCTTCTAGGTTGCTTAGAGGCATCTACATATTCAGACAAAACCTAATGGATGAGTTGGATCTCACAAACATGTGCCAGGATGACACATGCGTGGTGTACATGGGCTCTCTAACATGGGTGTGGCCTACGTGATGGGTTTTTTTGACCCATCTTCGACCGGTCGTGAGCCCTGCTCGACCAGTCGAAGGCTGGTGGTCGACCAGTCGAAGGTTCGAGTCGTGAGTTCGACTCAAAGTCCAGCGAGTATTTTTGCTGTTTTTTACTGTAGCTACGACTGGTCAAAGGGATGTCACGACTGGTCGAAGGGGTCCTACGACTAGTCGAAGACTAGGTTCGACAAGTCGAAGGTTACGCAGTTTGTTCCGCGATTTTACGCGAAATTGCCGATTTGAGTCCTTTTGCAACAGGGATGCGGAAAGGAGTTTCCTAAATTATAAAAGGGGTTGCCTAGGGTTTTTTTAGGTACAACAAGAGGGTTTTCTACAGCTTTACAAGGGATTTGCTAAAGGGTTTAGGGCTATCAAAAGGTGAGAGAGAGAGGAAGCTTATATAAGGGAGGTTCTGCTCGTGGAGGTTATCTATTGTGCAATTTATATCTCAGCGCTTCTATATCCTCGTAATCGGTTAGATCTCTCTATTTTCTCTATTTCTCTTATTGTTTATCCACTCCTGCGTGAGTGAAGAAGATTGTAACGTTCTACTTCATAGTGGATTGTTGATCTGGACGAGGTCCCGTGGTTTTTACCTCTTTGAGGGTTTTCCACGTAAAAATCTCTTGTGTAGTGTGTGATTGATGCTTTTGATTTATTTCATTATTTTATTATCCATAATTCTACTTTGTTTCGGGAGGCTAGATCCTAAGGTTTGTGCAAGGCATCCCAACAAAGTGGTATCAAAGCTAAGTTCATTGAACGGGTAGGATCGGTTTTGAATTATGGAAGGTGGCTCAAGGATGATTAGCCTCAATGGTTCTAACTGGACCATATGGAAGGCTAAGATAGAGGACTTGCTTTATTGCAAGGACCTATATTCTCCAATCTTAGGCATATCAGCAAAATTGAAGGATATGACTGATGATGATTGGAAGAAGACGGACCGAAAGGCGGTGGGGTTTATTAGACAATGGTTGGATGATTCTGTGTTTCACCATGTGTCTACGGAAACCTCAGCCGCAAGCCTATGGCTAAAATTACAAAGGCTGTATGAGAGGAAGACAGCCGGTAATAAAATATTTCTGATAAGGCGACTTGTGAATCTCAAGTTCAAGGATGATGGTTCTGTGGTCGAGCACATGAATGAGGTCAGCAATATAGTAAACCAACTCACCTTTATGAAGATGGTCCTGGATGATGAATTGCAGGCTTTACTATTGCTTAGTTCATTGCCTGACAGTTGGGAGACATTGGTGGTGTCTCTAAGTAACTCCGCGCCAGACGGAAAGATATCCATGGAACAGGTAACCAGTTGTCTCTTCAATGAGGAGACAAGGAGGAAGTCTCAGGGGTCTACTCAGCAAGAGGCTCTTGTGACGCAGGAACGGGGGAGAGGAAAGAACAGGAAGGACGGGAAGGCCCGAGATAAATCAAGAGGCAAGTCGAGTAACAGAAAAGATGTTGATTGCTGGAATTGTGGCAAGAAGGGCCACTACAAGCATGAATGTCGTGGTAAGAAAAATGACAAGAAAGGAAAAGGGAAGGAAGATGAATCAGATTCTACTGCGGTCGCTTCAGATGGCGACGTTGTAGTTATTCTTTCAGCAGATCACGATGTATGTCTCACGGCTACGAGTCAGGACACCGACTGGGTGGTTGACTTGGGAGCTTCTTTTTATGCGACTCCACGCAAAGACTTCTTCACAAGCTACAAGTCAGGTGACTGTGGGACTGTGAAGATGGGAAATTCTGGCGTATCAAAGATCGTGGGAGTCGATGATATTTGTGTGAAGACCGATGTGGGCTGCACATTGGTTCTCAGGGATGTGAGGCATATCCGAGACCTTCGACTCAAGTTGATGTCGACGGGAAGGCTGGATGATGATGGCTATAAAAGCCGGTTTGTTGGTGGGCGATGAAAGCTCATCAAGGGTTCGTTGATCGTGGTTAGAGGAAAGAAGTGTTGCACCCTTTACACGGCAAGTGTCAGTATGTGCAAGGGTGAATTGAACGCAGCGGAAGATTCAGCTATTGACATGTGGCACAGGCGTCTACGCCACATGAGTGAAAAAGGGCTTCAGCTACTAGCAAGGAAGCGGCTCCTTCCAGACGTGATAGGTATACCTCTCAAAACTTGTCTTAATTGTTTATCAGCGAAACAGCATAGAGTTTCATTTATTAAAACTGCTTCTCATGTTAATAAAGTGCATGTATTAAATTTGGTTTATTCTGATGTTTGTGGTCTTATAAGGACAAAAATCTTGGGTGGGGCATTGTATTTTGTCACTTTTATAGATGATGCATCTAGGAGGGTTTGGATTTATGCTTTGAAATCCAAGGACGAGGTCTTTCGTATGTTTAAATTGTTTCATGTTATGGTCAAGAGAGAGAGATAAGTAGATCATTAAAGTGCATCCGCACTGACAATAGTGGTGAATACATTGGCGACTTTCATGAGTACTGCAAGTCCCTGGGTATACGGCATGAACAAATGGTTTCCAAGACCCCCTAGCATAATGGTGTAGCTGAGCAAATAAATCGCACCATTGTTGAGAGAATCAGATGTATGTTATCCCATGCGAAATTGCCCAAGACGTTCTGGGGAGAAGCAATGCACACGGTGGTGTATTTGATAAACAGGTCTCCATCAGCCCCGTTGAATGGAGAAGTACCTGAGAAGGTGTGGACTGGACATGATCCATCGTACAGTCATCTCAAGGTGTTTGGATGCAGGGCATCCGTTCACGTACCAAAGGATGAGAGGTCCAAGCTCGATATGAAGATCAGGCAGTGTGTGTTCTTAGGGTACGGTGATGAAAAGTTCGGTTATAAATTGTGGGATCCGACCGAGAGGAAGCTCGTCAGGAGCAGAAATGTGGTTTTCTTTGAAGATCAGTGTATAGAAGACATTGATAAGCTAGAGAAGAATCAGCCTAGTTTAGGTGAGCTAGAGGACATGGATCCGATTATTCCTTCCATGGTGCCTGATGACGGGGGAGTATAGCAAGGTGCAGAGGACGAGAGAGTTCCTTCAGAAGATGGACCAGGGGAACAGCCCCCACTTGATCCACCTGTTGAGCCACAGGTGAGGAGGTCATCTAGGGACAGACAGCCATCCAAAAGGTACTCGCCACATGAGTACATTATGCTGACTGATGGGGGAGAGCCAGAAGATTATTTTGAGGCCCTAGCCGATGAGGATAAGGGGGAGTGGTTGAAAGCTATGCAAGAGGAGATGAAATCCTTGTATAAGAACCACACCTATGATATAGTGAAACTGCCTAAGGGCAAGAAAGCTTTGAGCAACAAGTGGGTGTTCAGAAAGAAGGTTGAGCAGAAGAATTCACAGACGAGGTTCAAGGCCAGACTTGTGGTGAAAGGGTTTGGTCAGAGGAAAGGCATAGACTTCGAGGAGATATTCTCACCAGTAGTGAAGATGACATCCATACGGATGTTGCTTGGGTTAGCGGCTAGCATGGATCTGGAGATAGAGCAGTTAGATGTTAAAACTGGTGACCTGGAAAAAGAGATCTACATGCACCAACCAGAGGGGTTCGAAGTCAAGGGCAAGGAGCATATGGTGTGTAGGCTGAGGAAGAGCTTATATGGACTAAAACAAGCTCCACGGCAATGGTACAAGAAGTTCGACTCGTTTATGTTGAAACATGGGTATGACAGAACGGAGTCGGATACTGTGTGTTCACGCGCAAGTTCTCAAATGGTGAGTTCTTAGTTCTGCTGTTATATGTTAATGACATGCTCATCATGGGAAAAGACATCAAGAAGATTGACAGACTGAAACAGGAGTTGGGCAAGTCTTTTACGATGAAAGACTTGGGTCCGGCTAGACAGATCCTTGGAATTGAGATAACCCGTGTGATGTATGAAGCGGCGAAGCTTTGGTCATCATCACAAGAGCGGTATATTGAGAAAGTCCTAGAGCGGTTCAATATGAATGCAAAGCGGCCAAGATCTCCAACGGATGGTCACTTCAAATTGAGCGACATGCAGTGTCCCAAGACTAAGGCAGAGGTGGAAGAGATGCAGAAAATACCCTACGCGTCAGCTGTAGGAAGTTTGATGTATGCTATGGTGTGTACACGCCCAGACATAGCATATGCGATTGATGTTGTCATCTGGTACCTTGCCAATCTTGGTAAAGAGCATTGGGCAGCGGTGAAATGGATACTACGGTATCTAAGAGGCTCATCCAGGTTGAGCCTATGTTATGGTGACGGAAAACCTGTGTTAGAGGGCTACACAGATGCAAATATGGCAGGTGACATAGACTCCAGGAAGTCTATATCGGGGTTCATGTTCACGTTTGCAGGGGGAGCGGTTTCTTGGCAGAGCAAGCTACAGAAGGTCGTAGCATTGTCGACGACAGATGCAGAATACATTGCAGTCACAGAAGCATGTAAAGAGATGCTTTGGATGAAAAGATTCCTACAGGAACTTAGCCTAAAGCAGGAGGAGCACGTGGTCTATTGCGATAGTCAGAGACTATACACTTGAGCAAGAATCTAAGTCAGCATTCCAAGTCCAAACACATTGAGATACGGTATCACTGGGTCAGGGATACTTTGGAACAGAAGGTGTTACAGCTTGAGAAAGTCCACACGGATGATAATGGGTCAGACATGATGACCAAGGCTTTGCTCAAGGGCAAGTTTGAGGTTTGTAGAAACCTGGCTGGCTTGAAGAAGGTGGATCCCTCTTGGGTCAAAAGGGGGGAGATTTGATGGATTTTTTTGACCCATCTTCGACCGGTCGTGAGCCCTGCTCGACCGGTCGAAGGCTGGTGGTCGACCAGTTGAAGGTTCGAGTCGTGACTTCGACTCAAAGTCCAGCGAGTATTTTTGCTGTTTTTTACTGTAGCTACGACTGGTCGAAGGGATGTCTTGACTAGTCGAAGGGGTCCTATGACTAGTCGAAGACTAGGTTCGAGTAGTCAAAGGTTACGCAGTTTGTTCAACGATTTTGCGCGAAACTGCGGATTTGAGTCCTTTCGCAACAGGGATGCGGAAAGGAGTTTTCTAAACTATAAAAGGGGTTGCCTAGAGTTTTTCTAGGTATAACAAGAGGGTTTCCTAAAGCTTTACAAGGGATTTGCTAAAGGGTTTAGGGCTATCAAAATGTGAGAGAGAGAGGAAGCTTATAGAAGGGAGGTTCTGCTTGTGGAGGTTATCTACTGTGCAATCTATATCTCAGCGCTTCTATATCCTCGTAATCGGTTAGATCTCTCCGTTTTCTCTATTTCTCTTATTGTTTATCCACTCCTGCGTGAGTGAAGAAGATTGTAACGTTCTACTTCATAGTGGATTGTTGATCTGGACGAGGTCTTGTGGTTTTTACCTCTTTGAGGGTTTTCCATGTAAAAATCTCTTATGTGGCGTGTGATTGATGCTTTGATTTATTTCATTGCTTTATTATCCATAATTCTACTTTGTTTCGGGAGGCTAGATCCTAAGGTTTGTGCAAGGCATCCCAACACTACATAGACCTTAATCAACTGCCAAACTAATTAATATATATACAGTATTTATCAAAATAATTAATTTATACATTAACATATAATGTTATGTAACGCCCTGAAAATCGGGGGTCGAGCAAAAATCAACTTCCGAGTTCCAACGCATCACTTATGCAACATAGATTATGATGATTATTATGAGTACATTCGAACATGAGTGAGATTATACTAAAATAACATATCATACTCCCGGGATGGCTAAATTAAGCAAGCAGAAGACTATGATAGATATATAAAGTACATAAGTGGTTTTAAATTCCCAGAATATGAATATGTAATAGGGCTGAATATATATATGTTTTGTGTAAAATTATAAAAAATACCATAATGTAAAGTGTTCAACTAAATCATATATCCCTGTAATCTCGTCAAATCAGAATAAGGCCTACGAAGACCTGCCTGACCACTGAACTTAGGAGAATTCATCCTCCTCGTCCATAAAGTCCATTTCAGCTACATAGACTCCATCTTTACCTGCATCTAAGCTAGAGTCTGGGTGGTGTTTAAAACACCGTCCGAGGTGGGAATGAGTAGCTAATTCAATGGAACTATAAAGAAAAGGTTAACATGTTATCAATTCAGTCAAGCATTAATGATAAAGTAGTACAACAATTATATCCCAATTACTCTTATTAATGCGAGGATGATATGCGATAATGATGTATGCTCTCGCCTGCACTCCCTTTGCGACATCATCTCACGATTGTGGCATGCAACACTCCCGCTGTGCTCAACTCTAACGCCAAAGGCACATGTAATGCGGTGCATGAATCGTGTTAGCTAATTTCTTAGTTAGACCTTTTCATACAGCAGGTTTGGGAAGCTAAGGTACCTCCCTTTATATCATCAACCCAAACAATGATCCATCTAGGGTCATTAATCCTAGTTCAATACATACAATAGATAAGTTCACGAGTTTATACTAATGGTTGCTACGGGAGGCTCGTCGTCTTAGCGTAGGCTTAATTCACACTTGAGGTCACTACCACCAACACCTTACCAACCGGCAGTCTATTTTTGAAGGCTCGTCACCAACCCGACTGGGGACCACAGCCAGGTTGCGCCGGGGTAGGCCCATTTTATACTCGAGGTAAATACGGAAAGGCTCGTCGCCTCAACGTAGTCCTAGGTATACTCGAGGTCACTACGGGCTCATCACCTGATCGTAAGCCGACAACTCGAATACAGTGTTCTATACCACCGTATTCGGCTCACGAGTTTGGGTTGCTCACTGGTCACTATGGGGAGGCTCGTCGCCCCAGCGTAGGCCGACAGTTTGACCACGGTATCTCATACCACCATGCCCGACTCATGAGTCTTAGCGGATCGAGGTACCAAGGTTAAACGGGCTTTTCACTGGTAAGTTTAGTACATTAGGTTCAAGCAGTAACGTTCATACATAGTGAACATATATTAGGTCAATCGAGTTACTTGACAAGCTCGACTGGTACGAGTGCACGTTGAGTTAACTGACATGGAGCACGTACGCACTCCTTGTGGCCTAACCACTGTCGATAATCATCGTACGACTCGGATTCCTCGAACGTATCCATCGTGGCTAAAACAATTCGGCCACCGATCATAAACCATTACCGATTGCCTGGACTACATCGTAGCCCCAATCACACTTCAAATATAATATGCATTCATATGTGCTAGTCAAAATAGCATGTAGTAACCAGTTCAAATATAAAACTCATATAAGCATTTTAACGAATACATAGAGTACATGTTATCATGCATAGGCATTCATCCTTAAATCACGTAGTAACAAGATAAATTACATAAAGGAAACTGTAACTATAGACAAGGTAATTAAGAATCCCATATCAATTGCCTTATTAAATACATTTTAGCAAGCATTTACTCATTCAGGCATTTTATCAAACACTTAGAATACACATATTAACACACATGCAATAAAATAGCTATAACATATATTAGAGTAAATCTTTTTACCAAGGACCTGTCACACATACAACAATCATGTATTCTCAATCAATAGACCTAGCCAGCATAAATCATAATTCCATATTCATTCACAAATTTCAATAGACACATGAAATGCATCGAAAATTAACATAGTTCACATATATGTATAATACACGGAAAACATCGCATCTAAGCACATGTGACAGCAATCAAGTCAGTCATAAATCATTAACTGACATTGAAAGCCTTGAAAACCATAACCTAAATGTTTATAGTCCGCACCTTTCATCGGTAAACTTGAATCGAACTTAGTTTAAATACAATGCATTTGTCTACGGCACAATGGCTACCTGAATTACGAAATAGATTAGCTATTTCGTTGATATCTCTATTTGGATTTCTAAAATGAGATTAGGGTTAGAATTTCTTACCCAAATCGGAATCGAAACAAGTTGAATAGCGTAGTAGAAAAGCAAAACGGCATGTGGAGTTGTGGGAAAAGATTCCAACAACAATTCCCAAGAATTTCTCATCCTTCCTTCCTCTTTTCTCTCCTTTTCATTCTCTCTCACCTAGGGTTTTTAAGAAATTCGTATGGATTAGGAGTGAGGGGGTTTAAGGGCTATTTATAAGTCCAAAATCGATGTCAATGGCCCCAGGGCCGTGGTATACTTATGTTATAGCCAAATATTGGTTGTTTCGATCCAAATGAGCACATCTGGAGGCCCCTTTTCTGCCTACGGTCAGGGGGAAGTTCCCTGACATTAGATTTAGGTTAGGTTAAGTTTTCAGTCTGATCGAATTTGTGGATCGACCGTGGCGGACCAGTTTCAGTTCAACGGTCATCGCCACTCGATCGGGGCCACAAGCACATGGACCTGTGCTGGAAAATTTCTCTGATCCGAGGGTGTATTTGGGTCGGATTCTGATGGTCTGAAACCTTAAAATTCGCCCGCAAGCGAACGACCCAGTTTATTTAAATCTGAGTACATTTTCTAAAGATATTCGCGTTTCTTACACACTTTGCTCCAAGCCCAAGTTGTGCGTTTCTGGACATTATCTGGATTTGATTTCCGAGATGGTTGTCAAACCTAGCAAGGCAGTCATAATCATATAGCTTCGAGGTCATCGGGCTTTCGACGCGCGGTCTAGGTCCGATACGGAGTTTCAATGTGCTCCCGAGAGCAACTGGGCTTTGAGATTGATCCTAGGTTTTCAGGTAATGTAGCATTCGCGATTCTATTAGTTTTGGATCTTGCAGTTCATACTCAACAATGAATATAGGAAAAGTTCTGTCGCCCAACCATGTCCAAGGGGCAATGGTGAACAAGGGCTCCCTAACATTAAAATAAAGGAAAAGGAAATACTCAAGCCATCACAGATTTATTATAATTTCAGTCACAACAAACCATTACAACTAGAGGAATTCCTTAAAATCAAACTCGGATCAAGTTAGTTCAGGCATGAATTAGAGCGTAGAACTTTCCATCACACTACAAGCTTCACCTCTTAGCCCTAGCTAAGAGGTTTAGCCCAACATGGATGAACAAGATCTCTCTATAATTATGAAAAAAAAATAAACAAGTAAACATAAATAAATCAAAACAACTGCCTTCCAGCCGTCGATCTCCTCTCTCCCCTCTCTCTCTTGCTTCTCTTTCCTTTTAAACAGATGGAAGGTCGGTCGGCTGCTTGAGACGGTGCGAAAGGGCTGGAGTCGGTGGAATGTTTTCGCACAAGCAGTGTGCGTAACATCTTACCCAACAGAAAATGTCACCTCCGATCTGCGTTGTCCCAGCATTTGCACACAGGGCCGCTCACGTTTTTGTAAAACAAAAACGTCCCTACCCATGTTTTGAGCGTGGCTTTCAGATGAACGGTCCGGATCATTGATCCGACGTAGACCGAAATCACATAACAAGCCGCAACGTCCAGCTTTCTCGGACGCTTGCTATTGGGAACAACTGACCTGCGTTGGCTGATGGGCCCACGATTGGTGTCAAAGAAGAAATCCACACCGTCCATCAGCTTTGTCGCGTCCTTTCAGTCAGTCCAGGACTGATTTGGAATGTCATTGATGCGACCCATCTGATTAATTGTCCGGTGAAGATTCTATCGTTCAACAAGCTGGTGACCACTATCAAACGTATTCTAGATCAAGATTACCTCAGATCTTGGTAATTCCTTCGTCTGGTTCTACTGGACGGTTCGGATTGATCTGATGGGTCCATATTATGGCCCACAAGGATCTGGCAGCGAACTTTTGTTTGTCCGTTCGTAGCAACAGAGCACGGCTATTGCCGTTTTTGAGAAGGAGATGGGTCAATGTCGGTTTGACCCGTCTTGAGTTACGGTGCACACATCATGCCAGGTGGGGTTCTCTGTGACATTTATGAGAAATCAAATCTGTTCATCCAGCTAATTTAAGGGGTTGAGACTTAATTGAAAGGTAGGCTCAGTTTGACAATTTGTGGGCTGATCTGATTGTTGGGTCACTTCCACAAGGATCTAATAGCTCAAATTTGACTTCTACGGTTCATTTATGTCCCTCAGACCATGTATGAAGTTTCGAGATGAATGGATGGTAGGAACCCTGTGATTTTGCATTCTAAACCAATTTTAGGCCACCTAAGCTTCAGTTTCTTGATTTTCTCGTATCTCTGACGTGTAAATCCGTTGATCTTGGTCCCCTGGGGTCTGTCCCTTACCTCGATGATTTTTGAGCGTCAAATCCATACTTTTAACATCCTTTTGCAGTCCAAGCTCCTTAATTCACCTTGCAGCACAAACACGATTAAAATAGGGTATTAAACCGTACCATGTTCGTAAATCCAGGCAATAACTGAGGTTTGATATGCAATATTTGACCCTCAACACAAACCCGAACCCAACATGACCCAACTTTGAAGGCTGATACATTGGACACAAACCCCGTGGCTGTTCTAAATGGGGTCCAAATATCGGACTCGAAGCCATTTAGATCAAGATGGTTTCCCTTGACAGCCTACCGAATTTCAGTGGGTCCCCACTATTTTGTGGTCAACTACTTGAGCATGACATTTCATGTGTAGGAGCTTCATGTGTGGCTGTTTGCTTGGTCTAAGTGCACTAAGTGCATTGCACTTAGTGATGGGGATTTTCCTCCTCATTGTTGGTATCGATGAAATCGAACAGGTTTCGATATCATCGATAATTGCAGAATTTTTCACTGCTGGTTGCTGGACTATTTTTTGTCTTGTCGATATGATCAAGACACTTTCCGATCATATCGAGGTTGTCATCGAGCGTGGCTCGATATGATCGATAATTGTTGGAATTTCCACCCCTGGTCGCTGGACAGTTTTGGTCCTGTTCCGATATCATCGAGAGACCTGTCGATGATATCGAAGCTGTCATCGAGAGACCTTCGATGACATCGACGAGTTCCGCAGATGCGATTGCGGAAACGCAGATTTTGCGGATTTTGTTTCCTATTTAGGTTACACCTCTTTCTATTCTTATATATATGGGTGTATCCGGGATTGGGGTGCATTCCAGGGCATTCTAAGTTTCCTAAAGGTTTTCTAGGAAGGCTTAGGGCTATCAAAGGTGTGTGTGTGTGTGTGAGAGAGAGAGAGAGACAGAGAAAGAGAGAGGAGCTTGTAGAAGGGAGATTCTGCTCGTAGAGGTGATCTACGCAGTCCACGTCTCATCGCTTTTACATCCTCGTGATCGGTGAGATCTCTCCATTTTTCTCTTGTTTCTCTTATTGTTTATCCACTCCTGCGTGAGTGAAGAAAGTTTGATCCAAGCGGTGTGTGCTTGTGATCGGTTGTAACGTTCTGCTTTATAGTGGATTGTTGATCTAGACGAGGTCCTGTGGTTTTTACCTCTTTGAGGGTTTTCTACGTAAAAATCCCTGGTGTGATGTGGTTTATGCTTTGATTGTTTTTCATTGCATTATTGTTCCATAATTCTGGTTTATTTTGGGCGGCTAGATCCTAAGGTTTTGTGCAAGGCCCCCAACAAAGTGGTATCAGAGCTAAGTTTATTGAACGGGTAGGATTGGTTTTGAATTATGGAAGGTGACTCATCAAGGATGATCAGCCTCAATGGTTCTAACTGGACCATATGGAAGGCTAAGATAGAAGACTTGCTTTATTGCAAGGACCTATATTCTGCAATTTTAGGCATATCAGCAAAATCCAAAGATATGACTGATGATGATTGGAAGAAGATGGACCGAAAGGCGGTGGGGTTTATTAGACAATGGTTGGACGATTCCGTATTCCATCATGTGTCTACGGAGACCTCAGCCGTTAGCCTATGGCTGAAATTACAAGAGCTGTATGAGAGGAAGACAGCCGGTAATAAAATTTTTCTGATAAGGCGACTTGTGAATCTCAAGTTCAAGGATGGTGGTTCTGTGGCTGAGCACATGAATGAGGTCAGTAATATAGTGAACCAACTCTCCTCTATGAAGATGGTCCTGGATGATGAATTGCAGGCTTTACTATTGCTTAGTTCATTACCTGACAGTTGGGAGACATTGGTGGTGTCTCTAAGTAACTCTGCGCCAGACGGAAAGATATCCATGGAACAGGTAACCAGTTGTCTCTTCAATGAGGAGACAAGGAGGAAGTCTCAGGAGTCTACTCAGCAAGAGGCCTTTATAACACAGAAACGGGGGAGAGGAAAGAACAGGAAGGGCGAAAAGGCCCGAGATAAATCAAGAGGCAAGTCAAGTAACAGAAAGGATGTTGATTACTGGAACAAGCATGAATGTCGTGGTAAGAAGAACGACAAGAAAGGAAAAGGGAAGGAAGATGAATCAGATTCCACTGCGATCGATTCAGATGGCGACGTTGTAGTTATTCTTTTTACAGATCATGATGTATGTCTCACGGCTATGAGTCAGGACACCGACTGGGTGATTGACTCGGGAGCTTCATTTCATGCGACTCCACGCAGGGACTTCTTCACAAGCTACAAGTCTGGTAACTATGGGACTGTGAAGATGAGAAATTCTGGCGTATCAAAAATCGTGAGAGTCGGTGATATTTGTGTGAAGACCAATGTGGGTTGCACATTGGTTCTCAGAGATGTGAAGCATATCCCAGACCTTCGCCTCAACTTGATGTCGACGGGAAGGTTGGATGATGATGACTATGAAAGCCGGTTTGCTGGTGGGCGATGGAAGCTTATTAAGGGTTCATTGATCATGGCTAGAGGAAAGAAGTGTTGCACCCTTTACAAGGCAAGTGTCAGTATGTGCAAGGATGGGTTGAACGCAGCGGAAGATTCAGCTATTGACATGTGGCACAGGCGTCTAAGCCGCATGAGTGAAAAATGGCTTCAGCTACTAGTAAGGAAGCAGCTCCTTGCAGACGTGACAGGTACACCTCTCAAAACCTGTCTTGATTGTTTATCAGGGAAACAACATAGAGTTTCATTTGTTAAATCTGCTTCTCATGTTAATAAAGTGCATGCATTAGATTTGGTTTATTCTAATGTTTGTAGTCCTATGAGGACAAAAACCTTGGGTGGGTCATTGTATTTTGTCACTTTTATAGATGATGCATCTAAGAGGGTTTGGGTTTATGCTTTGAAATCCAAGGACAAGGTCTTTGGTGTGTTTAAATTGTTTCATGTTATAGTCGAGAGAGAGACAGGTAGACCATTGAAGTGCATCCGCACTGACAATGGTGGTGAATACATTGGCGACTTTCATGAAACTGCAAATTCGTAGGTATACGGCATGAACAGACGGTTTCCAAGACCCCCCAACATAATGGTGTAGTTGAGTGAATGAATCGCACTATTGTTGAGAGAATCAGATGTATGTTATCCCATGCGAAGTTGCCCAAGACATTCTGGGGAGAAGCAATGCACACGGCAGTGTATTTGATAAACAGGTCTCCATCAGCCTCATTGAATGGAGAAGTATCTGAGAAGGTGTGGACTGGACAGGATCCATCGTACAGTCATCTCAGGGTGTTTGAATGCAGGGCATCCGTTCATGTACCAAAGGACGAGAGGTCCAAGCTCGATATGAAGATCAGGCAGTGTGTGTTCTTAGGGTACAGTGATGAAAAGTTCGGTTACAGGTTATGGGATCCGACTGAGAGGAAGCTCGTCAGGAGCAGAGATGTGGTTTTCTTTGAAGATCAGTGTATAGAAGACATTGGTAAGCTAGAGAAAAACCAGCCTAGTTCAGGTGAGCTAGAGGACATGGATCCGGTTACTCCTCCCATGGTGATTAATGACGGGAGAGTACAGCAAGATGCAGAGGACGAGAGAGTTCCTTCAGAAGATGGACCAGGGGAGCAGCCCCCACTTGATCGACCTGTTGAGCCACAGGTGAGGAGGTCATCTAGGGACAGACAGTCGTCCAAGAGGTATTCGCCGCATGAGTACATTATGCTAACCGATGGGGGAGAGCCAGAAGATTATTCTGAAGCCCTAGCCGACGAGCATAAGGGGGAGTGGTTGAAAGCTATGCAAGAGGAGATAGAATCCTTGCATAAGAACCACACCTATGACATGGTGAAATTGCCTAAGGGCAAGAAAGTTTTGAGCAACATGTGGGTGTTCAGAAAGAAGATTGAGCAGAAGAATTCACAGACGAGGTTCAAGGCTAGATTTGTGGTGAAAGGTTTTAGTCAGAGGAAAGGTATAGACTTCGAAGAGATATTCTCACCAGTGGTGAAGATGACATCCATACGGGTGTTGCTTGGGTTAGCGGCTAGCATGGATCTGGAGAAAGAGCAGTTAGATGTTAAAACTGCCTTTCTCCATGGTGACCTAGAAGAAGAGATCTACATGCACCAACCAGAGGGGTTCGAAGTCATGGACAAGGAGCATATGGTGTGTAGGCTGAGGAAGAGCTTGTATGGTCTGAAACAAGCTCCACGACAATGGTACAAGAAGTTCGACTCGTTTATGTTAAAACATGGGTATGACAGAACGAAGTCGGACCACTGTGTGTTTACGCGCAAGTTCTCAGATAGTGATTTCTTAGTTCTGCTATTATACGTTAATGACATGCTCATCATGGGAAAAGACATCAAAAAGATCGACAGGCTGAAACAGGAGTTGGGAAAGTCTTTTACGATGAAAGACTTGGGCCTGGCTAGACAGATCCTAGGAATGGAGATAACCCATGACAGAAGCAGCAGAAAGCTCTGGCTGTCACAAGAGCGGTATATTGAGAAAGTCCTACAATGGTTCAATATGAATGCAGCGAAGTCGGTTAGTACTCCACTAGATGGTCACTTCAAATTAAGCGATAGACAGTGTTCCAAGACGAAGGCAGAGGTGGAAGAGATGCAGGAGATACTCTACGCGTCAGTTGTAGGAAGTTTGATGTATGCTATGGTGTGTACACGCCCAGACATAGCATATGCGGTTGATGTTGTCAGCTGGTGAAATGGATACTGCGGTATCTAAGAGGCTCATCCAGGTTGAGCATGCTATGGTGACGGTAAACCTATGCTAGAGGGCTACACAGATGCAGATATGGCAGACGACATAGACTCCAGGAAGTCTACATCGGGGTTCATGTTCACGTTTGCAGGGGGAGCGGTTTCTTGGCAGAGCAAGCTACAGAAGGTTGTAGCATTGTCAACGACAGAGGCCGAGTACATTGCAGTCATAGAGGCATGTAAAGAGATGCTTTGGATGAAGAGATTCCTGCAGGAACTTAGCCTAAAGCAGGAGGAGCACGTGGTCTATTGTGATAGTCAGAGTGCTATACACTTGAGCAAGAATCCAAGTCAGCATTCCAAGTCAAAGCACATAGAGATTCGGTATCACTGGATCAGGGATACTTTGGAATAGAAGGTGTTACAGCTTGAGAAGGTCCACACGGACGATAATGGGTCAGACATGATGACCAAGGCTTTGCTCAAGGGCAAGTTTGAGGTTTGTAGAAACCGGGCTGGCTTGAAGAAGGTGGATTCCTCCTGAGTCGAAAAGGGGGAGATTTGATGGGAATTTTTCTCCTCATTGTTGGTATCGATGAAATCGAACAGGTTTCGATATCATCGATAATTGCAAAATTTTTCACTACTAGTTGCTGGACTGTTTTTTGTCCTGTCGATATGATCGAGAGACTTTCCGATCATATCGAGGTTGTCATTGAGAGTGGCTCGATATGATCGATAATTGTTGAAATTTCCACCCCTGGTCGCTAGACAGTTTTGGTCCTGTTCCGATATCATCGAGAGACATGTCGATGATATTGAAGCTGTCATCGAGAGACCTTCGATGACATCGACGAGTTCCGCAGACGCGATTGCGAAAATGCAAATTTTACGGATTTTGTTTCTTATTTAGGTTACACCTCTTTCTATTCTTATATATATGGGTGTATCCGGGATTGGGGTGCATTCTAGGGCATTCTAAGTTTCCTAAAGGTTTTCTAGGAAGGTTCAAGGCTATCAAAGGTGAGAGAGAGAGAGAGAGAAAGAGAGAGGAAGCTTATAGAAGGGAGATTCTGCTCGTAGAGGTGATCTACTTCGCAGTCCACATCTCAATGCTTCTACGTCCTCGTGATCGGTGATATCTCTCCGTTTTTCTCTTGTTTCTCTTATTGTTTATCCACTCCTGCGTGAGTGAAGAAAGTTTGATCCAAGCGGTGTGTGCTTGTGATCGGTTGTAACGTTCTGCATTATAGTGGATTGTTGATCTGGATGAGGTCCTGTGGTTTTTACCACTTTGAGGGTTTTCCACGTAAAAATCTCTGGTGTGATGTGGTTTATGCTTTGATTGTTTTTCATTGCATTATTGTTCCATAATTCTAGTTTGTTTCGGGCGGCTAGATCCTAAGGTTTTGTGCAAGGCCCCCAACACTTAGATGGACTTAAATACACTAGATGAGACCATGATATAGTAGGGTATCTGAAATAGATCAATTAGTAAATTGTGTTTCAAGTATATACTTTTAATAATTCATAAATAAATAATAATAAAGGAACATGTTGCAAACTTAGGTGCATTTGGACACATCTAAATGCACTTGGATGAACTTACACATACTGAGATCCATTTTCCACGAGTACACAGCTTCATACACTACACCAATATAGCAAATTTGGAACGACCATGGTTTTGCTTCTGAAACGGTTTAAGCCGTACCAGATTTGGAACCGTACCAGATTTGGAACCGTACCAGAACCAAAAAAATAAAATAATAAAACCTAATTTTAAACCTTACCAGAACCAAACTCTCTCACCCGCTCCCTCACCCCTCCGTCCCTTTTAAACCTTACCAGAACCAAACTCTCTCACCCGCTCCCTCACCCCTCCGTCCCCCTCTCTCTCTCTCTCTCTCTCTCTCTCTCTCTCATGGAATCCACCGTCAAGCAAGAAATCATCGAATGGCCATCTCAAAATCCCCCATCGGATGGCTCAAAGCATGTCGCCGTAATCAATCTCAGCAGCAGCAGCGATTCCGATTCCTGTTTGGACTCCGATGAGGAATTTCCTCCTTCTGCCAAAAGACCTAGGGTTTCTAGCGATGAAGAAGGAGAATCTTCTTCAATCAAGAAGCCGAAACCTGACGATTTGAGATTCATTCTCCCGCTTGGATTCGTCGATCCGCTTCCCCCGAAGATCCCACCCCACTGCCGCTTCCTCAGGCGCCCCCGCAGCTGAGATCGAAGGTTGCGATTCGAACCTGCAAGCAGTTCTGGAAAGCTGGGGACTACGAGGGCGATACTGTCAAGGGTTTGGAATCCTCTGCCTCTGGTAATACTGCAATTGTATAGAAAACAAGAGATGCTTTTATTTGTTCAGTGGCCCAGTGCTTCATGCAAGTGAGTCACCCAACTTTCTGGTGATTCTTGATTGTTCATTTGGTGGACCCAAACTGGGTGGTGATGGACTGAAAAATTCTTCAATTGAACAATCCCAGCTGTTGCTTTGTGGACTTTTTTCTTCCCCACTGCATTAGTACCATTGGCTTTATTTCATGTTTAACCGTCCATTTTCTGGGCTACAATCATATATTTGGAATGATCCGACTGGGGAGTTCTTATCAGCATCACCCTTCCCCAGTGTGGCCTAGTTTATGAATGGTCTGGATCACTTGAAAGCTGGACCACGCATGAGAAATGGAGGTCCAAATGGAAAGAAAACTAGTTTAGGCTGAGATTGTGTATTTCAGTAGGTGTTACTCATTTGGGTTGGATATTTCTTTTCATTGATTTCACAAGGCTACTCTGTAATTTATATTATTTTTATGCATTTGCTTGCAATCCGATCAGACAGTCAATTCATGCATTTGCTTGCAATCCGATCAGACAGTCAATTGATACTATGTTAGTGAAATTGGTGTTTTTATTAGTTTGGGCTGAGATTGTGTATTTCTTATGTGTAGCTCAACCTTATGACATTTTTTTTTTACTGCTTTACTTGTCAATGTGACTAATATAACAGGTTATTACACTCTATTTTGCAGGGGGTATGGATCATGTCAGGGTCCACCCCAAGTTTCTACATTCAAATGCAACTAGCCATAAGTGGGCTCTTGGGGGTACCTTCTGTGACATAATAAGCATTTTTGTGACATAATAAGCATTTTTCCACAAATTAACAATTTTCTTTAAAGATTATTATTATATTTAATATTTTGGATTTAGTCAAAAGAGTTGCCATTTTTCTTCCACAGCTTTTGCAGAGCTATTGGACAATTCTTTGGATGAGGTATTTGCAACTGTTTATTCCTTGAAGCCTGCCAGCATGACTATTCTTATTCTTGCATTTTGTAAGATGCCGATTTTCTTCTTAGGTTTGCCATGGAGCTACTTATGTGAACATCGACGTGCTAGAAAATAAGAAGGATAAGAGCAGAATCTTGCTGATTGATGGTATGGAGCTTTGCTTATTGTTTGGTTCATTATGTTTGGTCTAGACAAATAACTTTTTCAGCTTGGTTTACTTTAAGGGGTCGTTTAGATGTGCAGAAGCAGGGAGTTTTGGAAGACAACTTCTGTGGAATTAGGACATTTCTGTGGTTTGGAATGCCATATCTATATGGAAGGATCTTCCAAAGGAATTCCTCAAAAGCTGGGAATATAGCTTCCATCCAAAAAGCTAAGATGCAGGTTTCCATGGAAAATCCCTTTGCATCTTTGATGCCCTTGGTTGAAACCTTAGCCTTCTTCTCCTGCTCTCACCCATCTCTCTCTCCATTGAATCATCCAACTAAAGTGATGTTTGAGAGGGATGGGATCAACAGTGGTCCTACATGATGGACTGTCCCTTTCTAGAACAATCAATATGGATTATGGACCGACTGTTTTCATGCCAATGCCCTTTTTCCTTGCCACTAATGGATGGTTAGGATATTCCGGCCAAAAGGATTTAAGAGGGATGGGCAATAAAAGGTAGTCCCCACATAATGGGCGACCATCATCAATAATCAAACCTTTTTCTGGCATAATCAGCATTGACCATCCAATATCCTAGCCATTGGTTATCATCATTATCATCATCACCAAAGCCTTGTCCCAACTAGTTGCTGACGGCTTTACGAAAACTCTTCTAGCAAAGAATGTGGCATAGAGGGCAATCAATCAGTAGGGAGGCCAATCAGAAGTGTACATTTCCTATTGCAAGATCTATTATTTTAAAATATACGGTAATTGGACCAGTTTCTGTAAATTAAACCTGGATGTTTAAGATTGTGGGTGTGAGGATTTCACATATGGCATTGGCATTTGAAACTCTGTTGTTTGCATTGCTTGCCATATAAACCTTTCTGGGAAAAAAAAGTACAATTTTGATTGTTTTGAATTATCATCTGCATGCCCTGTGTATAATAGATTACTAACATAGTAACACCGTTGTTACACATCTGACCATCTGCCGAACAATTTTGATTGTTTCCACCGGAACCTGAGCATTATCAAGGGCCCAAGCTAAAAGTTGTTATCATTGGAGCTGGGCTGGCTGGCATGTCTACTGCAGTGGAGCTTTTGGATCAAGGCCACGAGGTTTGGCTCAGATTTTCTCTAGAACGGTTCTTCTTCTTAGGTCGATCTTATGCATATCCTTTATGTTTGTGTGCTACTGTAGTTTGAGGTATTTAGGTCCGCGGATCATGCTTGTTCCCTTGAGTTTTGAGTTATCATTATTGGTTTCTGCCAGAAAGAATAAAAATTTTGATTTCAAGTATATTCCGCTGATTATTCTAAATGGGCAAAGTACCCCTGCTAACACATATTGAGTTCCAAATCTCCATGGAGTCTTTTGTGACAAGGAACCCTTTTTTTTTTTTTAATTAATTTATTTAAAATTTTTAATTACAAAATTTCAAACAGTGCGCATAGCATAGATTTGTATCTACTATAAATTTTTAGTTGTAATCTTAACAGAACTTTTACTTGGAAAATGTGAGATTACATGTGTAATGCCATTATATTATCCATCATGATGCCATTATGATATAGAAATATTAGATTTGTAAAACTGATGAAGTATACTTCCGATTCCACAAATCCTATTTTCAGAGCTTGCTGATTGTAGTTCTGAATGCCATTGTTGGATTTGTACCTGTAACTGTACCTGTGACTCTATCAATGCCACCTGCCTTCTATACATGTCAGTCATGGAATTTAGCATTGCTGACATGGCTGTAGGATAAGCATTCTATTCATCATAGAAGTTCCTTATTAGCTTCTTGTTCATTGTGTCAGAGCAGAAATGGTTCTGTACCTCTGTTGGATTAGTTCCAGATAGCCTTTCCCTTGGATAAATCTCTCCTCACACATTTCCATGCTTAATATAATTATGAAACTGATCAAGGTGATTTTGTTTTCTGTTGTGCAGGTTGATATTTACGATTCACGGTCTTTCATTGGTGGAAAAGTGGGCTCATTTGTAGATAAGCATGAGAATCACATCGAGATGGGACTTCATGTCTTCTTCGGTTGCTACAGCAACCTTTTTCGCCTGATGAAAAAGGTGTAATCCCCATCCTTTGTCATAAAACTCATAATCTCTGGACCCAGAAATGTGATGCACTTTGTTCTTTTTATTGGCATTGTTTTTTTAGAGTTTTTCTTATGGTTATGATTTCCGTGCGCTTTTCAGATGAGTTTTCCACTCTTTTCTTTTTCTTTTTTTTTTTTATAGTGTTTTTCTTATGCTTTTCATTTCTGTGCGCTTTTCAGATTAGTTCACACTACAAAAAAAGGCGGTTTTACTGGCGCAATTTTTACTGGCGGCCATCTATAACTGCCGGTGATAATGAGAATCACCGGCAGCCGTCCAAAAACGCCCCTGATTTTAGTATGTGGCCGCCGGTTAATATTGGTTATTAAAAAAAAAAAAGAAGAAGAAGCGCCGATTGGTTTTTCATTTCCCTCTTTCTTTTCCTCTTTTGTAGCTCTCCTTTCTCATCTCTCCCTCCCATCTCGTGCACTTCTCCCATCTTGGATTTGGACTTTTCCATCTCCCATCTTATCTCCAAATCTCATTCTCTCTTATTTCTCTTCCTTTCTTCTCATTCTCAGGTTCTTAGATCAGATCTAGAGCTACCTGCAGACGTGGTCATCAACGGTGAAGAGAATAGAAGAAATCTGAGGAGGCACTTGAAGGTACTCTCTCTTTCTCTCTATTTTCCTCTTTTGATGGCCAGAAATTGGGCAGCAGCCATGGCAGCGGCAGCCATGTTCGCCGCTGTCCATGGCCCCCTACATGTTTGAAGAAATGCTTCAACCAATATTATCGATTGGCAAAGCTAAGGGAAGAATATGTTTTTAGATCTTATCTTGGAACTTTTGAGAGCATGGTAAAAATCTCTTTTCTTTTCTTTTTTCTTTTTCAATTCTCTTTATAAAACATCATATCCTTTTGTGGGTTTTTTTTTCTGCCTTATTCCCTCAGGAGCTATTTGGGTTGAGGGCATTTGGGTCAGGGATTCTTTGCATCCATGGATTTTCAAATATCCCCTGTTTTTCTTTTATTTTATTTTATTTATTTATTTATTTTTGAGGACTTTTCAAATTCATGGAATTCCTAAATCCAACACCCACATAAATCCATGGGTTTGGGGCAAATTCAAATCCCCAAAATGAGAGGCTTGCTTAAAAGCAAATCCATTGCAGGACATGCTGTGACATGGCCACAAATACTACCAAATCCTAGTTAATAGTAATTATGTATTACAGATATTGATCTCTAATACATAACTACTTTTAGCATGTACTCATTATGCATAACTACATAGTTACTGTTAACTAAGATGATATGAACCCATTTTTAGGCATCTACCAAATAGGGCCTGAAGATTTTATGGATAGGATCTTACAATCTAAAAGAGTATTGGGTCTTATCACATCTTCATCGGGTCTCATAATATCAATGATCTGGATCAATGAACCATGGGCTCCACTTGTACGAAGTGGCTGCTTTGGAACAATATTGATGGACCGATGGATCAGAATACTGATAATTGGTATGGCGACACTGAACTAGAAGGCCTTGTTGCATCTATTTTATATTAGTTGGGCTTGTGTTCATCACATTGTGGCTGCGGTTTTGCATTTGGGTTTTGTGATGTTGGTTTTCGGGTTTTTGGAAGCAATGTTTCTATTCCTTGGGACTTATTTTTCCTTTTTGATTAACTGATTTTCTGCTCATATCTCATTCTTTTCAACAATTTGAGGTAATGTTCAAATAGGTACTGAGGAGGCCTAACTGACATTGAGCAGATTAAAGTGGCTTGTTCTTATCTTTTAGGAAAAAAAAGTGGGTTGTTTTTTGAGAGGAAACAAGTGATGCTTCCTTTTAACTTATCAACTTTAGATGAACAAATGTTGCAAATTTTTCTTGAGGTTTTCTCTCTGTTATCCCTCTGCTTTGATTCTATTCAATTCCTCACATATATCCCTTCTTTCAAGTTATACCATATGATTGTTGTGTTCCAAGAAATCTTGATTGACTTCTATTATCAAACAACAGCTTGGGGGCTGGGAATTCCAGTAATGCTGTTACTATTAATGCACACAGCTGCATAGTCGAGGAAATTCAAAATTGGTCCGCTCATTACTGGCCCTATCTTGTGAATAGATTTTGTGATCCTATTAACTATGGTAAGCATTTTCAATACTATTTGTTGTGCACTCTCCTTTAATTAACACATTTTTCCCTTTTGCTATTGCAGGTTTCCAGTGGGACTAGTTTTTAAGATACATATGCCCTTCTAAACTTGTCATGTGATCAGGTGATTACTCATCTCTCTCTTCTCCTTAATTGTCCAACGAACCGCTGATTAGATGAGACACTTGGTTGATTGTAGAAATTCTTAAGGAAAAAAGAAGAGTGGGAGGGAGGGTTTAACTGAGGATATGGTCCATGAACAGCAGGAAAAAAAATGTATTTAGGATTTTGCTTCTTTGTAGTTGGGCTCTCGGCACAGTCCTTGGTGATATGATCCAGACCACCACATTTGAAGCAACCTCTGCCTGTGTCCAGAGTACAAAATTAGTGACATTACGCAAACTCATTTCTTTAAGTGAATTTTATTTAGCTAACTTGGGAAAAGGAAATGTTCAATTGGTTTGTTTTAGCATCAAACAGTGTGAGAACCCAAAATTTTCTTGCAGGCTGATTCTGTTGGATCTGGTAGTGCCGATGGAGGATTACGGTATTGGGCAGAACACTGCTTCATATAATCTGGTGCTCAAGGCGATGTACCAGGCTAGGGAGAGCGAGGCCGCTGAGAAGTTGCTCGATCGGTAAGTAGGCCACTATTTCATTTCTCCTTTTCCATCGCATGTGTTTTATCTGCAATCCAAGTTCTCGATTGGGTAAGCTGCAATCAATTGGATAAGTGGCATGCAAGTCTGCTTTTTCTCTCCAATCTTTCCCCTCGTTTGAGTTGGTATTTGGTTATGGTTTGGTTTGGGTCTGCGTGTATTTATAGACAATTGATGAATATCGACCTTTCCTGATTTCATTTCTTACCTAAGAGTGTTTTTGGTTGTACCAATATTTAATAAGTATATAAATACAAAGGATTTGTGTGATCCATTTCAAGGTGGGGTTTCATTTAACAGTGTATTTCTTTATTAAAAACCTGTTTGATTTCCCACCAACATTGATTCACATGCTGAATTCTATTTGGTAGATCAGGATGGGATAATCCACTGTGGGACACAAAACTCCCTCATATCTACACCGTTGAGGGTTTTATGTTGCACTGATACTGCATTAATTGCTGTTGTTGGCAAGAGGTGCATTGCTCTATATCTGCCGCAGACTACCGATGGATTTTAACCCTTTTCTTACGCAAAAGCCCTACATTCCTCATTTCGCATCTCCATCGCCTTCTCCTTCTCCGTCTCCATCTCCCTCCCTCAATCTCTCTCTCCCTCTCTCAATCTCCCTCTCTTTTGATCTTCCGATCTCAACCCTCTCTCGATCTCCCTCTCACTCTCCCTCCTTCTCTCTCGATCTCCCTCTCCCTCGATCTCCTTCTCTTTCGATCTCCCTCTCCCGATCTCAATCCTCTCTCTCGATCTCCCTCTCCCGATCTCAACCCTCTTTCTTGATCTCCCTCTCACTCTCCCTCCCTCTCTCTCGATATCCCTCTCGTTCTATGTAACAGGTCTGGCGGTTGGCAGCCCCTTCGGACTGGATATCAGATCACTTGAACGTTCTGGCCTGAGAAGAATTACTCGTTGTGGTCAGTACCCCACCATCCTGACCCTGAGAAAGAGGACCAAAGTATGACTTTCCCAACTTCAAGAAATATTCCACAAGATCAGTTAGTGCTGGTGCAGATGATGCAGCCTTCGTCGTCATGTCACTAGAGAGCAAAAGTGCGTCGCAAAATGGCTGTGGCATAGATCCCAACGGGATGAATTCTGATATTTGAGATGCCTCACAGGTATGAGGAAGCAAGGGAGGAGGAAAAACAGCGAAACCAACGGGAAGATTTCAGCGACATGGTTGTAGAGGTTTGTTTGGGTGACACAGTTCTGCTCATTTTATTTGCTTGTTGATTTGTTCAGACAAGTCATTAATGAGACGGGATCATTGCAGGTTGAGAAGAAGAGGAAGCGTAAGATGCAGGAAAAGGAAGGGAAATCTAAGAAGAGAGATTTCAAGTTTTAGGAGGTTGATTTTCATGTCCCTAATTTTTGTGTGGGAGGCCTAATTGTGTTGGTTTAACTTACGTTGGAGTCAAATCTTCCCGCCTTGTTGGTTGAGGCTGTTAGTGCATCAGATCAGTTGTAATAGAGGTGTAATGGGTTGTATATAGATGGATCAGATTGGACCTGAAGCCGACCAGTTTAGCAATAAGATATAGATGTGGGTCCAGACCCTGATCCACTGTGTCGTCAGGACCGGCCCATTCACAACCCTTGGTATGTTTTGTTACTTAAATTGTGATAGAGATAATCCTATTCTACCATCTTCTTAAGAATTGAAGATTGAAGAATCCACTTCTGCTTTATTTTTCTCAAGAATTCCTTGTGTTGCTCTATTTGTGGATTATATCTATTTAAGATGTCACAGTCACTACATTGGGCTGGGGGTCTGCAGAGGGCAATCGGGGTCATCAATTACCATAGGCATATGCACATGTTAAGATTCAAGAAAGTCAAGGCCTTGACACTGCTTGATCAGGAAAGTCTCATCCTATAAAGTGCTGTTCTGTTGCTGAAGCATCTATTACATATGATCAGAAAGTCTCCTGTTTACAAGTGATATGAAGGCTTGTTCACATGGTAAAGGTAGGGTCTTAGATAGGATTGAAGATTGAAACCGAACTTGTAAAGCTAACCCCAAATAGCTGGGCCAAGGTTACAATGATGATGGTGTATTCTTTGTAGATTTCTCATATTTGAATCAATTTTCATTTTGCAGGATTTTGTAGCTATGACGTGCACAAGAACAACTGAATTTTCTGACATCAAGAAGAGAAGATATTTGTTTCCTCTGTTGGTATTGTTGCTTATTATGCCTTATTTTTCACCACAGTTTATGGGATATAAATACGTGAATGGGAATATATGAGAATGGCTTTTGTAGAATTTCAATTCTTACTTTGCTATTTTACAGGTGGGAATTGGATTGCTTATACTTCAGCAACTGAGTGGAATCAATGACATTATATTTTAGCAACATCTTTAAAACTGCTGGTAAGTTTAGCTTCTAAAATACCCCTTGAGATGGAACTGAAACCTTGCAATTTACATCATATAATGGTGGCTGAATTCCCTTGGTTCCATAGTCATCTTGGTTCTAGTCAGCTACTATTTAAGAAGCATACTCCAAAGAGAATTGCAATGTTGGGCACATGGGCTAGATGTGTGTCAAGCATGCTTGGATGTTTGTCAAGGACACCATCATTATCGTCATTGTCATCAGCAACATCATCTGCCCGTTTCTTCTATTTCGGTTTGGTTTATTTTCATGGTATCTTGTCAAAAACTCGATAACTGCCCACCTAGCATCAAGTTAAGAACATGAGCCTTGCTCCATTCTGCAATAATTCTGTTTTGCTTGTGGATTTAATGATGATGCAGTCATCTGAATTTTGAAATTTTCTTTTATTGGAACTAATGAATATGATGACCAAATTACAGAGAATATCACAGGTCTGAGCAAAGCAAACCTGTTGTTGTTGCATTTGTACTCAATGATCTTGGTAATTCTTGTGGAATGTTTGAATCCATCTAAAATGAAAGTTTCTATATAAGGTCTTTTTCAATGCTACTACAGTGCTTGAAAAGTCGTTGTTCTTGATTTTGTTAATGTGTTAACTGAAATACTTGGAATGACTGAAGTTGTTTCCACAAACTCCAAAGCAATGATAAAATCTCTTGAAAAATTTTCAGGTGGACATTGTTTTTTCTTGGTAAGCATTCATATTTTGCAAGATTTTGATATGAGAGTTGATATGGTATGTATCTTTATAAACTTCTAGTGATTGGGTGGTAGACTCTCGGGAGTTTCAACACTCGGTTGAGGGTTCGAGTATCCATAGGTGGTGAAAGCCCACTACGGCGTGAGTGTGTGCGTGTGTAAATTTTTTTTTTTTTTTTAAAGCTTCTAGTGCTGTAAATAAATGCCTATGCTTTCTTTTTTTTTATCTTTTTTCTTTTGTTACAGCTAATGCTTATATACTAGGACAACCATCTAACCTGTCAGGTATGTGTTTGACATCTATAAATAAATGGTATTTAACCATCATAATGCTGCTATGATTTCTACAGAGAAAACATTGATGTTTCTCGTTGCACTGAGTTCTGATTCTCTCGAGTTTACTTTAAAACAGTCAGTGCGAGACACTTGGATTGTCTTATTTAGTATTTTATGTTCTGGGTATTCATGGCAGGTGTTTCAACAAAACCTACTTTCAAGCATATACCCAAGGTACTTTCCTTTTTCCTTTTCTCCATGTTTCAGTTAATAAAAATGATATGAGAATCTCTATGGTCTAAAGATGCAAAAAGGCAAAAAAGACTTTTCCAACATATAGCTTTTGGGTAAGAATCTCTAGTTGACGAAGTAGTTGTGTCAAATAGTTGAAGGGTATCTGTTCTTGAAGTTTCTAACTGTGTCTTTCTACTCTTTGATTTTGATTTCAGAAAGGGATGCTTTTCTTTGATGTGGCTCAGTCACTACACCAAAATCGGTGAATTGAAACAGATGAGATTTTGGTTTAGAAATGGTTATAAGCCGTACCTGATTTTAAAACGGTTACAAACGGTCAGGGAATATTTGTTTTGAACTCAAGACTAGCTAAATCAGATTCAACCAAACTGAATCTATTTGATCTTGGTGATGATTTCTGGTATTCCCAAATAGTGTTTGTTTCTTGTATTACATTTAATAAGAACAAGACCCTCTTTCATGAGCATCTCTGACTGACATTGGACATGTCATTGTGAAGATTGTTGTGCATGTTATTTTCTTGACTTTGTGCTATTGATTAAGGAAGAGGACTCAATGCCTATGCCAATCCATACTGACATGTCTATAAACCCATTTTGTAGGTCTTCTTTTTGGACTCGCTGAAAATTTTTCTTTCCCTATATGGCCACGAGTTGCCTGTGCTTTGCATGGATATTTCATCAGATGGAGATTTGATAGTTAGCGGTTCTGCAGACAAAAATTTCTTTTTTCATCCTGTTTTGTTTACTGAAATGGTCCTCTGCATTTTTTAAAGCAGGTGAAGGATTGGGTGTTATTGAGAAAAAAAAAAAAAAAAAAGTGATTCTGCAACGTACTGGAACTAGATCTGTTTGGTTCCTTAGATACATTTTTTCTTCATTGCTTCCTTTCACTTTTTACAATGACTGATCTCCTGAAACTGCTGTAGTTTACAAGTATTTTGCCTTGAAAATTGTTTTTAAGGGAAAAAATGGAAATAGATTCTTTAGGCAAGAAAAGGCTATAGCATACAACTGCCTATAGGTGATTGGTTCTCTTTAAAATTTAGTCCTATTAGGACCTCTATCTGTTACTTATGGTCTGTGAATGTAGAGCAGTATCAAGAGGCATTCCCCTACAGTTTAATATGTTACAAACTAAAAGCATGTTATCAATATCGTGTTTCAGAGGTACAAGGCTTGTCGCCATGACACCATTGTCCTGGCTGGAGCTGAGTATGGAAGTGGAAGCTCTCAAGATTGGGTTGCCAAGGTTCCAATTGTGATTTGCTTGGCTTGGCATTTTGATTACCACATAATGCATGTAACAACTAATTCTCTAAAATTGTTATAATTTTCTGCAATCCAGTTACCACATAAAGTTTGCTTTCACTGCTAATATCCTCACTTTGTTTCTCTTCATTGTTTTTCTCTCTGATTTTGCATTGCAGGTATTTGGCATTAAAACCTTTATGAAAACTTTTTACCATTTAAAGATGCTCATATGAATGATTGGTCTTCAAATTTTGATTATGTCACTTTCTAGTAGTTTATAGGAATGCAATTACAGTGTTTGAGGATGCTTCCTTGTTTCCAATGCTTATCATGTTCATTGTTTTTCATGGATAAACAGAACATTCATAATTCAATTCATTAGCTGAGTTGGAAATCTGTCTTCTGGTTTCCAGGCCTGACATAGCTGAGTTTCATAAAACTCCGTGACTCAGTCCAGCATTTGAGAAATTGTTTTCTTTCTCTGCTGCTTTCAGGCTTTGCTGTTTGGTTTTTCAGCAATTATGCTCTCAGGTTTGGCTAAATTTTCAATTCAAGCTAAAATTAGCTGCCTTTGTTGAATCTTTGATCACTTCCTTGTCAAAGGTTTCTCATCCCTATTCTTAAATGGTTCTTCAACATGAATTAAAGAACTTTGCACTGGTGGGTTACTTTGTTCTCCTTTGTAGGAAATAGATCTTTTCTGCCATTGTAAAATCAGGAATACGCTAATCCAATGAAAGAAATTGAGAACAGAGGAACTTTGGGGGTTTACTTTTATTCTCTGTTTCTTTAATCAATAAATGTGGGAATGACCAAGAGTCAAAAGTACTTTGGGGGTTACTTTGGGGGTTTACGTTTGGATTCTCAATTGAAATGAAGTACAAATATATTTCAGTTTTTCCACCAATTTTTTTTTCCCGGCTCTTAACGGATATGATCAATACTTCTGCACTTTGATTCATAGGGTCATGATGTTGTGTTGATCTCCAACCATCAGACAGAAGCTGAACCAATGATAATTGCCTTGTTGCTTGAGACATCACACCCTCATGTTGCTTTGAGAAGATGGTATGCTACTTTGTTGTTTGTTTTATTCTAGGCCACCGAATGAAAAGACAATCATGATTGTTCTTATTGACTAAATATTAATTGTGCTTTGTACCACAGACCTATGTTGCTAGAGATAGGGTTGTGACAGATCCTGTTTGCAAGCCCTTCAGCATAGGAAGGTGCTCATGAAGCTTAGTGATTTGACTATATTTATTGAACTCTCACAATGTTTATTATTGCACACTGTTTTGTGCCAGAAATCTTGTTTGTGTATACTCAAAGAAGCACATGCATGACATTCTTGAGCTTGCTGAGATGAAAAAGAAAGCCAAAACCCTGAGACTTAAGGAAATGGCTCTGCTTTTAAGGTATATCTGCTTTGTTTAATTCCTTTTATTTTCGATGATACATTTCGAAATACCTTTCAAAAAGATAAGACCTTTAGAAATGTGAAAGATGCAGAAGAGAGATTTGACACACCAATGCTAGTGACATAACAAGAATCTATGCATTTAATTAATTAATTAATTTATTTATTGAGGCCTATATGATTTTTTAAAAGGTGTACTGATATTTCGAACATTGGCTGTAAGGAGTTTGTGAAATGTATCTTTGTTGCCAAGCATATGAGACCGCATGTGGGGGGGCCCTCAGAGTGATCTAGACATTGTTCGGGTCATCCATTTGCAAATTATCAAAACCGTTGATCCTGTCCCTTTATGTCGTGATCCATCGTTTTGCAGCTTGTGGGATTCACCGGTCAGGCAAAAAATCGTGTTGATGGAATCCACTGTTTGGATTATTTATAGCCGTCCATTGTCCAAGAACTTGTGTGGCCAATCTAATAAATTGAATGTCCTAAATTCCACCAGGTCATCTACATGGCGGGGCCCACCTAATGCACGGGTTGGACAAAACATCGAGATGGAGGTCAGATTACTTGGCAAAGAAAAAAGGCGTTAGAGTTCCATCGAAGGTTTTGAGATATTTTCCTTTGGCACCAAGGCTACAGAGGCTATACAGGTGTGCATTCAATGTTAAATATAATTTTAATATTATCCTATATACAGTCCATTGATACATTTGGGCAGAGAACATCACATTATAGAGGTGTTACAAGGTCAGGAGGAGCCCTCTTTCTCTCCTCTTGTTTATCGTTTTTGTTTTTTGGTTATTTTAGTTCATATATGGTGGTTTGTCATTGTAACTATTTTTGGGGCTTTGTCTCTTGCTTTCTTTCTTTTATTTATTTATTTTTTGCCTTAAAAAATTTAAATTGAGAGTCCCTCTCATACGGACACAACGTCCACATCACTGCAGTGGATCATGACGAGCCTGGTGAAGCATCAGGATGTGCAGGCCAAGCTGGTGGAAGAGATCGATCGGGTTGTGGGGGATGGACGAGAAGACATTGAAGAGGAGGATTTGTAGCGGATGTCATATTTGAAGGCAGTGATCATTCTACAAAAGAGTAAGGAATCATTGGATTATAGAAGCCTGGAAATAAAATGTTGTATTGATATTGAAATGTATACTAGAAAAGAAGGAAAAGATCATGTGTGAATCATTCTATTGTCCTTTCTTTTATTTGTGTAATTATTTGGCATATAATACAAGTAGATTACATACCCCACTCTCTCTCATACAATGAACAAAGGGGTTTTAAATCATTCTTAAAATTCCGTCCTAAAATCTGACCGTTGGCAACATTAATAGGCGTTCAAAAACGTTTCTAAAATTGTGCCTGAAATGTGACCGTTGGCACCAGAACGGTTTAAAACCGTTCCTAAAATTCCGTTTCTAAAAATTGAAACGGTACCCAAAACGGTTCTGAACCGTTCCTGTTTTTCTGCGACGCCTCATTTAGGAACGGTTTGAAACCGTTCCTGAAGCATTTAGGAACGGTTTTAAACCGTTCCTAAATGACGATTTTGGTGTAGTATATATATTCAATCTGGGCCTCGTCACTTACCCTGAGGCCCAATCTAACATAAAGCTTTGTCCGTTTAAAGTTGACTTACAAAATGCATAGAAGTGTGACTAAGTTCATCCAAATCACTTAGATTCCCCTAAATGCACTTAAATGAACTTAGACACAGTTAAGATGCATTTTATCAAGTTTGACATACAAAGCTTTGTATTGGATCCAAGCTATTTACATACATACATGTGCATGGGTGAGGGAAATGATTCAAGTACCATGAAACTTCTTTCATTGAATTATTTGTGGGTCCCACTACAATACAATATGTTGATGACATACACTCTGGCGATCAGACGTGTCACCTTCCATTTGGACATGGGACCAAAAATCATACCAATCCATGAGTCAGGTGGGCTAGACAACAAGGAAATGGTAGTGGGGAACACCCACCCTTGATTTCATGGGGCGCCCGGCCACCATGTTGTGTATATGCCATGCAAACCATTCACCTTAAGCATGTGCCCTAGATGAAGGGACTCTGCAGCCATCAAGTCGTTTTGACACTCTTGTGGGCCCCAAAGATCAATGGTGGGTGTCCCCTGAATTGGTTCATACCATGTGGCCCACCTCAATTTTGGATCAGACTGATTTTAGGGACCCTGACCTATTGAACTAGCACACATCTGATTGATGGGTCGGAGTTATCAACATATCATGGTGGGCCCCACACAACATTTTTGCCATAATTTCGGTGAAAAGGTCTGCGTTGAAATAATTTCAACAATTTAACGAGGACATTCATGCATAAGAGAGCCCATCTACACGCCACCCATGTCAACATGGCACACATGTGTGAGACCCAATCCATCAAATGGATGGGTCCAACTATGTAGATGTCCTTATTAAACCTGAACCCATGTTCCCAAAGCGGATTCAAGTCCAAGACTTCAAATTTGGTACCCAGAATTGAACCTGATAGGACCAAAACCTGACTCCTTAAGGCAATTCAGCCAGGTATGGGTACACCAAGACTCGACCTGAACCAGACCCATAAACAGCACCATTGACCACATGTAATTGTTTGGGTAATTACGTACCAGTGGGTTACCTACTAGTTTGTGCAGTCAGCTTCTCAAGCATGACCTTTCATGAGTGTAGCTGTGCTTAGTGATTTTCCTAGCAACTGCCCCTCCATGACCTTAATTTGCCTGCTCACCCATTGGGGTGTGCATGCAATAACTAGGCTATAGGTCAACACTTGGTCAGACTGCGTTGGAAGTGAGTGGTGTCACTTGGGCCCCTACCATGGCCAGTTCCAGGAGCCCAAGTAAAGGAGTAGGCTTGGTGTCTAGTTGGTAGTCGACATAAAACCATGTTCTTCAAAATTCTTTTCTAGTATGTTGATATTATTCTCCATTGATTCGCATCTACAGTTTTCCAATTCATCTACATTTTCCTTTCAGTGAAGAAAGCTTGCTGAAAAGAGAGATTCCAAATTCACAAAGTGTAAATAGAAAGGTAGGGAAACATTCTGCTGTGTGTTTGCCAAACCATGTTAATGGCATACATGTCCAGAAATCCAACTGAGCATAAGCTGGTAATTAAACGCTGATCCAATGTCCTTAAGCCCCTAAATTTTCCCATAAAATTTAAATTGCTAAACTTTTTCTTTTTTAACCATCCATTTGATGGCCCCCAATTGGGCATATATGATTGTCCACTCAGCGTGATTTTTAAGCTGTGCTCCACCCACAATGGTAGGGCTCACAATGCAGACAATCTGGATTGGGTGTGCTGGTAGATAGGTGACAGCCAATTAACATGGTGTAGCAAACACAGACAAGAGCCTGACTGTTGGTGGAGAAGAAAGATTTCCGGTGGATTTTTTCTTCCAAAATTAATTCTTGGATTATTGATTCTGGAGAAGAAAGATTTCCGGTGGATTTTTTCTTCCAAATTTAATTCTTGGTGGAGAAGAAAGATTACCTCAATTCATCTTCTAAAATTAATTCTTGGATTATTGATTCTGGAGCCACTGATCATATGGCCAATAGTCCTTCATCTGTGCATAATTTTATTCCTAAGTCTGATAAGAATGATGTTTCCGTTGCTAATGGGATTACAGTTCCTGTATTAGGGAGTGGAAAAATTAACTTTTTTTTCAAACAGTCCCACTTCTGATGCCCTTGTTGTTCCGTCTTTTCCAGTCTAACTCCTTTCTGTTGGACTAAATACTAATTCTTTGAATTGTGATGCCCTTGTTGTTCCGTCTTTTCCAGTCCAACTCCTTTCTATTGGGAAAATTACTAATTCTTTGAATTGTGATGCTATTTTCTCTCCTACTTCTGTCATCTTTCAGGATCGAGTGTCGAAGAGGACGATTGGTGAAGGAACTTATTCACATGGATTGTACTTGCTAAATCTCGCTGATAAGGCATGTTATACCAGCGGCTTGGTGGAAAGTTACATCTTACATAAACGACTTGGACATCCTTCCAATCATGTCTTGACGAGACTTTTTCCGTCTATTTCGATTAAATCTAGTGTGTGTGATGTCTGTCAATTTTCTAAACAAACTCGTTTACCATTCATTAGTTCTTTGTCTACGTCTGTTGAGTCTTTTAACCGATTCATTCTGATTTATGGGGTCCTCGCTCCAATTGATTCATATGATGGATATAAATATTTTTTGTTATTTATTGATGATCGATCTCGTGCTACATGGTTATACTTGCTAAAATCAAAGACTGAGGTGTTGTCTGTTTTCAAAGATTTTCATAATATGGTGATTACTCAATTCAATGCCAAAGTTAAGATTTTTAGGTCTGACAATGGTACAGAATATACCAAAGGACCTTTCTCTGAATATATTTGCAGTCAAGGTATTATTCACCAAACTAGTTGTGTGGGAACACCACAACAAAATGGGGTGGTAGAGAGAAAAAACCGGCACATTTTAGAGACCGCAAGAGCTCTCATGTTTCAAATGAATGTTCCAAAAAGATATTGGTCCCATGGAGTTTTGACTGCAACATATTTAATTAATCGACTTCCTAGTCGTGTAATCAATTTTCAGTCACCATTGGAAGTCTTGAAGAATCGGAAGCCTGACATATCCCATTTGCGGGTATTTGGTTGTGTCTGTTATGTGCACCAACAAGCTATCCATCGTGATAAGTTGGATGCTCGATCAAATCGGTGTGCATTTTTTGGGTATTCTTCCACAAAGAAAGGGTACATATGCTACGACTTGGCATCTACAAAGATTTTTATTTCTCGTGATGTACGCTTTGTTGAATCTGAATCTTATTTCCAAGCACAAAGTGATTACAGGAATCGGTCCCAGGGGGAGTACTTGTATGATTTGGTACCACTTCCAACAGTAACTGATGATGTCATTGCCCGAGCTATACATCCAGAAAATGAAGCAACTCCTACAGTTGAAACAACGGTATCTCAAATAGCAGCACCTCCAACTCAACGGAGATCAAGTAGAGAGACTCATCCTCCGGAAAGAATGAAAGATTTTTTTTACTTACCATGCTGTTTCTTATCCTATGCAGGCTTATTTGACATATGATAATGTTACTCAGTCTCATTCTCGCTTTCTTGAGTGCAGTATCTAGTGATCAAGAACCAAAGACTTTTCGAGAAGCTAATTCCAATCCAGATTGAAAAAATGCTATTAAAGAAGAATTACATGCATTTGATGAGAATAAAATATGGGATATTGTTAAATTACCTCTAGAAAAGAAAACAGTTGGGTGTCATTGGATATATAAAATAAAATATAAGAGCGATAAAACCATGGAACGACATAAGGCGAGACTGGTTGCTAAAGGATTTACTCAAACTTATGGAGAAGATTATAAAGAGACATTTGCACCCGTTGCGAAGATGAACACATTTCGAGTTCTTATATCCTTGGCAGTTAATCAAGATTGGAAATTATTCCAAATGGATGTAAAAAATGCGTTCCTGCATGGTGACATAGAAGAAGAAATTTATATGAGCGTACCACCTGGTCATCCACAAGAATCTAAACTTGGTTTAGTGTGCAAACTAAAAAAGGCTATATATGGGCTTAAACAGTCACCACGAGCTTGGTATGCTAAGCTCAGTTCTGTCCTCATGATTAATGGCCTACAAAGGAGTGCTGCAGATCCTTCTCTATTTGTTAAAAAGGGTATTTCAGGTACCATTATTGTTCTGGTGTATGTTGATGATATAGTGATTACAGGTGATAATCAAGATGAAATATCAAAGCTCAAGACTCTCTTACACAAGCAATTTGCTATCAAAGACTTGGGAGTTTTAAAGTATTTTCTTGGATTAGAAATTGCCTACTCAAAAAAGGGCATATTTCTTAATCAACGAAAATATGTGTTGGACCTGTTACAAGAAACTGGAAAATTGGGAGTAAGACCGTCAGACACTCCTACTGACAGTGGCGGTAAGCTTGGTGATGATGGTGAATTATTTTCTGATATTGGTCAATTTCAAAGATTAGTTGGAAGACTAATTTATTTAACTATTACTCGGCCAGATATCTCATATGCAGTTAGTTTGGTCAGTAGATTTATGCATGCACCAAGAGTTAATCATATGAACGCTGTTAACAGAATCTTGCAGTATTTGAAGAGTTCTCCAGGAAGAGGTATATGGATGCGTAAAAATGGACACAGTTCCATTACTGCTTATACTGATGCTGATTGGGCTGGGTGTCCAGTTGATCGAAGATCTACAACAGGGTATTGTACATTTGTTGGAGGTAACCTGGTAACATGGAAGAGTAAGAAACAGAATGTTGTTGCGCGATCAAGTGCAGAAGCAGAATATCGAGCAATGGCTTCGACCACTAATGAAGTTATTTGGCTCTGGGCCTTATTGCAGGATTTGGGTTTTGGTTCATCCCAACCAACAGAAATATTCTGTGACAATCAGGCTGCAATGCGCATTGCTTCAAATCCAGTTTTTCATGAGCGGACTAAACATATTGAGGTGGATTGTCACTTCGTTCGAGAAAATGTATAAGCCAATGTTTTTCGTCTTTTTTTTGTTCGTGGCGACCAACAGTTAGCGGATATTTTCACTAAGGGACTACCTGCTGCCAAGTTTCAAGAGATATTGTCCAAGTTGGGCTCTATCAATATTTTCGCACCAACTTGAGGGGGAGTGTTGGTGGAGAAGAAAGATTTCCGGTGGATTTTTTCTATCTATGGATTGATTTGATTCTGCAGTTATAGTTTTGCTAAAAAAGGTTGCTCCATTGTCATTATAAATTATGGCTGTAATCTCCATTGTCACCATGAATAAGAATATCTCCCATCCTCTTCTCCCGTGCACGTAGGATCGCTACACTGGCGGCCGAAGCACGTAAATCTATGTGTGTTTTGTTCTTCCTATATAATTTCTTCTTTGCTATACTGACCATATAGTTTAATGTATTTCAAAGCAAATAGCTAGTATAGGGAAATGAAATGCAATGTGTCATTAAAGAAGATGAACAATCTTTCTTTTGTAAATAAACATATTTTCAACCTTGTGGTTGGATGAATTATGCAAATGGTACTGATCCAATACCTCTCAAGGCATGGGAAGTACCAAGCATCCATGTTATTATTGCTAGGGGTGGCAATGGCTCAAGTCATCCCGTAACCAGCCCACCTCACTTCTAAGGCAGGTTTTGGTAAAGCTAAATGGGTAGTCGGTAAGGTTCGTTTCAGAAAATGTGACCCATTTAAGTAAATGGGTTCGGCTTGAGTTAAACCCTACCCAACCTGACTTGCCGATATAATTATCACTGGGCTAGGCTAGATGATCCAGCCCGACCCGACCCAAAACATGAAATACATTAATAGAAGTATACACATGCACATAACAATTAGACAGATGCACGTAATGTATGTGTGTTTGTATATATCCAGTAATTGGATGAGGCTGTCATACTTTTAGCTCCATATTCCATTTTGAAACCAAAGTGTTTATTACACAATGATTATGTCTGGAAATATCATGGAATTTTGACCGTCCAATCCTACGTTTGGGATCAAATTCTCCCATTGGGAAAAGCACATTAAGTGAAACCTGCATTCGGTGGACCATGGAATTGTAATCAATGGACCAGATTTCACAACTGATGCTGGTCAAATATATGCATACATAGATCGAGTGTCACATGTAAAGGGCGCATATGGCTGATGGGGTGGATAAAACACATACATCAATGTGGGCCATATGTGGACCTCAGATTCCACCAGAAATCCAGCCGTATCTCCTGTTGGGACCGGATGATATGATAGGTGGATTAATCCAATCCTTCCCATTGATTCCAAACGCAGGATGAAATTTACATTGGACCAACTGCAATTCCATACCACCTAATCCCAAGTTCCAAACAGGCCATGGTTCAGGTAAGTGGTTCGAGGGCATGAATTCTTGGCTTGTTTAGTAAAATGGGTAGGGCTTTGGGCTGACCTTGACAAGATCTGAACCATTCATTTGATGACCAAACAGTAAATGAGTCATAGTAAAATGATCATACTGTTTGGAGCCTGGACAATGACAACCCTTTAATAGGTGGGATACAAATGGACAGGAAAAGACCGAAGCCTGCAATGACTAATTTCAGACCGTAGATGGTGTGCCCTTGCTTTGGTTGAAGGAAGATCAAACATGGGCCCCACGTGAATTCATCCATGTAAGGATGCATATACAGAAAAGGAAAAAAGGATTTTACCTGTAACGGCGAGAGTAAAAAGGGCAGGAGTCGGAAGGGAAAGAGGAGAAAGTGCGAGTATAGGATATGCGAGGATTTTAGAAGGATTCTCGCTTTCCACTTAGGCAAGTCGCGCGAGTGAGATTTCAGGGGGCATCGCCGCACACGTGACGCACGTGACGTACTCATGCGAGATCCTGATGGCCGATTGCAGTCAGCGGGTGAGCCGCGAGTTCCTTTTGCCTCAGCATCCATCACAGGCCCATGATGGATGATTCGATGATCGAACCCCTCTAGGCGGTAGAATAAGACGGGGATTGCCTGCTGACGCTGACGGTAGCGAGGCTGATAGTGCTTTTCGGGTCCCACCACGATGTATGTATTTGATCCATGACGTTCATTTATTTTTCCATATCATTGTACAGCATGAGCTAAAAAAATGAGGCAGATCAAAATCTTAGGTATTAATTGTCTGTTTGTTTTTCTATATTTTCATTTATTTTATCTGCTTTTATATATATATATATATATATATATATATATATATATATATATATATATATATATATATATATATGGTTGTGCTAAACTTGACCTATGATTCATTAAAACAAAACAAGGAATAGCTTGGCTAGGTACAGGTACTAGCCAGGCCGGGGGTTAAAAAAACTTGTCTGATAGAAATCAAGAGGTAATTTTTCTACTGGAGATATCTGTTTCGAATCTATAGAATATTGGTGTTGACGCTGGACTCTA
Organism: Magnolia changhungtana; assembly: GCA_030180095.1. NCBI lineage: Eukaryota > Viridiplantae > Streptophyta > Magnoliopsida > Magnoliales > Magnoliaceae > Magnolia > Magnolia changhungtana. The sequence goes on along the minus strand of JASAUF010000045.1, from coordinate 2,847,352 downwards.
ATTCAACACTCAGGTGAGCTATATAATTGGAAACAATTGAAACGGGGAGTATCACCGTTAAAAAGTCTTCCAAATTGCATGTTGGGTTCAGCGTTACGTGCCTATGCCATCCAATCCACTCATTTGGCACAACAATATGATGAATTAATTTCCTAGAAATCAGGACATTCCAATACCAACAGGCCACACCATGTGAATTTAGAGTTTCAGGAATTCCTATGGTGTGGTCCACCTACGTCTTGAATTGGGCTGATTCACAAGTTCAACGGGGAAAATGCGATTGTGCACCTAATGGATGGGGGTGGGTTTATTCCACGTTTGTCCCCATGCAGCCCTTAGTTAGCACAAGTCAGACTGCAGATTGTCCGGACCCAACTTCAATCGAATTCAGATTTTCTTGACGTTAAGTAAAAATTTAAAATAAATAAAGAAAAAAAAATGAAAAAGAAAAAAAGGAAAGAAAAGTTTCCTACCCCTCCATCGCAATCATGGGCTATAAACTTCGTATTTGTATAATAATTAGAAACATCCGTCGCAAGTGCTCCTCACTAACTGATCACATATCAAAAATGATTAGAACTTTTAGTGTTGGTTTTTTTTTTTTTTCACCGGAAGTAGTTTTGGGGGAATATTTTTAAGTTATGCCTTATCCAGAGTGGGGCGTGCATTTTCAACAGTCTAGGTTGTCTGCACATACAATGAGTAGAGTCCATGGATGCATGAGCGCGTACTATCCACCATGCCCAAGGGACAGTATGATTTTGATCCTCTAATTTCAATAATCAAAGTTAATCGCAAGCAGATTAACTCCAAGTAGGGTAAATGAAGAGCTAGCAAGAAATTTGGGTCTGTATGGTTTTCTAATTTCATTTCCAAGTACTTGCTTAAACCTGAATTACTATAGCTCAGAAATCAAGCATAAGATACAATTGCAAAGAACTATCATTTTTATAGTGATTTTTATGTAGAAATAATTAATATAACAAAATCATGTTGTTAAATGTAAGTGATATCACCACACATTTACATGAGTAAATAATTTTATTACCTATTTATGGTTCTGGTTAGAAAATCAAGATGGCCAAAATCTCCCTCCCTTATTATTTTTATTATTTTAACATTAATTGAGCGTCCGTGCCGTTACCCAGACTTATTATTACGAACCGTGATAACGTGCATTCAAACTGTATTAGCATGTGGAGACTCAAATATGGACTGGGTGCTTCCCTGTGCTGCAAGTGGCTCTAACTTCAAATCCCAACCGTCCAAATCGTGGGACCCTCTATAGATTGTTTATACCAAGGATATCAGATTCATTAGACAATTCTATCTTGACTTCGGTTCTACTTCTTTTCTAATCCATTCCATCCAAGTACCAAGGCCATAGAACAAGTCCTAATCTAGTGCACATCACTTAGATGGTCACATGACTTGATGATCCACGACCCATTCCGTTCGATTGGTGTTTCCAACCATGGATGGAACACCATCTTCAAATCAAACGGTTTGGACAGTTGTATCCCTCCAATTGGTGCATCTGATCCCGTTAGATACTGACCATTGGCTATTGCCAATGCTCTCTTCTACCATCCATTTCTAGGTCGCTCATCAAATGGTCAAGATGGCATTTCCAATCCCCATTCATAACCAGTAGGACCATATTAAAGGTGTAGATCACTGACCCAGTGGGCCCCACTTGCACAAACTGAAAACCTGAGTATAATGTGCACATCCTCACTGACTTCCACAAGAATCCATTCTATAAAAACATCTCTGATCACAAGACAACGTTTCAATGGAGACAAGAACTCACCTTTGAAAGAATCGTCCCAATCTGAGAAAATCCAAGAACACAAAAGACTTGAAATAGTACTTGAATTGAGAAATCCTCTAACACAAGAACTCCAGACATCAGTCCTGAAAAACGTATCAAACCCATGGAAAAATCCGATTATAAAATCAGCGAATTGCCCGAAGCTGTTCTTCATCACATACTCTCTTTGATGCTGATGAAATCAGCAACGAGAACAAGCATTATTTCAAGAAGATGGAGAGATCATTGGAAATACTTTTCCGCCTATACCAAAACTCTAGACTTCGGCGAGGAATTTGCTAGTGTTCAAACTGATGAAGAATTCACGACCACCGTCGATCGGTATATACAGCAACATAAAGGAAACAAGATAGAAACATTCCGACTCTTTTTTGAGCCGGGAAATCAGTATCGGTCCGATACCGAGAAATGGATCGAATTCGCAGCCATGAGCGGAGTTACGGAGCTTGATCTCAACTTCCGTCATTACAATGAATACTATATTGGTTTTCCTGAAGCTTCTGTCCCCTGTAAGCCCTTTAACTTGCCTCATTGCCTCTTTATCTGCGATTCTTTAATCCATCTGAATTTGGCTCTCTGCGATTTCAACTGTCCATTGAATTTCAATGGTTTACAAGCTCTGAAAACGCTCCATCTTCGACGGGTTCATCTAACAAGTGAGATGCTTGAGAGTGTTGTTTCGAATTGCGTGCTTCTTGAGGAATTGAATTTAAGGGAGTGTTTTAGTCTGGACTACATCAAGGTTTCTGGTCCCAATCTGCGGCTGAAGATTTTGATCGTAGTAGCTCGCGGGTCCCCTAAGATTGAGATTTAATTTCTTTCATTACTGTGGTGCTCTTTTCCATGGACCTTCGTTCTCGAACTTTTCACAGTTGGTGGATGTGATTTTAAATTCAACAGGCTATCAATACAAGGAACCAGAGCATGATTATATACAGATTTTGAAAGAACTGGCTCATGTTAAGGTTCTAACCGTATGCGACGAGCCTCTTAAGGTATGTTTTCATCCCCTACTCATGGCTACTTGCTGGATTACCAACATCAGATCCGGACAGTTCATCAGGTGGGGGCCAATTTTTTGTACGTTGTGGCCCAAAAATCAGGTCAATCAGGATCCCAGATGGGCCACCCGTTGATCTAGATCTTCTGAGCTCTTGCTTTCCTCTATGTATGTCTTAAAATTTTCCCAAACTGGGTCTGTTGATGGCATCGACAGACCACTCGAACTCATATATGATTTTGTGGTAGGAGAAGGTACTTTAGCCAACCAACCCCACTATGTTGGGTTGCCCACGCTGTATTTGCGAGATTTGATCAGATTAACGGTCAAAAGTTGATTTTATTTTCATTTTTGATTGTAAATAGTAAGTTTTAGTTTGATCATAACTTTTGATCACTTGAGTTTTAGGAGTGGTGCCCAACATGAAAATGACTTTTAAAAAATTAGGAGAATAACGTGGTTACACACTATTTTTAGCCAAAACTTACTTTTTTAACACATAAATTGAGAAATTTATAACATCAATGTGAGACCCATCGAGATCTATGTTATGTATCTACACCGCTCATCTGTTATGCCAGCCGAATTTATGACATGAGCAAAAAAATGAGGCAGATCCAAGGCTCAAGTGGACCACACCACAAGAAACAATAGAAATCGAACACCTACCATTAAAAACTTCTTGGGGCCTTTAAAAGTTTTGGATCAAGCTAATGTTTGTGTTTTCCCCTTATCCATGTCTATGCGACCCTATGAATGGGTTAGATGATGATAAAACCTAAATGTGGGCCAGTGAAGAAAATAACTTTCAATGATATACAAATTAAGGGCACTGTTTCCTTTCGTGTGGGCCATTTAAGTGTTGAATCTGTCTCATTTTTTGATTCATGCTCCAAAATGTTCTAATAAAATAGATGGACAATGCGGATATATCATATGCATTACGGTGGGGTCCACATACTTAAGTCAACACTTTTGTTTTGATTTTTGAGGTGAAATTACTATCATGTTTTCAAACAAGGTGAAAAAGTAATAATTACTTATTTACCATGATTTACATGTATTATGAAAAATCAAACAAGTCCTAATGGACCAAAAATAAGATAGATCCAAGGGTCAAGTGGACCACACCATAGGAAGAAGCGGTGCTAAGGACACCCACCATTGAAACCTTCTTACGGACCACTGTCGTTTATTTTCCATACAACCTGTTGATATATTCATGTACGCCTGGATCAAGTGAAAAAACAAGTATCATCTTGATCCAAAACTTATGTGGTCCTTAAGAATTTTTCAACGGTAGGAATTTAATCCCTACTGTGTAGTCTATTTAAGCATCGGATATTCTCTTATTTATTTATTTATTTTTTTAACAGCTTAAAATGATATGAAAAAAATGGATGGACGGTGTAGATAAAATTCATACATCACGGTGGCCCATCAGTGGCCTTCGGAGCCTCCGCCTATCTCAAACTCCAAACAGGTGGTGACAGTTAGAGGTGTACACAAGTCCAGCTGAGCCGAGCTTTGCCCAGCTCGCGCATGACTCGGACTGATCGAGTCTCAGCTCGTGCTTGGCTCGGCTCGGCCTTTGAGCACGGAATAATAGCTCGTGCTCAGCTCGGCCAAGTTTAAGTTCGAGTCTTCGAGCCTGTTTCAAGTTCGATTTTAGGTAAATTTTCTATGAAATGTTGTGTCAAATACTCACAACTAACATGATATTAAGAGAAAATACAATGCACAAGCTAACATAGGAAGATGTTATAACCTACCTAATATTGATATAGCTAGTTGAAACAATAAAATATAGATTTCTTTAATAATAAAATACGCCCAAATCATACAGATTTCTTTAATATAAATCATACAACAAAAAGGCAGGGGCTTATCAGACTGGCTTGTTGCAAAAGTGGCAGGGGCGATCGGACTGACGAGCTGCAGTGGCAGGGCCATAGGGGTTACCAGACTGGCGAGCTGCAGTGGCAAGGGCGGCCATGCGGCGGTGCGGGTAAGGGAGGAGGAGGGAGAGAGACGAGTAGAGAGGGCCGTGTGGGTAAGGGAGGAGGAGGGAGAGAGACGAGTAGAGAGGGGTCGTGCGGGTAAGGGAGGATGACGAAGAGAGTAGAGAGGGAGAGAGAGAGAGAGAGAGAGAGAGAGAGAGAGAGAGAGAGAGAGAGAGGAGCTTCATCGGCCGAGAGAGGGGGAGGAAGAGAGGGTTATGGTCTATCATTCGTGCGGGCACTTAGGCAGGATGTTTTTTTAAAACGAGTAGGGCAGGGTTTTTTTTTTTTTTTTTTTTTTTTTTTTTTTTGAAGGGTGTATACACCCTGTACCGACTTGAGTCGAGTTCAAGCAGTATTCGAGTCGAGTTGAGTTGAGTTGGGGCAAGATCAAACTCGGCTCAAACTCAGTTTCGATCCGAGTCAAGTCGAGCTTTTTCGAGTCGAGTTTAGCGAGCTACCGAGCTAACTCTGCTTATGTACAACTCTAGTGGCAGTACCAAATCCATGCGTAAATCAGAACCAAAAAGACGGAAGCAAATTGGTTGGTGTACCTCACACTAGTTATATAGCAAGTTCTGTGGGTCTGATCATAAGGTATTTGTTATATCCAAACCATCCATCCATTTGACGAGCTCTTCTTAAGGCTTGAGACGAAAAATAAGACAAATCTAACCATTAAGTGGACCACACTATGGGCATGTTTGATTTTCCGGTGAATCGGTAAATACCGTGTAAAAAAGTAATAATTATTTCCCAATGCATTTACAGCATACTTGATTTGACTGCTTACTTTTTGACATGAAAACCAAGAATATTACAAAATATCTATAGGTCCCACTGTGATGCATTTCGCTTATCCACACCGTTCATCCATTATTCCAGTTGAATTTATAGCATAAGTAAAAAATTGAGGCATATCCAGTACTCAAGTGGACCACGTCATACAAAAAAGGGAATTGAATACTTACCGTTAAAATCTTTGTAGGGCCACTGTTTCTTTTGGCGTGGGCCACTTGAGTGTTGGATCCGTTTCTTTTTTTTGTCTCATGCTTCAAAATATTGTAATAAAACAGATGGACGGAATGGATATATCATACGCATTACCTTGTAGTTCAAAAAATCAATTTCACAGCCCAAATTCGTATGAATTTTCAAACACGGTGGAATCGTAATAATTACTATTTACCGTGTATTTTCCATTGCTTTGAAAAAACAGACAGCCCTAAAAAAAAAAAAAAAAAAAAAAAAAAAAAAGCGGGGGATTGAACATCTATCATTGAAACTCTTTTCAGGATCACAAAAGTTTTGGATGAATATGAAAAAAAAAAATTTCCTCTTTATTAAGGTCTTTGTGACCTTATGAACAGAATGATGGAAAATTAACGTTACGGTGGGCTACAAATTTTTTAACGGTAAAAATTCTTATCTCCACTACTATTTGTGGTGTGGTTCAGATGATCTTTGTAATGATTCATTGTTTGGATAATGCTCTAAAATTATCTCTAAAAATTGATGAACGGTGTAGATATGATAAATACATCACTGTGGAGCCCATGTAACTTTGATCTCCTTTGGACCGTTCGTACAACTCGGAGCTGGGGGAGCTTCGCAGGACACGTAGCAACAGCAGCTATATAGCTGGTGTGTGATACACCAGCCAATCCGCTTCCCAAAAAGACGTTCCTAAATGGACGCGGTTTGGCCAGTAACCCCAGCACCAGCCAGCCAGCTGATGTCAAAGCTCCGTGGCCCCACCAAGATGTATGTGTTTTATCCACGCCGTTCATCTATTTTTCCATCTCATTTTAGGCAGTAGCTCAACTACGCAGATACAGATCTCAGGTGAACCACGCCACAGGAAACAGTGAGAGTTGAGCATTCCTCGTGTTGGGATCATGCCCTAAATGAGCTGGGAAAAAAATGGACGGACGGTATGTATAAGCGACATTCATGGTGGGGCAGGAGAGCTTTTCCAGCACTGACCAGTGCCGGGCTAGGTAGTGGCGTAAGCAGTGTAATTACACTCACCCAGAGTTCAAATTACATACGCAGGTGGTCTCCGTGCCAAACTGGCACACGTACGAAGTATCAATGCTACATGTAAGGAGAGGCACACCTTTTACATGTGTTGGCGTAGAAATCAGGTCAGTATATCAATTGGGCCTTATACGTACTAAAAATGGACGGTCGAAAACAGACTGGACAGACGTTTCACTTTTTGTAGCCTTCAGATCAGAGAGCTGACCTATTTTTGGCTTACGCCATCCACGTGGTGCAGACTATCTGATAAGAGGCTTTGATCTGCTACACGTGTGCGTAATTGGCACGTGGGAGTCATGAGTTCCTTGCAAACCGCACTAGCCTAGAACCCTGTGTTAGGTCAGCACCATTGGCCACGCCTGGCCCAGCCCATTGAGGGTTCCAGGACGCGGTTTGGTTAGTGACCCCAACACCAGCCAGCTAGATGATGTCAAAGCTCCGTGGGCACCACCATGACGTATCTGTTTTATCCACGCCGTCCATCCATTTTTCCAGCTCATTTTAGGATATGAGCCCCAAAATGGACCACACCACAGGAAAGAGTGGAGATTGAACGGTAAGCTTACCGTTGAAAACTTTTAGGGCCCACAGACGTTTTGGATCAAACTGATATTTGTGCTTTCCCATCATCCAGGTTTGTGTACCTTATCAACAGATTGGACGGCAAATAAACACTACAGCAGGCTCTAGGAAGTTTTTATTGGTGGACATTCAGTCAACATTGTTTTCCTGAGGTGTGGTCCACCTGAGACTTGAATCTGCCTCATTTTTGGGCTAATGCCTAAAATGAGCTGAAAAAAATGGCTGGACAGTGTGGATAAAACAGATACATCACAGTGGGGCCCACAGAGCTTTGACACCAGCTAGCTGGATGGTGTTGGAACAGCCCAGATGTTGTACAAAAGTGGTTGACCCAAGCTCAAGCTCAGGGCCTTTATAATTATTATGGGCCAGGCTCAGGCCTGTTTCTTTTTGCAAGGGCCGGGCTAGGGCCCACTTTACTTTTGGGCCAGCTTGGACAGGGTCCATTAACAACTGCCCCAATGATTTCTAGGCAAGGCAGACCACTGATCATCTTTCAGTCACTCTATGTGTGGCCTGAGTGGGAAGGTATACAATCACGTCCGACCATCAGATAGGAGGGGTCCACTCCACCGTTGATTGCCCATGGCCCCAATAGAAGTTCAAAATCCTCCAAAAAAGTGCCTGCCAAATAGGCAGTAAGATTAAGCTTTACTGTTCCAGCCATTTTTGTATTGCATGCCGTTGATTGTATGGCTACGATCATCCAATCAAGGTTTCTCTTGGGTCATTTCCAACCGACAGCCTATTTAATCATAGGTGGGCCTACTTGGGCCCCGCGTAGGAATTTCCACGGACACAAGGTATAAAGAATTCGGTCTAGAAGCAGTAGCTTGAAAAATAGAAAATAGCAGCAACCTATTCCATCAACAAGGTATAAAGAATTCGGTCTAGAAGCAGTAGCTTGAAAAATAGAAAATAGCAGCAACCTATTCCATCAATATAAATACTGTGCAAGGAAACTGCAATTTGGTCTAATGTACTAATTGTCACAATCCTATATGATAGTGCATCCAAACACAACCTAAACTAATTTCATACCCTACTCATATATCCGTGTGTAATAACAAGTTTATATGTTGTACTTGGGTCACATCAATCTAATGATGGTCCATTTCAGTATCATGAAAAAGATCATGGTGGACCAATGTGATCAATGGTTTAGATTATCTGACTGTTAGATATTTAGATTGAGTATACCAGTGGGCCCCACAGCAGTTGTGATTGGTGCAAATGCATATGGGGTGGAATATGTGGAGACTCGAGGAAGAAGTTGTGATGATTTAAACTACTCCAGGCTCCTTGTCTTATGTTTGGTACCTTGTCTTATGTTTGGTCCTTGAAAGGGTGTAAGTTGCTAATGTAGCCTGCAGCTCCTTTGGATTAAGGAGGTTCTAGATGGGTGATCCAAAATCCAACAAGTTCAAATGCAACTAGGTGCATAGGAAAGTTTCCATACACAGATCGCACTAGATCGTTTCTCTTGCTTAAATGAAAAGCTGAGATTTTCCCCAAAAGAGGAAATGGCCAATGGTTTCATGCAGTTATTGTGATTTGCTGTTTATATAGGATTCCAGTTTTGTGTACTTGATGTATTTTAATCACAGATGAAGCTTGGAGTCCATTTAGATATCTGCTCCAAAAAGCCATCTTCTCCTAAAATGCCGCTACTGTTGTGGAAACTAAGGAAACAAAATAAATAAATAAATAATAAAAACTAAAGCTTTGGATATGCTTCACTTTTGGGCTCATGGCCTAAAATGAGCTGGCAACAGCATGGATAAAACAAATACATCACAGTGGGTCGCACAGAGTCCTACCACCACAGAGGTGGTCACCACGCAATCTTGCATCTATGCATATGTAGTTTTGCACTATTTCAAAAAATTGAACTGACTTGGATAACAATTTTTTTTTTTTTTTTTGGGTGATGTTAGATTGTATTGCAGGATAAAATGATTGATCTATGCATCGATAATGGATATTGCAATAAGAATCAAATCTGAATTGCATACTTGAATGGCAATAAATTGTTTGAATGTGAATAGATAAATTGATATTCCAGAGACTACATGTCTTTCAACTCTCCTACTCACTAACTACAAGAACCTTAAGTGAATTGCTAAGATGAAAACATACTCCTGCATTATCCACCACAACCAGTTGTCGAGACAGGACGCATGGACTATCTGTAGATTGAAAAGAGGAGATACAAACCCAATCTGTCGAATGACCCATGACACCCAAATGATTCAAAATTGGCAACGTACCCCATCATGTTTTTCTATGGTAGTTCAATTTTAGGTGTGATCGCTGCGTCCATGCCATATTTGAGTATTATAGCAAATAACTCCGCCAGTCTATGCATATGAAAATGATACTTCCGCATGAGAAGAGGCTCTTGGGAAAGCTAGGATATCCTTAGAGACCTCTGAAAATACTCCAGACCATTTCTTAATCATCTTAAACTCGTGTTCGTTGCTGGCATAGATGGTCATTTTGTCTAAAACCATAGCATTCTTCAACAAAAATTTCACTAGCATGCCTTGTCTCATTGACCTTCTAAGAATACGATCCACTGACCAAGCTTTCTGCTTCTTGTATTTATCTCCCCCACACGATGAAGCCAAATATCTTGATTGTCTTGAGGCAATGTTCAAGACAAGGAAGATTGGACTCTTGTGATGCCAAGTACTCTACTCCATGAAAATAATATTTCGCCATAAAATATTCAAAAGTTTCATCCCACTGAAAAATCAGAGAATTACCCATAAGATCATGTGATATGAAAAAGGAGCTTGAAAGTTGAATGTAAATGAATATCATAAAGATATAAGGGATAAAAGTAGAATGAAGTTATGTGGTACTCACATTGAGATAGAAAGTGGGAATTATCTTTATAATGAGAGTCTCAAGATAAGGGGAACTCCTCAACAAACCTACAATCCCAGGAAGATCCCATTTTCTCAATCCTGTCTCTAGTATCAGACAATTGCAGCTAAAGATGGGAGCAGGAAACCTTATCAACTCCCATATTGACAACACCTTCTCAAAATAAAGCAAAGTTAGAACTAGAAAAAAGGACATAATATAAATGTTATAAATCTGATTGTCCTCTCTAGATAAAATAATAAAAAGAGAAAGCGACATATAAGTGATAAGTATGTGCGATTTAGCAATATGTTTGTGAAATGATAAAATGAAATATGTAATTTTCTATGGTCTAAATATGATATGTTACTGTTTATTGGATTCAATTCAGCAATCTCATGTTGGCTATGCAAGATTTCTCTCAAAGAAGAAGATTAGAATCATCTTTCGCAAAATCTGAGAGGTCCCTTCTTCTTGAGAAAGACATGACAGAGCATGGATGGTCAGGATCATTTTTTTCTTTCATGGCCTTTAACTACTCTTTTTATGTCGATTGTCGTTTCCATCCTTGGACTTGCTAGATCTGGTTCGGATTGACCAAATCTTCCAAGGTACAGTCCTTGCAACAATTTTCTTCCATTACATCTAGTAAGTTATGATGGGGGAACTCTCAGAGGAATTTCTGTTGATGGGTGGACCAGGATTATGTTCCTCAAGTCTACTTATGACAGCCTATTCTTAGAGAGGCCACCAAATGACATAAAAGAGGAGTTCTCTGCTTTTGGGTTTATAAATTCAAGTTCCCCAAAGGCTGGTTTGATTTTCCAATTTCCTATGTAATGCAAAGTAAATGAGTCATCATATCATTTCTAGGTGTTTGTTTAAACAGGAATTATGACTAATAAATCGAGAGTCAAATACAGTTGTAAAGGAAAGAGGTAAAGTAAATTGAATCATTGCATTTTCACATTATAAAACTACCATTTTTATAGTGATTTCTAGGTGAAATGAACAATGTAGAAAAATCATCATTGTAGACAAATGCAAGTGATGTGAACGCACGATTACAAGAGTAAATAATAATTACCAATTTACAACCATTTACTGTTGTAATTGGAAAACCAAACAGGCTCTAAGGCCTAGACTTACGTACTTCTCAACAAATTTAGTTTGATCAGGACTCAAACCACACATTCTATCAATCGTGCATAAGAAGCTTGAACATTTAGAACAAGAAGTAGAGAAAATCCGAAGAGATGTTGGTCATTGGCCAATAAAAATTCATAAAAGCAAACTAAATGTATCTCAAACTTGTGAAAACTATGGAAGCATCAAAAGGAACATTCACAGAGGTGTTAACAAAGGTTTTCCTAATGGCTATAGGAAACTCCATATGTGGGTCCCAACACTCTTTTAACTTGACACTGGTTCATCCATCACTTGCTTTGAGCTTACAGTCATTGGTCTCTTAGAAGAAACAAATCTAAAATTGAGAGGATTTATGAACTCGCATCCAGATTTCTTTCAAAGCCAATAAATTCTTCCATGTTGTGGAATGGGTCAAAAGGACTGCAATTCTTGTGAACCATCCAACTTTATTCAAAATATTCTAATTGATTCAACTTTGGAGCATTACCATACTAAGTCTTCAGCAAGCTTGCTATCCTTGAAACGAAGCATTTTTCAATGTTTTATCCATCTTTTCTTTATTTTCTTAGCATAGCTTAGCTTAGTTTACAGCTACTGACTAGTGGCTCCCACTACAATACTTTAGGAGTAGAGATAGTCTTTCTGCGACCTTAAGTTGTAGACTATGATCATCTCCGTTTTGGTTGATCACACCCACCTCAATTTGTCTGTTTTGATAGGTGTATCAGGTATTTATCATTTTTCTTTTGTTTATTCATTTGATTGTCTCACAATTTATCAATTGTAATAAACATCAATTATGAATATTAATGAAATCGGCAACGTTTTGCCTTATTTAATTTGAATGTGTATCTTAGTTCATTTGAAATTGTGTTGAAATTAAGTGTTGGTGAAAGGGCTTGTCCTTAAGTCTGTAGACTCATGTCTATTGTCACAAGGTAAAAAGAACTCATTCGGAAGGATTAACCTCCTTTCCTTTCACTAGTCGCCTGAACGGAGTGCAATATTAGTAGCCTAGAGGACTCGGAAGTAACTGACAATGATTCGATCAAGAGGGTTGCTGCTGAGTTTTACTCCTCTCTCTTGAGGGCTGAACTCACTGTTGCACATGAGGATCTGCTCAACTGCATCCCCCCGCGCATCTCGGCTAATGATAATAGGGAGCTTCTTCGCGAGCCATCCATTGATGAGGTTCTCTCGGCTCTTAAAAGCACGACGGTGCTCTGGGCCCCAACGGTTTCACCGGTGCCTTATTCCAAGGTTGTTGGGATATCATTGGGCAGGATATTGTCCAGGCAGCCCTATCGTTCTTCAGAGGGGCCCCCCTTCCCAAGGCTTTTTCTACCACTCTGATATGCCTCATCCCTAAGGCCATTAACCCAAAAAAGTTTTCTGATTTTTGCCCCATTAGCTTATGTAACCGTGTTCACAAAATTTTCTCCAAGTTGCTTGCAGATAGGCTGAGTAAAGTCCTCCCAAAAATTATTTCCTCTAAGCAAGGGGCTTTCGTGCAAGGGAGATCCATCGTTGAAAGTTGTGATCTAGAGCAAGAGATTTTCAGGGATATCGACAGGAAAGTCAGAGGGGGCAACATTCTCATCAAGCTCAACATGGAGAAAGCCTACGACAGATTAGACTGACGCTTCCTCAAATCAGTCCATCAGTTCAATTTCGGACCTGGCTGGATAAATTTGGTCGAGAAATGTTAGGCCAACTCTTGGTTCTCTATTCTAATCAATGGTGAACCCGGAGGCTTCTTCCATTCTTCTAGAGGTCTTCAGTAGGGCGACCCAATCTCTCCAGGGTTGTTTATTGTGGCATCAGAGGTTCTAAGTAGAGGTTATCAACAACTCTTCATCAATGGCGACTGCATCCCCTTCTCCATGCACCGATCCTTCCCGCTCGTTTCCCACCAGCTGTTTGTTGATGACACGATCCTGCTGGCTAATGGTGGGAGGCCCACGTTAAGGAAAATTGCCTCATTCCTCCAGCTTTTTCGATGCATACAGGCGAAAGATCGGCCCACGAAAAGCTTCTTCATTCTCTCTTCGTCCTAATCAGAAGCCAGGGTTAGAGCTGCCCAATCCACGCTCGGCTTCACTCGGGGTGTAGTTCTTTTCACCTACCTAGGCGTCCTGATCTTCAAAGGGCGATCCTTGAGGAGGTACTTCAGACTGCAAGTTGAAAAATTCCAGCAGCATATTTCAAGTTGGAAGGCCAAGTTTCTATCCCAGGCTGGCCGAGCGACCCTCATCAATCACGTGCTGCAGAGTATCCCAACCCACATCATGGCCGCTGTTGACATCCCCCTATCGCTTCTTGGGGACCTTGACAAGGCCTGTGCTAACTTCTTTTGGGGCTGGGAAGGGGACTGCAGACGCTGCCACTGGTTGCGTTGGGATCGCGTGTCTCACCCTAAGGATGAAGGTGGCCTTGGCATGAAGAATCTGGCCCATGTCATGGGTGCCTTCAAAATTAAGCTCGCCTGGATTGTTGGTTGCATGAGAGATCATAACGCCTGGGCAAACTTCATCAGAGCTAAATACCATGACGATCTCATTGAGCCCAGTGGGACCAGTCGATCCCCACACGCATCCCCTGCTTGGAAACGGATCTGCAGTTACCTTCCGGAAGTGCTATCCAACTTGCGTTTGATCATGGGCCTGGATGAACTTAATTTTTGGACCAACCTTTGGTCAGGGCTTGGTCCCCTCTCTGAATGGACCCAAGCCTCGCCTCCTCCTCATCCCTCCAGGGTCCACGACTTCATCAGCCCGCTCGGCCGGATTGATCAGGACGCTGCCCATGCCTTGCTTCCCCAAGTGGTCGTGGACCACGTGGCTGATGAGGGCTTCTGCACCTCCTTCGATGTGGACAGACGTGTCTAGGTCCCCTCCTCTGGAGGGTTCCAGGTTAGCTCGGCTTGAAATTTATTGCATCTAGCGGGCCCAAAGGTGCAGTGGGCTAAATGGGTGTGGCATCCAGCGATTCCGAAAAAGCTGACGCTCTTCTCTTGGAAGATTATCCAGAAAGCGGTTCCGGTAGATGAGAGAACCCAAGCGAAGGGTGTCCAGATGGCGTCCAAGTGTTGGTGCTGACCTAATCCTCTTCGGCCGAATTCGGAATCTATTGACCATCTAATCTCGACAGACCCCTCCGCGGATTATATTTGGGAGCATTTCCAGCCATTTTTTGCAGTGCACTTTTCGACCCAATCCTCCGCTGTGGCTAGGGCCACTCGTTGGTGGGCCACGCAACACTTTGGGAGTGTCTGCATACCCTGCGTGCCCTCATGCCCCCATTCATTTTCTAGGAAATCTGGGCTGAGAGAAATAGAGCCCGCTTCGACAATGCGATCTTCAGCTCTTCTAGGGTCATCCTCTAGGTCCACCCTAGATTTAGAGGGTTAGACCGTTTCTTCCCTTGTCGAGGGTGATGTCTCGCCGTCTATCTTCCACGCTGGTTGAACTCCATATTGCCAGTCCGGCCTCTAGACCAAAACACCCCTTGGTGGTGAAATGGGTGAGGCCTCAAAGGGGGTGGATCAAATTAAACGTTGATGGCTCGACCTTGGGGAACCCAGGCCCTTCAAGGGATGGGGGTGTTGGTCGAGACTCCAAGGGCCATTTCCTCTTTGGTTTCTCTTCTGGCTATGGCTCGGGCTTCAGCTCCCGTGCCGAGTTCCGAGCAATCTATGAGGGCTTGGCCAAATGTGCCGAGATGGGATTCTCTAAGGTGGAAGTGATGTGCGACTCTAACTCGATTGTGCAGATCCTCTCCAAAAACGCGTGCCATTCTTGGTCCTTACACTATTGGTTTGCGCGAGTGAGGGCATTGAGGGGCCGTTTGGACATATCCTTCGCCCACACCCCCGAGAGAGGCCAACGCGCGGTGACACACGACCCTGGGCCGGGCGGGCTGACACGGCTCGGGACGGCGTGTCCTACCCCTCTCAGCCAGCCTCGCTTCCCCCCACCACCAGACGTCTTCTATTCTTAGACAGGGTGGGTTTAGGCTACCTGAGGGAGCCTTAGACTTTTCCATTCCTGTTTTGGTGCGACTCCATCCAGTTAAGCTCTTCCCCATCTGCATGTTGGTTGGGCGTTTTTTGCTTGTAGATTTTTTGTGGATACTTAGGATCCCTTCGGTTCAGGGGTGGCCTTCGGCTTTTGTGTGGCCCTCCTGTTATACTTGTACATCTTCCCGATTTGAATGAAATCTTCTTTAACTATATATAAAAAATTAAAAATAAATAAAAACAGAGAGGACTCTGGATCTTCGATCAGTCTCCAATCTGTCTGTCTTGGTGAAGGGACACCAACAATTCAATCAACCTTTGAATCAGGCATGCTTTGGCACGTCCGTGCATCCTACTCACACATGTGTACCAAATCTAGACTCTAAATCACACCAATGGTCTAGTTTGATTGAATTGAGTGTAACACCCACTTGCATAACTTAACATTATAAATGAGAAACATAGAGAAAAAAAAAAGAAGAAGAAATCATTGTGGCTACTGAGTATAACACACACATTTGACATGGCAAACAAAGCATACCTGAACACACCAAGTGCAGACTTTAAGAACTCTAGCATGCCAAAGAGCGTCAAGAAGTGCCTGAAAAATATCATGATACTCGCTCTCTTCATAATCATCCCAACCGGCGTAAAACGACATTTGCAAATTGAGAGTTGCATTAACCAAAGACGGAAGGCTCTTAAAACAATGTCTTGCAGTGCCTATATCGCCAGAAATATTCAAGGACATGACATTGGGACCCCAAATTTCCAACCCAAACTCCGAATCATAATCATTCACAGTCAACTTCCTAACATTCCGACCCACAAATCGAGTCGACTAATACCATTGCATTTGTAAAGAAACAATTCTTCGAGCATCGGGCACCCATTCAAAATCCGTTCCATCTCATAATCCGCCATACTGGTCTGTTGCAAAGACAACCTCTTCATGTTTTTCCAAGAAACAATCATGGGCGGATTGATGTTGACGCGAATTGAGCCTCAGCTCTGTCAAGGAATCGTTATTGAATGAATCAAGGGGCAATGAGTATGGGTCAATCCCAACAAACTTCCAATAGCCCCAATTTGAAAAACTGTCACCGGAGAGGTCGAGATGGAGTACTCGGGCCTTTTTCCACAATGCGAAGCGGATCCAGTCATCAATGATGGGGGTATAAAACTTACCTTTATAATAGAAGACGAGATGAAATTCTGAATGGTGGGGCTTTCGTAGAGAATCAAAGCTTGGTTGACGAAGGATCTGAAAATCGTTGTCGTTTCGTTTGCCACAGAAACGGATTTTGGAAGTGTAGATTTGGGGTGGAAGTATACAAATGGGCCCACCTTTTCGATAGAAGGAATTTGTCTTCTTGCATCGGTGGCATGCAAGAAGGAGAGGATGCAGTGAAGGATGGAATCTGGTAGATTGCTTATGTGGTCAGGGTTTTGAACGGTGATGATGTGTTGTTGTTGAAGCATGGTCGATGATTGGAGAAATTTGAGTGGAGATTTTGGAATGTGTTTGAGAATGTGTTTGAGGCGAGAGAGAGAGAGAGAGAGAGAGAGTTCCAATGTTTATATGACTGTGGTTGAAACTTGCGGGAAAGAGGATGTAGAGAAGGACCGAGGCTGGATGGAAGTTCCTACGCAAGGATGTTGGGTGGGGCCCACTGCAATGTACGTGAGAAATTCATTCCGTCCATCCGTTTTGAGAGATCATTTTAGGATGTGCGACTAAAAATGAGGTCGATACAAGACTAAAGTGGGTCACACGAGAGGGAAAATTGAGGAAAGAATTACTACCGTTGAAACCTTCCTGGGCTCCGCTTGATTTTTATATGCTATCCAAACCGTTTATAAGGTCATTCCCAATGGGATGAAGCGAAAACACCAAAAATATAAAAATGCCGTCCATATATTTTCCTACCGTTGGTGAAATCTTGTTAAAGCAAACCAAAGGGACGGTAGCGAAAGGAACCTTCTAGCTATGAGAACCGGGTAAATTCAAACTCACTGCATATTTCTATGCCCCACGTTGATGTTTATTTGTCATCCGACCTGTTCATAAGATCATGCAAACATGGGTGAAGGTAAAACACAAATATAATCTTGATCCAAAACTTCTGTGGCTCACAAGAATTTTCAACGGTATACATTCAATTCAACTGTTTCCAGCGGCGTGGTTCATTTGAACATTGGATGTAACTCAATTTTTGTCTCAATCCATAAAATTATCTGGTAAAATGGATGGACGGAGAGGATAAAATACATATAAATACGGATGGTCCCTACAGAGTTTACTCAGTACGGTGAGCGTAGTGAGTTACTCCCTACGAAATCCGCTTAGGGTTGGACGCGGATTTTTGCCGAAGACGACAATATAGGTGAGGCCCACTATGATGTTAGTGAGAAATCCACTCCGTCCATTCGTTTTTCCAGATCACTTTAGTTGGTTGGGATAAAAATGAGGTAGATCCAAAACTCAAGTGGGCCACGCTACAAGAAAAGGTGGTCAAGGAAATGCATACCATTGAAACCTCCCTGGGTCCTCTTGGGCTTCAAAAATACTTTATTGTTGGGTTTACACTCTAAAAATGCGCTCATGCAAAACGGATGGATGGCGCGGAAATAAAAAAAAAAAAACATACAGAGAGAGAGAGAGAGAGAGGAGCGAAGACGGCATTGGAAGCACACGTAGGAATGTGTCGGATGTGTGAGAGATCCGAGCCATTCATCATGCTTGGGTTCGGTGTAAGAATTCTCGGTTCAAAATCGGTGGCTCATTTATCGTGGGGTCCAAATTTCAATGGTCACAAAAATATGATTTAAGGTATACCTTCCTGATGAGTGGACAGGCTTAATTTTTACGCTAGGGTGTGATCACGGTGGAACAAGCCTTGATTAACGGTCAGGATCTCCCACGCTTGTAAAAAGACTTTGCTAAACAGGAGACTCAACCGTGCTTAGTGTTGTAGAACATATCCCAAGAGCTTTTCAACGGTAGGTGTTCAATGCCTACTTGTTTCTTGTGGTGTGGTACACTCAAGTCTTGGATATAATTCGGTTTCGGTTACTTCTCTAAAATGAGCTGAAAAAACGGATGGATGGTGTGGATAAGACATATACATCACGGTGGGCCCATAAAGTAAATCGGGGCTGTCTCTTTTTTTTTCCAGTCACCGATCCGGGTTGGGCTCAGGCCTTCGGATCAGGAATGTACAAGGTCCATTGACGGCCCTGATGATTTCTAGGCAAGGCAGATCACTGCTCATCTTTCAATCGCTCTATGCATGGCACAAGTGGGTGGACCTATAATCACGTCTGTACATTGGATAGGAGGGTCCACTCCACCGTAGATTTCCCGTGGGCCCCAAGAGAAGATTAAATTCATCCAAACAAGTGATGGGTTTTTTTGACCCGTTGTCCTTTCGCAACTGGGATGCACAAAGTCCTTTCGCAACTAGGATGCGTAAGTCCTTTCGCAACTAGGATGCGGAAAGGAGTTTCCTAAAACTATAAAAAGGGGTCCCTAGGATTTTTCTACATATATTGTGTTGATGAGAAAAATACAAGAGGGCTATCAAAGGTGAGAGAGGAGAAAGAGAGAGAGAAGCTTATAGAAGGGAGGTTACGCTCGGGAGGTTTTCTACTTTGCAATTTATATCTCGTGCTTCTATGTCCTCATAATCGGTTAGATCTCTTCGTTTTCTCTATTTCTCTTATTGTTCATCCACTCTGCATGAGTGAAGAAGGTTATAAACGTTCTACTTCATAGTGGATTGTTGATCTGGACGAGATCCCGTGGTTTTTACCTCTTTGAGGTTTTCCACGTAAAAATCTCTTGTGTGGTGTGTGATTGATGCTTTGATTTATTTCATTGCTTTATTATCCATAATTCGGTTTGTTTCGGGAGGCTAGATCTAAGGTTTGTGCAAGGCACCCCAACAAAGTGGTATCGAGCTAAGTTCATTGAACGGGTAGGATCGGTTTGAATTACGGAAGGTGGCTCAAGGATGATCGGCCTCAATGGTTCTAACTGGACCATATGGAAGGCTAAGATGGAGGACTTGCTTTATTGTAAGGACCTATATTCTCCAATCTCGGGCATATCAGCCAAAATCCAAGGATATGATGATGATGATTGGAAGAAGATGGACCAGAAAGGCGGTGGGGTTTATTAGAAATGGTTGGATGATTAGTGTTTCACCATGTGTCTCTGAAACCTCGTATGCAAGCTATGGTTGAAATTACAAGGGCCGTATGAGAGGAAGGCAAATAGGTAATAAGATATTTCGATAAGGCGACTTGTAAATCTCAAGTTCAAGGATGGTGGTTACGTGGTAGAGCACATGAATGAGGTCAAGAATATAGTGAACCAACTCACCTCTATGAAGATGGTCTGGATGATGAATTGCGGGCTTTACTATTGCTTAGTTCATTGCACGACGGTTGGGAGACATTGGTGGTGTCTCTAAGTAACTCCGCGCGGACGGAAAGATATCCATGGAGCAGGTAACCGGTTGTCTCTTCAATGAGGAGACAAGGAGGAAGTCTCGAAGTGGGTCTACTCGTGAGAGGCTCTTGTGACGCGAGAACGGGGAGAGGAAAGAACAGGGAAGGGCGGGAAGGCCGAGATAAATCAAGAGGCAAGTCGAGTAACGAAAAGATATTGAATCTTTGGAATTGTGGCAAGAAGGGCCACTACTGACATGAATGTCGTGGTAAGAAAAACGACAAGAAAGGAAAAGGGAAGGAAGATGAATCGATTCCACTGCGGTCGCTTCGGATGGCGACATGGTAGTTATTCTTTCTACGGATCATGACGTATGTCTCACGGCTCGAGTCGGGCACTTAGGTGATAGACTCGGGAGCTTCTTTTCATGCGACTCCACGCATGGACTTCTTCTAAGCTACATTTCTGAGTCGGTGACTATGGGGCCTGAAGATGAGAAATCTGGCGTATCAAAAATCGTGGGAGTCGATGATATTTATGTGAAGACCGATGTGGGCTGCACATTGGTTCTCAAGGAAGTGAGGCATATCCCCGGACCTTCGCCTCAACTTGATGTCGACGGGAAGGTTTGATGATAATGGGCTATGAAAGCGGTTTGTTGGTGGGCAATGGAAGCTCATCAAGGGTTCGTTGATCGTGGGGAGAGGAAAGAAGTGTTGCACCTGTACAAGGCAAGTGTCAGTATGTGCAAGGGTGGGTTGAGCGCGGCGGAAGATTCGGGTATTGACATATGGCACGGGCGTCTAGGCCACATGAGTGAAAAAGGGCTTCGGCTACTAGTGAGGAGCAGCTCCTTCCAGACGTGACAGGCACACCTCTCAAAACTGTCTTGATTGTTTATCAGGGAAACAACATAGAGTTTCATTTATTAAAACTGTTTCTCATGTTAATAAAGTGCATGCATTAGATTTGGTTTATTCTGATGTTTGTGGTCCTATGAGGACAAAAACCTTGGGTGGGGGATTGTATTTTGTTACTTTTATAGATGATGCATCTAGGAGGATTTGGGTTTATGCTTTGAAATCCAAGGACGAGGTCTTTGGTGTGTTTAAGTTGTTTCATGCTATGGTCGAGAGAGAGACAGGTAGACCATTGAAGTGCATCCGCACTAACAATGATGGTGAATACATTGGCGACTTTCACGAGTACTGCAAGTCCCAGGGTATACGGCATGAACAGATGGTTCCCAAGACCCCCCAGCATAATGGTGTAGCTGAGCGAATGAATTGCACCATTGTTGAGAGAATCAGATGCATGTTATCCCATGCGAAGTTGCCCAAGACGTTCTGGGGAGAAGCAATGCACATGGCAGTATATTTGATAAACAGGTCTCCATCGGCCCCGTTGAATGGAGAAGTACCTGAGAAGGTGTGGACTGGACAGAATCCGTCGTACAGTCATCTCAGGGTATTTGGATGCAGGGCATCCGTTCACGTACCAAAGGACGAGAGGTCCAAGCTCGATATGAAGATCGGGCAGTGTGTGTTCTTAGGGTACGGTGATGAAAAATTCGGTTACGGGTTATGGGATCGGCCGAGAAGAAGCTCGTCAGGAGCAGAGAGATGTGATTTTCTTTGAAGATCAGTGTATAGAAGACATTGGGTAAGCCAGAGAAGAACCAGCCTAGTTCAGGTGAGCTAGAGGACATGGATCCGGTTACTCCTCCCGTGGTGCTTGATGACGGGGGAGTACAGCAAGGTGCAGAGGACGAGAGAGAGTTCCTTCAGAAGATGGACCGGAGGAGCAGCCCCACTTGATCCACTGTTGCTGAGCCACGGGTGAGGAGGTCATCTAGGGACAGACAGGCCGTCAAGAGGTACTCTCCACATGAGTACATTATGCTTGCATGATGGGGAGAGCCGAGAAGATTATTCGAGGCCTAGCCATGACGAGCATAAGGGGAGTGGTTGAAAGCTATGCAAGAGGAGATGGAATCCTTGCGTAAGAACCACACCTATGACATGGTGAAATTGCCTAAGGGCAAGAAAGCTCTGAGCAACAAGTGGGTGTTCAGAAAGAAGATTGAGCAGAAGAATTCACAAATGAGGTTCAAGGCCAGACTTGTGGTGAAAGGTTTTGGTCAGAGAAAAGGTATAGACTTCGAGGAGATATTCTCACCAGTGGTGAAGATGACATCCATACAGGTGTTGCTTGGGTTGGCGGCTAGCATGGATCTGGAGATAGAGCAGTTAGATGTTAAAACTACCTTTCTCCATGGTGACCTGGAAGAAGAGATCTACATGCACCAACCAGAGGGGTTCGAAGTCAAGGGCAATGAGCATATGGTGTGTAGGCTGAGGAAGAGCTTGTAGGGGCTAAAACAAGCTCCACGGCAATGGTACAAGAAGTTCGACTCGTTTATGTTGAAACATGGGTATGACAGAACGGAATCGGACCACTGTGTGTTCACGCGCAAGTTCTCAGATGGTGATTTCTTAGTTACGCTTATTATACGTTGATGACATGCTCATCATGGGAAAAGACATCAAGAAGATCGACAGGCTGAAACAGGAGTTGGGCAAGTCTTTTGCGATGAAAGACTTGGGCTCGGCTAGACAGATCCTAGGAATGGAGATAACCCGTGTGAAAGCGAGAGGAAGCTCACAGGTCACAAGAGCGGTATATTGAGAAAGTCTAGAGTAGCGGTTCAATATGAATGCGGGCGGTCGATACTCCACTAGATGGTCACTTCGATTGAGCGACGAGCGGTGTCCCAAGACGAAGGCGAAGTGGAAGAGATGCGAGAAGATACCCTACGCATCGGCGGTAGGAAGTTTGATGTATCTTTATGGTGTGTACACGCCCGGACATAAAAAGCATATGCGGTTGGTGTTGTCGGCCGGTATCTTGCCAATCCCAGGCAAAGAGCATTGGGCGGCGGTGAAATGGATACTACTGGTATCTGAAGAGGCTCATCCAGGTTGAGCCTATGTTATGGTGATGGTAAACTGTGTTAGAGGGCTACACGAAGATGCGAGATATGGCGGGTGACATAGACTCCGGAAGTCTACATCGGGGTTCATGTTCACATTTGCGGGGGAGTGGTTTCTTGGCGAGCAAGCTACGAGAAGGTCGTAGCATTGTCGACGACGAGAGGCCGAATACATCGCGATCACGAAGGCATGTAAAGAGATCTTTTGGATGAAAAGGTTCCTACGAAACTTAGCTAAAGCGGGAGGAGCACGTGGTCTATTGCGATAGTCGAGTGCTATACACTTGAGCAAGAATCAAGTCACATTCCAAGTCGAAGCACATAGAGATTCGGTATCACTAGATCGGGGATACTTTGGAACGCAGAAAGTGTTCTGACTTGAGAAGGTCCACACGGACGATAATGGGTCGATATGATGACCAAGGCCTTGCTTAAGGGCAAGTTTGAGGTTTGTAGAAACCAACAAGCTTAAAGAAGGTGAATCCTTCCTTAGTCAAAAGGGGGAGATTTGATGGGTTTTTTTTGGACCCGTTGTCCTTCCATAGG
The DNA here is from genome assembly GCA_030180095.1 of Magnolia changhungtana. NCBI lineage: Eukaryota > Viridiplantae > Streptophyta > Magnoliopsida > Magnoliales > Magnoliaceae > Magnolia > Magnolia changhungtana. The sequence continues at coordinate 2,823,861 of JASAUF010000045.1, read as the reverse complement.
GGATGCGCAAAGTCCTTTCGCAACTAGGATGCATGAAGTCCTTTTCGCAACTAGGATGCGGAAAGGAGTTTCCTAAAACTATAAAAGGGGTCCCTAGGATTTTTCTACATATATTGTGTTGATGATGAAAAATACAAGAGGGCTATCAAAGGTGAGAGAGAGGAGAAAGAGAGAGAGGAAGCTTATAGAAGGGAGGTTCTGCTAGGGAGGTTTTTACACTTTGCAATTTATATCTCACAAGCTCTATGTCCTCATAATCGGTTAGATCTCTTCGTTTTCTCTATTTCTCTTATTGTTCATCCACTCTGCGTGAGTGAAGAAGGTTGTAAACGTTCTACTTCATAGTGGATTGTTGATCTGGACGAGATCCCGTGGTTTTTACCTCTTTGAGGGTTTTCCACGTAAAAATCTCTTGTGTGGTGTGTGATTGATGCTTTGATTTATTTCATTGCTTTATTATCCATAATTCTGGTTTGTTTCGGGAGGCTAGATCCTAAGGTTTGTGCAAGGCACCCCAACAACAAGGGCATGCCAAATAGGCAGTAAGTCTAAGCTTTACTGCTACTAGCCATTTTTACATTGCATGCAGTTGATTGTATGGCAATGATGATCCAATCGAGGTTACTCGTGGGTCATCCACAATCGACATCTCAGTTGATCATAGGTGGGCCCACGTGGGAATCTGTACAGAAACAAGGTATAAAGAATTTGTACCAGATCGTGTCCTAAAACTACAATCTAGCAGCAGTTAGAAAAATGGATAATAGCAGCAGCCTATTCGTCCATCAATATAAATACTATACAAGGAAACTGCAGTTTGGTCTAACATGAAAAGTGCTTTGAATAAGCAGGAGTTGTGTGCGTGCTTTGAATAAGCAGGAGTTGTGTGCAGCATGAAAAGTGCTTGAGAATGCAAGTTATGAATTCTAAGAGTTTTAGTTATAATTTGCTTTTGATTTCTCTATTATCACTTGGTATCCCTGTTTAAATGGTTGTGAATTCGTTTATTTCAATGTATTAATTAATTAACAAGTTTCTTTCATATATTTTAAAATTGCAAAGAAATTAACACTATGATTATAAATTACAAATTTAAAAGGGTAACATGAGAGGAAAAATCAGGGAAAGAAATTCTTACTGTTGAAACCCTCCTGAGCTCCACCTTTATGTTTATACGATATCCAAACCAAACCGTTTATAATGTCATTCCCAGCGGGACTGAGTGAAAACACCAAAAAGATAGAATGATACAAAACTTTTATGGCCATAAGAATGCTTCAATGGTGCTCACTAAATTTCCACTATTTCCTCTTGTGTGGTCCATTTGAGTATTGGATACAACTCATTTTCATTGTATGTCCTAAAATGAGCTCAAAAAAGTGGATAGACAGGTGGAATTCTCGCAAACATCTCGGTGGCCCCACCCAACATCCATTGGCAGGAACTTACTACCAAAGGCCTCCACAGTAAATCCGCGTCCGCGGAGACTGGTGTGAACAGTGTGATGGGAAGCGGATTGCGAAGTGAGTAACTCACCACGGTTGGCCAGCTGAGTAAACTCTGTGAGGCACACCATAATTTATGTATTTTATCTGCTCCGTACATCCATTTTAACAGATAAAATTAGGTCTTGAGATAAAAATTGAGAAATATTCAATTTTCAAATGGACCACACCACAGGAAACAATTGAATTGAACGTCTACTGTTGAAAAATTCTTGGAGGCTACAAAAGTTTTGGATCAAGCTTATATTTGTGTTTTCCCTTCATCCATGTATGCATGATCTTATGAACAGGTTTGATGACAAATAAACATCACCGTGGGGTCTAGAAATATTTCAACAGTGGAAATCATTATCCCCACTGTTTACAGTGGTATGATCCACTTGATCTTTGAATATGCTTCAATTTTGAGATCAACCCCTTAAATTAGATGGAAAAACGGATGGATGGCGTGGATAGACCACATACATTCAAGGTGGGCCCAACTGAGTTTACTCAGTACGATAAGACCGTACTGAATTACCCTCAGAACACCCTGAGAGCTACATAGCAGAAAAACCCAAAATGGATGGCCTGAGATGGCCGCCAAGAAACCGCAACAGAAGCTTGTACATTCTCAGCAAATGCAAAGCTTCTGCAGCCTCATTGGAACATATCACCAGCTCTAGCTTGCCATTCAACAAACCAAAAAGCACCTATCCAAACAAACCACAGCACACCAGCTCCTTAAAAAAAAAAAAAAAAAAAAAAAAAAAAAAAAAAAAAAAACCGGACTAGACTGTCCATTGCACCACACCAAAGAAGCTAGGCAACACTGCTACACTCCAAAAACAGATTCAAACCATCTTGTTGGTGGTCTATCTATATATGGATATTTGAAGCAGAGCAATGTTTCAATTTATCAGGCAAAACAACATAATTTTTTAATGGAACTCATGAATACTTCCTCAGGTTACTCTCCATTGGATTGTGATGGCATTTTGCAAAGGGTTGAATAAAATGCTTTAGCTATTAAACATCTCAATAACCCAATAGAGTTTTTATAGTAATAAGATGATGTCTTTGACTTGGTACATTATGTTAGCTGAACATGAAATAAAACAAAGAAAAAGAAAAGCATCATCATATATTCACCATCAATACAAGCACACTCCTAGGCCAAGAGTTTAAAAAAAGAAGAAAGATCTAGAGCTTGTTAAAAAAAGTATCAAACGAACACTTTTTATTTTGAAGTTTTTCTTAATATAACTACCAATAACATCTCAGTAATGACTGAGATAAGATGGACCTTCACCTGACAACCCCGACCTAACTTGTATGTCTCGGTGAATCCTGGCTCCGAGATATAAGTCCTTGATTGCGTGCATTTTATTGACAACATCTTTCATCCCCATTCGTTCTCTTGGAGATTCTGCAGAACACAACACACCGATTTTGACCATTGAAATTAAGCAGTCCTGCATTCTATCTTTTGTATTGATATCATTTCTGCTGTCTTGAGTAACTTTGGTTTCTTCCAAGAGAAATGGATCTACAATCTCCAGTACCCGTTCAGGCAAAGCCAACTTAGCGAAATGATGAAGGCTTAGATTGTCATTAAACATGTCATCAGTTGGTCCCTTCCCAGTGATCATCTCCAATAGAAGGATTCCATAGCTGTAAACATCTCCTTGTGTAGATGCTTTACTGCCAATCGCATACTCTGTAATTCATACATCTCATATTGGAATGTAAGTGATCATTCATATATGAATAATATCAAAGGTTGAATTTTGAGAGAGATAGATGAGAGTGATAAGAAATATACTATTCAACCAAGTAATTGGCATTTTTTATATATCTAAATTACTAACACCAATTGCTGTTTTGTGAACTTGCAAGTCCTTGCAAAGATGTTCTACATTTAACAAGGCTGTACTACTCAAATGAAAGAACTCAACACCCCAATCATCCATATATATATATATATATATAAGTTATTGTTATGATTTCACATCTTAACTAAAGGCATTATCAGAAAAGAATTCTTCATACCTATACCTTATTATGGTGTTATTCATGTGGGGTGCCAGTGAGTACCACTTTGAATATCTAGATCTTTAAAATCAATAAGATTTTGATGCCATCAAGTTTTGAATCTCGCTGGGTGTGGGTCCTTTAAGGACTTTTCTTATGACCTGGATTTGGATAAAATTGGGTTCAGTTAGGCATCGGGTCCTTGGACCTTTATTTTGATATAGGCTCACGGCTCTTTAATGCAGCAGTGATGATGTAATTAGCGATGACTTGGTCCAATCAAAATGCAGGGAATTGGAAATTTCTGTTTCACAGGAACAGAGGATCACGGCTCTTTCCACACAAGTGATACAGGTATGAGAAGTGAAACGGGTATGAGAATGCATGAAACTTTATAAATAGAAAAGAAAGCATTGCATGTGAGAGTTGACATGCAACATCCTATGAGAAAATTGCTTATCTAAATAAATATATATTCACTATGTTAATTGATATCCATTCTAGTTGAAGCCTTATAACTATATATTAGAAATAAGAAGTTTACCCCACATGCAAAACAGTGCTAACAAGGTAACTTTGTGGGAGAAGTGAATGTGGGATGCTCCCCAGGTATAAGATGTGCAGACAGTTCACTCATCCGAGAGGCGAAATATGTCATTCGAGTGAGTATATTTAGCATGCCTCTTAAAACTGCTCTAATGATTTGATGGGCCTACTTTTGCATATGGTTCATGCTAAGAGCTACGTGTTCCACATGCCAAAGTAAGCATGTGTGGGGCTAGAAAACCATTTGGAAATGGTTGACAACTTCCCATCCTCAAAAGCTTTAACATGACACCTCCCCTGTCTAGCATGGCCATCCACCCAAAAAAACGGGATACTCCAAAAATTAGGTTGATCCAACCATTAAGTGCACCTCACATAAATGTCCATATATATATATATATATATATATATATATATATATATATATATATATATATATATATATATCATTGTTTTCTATGGCATGATCCGCTTAATAATTAATTTGATCCACTTGATTTTTTTGTTCTCCACTTTCTTTGTGAAATAATAATAAAAGGAAATAGAAGAAATTGTTACCTGGAGCGATGTAGCCAATAGATCCCTTTATGCCAACCGAGCTGGATTGAGCAACTTCAGATATGAACCTCGCTAACCCAAAGTCACTGACATGAGCAATCATGTCATTATCAAGAAGAATGTTACTCGGTTTTAAATCACGATGAACGATTGGTGTTTGGCAATGGTGATGTAGATAATCCAATACAAAAGCTACATCATTAGCTATATTTAGCCTTTCAATAAAATTTAAATGCCTTCTCACTTGGTCATGCTCATCTTTGTGCAACCACTTCTCTAGACTTCCATTGAGCATGTACTCAAAAACCAAAGCCTTGAAGTCGTTTCCCTTAAAATCAGTGCTCGAGCAACAAGTTAAGACTTTGGTAAGATTCCGATGCTTAATGTTTCTCAAGGCTTCGCATTCAGCCATGAAGCTCCCCAGAGCTCCTTGTTGCAGAAGGTTGAGGACTTTGACGGCGATAAGAGTTCCATCTCGATCTAGCATTCCTTTATACACAGACCCAAAACTTCCCGTGCCAATCAGATTTGAAGAGGAGAACCCATCTGTTGCTTTAAAGAGCTCTGCATAAGACACGTTCATGAAAGGATCCTCCACAGAAGGCACAGCAGAAGATTTTCTTCTCGACTTTCTTACCCAACAAAGAGTGGTAAGGAAACATGATAATGAAGTAAGACACAGGACAGCAACAATTATTGAGATTTTCACTTTTGAAGCAAGTGACATCCCACGTTTCTTGAAAACTTGGCTAGGGCATGAAGGTAATTGTAATTCTCGAACGCCCCCACAAAGCTTACTATTTCCGAGCACTGAAACTTCACTGGCGTTTCTGAAGACCCCTTCTTTTGGTAATTCACCCTCAAAATTATTGAAAGATAGATTTAGATACTTCAAAGCTGAAAGCTTCTCCAGGTACTGTGGAATCTTTCCAGACAAGTTGTTGCGTGAAAGACCCAGGGATTGAAGGCCTCTTAGAGTACTAAATGCTGGAGGAATTGATCCTTGAAAGAAGTTCCCATCCAACCGGAGATACTCTAGGCTGAGACAATTGCCTAGCCAGCTTGGAATTTTTCCCGACAATTTATTATTAGAAACATCCAATCTTCCAAGAGCTTTCAAGTCACCGGCTTCATATGGCATATCAGTTAAAAAATTGTTTTGAGCTTGGACTTCAATCAGAGATATAATGCTGAAAACTTGTTTGGGTAAGCTACTGTTAAAGTTATTATTGTCGAGGTACATGAGTTGCAAGTTTTTGCAATTACCAAGAGTTGAAGGTATGCTCCCCGATAGATTGTTGTGAGATAAACTGAGTATGTATAATCCGGTGATGTTATCTAAGGAAGACGGAATTTGCCCTGATAATTCATTTCTACCAAAGGAAAGTATTCCCGCCTTTTTAAGCTTCACAACACCAACAGGAATCGTACCTGTTAACAAGTTATCTTCCATATCCAACACTGTTAAGCTGACAAGATTCTGAATTCCAGATGGGATGCTTCCAAATATCCTGTTTCTTCCAAAAGATAGTACCGTTAGTTGAGTCGAAAGATTAGCAATGGAGTCTGGCAACTCACCACTGAGATGATTTTTGTTTATATCCAGCCATCGTAAGCTACTGCAATTGGTCAAAGAATCGAGAAAACCCAAGTCACGTGCTTTCCCAATTCCAAACTCATTTCCCCACAAATTTAAGACGGAGAGACCCTTGAGGCTTCCAAAATTCAGAGGCACAGATCCGCTAAAACTATTGTGATCAAGGTCGATAAATACGAGTCCAGAAGCATTGGGTAATGACACTGGCATAGGTCCTGTGAAATGGTTTACTGGGGCATAAAGGTTTTGGAGATTAGGAAGAGTGAGGCCTAAGTTAGGTGAGAGGTTTCCATGCAATCTGTTCACTCCCACGTCCAAAACATAAAGAGATGAGAGATTGTATAGGCTTGGTGGAATCGTACCTGACAGTTCATTTTCACTTATGAGAAGAAAGTTTAAGTTAACCAATCGATGAAGTTCATCTGGTATACCGCCCTCCAGACTATTTTGTGAGAGATAAAAAAGAAAGAGAGACGAAAGGTTTCCAAGTGAAGGTGGGATGCTTCCTATAATATTATTATTACCAAGTCTTAATTCCGTGAGCTTCAATAGAGAGCCAAGCTCGGTTGGAATCTTCCCTGTGAGTCGATTTCTGGCAAGACTAAGGACTTGGAGTTGTGTACAGTGGGTCAGATTTGCTGGAATTTCTCCAGTCAATGAGTTATTGACCAGACTAATATACCGCAAGCGGAACAACTGACCTATCTCCTGAGGAATCCCGCCATGAAAGTTGTTGGCTTCAAGAAGGATTCTCCTGAGGAAGGTGAGGTTTGCTATGAAGGGAGATATGGTGCCCACCAAGTTCTGGCCAGTTAGGTTCAAGGCAGTGACCCTTTGAGGATGCTGGCGACCGCATGTGACTCCTTGCCACTGACAGAAGTGGAGAGTATGGTTCCAAGATCTCATGGAACGGTGAGGGTCGTCGGTTATCAGATGTTTGAAGTCGAGCAACGCAAGCCGATCGGTTTCGTTGGAGAAGTTAGCAGCAGATCCCAACAACCATGGTACTTCCACGGAAGAGAGAAGGATCGTGTGGAAAAGGAAAGACCAAAACGCTCTTACGCTCATTGGCAGTAGCTCCATGATCGAGTTGGTGAGTGCAGGAATGACAAATATAGAGTCGATCGATTCTCCTTTTATCTACAGACCAGGCCTCATTGATGACTTGCTCAGCCAACTAGGGGTGTCAATGGAATTTTGAATCGGCCGGCCCGGGAAACGGATTGGTTACTCCCCCTGACACCAGCCAATGGCTAGTGGTCGGTGCTCTGTGGGGCCCACCATGATGTATGTATTTCATCCATGCCGTCCATCAATTTTGACAGATCATTTTACTGTAAAAGAATAAAAATAAACTATTTCCCAATCTCAACTGGACCACATTACAGGAAACAGTGTTGAATGAGTGTCAACCATTAAAAACATTTTGGGGGCCGATCAAGATGATTTTTCTTTTTCCCTTCATCTGGGCCTGTATGACCTAATCAACAGATTGGATGTCAAATAAACAGTACAGTGGGCCTTAGGAGGATTTTAATGGTGGATATCCAGTCACTATTGTTTTCATGTGGTGTGGTCCACCTGAGATTTTTATACCTATCATTTTTGGGATCAAGCCCTACAATGATCTTTAAAAATGGATGAACGAAATGGATGAAACACATACATCATTATGGGGCCCACAGAGAATCGACCACCAGACACGGGGCTGGTGTCAGGGAGAGTAGCCAATCCGTTGCCGCCGGCCCGAATGCCAGGACCGAATGATTTTAAAATCCGCAGGGTCCAGCCCGTCGACGGGCCTACGGCCACTACCTGCCATTTTTTATATTACTTTTTTATTTGGGAGGGATTTTTCTTTCGCACCGTCCATTTGGGGGGATTCGCAGCTCTGATGCTACGTCAAACAACCATTTACTCGGCCTGTTTGGTTTTCTGGCTCAAGTGTAATTATGTTGTAAATGAGTAATCATTATTTACCAAGGTAATTTCCTACATCTTTCTCAATGCCGACTTGACTAGTTACTTTTTAAGTACTTAAATGGAAGAATTTGTAAAATAAATATGGGACCCACCATAATGTGTGTGGCTTATCCATACCGCTATTCATTATGCCAAATGAATTTAAGGCATGAGCCCGAAAATTAGGCAAATCCAAAGGTCAAGTGCACCACACCACACGAAATTATGAGAATTGAATGCCTACCATTAAAAACTTGTTGAGGCCCTTAGAAATTTTAGATCAGGCTTATATTTATATTTTTCACTTATCCATGTCCATGTGACCCTATGAACGGGTTAGATGGTGAATAAACCTCAATGTGGGCCCAATAAAAGAATCAACTTTCAACGGTGGACAAATTAAGTCCATCGTTTCCTTTCATGTGGGCCAATTGAACATTAGATCTTTCTAATTTTTTCGGATCAAGCCTCAAAATATTCTAATAAAATAGATGGACAACACGGATATATTATATACATTATGGTGGGGCCCACGGATTTAAGTCAACATTTTTGGACCGATTTTTTAGGTGAAATTACTCACTCATTTCCAAACAAGTGAAAAAAAAGTAATAATTACTTCTTTACAGCGATTTATTTGGATTATGGAAAACCAAACAGGCCCTAAGCTTAACCCCTCAGGGCGTGTTTGGACGGGCGCTGGATGTCGACTTATGGAGACATACGTGGGTTATCCCATAACCCCCCATCCCACTAGCTGTTTGGGCAGACCTTTTACAGGCGATTTCCCCGCCCTCATAATCGCTGCCTAGGATTTCAATAGGATTTGGCGAATCCCTCCCCCTCTTCTCTCCATCCCACCAAATCCCATGGGATTCGCGATGAGGTTGAAGGCGATTTTCAGACGGCGGGCTCAGGCGTTTCGGTCGGTTGATGGAAGAGATGAGGCATTGCTGCTTGAATGGTGGTGCATGTATAAATAAGGTAGAGGTGAGTTTGGGATGGGAAGAGATGAGGCATTGCGGCTGATGGGTGATGTTTGGGCAAAAGATCGCATAGGTTTGGTTGTCCGACTCCCTCATCGTTAAGGTGGGTGATCTTCGGTCGTCTTCAATAGCCTCATCTCACAACCACAGTCGGACGAGTTCGACCAACGGTGTATCCAGCCACTCATGGAGTTTGCGGTCACTGTTGCAGATCCCCTCGAGGTGAATCTTCATCCCACCCTTCATAAGGCCTGTGATCCTCGGTCATCGAACAGGTAGGTACCCGAACCCATGGGAGAAAAAATCCCTAATTACGTCACTGTTATCAGTTTGGGGCGTGTTTGGTCAAGTGGTTTACGAGGGATTAGGAGGAATGGAATGATTTTGAAGGTTGTAGGGGATTTTTTAGTGGATATCCGGTATTGTTGATGAAGATGTTTATAAATACAAGCTTTTGGAGGGGATCAGACAGTCGATCCAATCCGTCCGCCATTATCGCCATCCCACCATATCCCTCTACCATTAGTGCCACCTCACCATTTGACATGAAAACGTAAATAGCTGCATCCCTTCTTTTTAAATAACCGTAAAAAAGGTCATGCCTGTGATTATTTTGCACATGGATTCGTTTTGCCTACACCAATTGGGAGATTTAGGATATCACAAAAGGAGATTGATGGTGCATGGACTGTGGATATCTCCTACACTTTGATATTCGACTGAGGAAGTATGTACTACAATCTCTGTTTTGGGCATAGTATGCATATTACAACATCCTGCATCTCAGGAATGGTTAGCGTGCATCCTCTTCTTTCTTAGCCAACTATTTATGCAATCCCAATCTGAGTACATTCAACTTGTATTGTGGTTGTTTGGATCTCTTTTTCAGATTGGTCTTGTAAGGTATTGTAATAAACTGCTTTAATGTCTGTTTGAGTGTTTCTTCATTTCAAATAATGTATATCAGATCTGATTGTGCTTTCTTATGAGTGAAAGAAAAATGCACATGATTGGTCGTCATTTGTTGTTGCTGTTGTTCTCATAGATCTTGATGGAGTTGGGGAGTTAGAGTTTTTTCCCCCCTCTATTTTAAGATCATTGTAATACAAATTCTGGCCAGCATGGAAGTACTAGCTATAGAGAAATCACTGTCTTCATTGTGTGTGTGTGTGTGTGTGTGTGTGTGTGTTTGTGTGTGTTTGCATTCTTTTTTTTTTTAGATAATGAGTTGCTTGGGGAGTGTTTTTTTTCTGGTCTTGAAATGGGTTAGATCTGTTTTTGGTTGATGGGTTTTGTGTTTTTTTTTTTTCTTGGATCTTGAATGGATTTAGGTACTTGATTTGGGAGGAGAAATATATCATTAACATGATTAAGAACAATCGAAGAAAAACTAGTTTGCTACATTTTTTTTTTTTTTTGGATGCTTTAAAAATAATAATAATATGTTTTTTGCGAGTTGTTTTTTACTTTGATTGAAATGGGACAGATCTTGCATGGATTTTTGCAGTTTTTTTTTTTCCCTTTTCTAGTGAAAGACCAATCTAATGAGATTAAGATCATTAGCAGGACTAAGAACTACAACTAAAGAAAATCCACTCCGTGCATTGTGTGTACTTGTGTGTGTGTGTTTTTCTTATTCCCTTTTTTAAAATATAAACATAATAGGGAGTTTTCTTGGATGGAAATAGGTAGGATATGTTGAGATAAGCTTTACGCCCAAAACATGATAAGAAAGGAATTGCTGATTGTTGGTGACGAGGAATGAACCGATCCCAAATACAGTTCAAAAAAACGGCTCCAAAAAATGATCAGGAAGGAATTGTCCCTTAGCTTTTGATGGTTGTTGCTGAGGGATTGATGAAACATTTGTAGAGTGAAATCTATGTTAAACATATAAAGATGATTGGAAAAATCATATATACCCAACTATAACAAAGTTGGTGATTGTGGTTTTGAACCTGAAATGGCTCGAGTATTTCATGTGCATTGATACTCAAAAAAATGGAAAGGAAAGCCTTCTATTTTGATTATTCTTATTGGGATTTATACTCCAAATGTACTCCATGATGTCTGATTTTGCCGCACAGAGACCTGACTCCATGATGTCTGATCCCACCTCCTCCCAAACACGTTTGCTGTGGGATCAGATGAGAACCGTCCAATCCCACCGACTGTCTAAACATCTATGGGACAGATCCCATGGGCTATCCCATCCCATGGGATTAACCGACATCCACTGACATAGCCCTACAACCTTAAAACTCATCAAATCCCTCCTAATCCCTCTTAATCCGCCCAGCCAAACACGCCTCATAGCATGGTGTATCAATCTATATTAATGGACTTTACGTGGTCTTTATATGATCTTTCATATGCCTAGCATTGCAATGGGTTATAAGCATTAAAAAAAAAAAAAAAAAAAGAATCTAAGAGCAAATTTGCCATTTTGGATCATTAAGGGTACAATTCCAACATTTGGTCTTGGTCAAGGGGTAAGAGACGGTTTTTTCTCCTCATTTCCAAACTTACGTTGTTATATTTTAAATATTTCGAGAGGTGCATGTACTTAAAAGATCCCAAAGGTAGGCATTTATATGGATTATTATTATTTTTTGTTACGATAGATTGTGTAATGTACGGAATTGACTGCCAAAGCCTTTCTCAAGAAGTTCTTGCGCAAGGATCCTGGGTGGAGCCCACTACGCTGTTTGTGAGAAATCCAACCCATCCATCCATTTTTCAATCACATTTTAGGATATTTTACCAAAAATAAGGTGGATGGAAAACTAAAATGGTTCACACAAGAGGAAACATCAGGGATTTTGTGACCACTGTTGAAATATTTATATGGCCACAGAAGGTTTGTATCAGTTTAAGTTTTTGGTTTTTTCACTTCATCCCACTAAAAATGACCTTGTAAACGGTCAAGCGGAGCCTAAGAAGGTTTTAATGGTAGGAATTCATTCCCCACTGTTTCATCTTGTATGGTCCAGTTGAGTTGTGGATCCTCCTAATTTTTGGTTGCATATCCTAAAATGTGATTGAAAAACGGGTTGGATTTCTCACAAACAGGGTAGTGGACTCCACCCAGAATCCTTGCACAAGAACTTGTTACGTATGGGGATCGCTTTTGGTTTTTGACTGTAACATCTTGGAGCACGGCTGTCTATGTTTAAGTATGGGTGTACACTCTCTCGATTGGACTCGAAAAAGCTCGATTCGACTTAGTTCGAAGTTGAGTTTAAGGCGAGTTGAGCTGATTTTTTGAGCTCGAAAATGAGTTTGAGCTGAGTTCAAGCCGAGTCGAGCTGATTTTTTGAGCTCGAAAATGAGTTTGAGCTGAGTTCGAGCTGGCCCTAGCTCGACTCAATTCGGATCGAACCCAGCTTAAATCGAACTCGGATAAAACCAGTTCGGTGACTCAATTACTTTGATATTGATGTTGCTCACCAAGTGTTTGATGAAATGACTCAATGAAGTGTGTCTGGTGGCAATGAAGGTATGTATATGAAACAAATATTCTTTTTTCTGGATTTTTATGTTGCTTGAAAGGTATTTAATAAAATACCTGAAAAAATTTGCTGCAAATAGTGAGATTTTGAAGGTGCAGTCCAGGTGTTTGTGGAAATGCCACACAGGCAAATTCGGCTCGATCTTGGCTCGAACTTGGCCCGAACTGGCTCGAGCTGCTAACTGAATCAAGCCGAGCTGGCCAGTCAGGCTCGAGGACCGAGTCGAGCCGAGGCCAGCTAGTGGCTGAGCGGAGTCGAGCTGAGGCCAGCTCGAATCGGTTCGGCTCGATGTACACCCTTATGTTTGAGGGACAGGAGATCCAGGAAAATTTTAACAAAGAGAAATACATATATCCAAATACTCCAACTGAACAACTTTTGACCCCAAAGCATCTAAATAGGCAGATACATCCAACTCAACAGTAGAAGATTGTGAATTGTGACCACTTGCAAGTTGTTTAATATGTTCAGGCACCAGACAAAAAAGAAAATAATTACAATCAACCTTGAGGAGCAACTCCATGACCACCTTTCCGCCACAAGGATCTGCCTCATTCTTTCGCTTATGTCTTAAAGTGATCTCTCCAAATGGATGGACCATCATGGTGAGGCTCACAGACCTTGGTGATATCACTTCATAGGCACTCATGCATGTACAATGTGCCACACATGTGACAACATATTGCAAGATCTAATCCATCCATTGGGCAAATTTGACCTTGTACATGTTTTCTCAAAAAGAAGATATGTTAAAATTTTATTCTATCCATCTGTTAAGTTTTTATACATCCGGTTAGGAAATGAGCCAAATAATAAAGCATATCCAAAACTTAAGCAGGGCGCCCTGCATGACGGGAAATATTGGGCGAGGAAATGTTACGTTGAAGTCTTCTTGGGCTCCACCATGATGTTTTTATGCCATCCATACTACTCATGAGATCATTACTACTGGGATGAACTGAAAGCATAAAAATGTTGTTATAATTGTGAACTTCCTTGGCCCTACCAATGAGAACATTTGAATCCTTATTGATTCATGTAGCTGCAGCCCATTTGAATTTGGAATCTATCTCATTTTTTGTCCCATGTCTTAACATAGTCTAACAAAATAGATGGACGGGGTGGATTTCTAACAAACATCACAGTGGTCCCACCTGGTTCTCAAGCGAATTGCCCGTTACCCAGGCATGCATATTCCAATGCCCGAAGCTATATGGGGCTTACAAAGATGTTCATGACAAATCCACTCCATCCATCTATTTTTCAAGATCACAATAGAGCAAGATTCTAAAATTAACATAGATAAAAAACTCATGTAGGCTATACCACACGAAACAATGGGGATTGAATGCCTAGTGTTGAGGGTCAAATATTGCATATCAGACCCCATCTATTACCTGGATTTACGAGCACAATATTGTTTAACGCTAGAATTTAAGCTGTGTTTGTACACAGGGTGTATTCAAGAGCATGAACGGTAAAAAGTCGCTAAAAAGCATGGATTTAATGCTCGATGACACCAAGGCAAGGGACGGACCCTAGGGACCAAGATCATCGAATTTACACATCCATTCAAGTGGCCGAAATTGGTTCAGGATGCAAGATCACGGGGTTACCACCATCCGTTCGGCCCAAAGTTCATGAATGGCACGAGGACCATAAACTAACCGTACACATCGAAATTCATCCGTCGGATCATCGTGGAAGCGGCCCAACGGACAAATCAGCCCATTGATCCATCTTGATCGTTGGATATGCTTCAAAGTTGGGCTCGACCCCTTTCATCGGTGAAAATAGACAGATGGACAGCTGATTTCTTAGAACCGGCGCATGTGGACCTCATACAGATGGGCGTGCATAGTGTACAGTGCACTCACCAGAAACAAAGAGGTCGGCGGCGGTTGACAATTTCTTTCATTGAAACGGAATTTCCAAAGGGGATATAATGTGAAGTCGTAATTCGGTGGGCCACCATATTCATATAATTAGATGATCTGCACCGTCCACTCTCCAGGAAAATTCGAACCGGCCGTACAAAAAGGATTTCTCAAAACCCATGCATATACTCGGAAGAATCTCGATCAAACACAAGTCGGACGGTGGAATAGGAACTGGTGGGCCACATCAAATCAATTCAAAAACAACCATGGCCAGAATGGTTTTCGACCTTATGAACCAATGGTTTCAAAACAAATGGATTTCTCAATAAACATCATGGCACAACGGAAGCCTTCGCGAGGCTCTTTACTGACGTGGCCGAGAACTCCGGTATGTTTTATCATGGCCAAGATCGGTTGTAATGATCCACGACCGTTTCAAAATCATTACAAGTTGGGATTATGTTCTGAGCCATGAAGGTGAATGGCTCGGTTGCAATCGGTATTCTGCAAAGAGCGTTTAAACGTGGGTCGATGCGGCCTGCATGTTTGCGTGTACGTTCAACCGACCTTGTACTTAAACATGTGCGTAAGGGTGCATAACTCCACCGACCTTCCTATCCTTAATGGAGGTCTATAAAAGAGAGAGAGAAAGGACGACGGGGAGAGCTTAGAGCGTGGACGTGAAGCACGATGAGAGAGAGTAGAGTTGTTCTCTTTTGCTTTTCTTTTGTTTATTTTATTTTTGTTTAAGAGATTAGCCTAATCATGTTTATGGGCTAAACCTCTTAGCTAGAACTAAGAGGTGAAGCTTGTAGTGATGGGAGACTCTATTTTATGCCTTTAATTTGGTTTTAATTATGAATTAAATTTGATATTTGTTTTATTATGGGAATATGTTTTAGTCGTTAATGAGCTTTGTGATAAGAAATTAGAATGGATCTGTGATGGCTTTGAGCATGTTCTCTTCCTCTTTATGTTTATGACGTCGGAAGCCAAGTTCACCATCATCTCCAGGGCATGGTTGATGGTACCCTTCCTAACCTTCATACGTTGATTGGTTGGTAATTAGTTTATTCATTTATGCTTTGTCTCCTGGGCATGGGTTGGTGATGGAATCCATTCTATTCATATACCTTTATCTTTTCAAAACTACATCAAAGGAAGTTCGGTTGATTTTCATGAATTAAGTCACTCACTGATCTCTACAAGTGGATCCTCTCAGTTTTCCTCTTCTGAATTCTCTTAAATTTTAGTTTAATTATTCCACAATTATTCCTCAATTGTCACTCAATTTAGATTTCATCTTATTCTAGTTCTAGTCCTAGTTAGTTTCAAATAACGTACAGGTTTCAGTCCCTGTGGATTCGACCTCGGTCTTACCGAGTTTATTACTACATCACAACCCTATACTTGGGGAGTGAACACCTAGGGGTGGTAGAAGTGTTGTATCATGATGATATTTGTGCCTACAGTTGATCTGAGTGGTAAAAGCCTTATGAATGGTTTGGATAGCATATAAACATCATGGTCAACTCCAGGAAGGTTTTACTTGTGGATGTTTCTATTTTCATGTTTCGTTGGAATGTAACTTGATTGATTGTGATTACAATGGATCCTCTATCTAATGGTCATTTTATGTATTGAACTAAATGGAATGTTATTATGGTCTAAATCTGGAAAACATATAATGGTGTTCTTGATTATGTGCATTCTTATGTATAGGTGCTGTCACTCGTGGTTTCTGGTGGAAGGTTATCATGGTATGTATGGATGCTGTAGCATGTGCCCTTAGTCGTGATATCATTTCACTAGCTCCCAAACAACCATCGACTATTGAACCACGTAGGGAATCTGACTACTCACACTGTCAGTGGCTAATCCACATCCCACTTGTACAATACAAACAAACGGTTAGAGAAATTGACCATGATTTTACCATGTGCGATTATTGTAGACCTCTCCTTCTAGCGTCACTCGTGGAATTGGCGCGGGCTCAAAAAACATTTCGTGATTTCAAGATTACATTCCCAATGTAAACCCAAGGCTGGCGACCTCACCATGGAATGTGTATGACCTGCAACCTGCCGATGAAGGTCATCTCACTGTGAAAGGAGGCTCAAAATGAAGTTGATCCAACCATCATATGGATTTGAAGGCAGGTGGATTGTCTGCGATCGCTGACGACCGCATGAACTTTTCAGCGGTGGGGCCCACCATGATGTTTGTGAGCAACCTATTGTTTCTCGATTTCACAATTCGGTCACGTGGTTGATACGGGTGTGCTAAAATTAAATTTGCAGTTCAATTCAAACTCAATGATTATGATCCAATGACCAAGATAAGTAGATGCATCAGAATGAATTGTATGTGACCGATATCGAATAAGATCGATTTTATTGTTGGGTTTGAATCGCCACAAATCTCAAGAGGTTGGCCCTTGAGCTTGATTGGCAGAATGATTCCTTGTAAGGAGCATTGTGCAAAGATGAACTAAAAACAAAGCCATTGAAGAGCGTTGTGCATTGTTTTGTAGAAAAACCTGTAGAAGATTGATGCAAGCAAAGCAGCAAAATTACAAAAAAAAAAAAAAAAAAAAAAAAAAAAAAGAGCCAAATCAAAATTTAAAAGTTAAAAGAGAAAAACAAGATATGAGAGACAAAGATTTACATGATTTGGCCATTCAGCTATGTCCACGGAGCCACAATACAGAGATTTCTTCCACTGAAACAAGAGACCAAGGGCATCAAGCTTACCTTCCACTCTTTCAGTGTATAAGGAATCTCTCACTAAAGAATTTTGGTGGATAAAAGAATTGTCACTGTCCCCACATATATTCCCCCTCTATTGACAACACACCTGGAGAGAGAGCCTCGGCTTCCGGCCTACAAAAATAGGATTCACATGCACACAGAAAGTGGCAATGATGTAGAGCGGGGTCAGGGACAATTTCATGGCCAAGATGGAGCAGAAAAGGCCTGGTCGACGACAAAAGTGATCCGGACCGTCGGACCTTAGATCGTGTATATCTCGCAATCTGGAATGAGTTACCTACGTAAAATATATGATTTTGGGATAGAACGAGCTACTTTAGCCGACCAACGGTTTGATAATACTGGTTTTTTAAAAAGAGAAGTGATGACAAGATTGGCTCATTCTATTCACCTCATCTCCACCGTTGTTTGATAATCCAAATGGTTCACCTGCAAGGTTCGACTATCAATGGGCCACATGCAAAAAATCACATTCATGGATGATCTAACCATCTACACATCCCTACGTAGAAATACTGGTCTAAAAATGCAGTTTCTTATGTCAACTTAATTTGGACGGCGTAAGATGGGACATTCATGTCACGAGGTGGGCCAGCAGGGCAAATACTCGTACGTGGCATGTATTTGCCCACTAAGATAGAGGGGTTGGCCCGCATTTAGGATAGTACCGTGCAGGATGATGAGGTTTGGTTATTGACTTGGAACACTAGCTTGCTAGCTGGTGTCAAAGCTCTATGGGCCTACCATGATACACGTGGGAAACGGAATGGCTACTCCCCTGCCATCATCCCGGTGGCCGGTGGTCGGAGCTCTGTGGGCCCCACAATGATGTATGTGTTTCATCCATTCCATTCATCCATTTTTACATATCATTTTAGAGTTTTATTTTAAAAACGAGAGGGATATAAATCTTAGGTTGACCACACCACAGGAGAACAATATTGATTGGATATCCACCATTAAAATCCCCCTAAGGCCCACTGTACTGTTTAGCCGATCGGTTTCCATACATGTGTTCTGTCCATACTCTCTATCTCTCTGTTTTTTGTTTTAAACTCATTTTACGGTGCCCTACCAATAATGAAGCATGTTCAAATCTTAAAGTGAACAACACGGTGGAAACAGTGGGAAAATAACGCTTACCATTGAAAACTACTTGGGGACCACCGGAGGTTGGGATCAAGCGAGTATTTGTGTTTTCCCTTTCATTCCGGACCTGTGTGACCTTATTAACAAGGTGGATGGCAAATAAGCTTTACAACTAGCCCTACCAAGTTTTTTAATAATTGAACAATTTTTGTGGTCCACCTGAGAATTGGATCTACCCCATTTTTGAGCCCATTCTCTAAAATGAGCTGATAGAATGTGTGGACATCACACATACATCATGGTGGGGCCCACAGGACTTTCCAACACTTGGTTGACTAGTGCAGAAGACTAAACTCTTTGGAGCCCATTGTGATTTATGTATCCTCCCTGTCCATGCATCTTAACATATAATGAAGCATATAATTAGAGACACTAAACAGGGAAGTGTAAATTGAACATCTATAATTGAAAGACTTTTGAAAGCTATAAAGTTTTGAATGAAGCCGGTATTTGTATTTTCCCTTCGATCAAGTCTGTGTGATTATAAATAGATTGGATGACTAATAAACATCATAGTCAGCCGTTCGAAAGTTTCAATGATGAAAATCATTTTCTCCACCTTATTCATGAACAGAGCTTTGAATGCTTAAAATAAACAATTAAAATTAGGGGTGTACATGACCAGAGCTAGCTCGGTTAGATCACTCAACTCGACTCAAAAAAGCTCAATTCAAAGTTGAGTTTTTTTGAGCTCGAAAATAAGTTCGAGCCGAGTTCGAGCAATTTAGCTCGACTCGACTTGGATCGAATCCAGCTCCAATCGAACTCGGATCAAACCAGTTTGGTGACTCAGTTACTTTGTCATTGATGTTGCTCACCAAGTGTTTGATAAAATGACTCAACGAAGTATGGCTGGTGGCAAGAAATGTATGTACATGAAATAAATACTTTTTTTTTTTCTTGTTTTTATATTGCTTAGAAGGTGTTTGATAAAATACTTGTAAAACCATTGCTTCTGTTCATGCAGAGAAATTTTGAAGGTGCAGTCCAAGTGTTTGTGGAAAATGCCTCAATGGCAAACTCGCTCGATCTTAGCTTGAACTCACCCCGAGTCATTGACCGAATCGAGCCGAGCCGCCAATCAAGCTCAAGGACCAAGTGAGCCAAGTTCAGCCGAGGTCAACTAGTGGCCAAGCCAAGTTGAGTTGGTGGCCATCTCAACTTGGTTCGACTTGATGTACACCCCTAATTAAAATAGATGAATGAAATAGATAAATCAGGTACATTTACAGTGGTCCCAACTTAACTAGATGGAATAAAAGCGAACTGAATTACTCAACAGTCAATCCAATTTCTCATAGGTCACCAGCCTAATGCCAGAGTTGTACTTTTAAGCACCAAGTTAGTTATTACGTCAAGTTGTAAGTAATGTCCACGTCATGATTGTATGGCTTGATTAGTCTAAATGCTACTCGAATGAGTTGACCGGAACACAATAGCATTGGACCTGGCTTGACACTACAAGTCACGACTCACCTCGACTCGGTGAGTTGGGCATGTCCTGACTTGGTTTCGGGTGAAATGAGTCAGTCCGAGTCACCATTAAAAAATTAAAAATCGGGAGACCTTATTTTCCTTGTGGATCTTTGTTGGATCCCTAGCAATGGGGCCTACCGTGGTGTATATTCCTTACATCCACACCGTCTATCCATTTTGACAGCTCTTTTATGACATGATCCCAAAAAACGAAGTACATCCAAATCTCAGTTGGACCACTTCACAGGAAGTAGTGGTGATTGAATACCACCATTAAAAACTTCTTAGGGGCCAACAGAATGTTTATTTGGTATCAAACCTGTTGATAAGGTCATAAAGACCTGGATAAAGGAACCACACAAATATCAGCTTGATCGAAAACATTTATGGCCCACAAGAAGTTTCTAATGGTCAACCACCACTGTTTCTTCTGGTGTGGTCCACCTGATATTTTGATCTACTTCATTTTTAGGGATCGCCCCTAAAATGATCCGTCAAAACGGCATGGATGTACGACACATACATCAAAGTGGGCCCACAGTCAGGGATGCACCGAAGCCGCACCCAAGATGAATGACTTAGAATCAGTGTAACCAAAAGTCTGACACAGGACAAGCTTAAAACATGCATCCACACCTAAATACTTGGAAACGGATTCGCTACTCCCCCTGACACCAGCCCCGTGGCTGGTGGTCAGTGCTCTGTGGGCCCCACCATGATGTATGTATTTCATCCATTACGTTCATCCATTTTTAAATATCATTTTAGGGACTTATACCAAAAGTAAGAGGTATATGAATATTAGGTGGACCACACCACATGAAAACAATAGTAATTGGATATCCATCATTAAAATCCTCCTAAGGCCCACTGTACTGTTTATTTAACATACAATCTGTTTATTAGGTAATACAGGCCTATATAAAGGGGAAAAACAAAAATCATCTCGATCCAAAACTGTTATGCCCCCAAAATGTTTTTAATGGTTGACTCTCATTCAGCACTGTTTCCTATAATGTGGTCCATTTTAGATTGGGATAGTCCTCATTTTTTGTCTCATCCCGTAAGATTATCTTTAAAAATAGATGGACGGCATGGATGAAAACACATACATCATGGTGGGGCCCACAGAGCACCGACCATCAGCCATTGGCTGGTGTCAGGGGGAGTAGCCAATACGTTCCCTAAATACTTTATCTGGTCCACTGCTATCTGCACTCGCTTGAGTCCAGTCGCCTCATACGTGGACATGAGGAACACGTGTTTCATATGGGAGTTGCTTGTCAGGCAATCCCCAATGCGCAGATCCCATTTTTAAAGAAATCAGGCGGATCAGATATCAGGTGGACCACACATCTGCATAATCAATGAATGGTCGATGGAAATGGCATATAGATGGTGGGTTTGCTCGATGACAGGCTATGATCTCAAACGCCTTTTTCAAGTGTAAGACGAGCAATCATTTCCACTTTCAACATTGGGCCACATTTTTGTGTGGCTGATATACATCAAGAAAAACAATCCACTGAAGTAGAAATTATTATTCTAAAAAATGATGGTCGAACCTTCCATTCAATTTATAATATTTTTCCAAAGATCACATTAACCAGTACATGACAAAAGGTATTATTTTATTAATTTTTGAAATATCAATTTATAATTATAAAAGGTTTGCTACACCCACATGTGTATACCACCTTGTGCAAGATCGAACATTTCTACGACGTGGGCTTTATTGTCCTGATCATCTCACCAAAAATCACGGTGATGCAGGGCAATTAACCGCTTGCTCTAAAAGCTTGAACTATCAAAGCATGATGAATTAATCCTTTTATCTTATAGTTCAGGCTTCGAATCCTTGGGTTACGTCTTCGGCCGAACTCTCCTCGTGGCCCCAAGTCCATGAGTTTCGCCCTCTCGTGGGCCCAAATCAATGGTTCCGCTCTATACGAGCCACCCGCCTCACACTGGCCCCAAATTCATGCGTTATGCAGGCCACCCGAGTATGCCCCTGCATCCCATAGGCCACTCCACTCAAACCCGGTGTGAAAATGCCACTGCATTAATTGGCTCACTCCCTAGTGTAGGCCATTATATGAGAGAGATGGACTATTGTGTGAGGATGGAAGAAAGGATGAGATGGTATGCTACTACACTACATGGTATGCCAGGTTTAGGATCTATACACTGCAATTTATGCATGAAATGATGAATATTATTCTTATAGACCCCTAGACCCCTATCATATAAGGATGAGGTCGAGATGCGTGGGCCCCACTATGATCTATGTCACACATCTACTTAGGGGATTCCACCTAAGTTTTTGATAGGGATGTAATGTATATGATCGACACCGATTTATTGAAAGACTTTATCAAGGGTCTCTATATCCCTAGCAAATAAAATAAAATAAATTTGATATGAAATACATTATGAGACTTGTATATAGCGTGATTGTTGGACAACCGATTCCTAATTTCAGTACATCCAAACACACCCTTAAAGCTGCTAAATAAATAAAACTAAGAATTGTGAGTTATTATGTGGAAGATCCACCTGAAGAAAAGTACAATCACGTCGATGTGGCAAGATCTGACAAAAGTTTTCTCACAAGCTAGCATTCCAATCCAATCGATATGGATCATATCTCTATCATCCCACCGATCAAGCAATCCTAACCATCCAATTAATGGCTCTCAAAAGGGTGTTTACCAGTAAAATATTGAATGGTTCAAATTCAATAAATGAGATGGTTAGTAATATCATATCAGTGTAATTTTGTAGTTATGCTCTATTCACAGTTGGGTCAGTGATTTAAACAGTCTAGATCTCCCTATAGGTATGCTATATGTACGGTTGAAGAATCTCCACCACAGATGGACCATTCGGATAAGGCTAGCAATGGGCCGGGCCTAGGCCTAACTTTTGAACAGGGTGGGCCCGCCAGTTCAAAATCCAGGCCTGGGCCCCACCCATTGCCAGGCCTACACTAACACATGCATGCACCACATTGACATGATCTAGCAGATTTCGTGTGCTATAGCTATGTGTACGTTTGCTGTCTTTCTTGTAGAATCTGGACCGTCCATCTGCGAAGACATCATGGATTGACCCTACCAAAAAAAAATCATATAAGTTGGATGATCTTACCTACTGATGAGAGCACTTACTGATGATTAGTAATGAGTGTATTAACACCTTGTTCAATTGTCAATCCTCTTGGTACACGTATAGTAAACATGATGAGTGGGCCAGTGCGATATTTTGGACAGAGCAGATTCGCAATGAACCCCACTTGATGAACAGCTCAGATCTCCGCCAGAATCACCTCTTCAATCTCTCCGCCAGAATTTCCCTGGCTTTCCCCTTTTGAAGTCATCTACACTGAATTACTGATACCAGTGTGTTTGATAAAAAAGGAAATTAAGATAAGAGAAGAAAGATATACAAATAACAGATTGGAAGTAGAAATCAAAACTTCAAACCAATAGGTGTTCAGCATTAGTTATTTGGATCCTCCTAAGAATCATAATCATCATGAAATATAATTACAGGCATTGAAGTTCCCTGCAATGATAAAAATTCGCAACAAAGGGACCGTATTGTTTTCTCTATAAGTTCCAAATGCCACAGACAATCCTCTCCTCTAAAACCTAGATGACGATCTTCGGGCCCAGTTAGGATCACAGATTCAAGGCCAATTGCTTTCTCCATAAAGAATTTCAGCAGACGAATTTCATTTCGCCTTGCCATAAAGCCCTTCATCTTAACCATCTTGAGGTGGTGGAACACACAATTGAAATGCTCGAATCGCCATTGACCATAAACTCTCCAGCGATACACATTTAAGGAACCATGGTCGTCGAGCTACCGATCCACACGAACACAAAATGGAATTGAAGTTAGAAATGGCTGCGGTTGATAATTGAGAATAGGAATAAAGGCTGTGTTTAGATGCAAAAGTGAATTGAATTGTGAAAAATCAGTTCCTTAAAGGGGAGATGACCACATTATAAAAATGATGCCTTGTATTTGCAGTCAGGAAGTAGACAGTCAAAATGCAGTTACATTCCTCTTGAGTCCAAACTGAAAGCTAATGAATTTGGAATTGGGAGCCTAACCCTTCAATATGAATACTTAGGGCCTATTTGGGTCCCACTTGAAATTGGGTTCATCTCATTTTAGTTAATCATAATTATGTATTAGGGTGTGTTTGGTTGCACCAAATACCATGATTAATCAATCTAATTGAGTGCAAAATATCAAGGAATTTCGTGATATTTGGTGCAACCAACTGATACCTTAGAGATCCCTTTTTTTTTTTTTTTTTGGGTGAGGATTGAGTAATCTCAACAATTAAAAATATGATCTCTGATGCATAATTGCGATTAACTAAAATGAGATGGACTCATTTCTAAGTGGCACCCAAACAGGCCCTTAGGCAACTATAGTTTTGCTCATTTCTTCTATACTAAACAGAGTTATTGCAATTCAATTCAATTGGGCACCCAAACACAGCTTAAGTTAGCGACCTTGAATTCAGTGATGAGACGCACATCTATGAAAACTCTCTCCAAATAAGGACAGCCAATGAGGATGGAAGCGACAGTGATGAGCGTTGATTCCAACATTGGGCTCTTCAGCAAATGCAATTCCGTAAGATTAGGGAACGTGGCAAACGGGCTGAGGTTGTTTTGGTCTTCATAAATAACCTATCCAGACACCAAATTTTGAAAAGGAAGGAATGTGTCATTAATGGTTGAAGAGGAAATATACCACACTCAACCCAACAATCTACAACCAAACAAACAGTACGTGGGGCCCACCTTTGTTGATTTGAACTGTTAATATGACTGGCCTCATCATGGATGGGAGATAATACCTGAAGAAATGGACTGCAGATGGTAAGAATCGCGACATGTGAAAGTTCTGATAGAGTCTTTTTGTGGTCACCACGCCATTCTGTTTCTTGGCAATCTTCAAAGTTGATCATGGCATCGACCAATTGCGAGATGTTCTTGAAAGAGAGGTCTATCATTTTTCCATCATACTGTAACGATAGGAGACTGGGAGCGTCGATCTCAATTGCTTGCAGATTCCAGAGACTCATCACTGTCAATCTCTTAAGCATCAAACCAGGACCACTGACCTTCAGATACTTCAGTAGATGACAATACACAATACTCAAGCTCTCAAGAACTGGGCAATTCAGAATCAATCTCCAGATCGACTCATCTGAAACCTCAACATATGACAAGGAGAGAATTTTGAGAGATCTCAAACCATTGAAATCTGAAGGCAAGCTCAAAACACAAAAGTCCAATTTCAAAACTGTAATCGTCGGACAATTGAATACAAAGCAAGGTAGCTTAAACCGCTTTCTCCAAGTGAAACTCCCCAACGAACCCAAGTCACTACATCTCCAAGTGAAATCAAGATCGAGCTCTTGAACGCCTCTTACTGTTATGAAACGGATCCATTTTGTGACTGGGAATGAAAACTTCTTACTTGGGTAGAAGCAGAGATGAAATCTTTGTATTTGGATCTCTTTGCGTAGCTGTAGAAATCGGTTGACAACGGATACCATTTCTTTCCGAGTCAGGGTTGTTAGCTCCATGAAATTGAAGTCGATATTCGGGATGTAAGCCCAAAGGTATCTCCATCTTCTTGAGAGAACACTCGTTCTTACGGCAGTTTTCATCGGCAACAAAGAGAGGATGTGATTGAGAACTGTGTCAGGCAAATTACTGATCCGATCCACATCTTTGTTCTCCATGATTCAAAGCAATGAACTTGTTTGCTTTGGCTGTTTTATCAATTTGTACAGAAAATGGTTGATCCAATTCATCTTTCTAGAACTTAGATGATCCTGCTAAGGGTACTCGCGAGAGTGGAATTTTCTTTTACTGCTATCAGGGCCATTCATCAGGTGAATGGTGAACCCCACTGTATATGTGCCATGATCAGGCCAATTGGTCATCAGGTATTTCTTGAATAAGGACAGTTAATCAGCCATTCAGACCATCAGCTTATTTTCGGCACACGTGCGGTCTACCATCCTTATTTTTTATTCATCGCACACAAAGTGGGGTCCATTTAATGAAGAGCCCGGATCATGCACAACATTCTGAGAGTAGGATTCTGAATTCTGTTCTTGTGAGTAGTCTTGGCATTTCTCTACTAAGATATAGGAAACTACTACCATAAGGCCTTTTAGGCTGTAATAAAGAAACAAAGTCTGTCAAAGCACATATTTTTTTAAGAATGGGAAGATTCCACAATAGCTGACAGTTTCATTGCTGTTATAAAGTCAAATGCAAAACTTGCAACATACACCAAAACCATTGACAAGTATTTTACAAGCGGGAATATAAAATGGGTCTCCCCCTTTATGTTTTTGCTGTAACCAGCATTCCATACAGGTGGGGCCCACATTTCAATAATCGAGACAAAAAAAATCTGTGGGATCCACTGTGCATGCAAGATGCTGAAAAAATGACCCGTCTGATTTTTCCAGTCGTTCAGTTACTGCTCTGCAAATAGATGGTTAGAAAAAAGATTCAGCCAACATCATATACATAATTGGAAAACATGTACCAGTAATGGCTGGAATAGCTTAGATGGATGAGATTTTTGGTCCATCGACCATCTACAGTGGGGGCCCACCAGGTGAATGATCTGGATTGCCGAAAGCTTGATCGCACTTCTACAGAATGCTGTCCCAAAAATAAAGTAACTTGGGCTGAGCACTGTAAAATACTTCATTGTATATGAAATAACCTGGGAGGATGAAAATTTATCCTCCTAGGTGAATAGATAGGATCCACTCCCACTTTCTACACCACACACATGGCATATGCATATGATGATCTGAACTGTTAATCCACTGGGGAGAACCATGAATGGGCCATGGACCAAATATCGCAGTGACTGAAGAATCATAACCATTAAAAAAGGTGTAAAAAATCACTAAAATTCTGTAAGTAATCTTCTTCTTCTTCTTCTTCTTTTTTGCATGATATTCTCAATGTGGTTAGGATAGTCAGCTCATCATCAGCATTTAAGGTGCCTGATGAGGAATGAACAAGATCATCACATACATGCCATATGGAATGGATCTCTTGCCCTGCACAAAGTTGCATTGGAAATTTTACAACAGCACAGTTACAGATTAAGGTCGTTTATCTCATCCAAACCAAAATTCCAATTCTCAATTACCATTGCTATTCAGTCACAAAATTTCCAAGGATACCAAGAATTAGTTTAGTCTCTATACTGTAAAATATTTTAAAATATTAAGAACTAGAATGTGATATAACCTGTCCCGGAATCCAAAATCAATGCACCCCAAAATGATTCCTTATACTCATATAACAGTCATGATACAGCCATCAAACTCCTTCCACATGATGGTGATCAATTTCTCAATGTTTCGACAATTTGAGATGTATCAAGCCAAGTTTATGCATGAAAGGATCTGCTACTTGTATTTTGCCACATGAAAAACTCATAAGATGATCAAGGCAAAAAATTCTTTTTTGGGGCAAATTGATTTTTAATGAAAAAATTAATTTTATTTAGAAAAACTTGAGAGACCAATTTAAACAGAGATTGGCAGTAATCAACCATTGATAGAATTAAGTCGAAGGTGGAAATATTAGTGGAGACTGGAGAGGAATCGATTTATTTAGGCCCTGTTTGGTAAACACCTAAAAATGAATTGATCTCATTTTAGGTAACAGTAATTAGGCATTAGAGATCTTGATCTCTAATACAAAATGAATACATGTTAATGGTGATTATCTATTAGAGAGAAATGCCTCTAATGCATAGTTAATGTTAACTGAAATGAGATTAACTCATTTTTAGGGGTCTACCAAACAGGGCCTTGGTAAGTACATGAAATAGAATGATTGGAAAAAAGAAAAGATTGATATTAACCCAACTCACTAGGCTGACTCATCGGATGGGCCACAAAAAAACAGTGGGCCCTTCACAAAGAAAAGGAAAAAAGATAAACGCATGTGGGGCTGTCTCAGGCCAATACTTCCACGCCTGTGGATTAGGTCCTAATATTTCAGAGAGACTGGTATTCTGAGCCCAGTCATGATAAGAATGATGAGTGTATGACATATAGGGTGAAGATCTAAGACAAGTTCTATCATTGGCTTACAAAATTACTAGTTGCTTTTGGATACAAGGGATAGTCCATGCATTAATCTGGATCGTCCAATCATTATTTGTACCCGACTCTCGGCGAGCTTCTTCTTTTGCAGCATTCCAAACACCTGATGCGATCAAAACAAAGCCACCTGCCTGACGGATTCAAGCAAAACTCGGACAGGGGTATTTCCGAATCCTATGTTGTACTGAATTTTCACATAAAATATTAAAAAAGCATAAAAAGATTTAAAAAGGAAAGCAAAAAAGTAGATTGCATCCCATGTTCAAAACAAAGAAAACTACATATGGGTCTGATTGTGTAGCTCTATTGGACGGTGCTCAAGTGTCACAAAACTGAAGATGCAGATTAGGTCCCACCTAACCTACTGAACAGATGTTCAACACAATCTCATGGAAATCTATTAAGTTCAAGGAAAATGGTATTGCAAGTTGTAAACCATATCCAGGAGTCAGTATTGTCAAAGTTGTGATAATTAAACTCCCCCGGCCCCAATTTCTCTAAGTTGGTTCTTGGAATTTCTTGAAAGTGGTGACTACCATTTTCTCCAATTTTGCTGCATTCTTGAGCAAAAACTTCACAAGCTCGATCTCGTTCTCACGTCTACCAAAGTGCCTGACCTCAACTGGCTTAAAGGGACCGAGATTGTAGACCTTTCGATTCCGATCTTCGTCCTCGTCTTCTATCTAGATACCAATTAGAAATTGAATGTTAAATGACATAACGTGAATTGTAGGCCATAAAAGATGTAAGTTAACATATTAGGAACTGGGGGAGTCGTGTGATCCTTGGGGTTTTCAGTTTGCATGAGTGGGTCACCCAAGTTTTAATGATTTAGGCTGTTGATCCGATCTAGTCCACTTCAAATGGACCATGAATTAGTGACCTAGAACATTGATCTGATGAGTGGATCCATGGGCAAAGAATCTCTCTTCTAGGACAAAGGTTCAGATTGTCCAATCAAGAGGATTACATAAAAAATGGTCCACCACTAGTGGGATCCATGACCCATCAGATCAACCATCACCACCAAACCACGGGCCCCATTTGTGCAAACTAGGAACTTGAGGATGCTATTCATATCCTTGGTCAAGGATCATATAATTCCATTGTGTTAGAAAGGCAATCATTGGAATATTAAGGGCATCAATCACACCTCAAGAACAAAAGTTTGTAGATTTGGAGAGCTCTCGAAGATGCAGGTTATCAGATGAATATGGTCTTCCCTGAGACTTGTTGTAAGCTTCAAATGCTTTAGACTGTGAAAAGTACGCAGGTGCTTTAACATGTCTTCAATGGCAGAGAGGAACTTGCAGATGACAAGGCAAAGGAAAAAAAAAAAAAATCACCAATGAGGGTGAGATAGTACATTCAAAGAAGGGCCAGACAGTCTGCCAACTCATCCGCTGTATGTGCGAGTGTGACAAATACTACAATGATGACCATCCGAACCATGGGTCCCACTGCAGATGAGGCATAGTCCAAAAACACATCATCAACATCATCATCTAAGCCTTATCCCAACTAATCGGGGTTGGCTACATGAATCCTGTTCCGCTATTCCACTAGCATGGACTTGAAATGTCAGATTGTAAGGACAAACAAATATGAACCATCTGATTTTCCTCTTGTATTTTGGACTGCTAATCGATTTAGTTCAGCTGTCCACTTGACCACCACCTTCATCCACAACAGGCCCACAATTTGGCAGTGAAGGCAAATGTAGTCTATTACATAGGTTGATTACAATCAAGCGCTATCTAATAGTCTATTACATAAGTTGATTACAATCAAGCGCTATCTAATAGTCTTGCATCCTTTAAATGTGTCAGGGAACCTTTCACGGATGAGTTGGAGAAACTAAGGTTTATGGAGAAAGAAGAAAAGGAGCATACCTCAATGCAGGAGGCAGAAATTGTTAGAGATTTTGCATTATGAAGCCTTCAAAGAATCTTATGAAAACAATAACTGTGATCGAGATCAAAGCCACCAATATTATGCTTCCATGGAAGATTTCCTCTAAAATCAATGAATGCATCTTCAAGGGTTGGTAGGATCCCTACAGTGTAGTCCCATGCTATGTAACCAACTAATTTGAAAGATAAGAGATTGGGAGTAGAAATATAGATCCTACACTCATGTAGACCATGGCAATTGCTGATAACCAATTTTTTAAGTTCATGGCTGGAGATATTGAGAAACTCAAAACGAGTGAGACCACAATTTTCAAGGTTCAAATTCTCAAGCTTGGGAAAGCTCAAAAAGAGTTCTTCGAATGTCTTCTCATTCGGAAAGTCAACCTCTGTAAGATGCAACATCTTAATCCTACTAAGACCTGATGCAGTAGGCAGTCTGAGAACAGAGCAGTTCAATGCCAGTTTCAAAATCAATAACGACTTGCAAGTAAAAAGGCAGCAAGGAAGTTCATATTCTTCCACGGGGATGTAGAGGTCGAGCTCCTGGATGTTTAACTTTACCGCAGAAGCAATCCACCCATTGATCTGGGTTATATGTCTGCTCCTGGCCCACAGCAATGAGAGCCGGAGCTTCTGTAGAACAGGCCCATCACGATGAGTAACTAACCGATCAATTGAACTTGCAAAAGTTTCCCATTTATTGAAGAGGCAACTGTCTAAATCCAGACTGGTGATGGTGGTCCAGATGTATCTCCATTTTCTCGATAAAATGCTAGTCCTAGCAGCCTCTTTTATTGGAAGGAAGGAGACAATTTGATTAAGGATGCTATCAGGTAAATCGCTAAGTCTGTCGTTGGTCTCCGCCTGTGGCCAATACATTTCGTACCACCTTCTCTTCAACCTTCCCGTACTGGTTTGTTCTAAGTCCTCCACCATCAGTTTCAAGCTTTTCCTCTCCAACAGAAAATACCACCTGTTAAATTGGCTCAATGACAGATCAACAAGGTCCACACAACGAACTCAATGAGGTACAAGCCATGCTCCACCACTCAACGTTACTTCATCTAATGAGAAAACAGTTTGTCTCCAACTCTATCCATGCCTGTAAGTTCCTTGCAACAAAAATGCCAACGTAAATAGCAAAAAGTACACAATTCGATATGCATTAGTAAAGGCTGATTTTGGATGTTTGATTAAATTGAATTGCAAGAATCGAATTTGACTGGAGTCAATTACCAAAATGGGGTGAACTCCACTCTTCATAATGGACTAACCCCCAAACTGCAAGTATTGTTGTTTTCAGTTGTGCAGACTTGCAATTAGGGGTCTTGTTCTCATTACAAACTGAAACGGCACCACCCCATGTTTGTCATTCCTTCTTTATGAATTGAATGAACTGCAATTCAGTACAACTGACCACCACATGCGCCCTCATGCTTATAAAACAAGGAATTTAAGATGAATGCGAGGAAGTAATGTAAGTAGTGCTTTAAGAAGCAAACATGCACACTAATAGCATATTAGTACGCCTAGAATTAAATGAAAAGGACAAACGTTTAGTTCTGTCATGTAACTAGAGAAGGTAACAAGGATTCCATTTTCCAGTAGTTTGATATGCATTTTTTTCTTCTTCTTTGCCTATTCATATAGATTCTCTCTGTACAAGTCCTTTTGGTTATTTATTGTATTGACCATATGATGAACCCAAGTAGTTAGGATAAGGCTTAGATGATGATGATGATTGTATTGTATCAATTCATATCAAAGAAATAGATGCCTTCACTAAGGCTGTTCAAACAGGCATAAGGTCAACTAAACAGTATTCCCGTGGCAATTTGGTCATGGAGTTTGAGTTCAGGGGAGGTAGCATGGTATCCCCATCATCAGGTCACCAACTTCCTCAATTTTTCACATTGGGCAATAGTCAACCTCCATGCAAGGCCTTACAATTTTGTGGAGACCTGTGTTGTGCTAAATAATCCCCTAGGCTTGGTCCCTGTGACCCCCTTTTGAGGGGTGTCCAGTGACCGAGGAGGTCAAAGACCAAGAAGTGAGTTATTTATACTAAACATTCTTCTTATGGCTAGATACAATCTCCTAGTCCCTTGAGGAAAGGAAAAAAAGAAATTTACATTCTTCCAGAGGCACACATTTTCCTAAAGTTGTAGGGCTATTTTGTTGAGTTCCTTAGAGAGAATTATCCCATACCCCTAGATATTCTCTAACTACCCATGTGTTGGTTTTAGGTCATAGGTACCCTTTTGTTGAAAGGCCGTTTGAGCTTTTCCTAAGAGTGTTGCATGGGTCACTTTGTGCCATAGAGCCTGGTA
Organism: Magnolia changhungtana; assembly: GCA_030180095.1. Classification (NCBI taxonomy): domain Eukaryota; kingdom Viridiplantae; phylum Streptophyta; class Magnoliopsida; order Magnoliales; family Magnoliaceae; genus Magnolia; species Magnolia changhungtana. Next base: position 2,791,478 of record JASAUF010000045.1, on the reverse strand, counting down.
CTTGGACATTGGCTTGAGGCATTTCCTTAGCCTCTTCTTACCTTTATTGGGGCTTCTGTGCTAAGTGACTTCTTTTGTGATGATGATCAAATCGAAACCTGATTTTAATGCCATAATATAAAGCATTTCTAACCACTCTAGCATTGGTTCTCCATGAAAAGAAAAAGTGTAACAAAATAATCGTATTTGGTTTTCCAATTTTTGGATTTACTTTGTTAATCCTATTTGGTTTTCCAATTTCCGGATTACAAAGTAAATTAAGTCATCATATCTTTTCAAGTGTGTTTGGTTAAAAGAGAATAACAACACAAAAAACGAGAGTCAAATATACATATAAAGTAAGCAAGCGGTAAAGAAATTGTAATCATTACATTTTTCCATACCAAAAGGCCCATTACACATATAATGTAATCATTGCATTCAAATGTAAGTAATGTCACCACACAAGTACAAGGGTAAATAAGCATTACCAATTTCCAACCAATTACCGTTGTAATTGGAAAACCAAACAGGCCCTAAGCCATTCATCAAACAGTTACAACAATCATCACCTACCAACTAATATATAAATATCAAACATCTATGAGTGGAAAACTAGAAGATTGGGTGAAGCCATTCTCCAAGGGAAAGAACTTGAATCCATTTGACAATAAATAAATAAATAATAATAATAATAAAAGGAGATAGGGTTGGGATGATCGGAGTGATGGTAGATCGGGAAAGTCCAACTAGAGGATCCTACTGAATTAGGGCTTTTTTTAAAACCTTTTTTTTTTTTTCTGGATCGTGGTCCATCCGCGATGGGATCACTAGGCGGACTGTCCAAATCCACCATCCTCTCTCAGATATGATGATCGGCTAGAGATATGCAGGCCCATCATCGTGCCCTTTGCAGAAGTGGGCCCCATGATCCAGTGATCAAGACTGCTGACCTGGCGGGCATGATAGTGGAGGGACCATGCCAGATGAAGGTCTTTTTCAGGCAAGGTCCATCGATAGTTGGGGCCATCGGATGAACGGTCTGGATCATTTGATCAAAGAGGTTTTTTTAATTAAATAAAGTCAGCATAGAGACAAAGACTGACCTTTATTTCCTTTTTTTTCTTTCTTTTTTCTTCCTTCTATTTTACTCTGAGAAAGGGACGGAGGGAGAAGCGAGAAGCGAAGACGGCAATGGAAGCACACGTGACCACGTGTAACATGTGTGAGAGATCTGGGCGACTCATCATGCAGGTTCTGGTTCAAAATCAGGCTGGCTAACTCATCGGTGGGCGTCCAAATTTCAACGATCATATATGACTAACGGTAAACCTTTGACATGCTTGATTTTTAGGAAAGGACGTGACCACGGAGGGAACAATCCTGATTAGTGGTCAGGATCTCACACGCTTATACGATGTTAGAACGTGTTAGGCGAACCGCCTCTACCGTCTCCTGCTCTAATCGCGTCAATATTTCGCGAGATCGTCCAAGATGGACGCGGATTGCGTCCTACCTCCGCCCGAACAGGGCTCCGTGGAGCCCGCAGTGATGTAAGTGTTTTATCCACGCCGTTAATCTTTTTTTTTACATCATTTTAAAGTAAGATCCAAAAAAATGAGGTAGATCCAAGCTTAAGTGGACCACAAAGTAGAGATTGAACTTCCACCATTAAAAACTTCTTAAGAGCCGGAGAAGTTTCGGATCAAAGATGATATTTGTGTTTTCACTTCATCCACGTCTAAATGACCTTATGAACAGGTTTGATGGTAAACAAACATCACGGTGGCCCTTAGAAAGGTGTCAACGGTGGGTGTCATTATCACTGCAACTTCCTTTGGTGTGGTCCACTGGAGCCGTGGACATGCCTCAGTTTTAAAATAATACCTTAAAATAATATGAGAAAAGTGATAGAGGGCGCAAATAAAACAATTACATCACGGTGGGCCCCACAGAGCACTGCCCGGACGTAATCCGTCCGGGCAGGGTCGGACGCAATCCGCGTCCGTCCTATATAAGAAGGGCGCGGATTAGGTACAGGAGGAGTCTAGCAGGGCATCACACAGTGATATCTATATATTTCATCCGCATTGTCCGTACATTTTTTTCCCTATCAATTTAGATTACTGGACCAAAAATAAGACAGATCCAAGGGTCAAGTGGACCACACCGTAGGAAGAAGCAGTGCTAAGGACGCCCAACATTGAAACCTTCTCAGGGACCACCGTGTCGTTTATTTTCCGTACAACCTGTTGATATATTCATATACACTTGTATCCAGTGAAAAAACAAGTATCATCTTGATCTAAAACTTACGTGGTCCTTAAGAATTTTTCAACGGTAGGAATTTAATCCCCACTATGTGGTCTATTTAAGCATTGGATATTCTCTATTTTTTTTTTTAATACTAACTTAAAATGATATGAAAAAAATGGATGGACAGTATAGATAAAATTCATACATCACGGTGGCCCATCAGTGGCCTTCGGAGCCTCCGCCTGTCTCGAACTCCGAACAAGCGGTGGCAGCATTGTGTTTTCTCTTAATATCATGTTAGTTGTGGGTGTTTGACACAACCGTTCATAGAAAATTTACCCAAACTCAAACTCGAAACAGACTCGATCAGTCCAAGTCAAGCACGAGCTGGAAAAGCTCGGCTCGGCCCAGCTCGTGTACCCGGGTGGTAGACTCACTGGAGTTTCAACACCGGGTTAAGGGTTCGAGTACCCACGGTGGTGAAATCCCACGGTGTGCGTGTGTGGGGTATGTGTGCATGTGGCGTGAGTGTGTGGGGTTGTGTGTGCGTGTGTAAAAAAAAAAAGAGAAAACACAATGCACAAGCCACCACAGAAAGATGTTATAACCTGCCCAATATTGATATAACTACTTGAAACAATAAAATACAAATTTCTTTAACAATAAAATACGTCCAAATTATATAGATTTCTTTAACATAAATCATACAACAAAAGGGCGGGAGCTTACCGAACTGGCTTGTTGCAGCAGTGGTAGGGGTGACCGGATTGGCGAGCTACAGTGGCAGGGCCGCAGGGGTGACCGGACTTGAGTCAGTAGTGGAAGGGGTCCGTGCGGGTAAGGGAGGAGAGAGAGAGAGAGAGTAGAGAGGGGCGTGCGGGTAGGGGAGGAGGGAGAGGAGTAGGGAGATCGGACGGTCGTGCGTCGGTGCGGTGCGTGCGGTGGGAAGGGAGGATGAGGGAGAGAGAGAGAGAGAGAGAGAGAGAGAGAGAGAGAGAGAGAGAGAGGAGGAGGAGGAGGAGCTTCACCGGATTGAGAGAGAGGAAGGAAGAGAGGCAGGAAGTGAGGGTTAAGGTTTAGCGTTCATACGGGCGCGGAGCAGGATGTTTTTTAAAAATGGGTAGGGTAGGTTTTTTTTTTAAGGGTATATATATACAGTATACCGAGTCAAGCTGAATTCGAGCAGTATTCGAGTAGAGTCGAGTCGAGCTGGGGCAAGATCGAACTCGGCTCGAACTCGTTTCGAGCTCCAAAAATCAACTAAACTCGGTTTGAACTCAGCTTCGATCCGAGTGGAGTCGAGTCCAACGAGCTACCAAGCTAAGGGCCTGTTTGGATTCGTGTATAGTATTGTATTGTATCGTACTTGGGTACTGTTTATGTATACATTGGACAGGCCTCAGAATACATCCTTCTCACCATGCCATTATTCAATGTTTGGATAGGAGGTATAGTGCAGGCAAGTATACTAGATCTTGTACAGATCAATGTTTAGATACGAAGTAGTAGGCGTCCGTATTGTTCAAACGGTCAACTACAACAGTACGTGGTTTGTGCCAATCGTTCATATATTCTTCGTAATTCTTGTTTCTTTCATAGGTGGTGGTGCCCACCGTCAGTTGATATGCTTTATTTGATCCGTCCAACGTAATCTGATCCGTCCGTCATGATCTGATCCATCCAATGTGATCTGATACATCCGATGTGATCTGATCCGTCCAATGTGATCTGATCCGTCCGTCATGATCAGATCCATCCAATGTGATCTGATCTGTCTGTATGATCTGATCCGTCCAACAGTTTGAACTGTTCTTTCTTTCCTTTCCAATTCTCGTCAACTTCATATTACGGTGGTGGCCACCGTGAGTTGATGTGATTCATCTGATCGCCCAACCGTAGACCCCACGATGAGGTCGGAGCTCATCTAGACCGTCCATTGGTTTTGAAATAGCTGACCGACCATGATCTAGTCCACCTTTACCTCGTACTATATCCTAGAGGGAGAAGATGAGACAATCCTATGATAAAGTTACGTGCGACTTTAAAACAAAACATAATACAGTTGTGATCCAGAGGACCCAGTTCAAATAAGAAATAAAAAATTACCAAAATATTTGGAAAAGTGCATCTGTTAATTTCTGATTGATTTATCCATCCCGATTTGAACTTCCTGTGATACAGTCCATGATACAGTCAGAGGATCCAGTCATGATGTCTATAAAAAAACAACAAAAAACGATAGCTGCAAAATTCACCTCAGCCATTCAATGTAACTAAACTCGAAAGAAAAACCTTATGTCGGCATAAAAAATCAACAATCCAAGCAACAAACGAAACAACAGAGTCATGCATTGATCGTCTCCAACTTCAGCAACATTCACCCTCTCGGCGTTGGCAGCTTCCCGCACATTCCTAGTGGCATTTTGGGGCCGATTTGTGAGAGAAGCAACATAGTTGCCACTGTCCATGGCTGAGGAACGATGAGATGCACGAACAGTGGCAGTGGGCTGTTGCACCGTCCGATCGGTGAAAGAAGCCTAATTGATATAGTAAACAGAAATAATTTTCAGACAGAATCTTCTTAATGGATATAATGTATTCTTCACTGCTTCAACTAACAAAATAAATCTACATATGAAATAACTAATATCCTACTAACTTGATACTGATTCTAGGCACATCTTCGAAAGTCGGGAAAGACTTGTGTTTGCATCCACTGAAACCGTGAACTTGGGCATTACAGTCATCCCATGTTGCATAGATCTCGGGATTCCTTCCCACAAACACCACATAATACTTATGCTTCATTCTACTGCAAGCATTAATCAATGCCTTAATCAGTAGGGTAACTAGAAAAAAAGTAGGAGAAAACGGGTCCCCGTTAACAAATCATTTAGAACGTAAGCGACGCGTCATCACTCCAGGCCTGATTTACAGCGCCTTGAATTACAAAATAATTTCTCAACTGTAATGCAAGTGAAGAGTGTATCAGTCCATAATGCAATACTCATATTGTCATTCAATATCAACAACTTCAGATTGAGCGCTCCAGCAGCAGTGGTACTTTGAAAAGCTTCACAACTAGCCGGAGTAGCATCAGCTAACCGAGTTTAGAGGCCACATGTGCAACCAATAATACTAACAAATGTGGATGTATGCAAGATATGATACATCGTTGACAACTGAAAAAACAAAAGTAGACCATCACCATAATATGAATCACACTCTGAATTCACAAACATCTAGTGCAACACCCCGGTTCCCGGAACCCGAGTACATTACTCGTTTTCCAAAAACCCGAGCGTTAACCTCTGAAAACCCTCAAATTTCACGTATATTTTTTTTTTCTTTTATCAGAGTTAATAATATAGCAAGATGAAGATAAATCAGATATTAGAGTGAGTCAAAATTTACATAACCAATGTTTCAAGTGGTTACCCAAAAACCTATACAAACCAATGTCTTAGCCTTTACAAACATAACAGTATAAATTAAATACAAATAAAATCAGGAATAGAGAGTCGTAAGATCATCTGACTCCTCCCATTCCTCCTGAACACCAGTGTACGCATTATCTGCGTCTCCTGCACACTGAGTACGGTTTGATAGCGTCAATGACTATCCAGTGAGGTATACCTCCAAGATTTATCGCAGCATCAAGATAATTAAGCATAGTTATTAGAGACAGCATATAACAAATATTACCTAATGATTATTAGGAGAATCAGATACGTATTCATTAAATAAATCACACAAGATAATCTTGTTTAAATGCATAGATGCATGCACATGCTCACAGTCCTGGGGATGCACAACCAGCTGGTAAAAAGTCCCCCAAGGAGAACCAGCCACTCGAAAAAATACTCAAAGGTACGCCCAAGGAGAACTAACCATCCGGAAAAGACCATAATAATATATAGATCGCCCAAGGAGAGTTAGTCACTCGAAAAAATACTTAAAGGTACGCCCAAGGAGAACTAACCACCCGGAAAAGACCGTAATAATACATAGATCGCCTAAGGAGGATTAGTCACCCGAAAAAATACGTAAAGGTACGTCCAAGGAGAACTAACCACCCGAAAAATACCGTAATAATACATAAATCGCCCAAGGAGGATTAGTCACCCGGAAAAATACACAAAGATACGCCCAAAGAGAACTAACCACCCGGAAAAGACCATAATATATGCCATGAAAATGCATGATTAGCCCAACCATTATTATTCCAATTTCAAACAATCACTTTAAGAAAGCTCAAAGGTCATTATGGGGGGTTCATCACCCAGCATAGGCTGACAGCTCAGGCATAGTGTCCCATTCCACCATCCTTGGCTCATGAGGCTAGCAAATAGGGTGTTTAAAAGTAATCTACGAAACTAGTGGCCAATTATAGTTCTACAAGTGGGACTTATCATCTAAGGATTATTTAATAATAATAATTCATTAAAGCCGCAATGACAAATAGCCAATCCAAGCCACAAAAGGGCAAATAACAAAAGCCACTTAGATAATAAATGGTCCATAAGATGGTAAGTATACCATAATTTCGTTTAATTCATTACGCAAATGACCACTAATTCGAGGACCTCTAAATACGCCATAAAGTAATCGCAAATGGTAAAATAAGTCACGTACAACATCACTAACATTTACACATATAAAGTGCGCATCTTAAATCAAATTAGAGATACCGGAGATTCATAGCGTGTTAAATTATTTGAATTTAAATCCAAATATATTGCATTTATAAAAGATTATTCAAATGGAGCTAACATTAGTCGTTACTTTCACATTGCACTATATTAAGTAATCAACAAATTAGTTAAAATAAGCTAACTATTATGATGTAGGAAAAGCTTGAAGGGTGATCCTCACTTTAGAGTTAAATTATCTCTCAACGTTGCTAGAGTTGAATGTTCGTACATTAAGATCGATATCTAACATGATTAACACAAGTAGTGCGGTTAGATCACAACATTACTCAATTTATACATATATGGTTAAAACTAGGTATGTCGATCAATAGCTTTAGGATTTGGTGTACCATTTAGAATTTGATGATTTGAAATCGAAATATGGATCAGTAGTAATGCTGATTTAAGGATTTAAAATACTAAAGATAATTAATATATCATAGTTATCTCACTAAAAATATTAAAATTAATTTTAATAATAATAATGGTGAATGGTACTGACTCCATAAGAATTCATAATAATGAAAATTATAATGATAACATCAATACCCAAAATTTAAAATAATAATACTAATAATAATAATAATTATTATTATTATTATTATAATAATTATTATTATTATAACTAAAATTACAAGGCAATACCTCTCCTTCTCCATGCATTCCCTGGGAAAGGCTTAGACTGAGTCAGATGTCGACCCGGTCACAATCAACTCGACTTCAGTGAGTCGACTCAACTCGACTCGACAACGAGTCAAGTTCCAAAACTCCACTTCCTCTCTTATTCTCCTTTTTCTTTCTTCCTCCTTTCTCTCTTCTGTTTCCTTATTCTTTCTCCAGCCACACCTAACAATGGGCCTGGACAAATCAGACTTGAGACTAGACCCGGGTTCATGACTCGGCGCTAGACTCAACCCGAACTCAGCTACTGGTGGGTGCGGCACAACTCAGAGCCACACCATGCTCTCTCTCTCTCTCTCTCTCTCTCTCTCTCTCTCTCTCTCTCTCTGTCTCTCTCTCTCTCTCTCTCTCTCTCTCTCTCTCTCTCTCTCTCTCTCTCTCTCTCCTTCTTCTGTTATCCTCTGTTGGAGGGACCCAGGACATTGGACTCGGCCCTGTCCTGCAACGACTCGGATCGAGTCAGCGCAACACAGCGACACAGGCAGACGACGCCCTCTCTTTCTCCTGGATTTTCTCTTATCTCCTCTTCTTTCTCCTCTTTTTCTCTCCTTTCTAATCCTCCATTTCTCTCTCACTCTCCCCGTTCATCCAGACAAACTCTGGACTCAGTCACGACTCGAACCGAGTCGACCTAGCTTAGTGCGGCACTCGAAACAGTGGCGTTTCTCTCTCCCTCTTTCTCTTTTTGTTTCTTCCTTTTTTTTCCTCGAAAAAATGCCCTATTTCCCGACTATTTATAGCCTTAAAAAAAGCCTAGAAGCATCGACTCTTAATCAGCCGGTTAGTTATAGTTTTGGTTGCTTAACCGATGGTGTTTTATAGCCATGGGATTGAATCAAACCTGCGTGGCTGTGATCGGACGGTAGAGATGAACTTCTGGGACCCAGGCCTACACATCTAATGTCTCAGATTGAGCGATGGGACCCACTTAATGGAAATGGGTTTTTCGAATGGATGGGGAAGATGAGTTGAGCTTCCATGGCAGTTTCTCAATAGGTGGCTGATCCGGTGATCTAATGCCTAAGGATGGCGTGGATTTGATCACTGATCATTGCGGGACCCGCATTTTGGACGGTGATCATGCTATAGCTTAATGGGTTTGATTTCACTATACGGCAGCGGCGGAAGAAAATCTCACGCATAGCCAAGGGAAGCCCTATTTTGAAGGGTTAAGATATGCTGAGGAGGAGGGTTGGGATGTCGTGAGGCTATCCGCGTCGTGAGGCTACCGCACGCGGATAGCCAGCGTGGAGAGAGGGAAAAATGGAATATATTTTCTTTTTCCGTTTTTGGAAAGATTCAACTGCACACAGATATTTTGCGTCCGATCTTGTGTGCGTACGTGTTCGATCCAACGGTTGATAGACTAATGTTCTAGTATTTTTCTAGTTCCCTACAAGATGGAAGGCTCAGATCGAGGTTGTAGTCGGAGATGATGGGCCACAACGGCCACACATGGATGGACGCCGTTTAAACCTCACGCGGGAGGGAAAAGAAGAAGAAAATCTTCTCTTTTCCACTTTTCATCGAGTCCAACAAGGTTTGACCCAATTTGGGTCTAGTGCGCTGCAGGTGTACCCTCCTTGGTGTGCACAATTCTTGTGTGGGGTCCACTATGATGTAATCGACAAATCCACTCCATTCATCCGGTTCATCTACTCAATTTAGAGCCCCAAGCCGATTTAAATGTAGATCGATCACTAAAGTGGGTCCTACTAATTGAGTTTTGCAGTCAAATTCATTTGAAAGCAATATTCAAATTATCATGGATCTAGGGTGAGGTCTATTGAGGATTATATGGATGACCCAATCCATCAGCTCATTTAGCATGACCCAGATGGGGATTGAAGAGTTAGGTGGGCCACATCAAGCGATTCATCATCCCTTTCGTTAGTTCATATTGATCCAGTGGTCAAATTGGTTCTTGCCTGGACTTCAATAATTTTGGAGCTTGTTTGGGTGATCAGGACGCTTCCTGGTCCACAACGGACGGTTAGATGATTGGTTTTGTGGCTAAATAGATTTATCATCGAAACCAATAGCTGATCTCAAGATTTAATAGGCGATTTCAAGGACCAACGACTAACTTGTCTTAAGTTGGCAATTAACGTCCCTGGATAGTTTCACAAGATGAATGACTTAATGATCTATCTTGAGGACCAACGAATGAATCATTTGATTTAAGGATGGAGATTTCTTCCAATGATCATAAGGGCCCTAGAGTCTGTTTGGATGAAAAATCAACGGTCGGATTGGCAGTATGATGGTCTAGATGGATAGATTTGAGGACCATTGGTTGATAATGTGAAAGGTAAATCACATATGTTCCTGCACACGTGCAAATTAATTTAGATCTCCATGGTAACACCCGAGTACTAAAAGCACAGGGTGTTACATCTAGATACACACAAAATATCTGCAAAACTATATCCGAAAAACAAGTCTCAACCAGTTTCATTCAGAAATCATCTAACACTTTACTCCAGTAAAAATTACTACTGAGTAAGGACACTTGTGAGACAAAACATTCTCAACCAGTTACACTCAAAAATCCTTCAACATTTTATTCCAACAGAAGTTACTACTGAGTAAGGACACCTGTGACACAAGTACCATTCTCAACCAGTTACAGCCAGTAATTGAAAGAACATCTTTACCCACCAGATATAACTACTGAAAGAATTCCTCCAACATAATTAGTCAGAAGAACCTACTACTGAATAATGGAAACTGCCACCCTATATAATCTCAAACAGAATTTGGCATAGCAGTTAAAGTGACAACCTGCCACAAAAAAGTAGCATTGCAGATTTAATATATAGCAGTCCAAGATATGAAAACATCTGATTATTGCTCCAGCAACAATCATATAATCCACAGCGTTGACAGGAAGTAAATAACTTCAGCGTCCATTCACAGTGACACAAGATACAGTATCCACCCAAAAGCAAGAGGAATAAAAAAACACAACCAGCAAGTATCACATACCAGTCAGCAGAAAAAACAAAAGGGCCAATTTTCAGTCTGGACCACAGCGAGGAAGGATAACTTTCTCTATCCATTCCTTTCGTCGTTCATGTCCCAACTTAAAAAAGAAACATGCACTGATTAAATCACCCTGCAACGCCCTAGCAGCCCGAATTTAATCTTCACTGGAAGACCATCCACCTCCTCAAGGATACCCAAACGTTGCACACGCGTCATACTTTTCCCCTGTGCCATTGTAATGGTCAGGTTGTTGATGGCTTCGGCGACCTCACCCATCCTATCTCCAATCTGTTCACTCGGTCCACTCTTCCTACGGCTAAAATCACTCCCATTAGTGCGACTATGACGAGAACATGAGGTGGCTTCCATTGGACTTTTGTTTGTTCGTTTTGCCCGATTTACTGAACCCTCACCACCATGTAATCGGGGAGTTGCCCTCCGCTCATCCTTATCTGAGGATGAGAGACGCACAGTCTGGCAGGGCTCCTCCTCCAATTCATCATTGGAGTTCATGTCATCACGGTCGCGCCGTTTCCCGGATATGGGAGAAGAATATGCCATACTAACAAACTCGCCGTGGGCAAAATCGTTGCCAAACATGAAGGCGAGATCGTCCCATCTGTCTACATGTTTGCCTCGAACCCGTTCGGCATAGGGTAGGTCTATTCCCACAATGACAAAATGTTAAAAACATTTATTACAAATCAGACATTTCAAATATATTAAGCAATTATAATTTCAATTATTGTACCGCAATGTATCCTTCCCATACATCCTCGGTAGCTATCGCCATCTTTTGGGAGTCGTCCCATCCGAATCTTGAGGCATTGAGCATGTCCTTTATTGCCCAATATAGCCTCTTCAAGGTCCGAAGTCGGTTCGAAATATGTCGGTTCTCTAACAATATCTCACAAGCATCGTAAATCTCTTTAATGGTGGCTTTATAAGCTTCGGGTTTAAACCCAATGTCACTTTTTAGACCTAGATTCACCTGTTCCACCAACGCATCAACTAGTGCATTGTCCATACTATCTGTCCATTGTATTCTACTTACTCTTCCTGTACCATGCTTCAGTTGAGAGACATTTCTTGGTGATGGCTGGGTCTTTGTGGGAGTTTCTTCTTTTTTTTTTGGGTGCCACTTTTTTCTGCAGGTGAGCTTGGACATTGGTTGGACACAAGAATCTTCTTACTAGGTGATGCACAGACTTCTTTCTTCTTCGATGTGCTCCTTAAAAAATTCATTAAACCTACAAGCAGAATATATTAATAAAAACAAGTACACTAAAGCCAATTGATGCCCAACTATATCAGTCATATATAGACATGAATGACATTGATCACAAATAAATATAATAAGTATTAGGCAGATGGTGAAAATATATGAATAAATATTCCTACTTTCAACAAAATAGATAATTACATAAACCAAGCAAGTCTAAGTACGTTGTCTTGTGTGTGGAAGACTATCATTCCACATTCTCTCAGCTATCTCCTCTCTCTTACGTGTCCAATCATCACGTGCACAATCTGTCACCCGAGCTAATGCTTATCCTTCTTCCACCGTACTTACATCTACAGCGGAAGGCGAAACATCCATTGCACTGTCTCCATTGTCCTCAACTTCCTTTGCTAGTCCATCATCACCAGCAACACGGAGGAAATTATGAAGGACACAACAAGCTATAATAATTTTTACTTGCGTTTTAAACTTAAATTGAGAAGGAGTACATAGAATAGGAAAGCGACCTTTTAGAAGCCCGAATGCACGCTTTATGATATTACACAGTTGTGCATGACGATAATTGAACAGTTCCTTTTTATTGGCAGGCTTCCTTCCCATACGAAACTCGTTCAGGTGATATCGCACACCTCGCCATAAATCCAGGCGTATGTGCACATCTGATATCAACAAAATAATATTTTCCTACACATTGCAAGATATGTTTCAGTTGAATTATATACATAAACAGATATAATGCAAACAATCACCCCCTTTAGCCAATTACCGTGTGGAATTAGGAAACAATCAGGCCGACGGTTTAGTGCATTTTGTAACACACGAGTATCGAATGCGGATCCATCCCAACCAGCAAGTACGTATACAAATTTCATATTAAACGTACATGCAGTCAAAACATTCTGTGACAGAAATCCTTTCCTATTTTTAAATGTTGAGCTTGATTCTTTTGACAAATGAGTCGGGATATGGGTACCATCTACGGCCTCGATGCAATCCTACAATCAAAAGTTTGCTACATGATCAGTTCGTTTTGTTCATGGTACTATCTAGTAACTGCTCCAACACATGTACTCACTTTACCTGAAAATATGAGCTCCACAAAGGGTTGTCGGATATCTCCTTGGGTGTGTATAATCCAGGAAACTTCACATACTTTGGATACAGACCAATTATAGCATCCAATACTCTAGTAAAGTGTCGGCTTACAGTCTCACCAGATCTTGTGAAATGATGACCAATGACTCGGTTACGTACATTATGTCCAATAGTGTGGAGAAACATTACAACCTGCTCCTCTAACATGCATCTCCTGCTATCGAATAGATTCCGATCTCTCAACAACGAACATAGTTCGAAAAATTGTCTCATGCCCATTCTTAGCTACGCAAGACAGTCATTATTGCTCTTACGTATGATTCGACTGATGAATCTATCCCTTTCAATGTGGCCACCAGTGGAGTTTGCCTTCACATAGAACCGACGATAGTATTCAGCTGCTTCGATTACACATACTGAAGCTGCAATGGCTGTAATTGCAGCTGCAAGTTCACTCTCATTCCATTCACTGCCAGAGAACCTTTCATCGGTATCATCCGCACTTTTGGAAGCCATTGCAGCTCAATAGAACTCAAATGAAATCTGAATGGGAATTACAATAAATTGAGTGCTGTTATACCTCCTCTAACATGAAATGAATATACAGCAAACACTTCCATTGTAGAGGATATTATATTCGGATTGATAGTCTTTGCGAAATTGACGATTTACAGAAAGTTGATATGAATAAATAAAAGTTGAGTATGGACATTAGATAATTTTAGCAAATAATTTATTAACTTGCAAATAAACAGAATCATACAAGAAATCTGTTAATATGCAATTGTCGGTTGTTTATTTACAACTTCCGAGTACAGACATCAGACACTACAAAAAGTAAGGTAATTTAGAAGCAATAAAGTTCAATGGTGCCATTACTGATTTGTTTCTATTAAGACAAAAGCATGTAAATGGATGACCACAGCGAAGACTGAATCTACTAGCGCTGACCAATACATGTTAAAAAGGCAATGACTTGAAGGTGGTATTGAATAAAATAACAGAACGTCATCTAACACCTTGCGGCCATCTTATAAGAAATGCAAACCCAAATTCAATGTAATGAGGAGACGTCAAACAGTGAACAACCCGTTCATATAATAGGGAAATTGATGCTGAAACTGGAGAGGATAATATGAAGAGATATTCATCCTTCAAAGCCCCAACGAAATCGACTTGAAATGAAAGAAATAATGCGTCTACAATTCAATAGATATGTACGAGTAATACCTTGTTATGAAATCCGATCGGATGATGCAGAGTGTACAGAGGGCGATTAACTTCCCCATCTGACAGATGATTTTGAAGAGGTGGTTCAAGGAATGGTATGTTACGAAGAAGATGGTTTTATAGAAGAAACAAGTAATGAAATCGCAAATTGTTAAAATATAAAGTCATCTCATCTGTTCTTATACAGCAGAGCATGCACCCATCAATTCAATCCATCGACGCTCACCAGCAAGGCATTGTGAAATCCTAAAGAGGATTTGGAATATTTGCAGATTTTCTGTCCATTGGCTGGAATAGGGTGTAGACAGTCCCAGGTGTGTAATATAGACAGTATACATGCCAATAAGGGAGCCGTCCTGCATCGAAGAGGCTCATGCAAGATTTTCCCCTTCCAGTCAATGTTACAGGTGGTTGAATATAGCCAACCCGATTTGCAGGAGGGAGATGACCGTACCTGATGGATTTGCCTTCGGGTAGAAGGAACTGCTTTGCACGATGGCTCGATGTGCAACGAGAAAGCTTGAAAATAGCTATGACAGTGACGGAATGTGCAGACGGATCTTTCGAAGGGCCGGTTCGATACAAAATGCCGACATGCAGGCTCTCAGACGAGCTATGGAGAAGGCAGTGGAGAAGATCACCCGTTCTCCATCGGATGCAAAAATAAAAACGTCTGTTTGAAAGTCGTCCGCGTTTACAACACAATGAAAGCGTTGTACCGATGGCAGCTGCATGCACTGACAGTAACATACCGCCGGTCAGAGAAACTGGTGTATAGATGTATTCGCGCGCTTCGTATACGAAGGTCGGCTATTCTTAACCAAACATTGCTCATGTCACATCAGACCCATTAATACAATGCAATACACCCCTAACCGAGAATCCAAATAGGCCTTAAATCTACTATGTGTACAGCTCTGGTGGCAATACCAAATCCGCGCCCTAATCAGAACAAAAAGACATAAGCGGATTGGCTGGTATACCTCACAATCTGCTATATTGACGTTAGCAAGTTCAATGGGTCTAATCATGAGGTATGTATTATATCTAAACCGTCCATCCATTTGACAAACTCGCCTTAAGGCTTGAGACAAAAAATAAGACAAATCTAACCATTAAAGTGGACCACACTGATAAAAGCAGTGGGATTGAACGTCTACCACCGAAACTCTTTTTGGGGACACAGAAGTTTTGGACCAATATGAAAAAAAATTTCCCTCTTCATTTAGGTCTTCATGACCTTATGAACAGATTGGATGGAAAATAAAGTTTACGGTGGGCCCTACAATTTTTTAACGGTGAAAATTATTATCTCCACTGCTATTTGTGGTGTGGTTTAGATGATCTTTGGATATGAATCATTTTTTGGATAATGCTCTAAAATGATCTCTAAAGATGAATGAACGGTTTTGATATAATAAATACATTACCGTGGAGCCCATGTAACTTTGATCTCCTTTGAACCGTTCGTACAACTCGGAGCTCGAGGAGCGTCAGTGCTCGTCTTCGCGCGACACGGTAGCTACAGCAGCTTGGTACACCAGCCAATCCGCTTCCCAAAAAGACGTTCCTAAATGGACGCGGTTTGGCTAGTGACCCCAGAATCAGCCAACCAGCTGATGTCAAAGCTCCGTGGGCCCACCACGATGTATGTGTTTTATCCACGCCGTTCATTTATTTTTCTATCTCGTTTTAGGCATGAGCTCGAGAACTAGGCAGATACAGATCTCAGGTGAACCACACCACAGGAAACAGTGAGAGTTGAACCTTCCTCATTTTGGGATTATGCCCTAAATGAGCTGGGAAAAAAATGGATGGACGGCATGGATAAGAGACATTCATGGTGGGGCCGCAGAGTTTTGCCGGCACTGACCAGTGCCGCGCTAGGTAGTGGATGGGTCGCTACCGAAGCCGAGTCCGTTTGGTATACGTAAGTGGGATGATACGCACATATGCGTAAGCGTTGTAATTACACTCACCCGAGTTCAAATTACATACGCAGTAGTCTCCGTGCCAAACTGGCACACGTGCGAAGTATCAATGCTACATGTAGGGAGGGGGCCACCTTCTACATGTGTTGGCGTAGAAATCAGGTTAGTATATCAATCGGGCCTTATACGTACTAAAAATGGACGGTCGAAAACAGACTGGACAGACGTTTCACTTTTTGTAGCCGTCAGATCAGAGAGCTGACCTATTTTTGGCTTACGCCATCCACGTGGTGCAGACTATCTGATAAGAGGCTTTGATCTGCTACACGTGTGCGTAATTGGCACGCGGGAGTCATAAATTCCTTGCAAACCGCACTCGCCGAGAACCCTGTGTTAGGTCAGCACCATTGGCCACGGCAGGCCCAGCCCATTGAGGGTTTCAGGACGCGGTTTGGCTAGTGACCCTAACAGCAGCCAGCTAGCTGATGTCAAAGCTCTGTGGGCCCCGCCATGACGTATCTGTTTTATCCACGCCGTCCATCCATTTTCCAGCTCATTTTAGGACATGAGCCCAAAAATGGGGCAGATCTAGATTTCATATGGACCACACCACAGGAAAGAGTGGAGATTGAACGGTAAGCTTACCGTTGAAAACTTGTAGGGACCACAGAAGTTTTGGATCAAGCTGATATTTGTGCTTTCCCATCATCCAGGTTTGTGTGACCTTATCAACAGGTTGGACGGCAAATAAACATTACAGCAGGCCCTAGGAAGTTTTTAATGGTGGACATTCAGTCAACACTGTTTTCCTGAGGTGTGGTCCACCTAAGACTTGAATCTGCATCATTTTTGGGTTCATGCCTAAAATGAGCTGGAAAAAATGGCTGGACGGTGTGGATAAAACAGATACATCACAGCGGGGCCCACAGAGCTTTGACACCAGCTAGCAGGCTGGCGTTGAAACAGCCCAGATGTGGTACAAAAGTGGTTGACCCAAGCTCAAGCTCAGGGCCTTCATAATCGTTATGGGCCAGGCTCAGGCCTGTTTCTTTTTACATGTCACAGACGGGCCGGGCTAGGGCCCACTTTACTTTTGGGCCAGCTTGGACAGGGTCCATTAAGAACTGCCCCAGTGATTTCTAGGCAACGCAGACCACTGATCATCTTTCAGTCACTCTATGTGTGGCCTGAGTGGGAAGGTATACAATCACGTCCGACCATCAGATAGGAGGGGTCCACTCCACCGTTGATTGCCCATGGCCCCAATAGAAGTTCAAAATCCTCCAAACAAGTGCCTGCCAAATAGGCAGTAAGATTAAGCTTTACTGTTACCAGCCATTTTTGTATTGCATGCCGTTGATTGTATGGCTACGATCATCCAATCAAGGTTTCTCTTGGGTCATTTCCAACCGACAGCCTATTTAATCATAGGTGGGCCTACTTGGGCCCCGCGTAGGAATTTCCACGGACACAAGGTATAAAGAATTCGGTCTAGAAGCAGTAGCTTGAAAAATAGAAAATAGCAGCAACCTATTCCATCAATATAAATACTGTGCAAGGAAACTGCAATTTGGTCTAATGTACTAATTGTCACAATCCTATATGATAGTGCATCCAAACACAACCTAAACTAATTTCATACCCTACTCATATATCCATGTGTAATAACAAGTTTATATGTTGTACTTGGGTCACATCAATCTCATGATGGTCCATATCAGTATCATGAAAAAGATCATGGTGGACCAATGTGATCAATGGTTTAGATTATTTGACTGTTGGATATTTAGATTGAGTATACCAGTGGGCCCCACAGCAGTTGTGATTGGTGCAAATGCATATGGGTGGAATATGTGGAGACTCGAGGAAGAAGTTGTGATGATTTAAACTACTCCAGGCTCCTTGTCTTATGTTTGGTTCCTCGTCTTATGTTTGGTCCTTGAAAGGGTGTAAGTTGCTAATGTAGCCTGCAGCTCCTTTGGATTGAGGAGGTTCTAGATGGGTGATGCAAAATCCAACAAGTTCAAATGCAACTAGGTGCATAGGAGAGTTTCCATACACAGATCGCACTAGATCGTTTCTCTTGCTTAAATGAAAAGCTGAGATTTTCCCCAAAAGAGGAAATGGCCAATGGTTTCATGCAGCTATTGTGATTTGCTGTTTATATAGGATTCCAGTTTTGTGTACTTGATGTATTTTAATCACAGATGAAGCTTGGAGTCCATTTAGATATCTGCTCCAAAAAGCCATCTTCTCCTAAAATGCCGCTGCTGTTGTGGAAACTAAGGAAACAAAATAAATAAATAAATAATAAAAACTAAAGCTTTGGATATGCTTCACTTTTGGGCTCATGGCCTAAAATGAGCTGGCAACAGCATGGATGAAACAAATACATCACAGTGGGTCGCACAGAGTCCTACCACCACAGAGGTGGTCACTGGTCACCACACAATCTTGCCTCTATGCATATGTAGTTTTGCACTATTTCAAAAAATTGAACTGACTTGGATAAGAAATTTTTTTTTTTTTTTTGGGTGATGTTAGATTGTATTGCAGGATAAAATGATTGATCTATGCATCGATAATGGATATTGCAATAAGAATCAAATCTGAATTGCATACTTGAATGGCAATAAATTGTTTGAATGCGAATAGATAAATTGATATTCCAGAGACTACATGTCTTTCTACTCTCCTACTCACTAACTACAAGAACCTACATAAGTGAATTGCTAAGATGAAAACATACTCCTGCATTATCCACCACAACCAGTTGTCGAGACAGGACGCATGGACTATCTGTAGATTGAAAAGAGGAGATACAAACCCAATCTGTCGAATGACCCATGATACCCAAATGATTCAAAATTGGCAACGTACCCCATCATGTTTTTCTATGGTAGTTCAATTTTAGGTGTGATCGCTGCGTCCATGCCACATTTGAGTATTATAGCAAATAACTCCGCCAGTCTATGCATATGAAAATGATACTTCCGCATGAGAAGAGGCTCTTGGGAAAGCTAGGATATCCTTAGAAACCTCTGAAAATACTCCAGACCATTTCTTAATCATCTTAAACTCGTGTTCGTTGCTGGCATAGATGGTCATTTTGTCTAAAACCATAGCATTCTTCAACAAAAATTTCACTAGCATGCCTTGTCTCATTGACCTTCTAAGAATACGATCCACTGACCAAGCTTTCTGCTTCTTGTATTTATCTCCCCCGCCGATGAAGCCAAATATCTTGATTGTCTTGAGGCAATGTTCAAGACAAGGAAGATTGGACTCTTGTGATGCCAAGTACTCTACTCCATGAAAATAATATTTCGCCATAAAATATTCAAAAGTTTCATCCCACTGAAAAATCAGAGAATTACCCATAAGATCATGTGATATGAAAAAGGAGCTTGAAAGTTGAATGTAAATGAATATCATAAAGATATAAGGGATAAAAGTAGAATGAAGTTATGTGGTACTCACATTGAGATAGAAAGTGGGAATTATCTTTATAATGAGAGTCTCAAGGTAAGGGGAACTCCTCAACAAACCTACAATCCCAGGAAGATCCCATTTTCTCAATCCTGTCTCTAGTATCAGAAAATTGCAGCTAAAGATGGGAGCAGGAAACCTTATCAACTCCCATATTGACAACACCTTCTCAAAATAAAGCTAAGTTAGAACTAGAAAAAAGGACATAATATAAATGTTATAAATCTGATTGTCCTCTCTAGATAAAATAATAAAAAAGAGAAAGCGACATATTAGTGATAAGTATGTGCGATTTAGCAATATGTTTGTGAAATGATAAAATGAAATATGTAAATTTTCTATGGTCTAAATATGATATGATACTGTTTACTGGATTCAATTCAGCAATCTCATGTTGGCTATGCAAGATTTCTCTCAAAGAAGAAGATTAGAATCATCTTTCGCAAAATCTGAGAGGTCCCTTCTTCTTGAGAAAGACATGACAGAGCATGGATGGTCAGGATCATTTTTTTCTTTCATGGCCTTTAACTACTCTTTTTATGTCGATTGTCGTTTCCATCCTTGGACTTGCTAGATCTGGTTCGGATTGACCAAATCTTCCAAGGTACAGTCCTTGCAACAATTTTCTTCCATTACATTTAGTAAGTTATGATGGGGGAACTCTCAGAGGAATTTCTGTTGATGGGTGGACCAGGATTATGTTCCTCAAGTCTACTTATGACAGCCTATTCTTAGAGAGGCCACCAAATGACATAATAGAGGAGTTCTCTGCTTTTGGGTTTATAAATTCAAGTTCCCCAAAGGCTGGTTTGATTTTCCAATTTCCTATGTAATGCAAAGTAAATGAGTCATCATATCATTTCTAGGTGTTTGTTTAAACAGGAATTATGACTTATAAATCGAGAGTCAAATACAGTTGTAAAGGAAAGAGGTAAAGTAAATTGAATCATTGCATTTTCACATTATAAAACTACCATTTTTATAGTGATTTCTAGGTGAAATAAACAAAGTAGAAAAATCATCATTGTAGACAAATGCAAGTGATGTGAACGCACAATTACAAGAGTAAATAATAATTACCCATTTACAACCATTTACTGTTGTAATTGGAAAACCAAACAGGCTCTAAGGCCTAGACTTACGTACTTCTCAACAAATTTAGTTTGATCAGGACTCAAACCACACATTCTATCAATCGTGCATAAGAAGCTTGAACATTCAGAACAAGAAGTAGAGAAAATCCGAAGAGATGTTGGTTATTGGCCAATACAAATTCATAAGAGCAAACTAAATGTATCTCAAACTTGTGAAAACTATGGAGGCACCAAAAGGAACATTCACAGAGATGTTAACAAAGGTTTTCCTAATGGCTCTAGGAAACTCCATATGTGGGTCCCAACACTCTTTTAACTTGACACTGGTTCATCCATCACTTACTTTGAGCTTACAGTCATTGGTCTCTTGGAAGAAACAAATCTAAAATTGAGAGGATTTATGAACTCGCATCCAGATTTCTTTCAAAGCCAATAAATTCTTCCATGTTGTGGAATGGGTCAAAAGGGCTGCAATTCTTGTGAACCATCCAACTTTATTCAAAATATTCTAATTGATTCAACTTTGGAGCATTACCATACTAAGTCTTCAGCAAGCTTGCTATCCTTGAAAGGAAGCATTTTTCAATGTTTTATCTCCATCTTTTCTTTATTTTCTTAGCATAGCTTAGCTTAGTTTATAGCTACTGACTAGTGGCTCCCGCTACAATACTTTAGGAGTAGAGATAGTCTTTCTGCGACCTTAAGTTGTAGACTATGATCATCTCCGTTTTGGTTGATCACACCCACCTCAATTTGTCTGTTTTGATAAGTGTATCAGGTATTTATCATTTTTCTTTTGTTTATTCATTTGATTGTCTCACAATTTATCAATTGTAATAAACATCAATTATGAATATTAATGAAATCGGCAACGTTTTGCCTTATTTAATTTGAATGTGTATCTTAGTTCATTTGAAATTGTGTTGAAATTAAGTGTTGGTGAAAGGGCTTGTCCTCGAGTCTGTAGACTCATGTCTATTGTCACAAGGTAAAAAGAACTCATTCGGAAGGATTAACCTCCTTTCCTTTCACTAGTCGCCTGAATGGAGTGCAATATTAGTAGCCTAGAGGACTTGGAAGTAACTGACAATGATTCGATCAAGAGGGCTGCTGCTGAGTTTTACTCCTCTCTCTTGAGGGTTGAACTCACTGTTGCGCATGAGGATCTGCTCAACTGCATCCCCCCGCTCATCTCGGCTAATGATAATAGGGAGCTTCTCCGCGAGCCATCCATTGATGAGGTTCTCTCGGCTCTCAAAAGCACGACGGTGCTCCGGGCCCCGACGGTTTCACCGGTGCCTTCTTCTAAGGTTGTTGGGATATCATTGGGCAGGATATTGTCCAGGCAGCCCTATCGTTCTTCAGAGGGACCCCCCTTCCCAAGGCTTTTTTTGCCACTCTGATATGCCTCATCCCTAAGGCCATTAACCCGAAAAAGTTTTCTGATTTTTGCCCCATTAGCTTATGTAACCGTGTTTACAAAATTTTCTCCAAGTTGCTTGCAGATAGGCTGAGTAAAGTCCTCCCAAAAATCATTTCCCCTGAGCAAGGGGCTTTCGTGCAAGGGAGATCCATCGTTGAAAGTTGTGATCTAGCGCAAGAGATTTTCAGGGATATCGACAGGAAAGTCAGAGGGGGCAACATTCTCATCAAGCTCGACATGGAGAAAGCCTATGACAGATTAGACTGACGCTTCCTCAAATCAGTCCATCGGTTCAGTTTCGGACCTGGCTGGATAAATCTGGTCGAGAAATGTTAGGCCAACTCTTGGTTCTCTATTCTAATCAATGGTGAACCCGGAGGCTTCTTCCATTCTTCTAGAGGTCTTCGGTAGGGCGACCCAATCTCTCCGGGGTTGTTTATTGTGGCATCAGAGGTTCTAAGTAGAGGTTATCAACAACTCTTCATCAATGGCGACTGCATCCCCTTCTCCACGCACCGATCCTGCCCGCTCGTTTCCCACCAGCTGTTTGTTGATGACACGATCCTGCTGGCTAATGGTGGGAGGCCCACGTTAAGGAAAATCGCCTCATTCCTCCAGCTTTTTCGCTTCTGGGCAGAAGATCAGCCCCACGAAAAGTTTCTTCATTCTCTCTTCGTCCTAATCAGAAGCCAAGGCCAGAGTTGCCCAATCCACGCTCGGCTTCACTCGGGGTGCTCTTCTTTTCACCTACCTAGGCGTCCTGATCTTCAGAGGGCGATCCTTGAGGAGATACTTCAGACTGCAAGTTGAAAAATTCCAGCAGCATATTTCAGGTTGGAAGGCCAAGATTCTATACCAGGCTGGCCGAGCGACCCTCATTAATCACGTGCTGCAGAGTATCCCAACCCACATCATGGCCGCTGCTGACATCCCCCTATCGCTTCTCGGGGACCTTGACAAGGCCTGGGCTAACTTCTTTTGGGGCTGGGAAGGGGACCGCAAACGATGCCACTGGTTGCGTTGGGATCGCGTGTCTCGCCCTAAAGATGAAGGTGGCCTTGGCATGAAGAATATGGCCCATGTCATGGGTGCCTTCAAAATTAAGCTCGCCTGGATTGTTGGTTGCATGGGAGATCATAACGCCTGGGCAAACTTCATCAGAGCTAAATACCATGACGATCTCATTGAGCCCAGCGGGACCAGTCGATCCCCCCACGCATCCCCTGCTTGGAAACGAATCTGCAGTTACCTTCCGGAAGTGCTATCCAACTTGCGTTTGATCATGGGCCTGGATTAACTTAATTTTTGGACCAACCTTTGGTCAGGGCTTGGTCCACTCTCTGAATGGACCCAAGCCTCGCCTCCTCCTCATCCCTCCAGGGTCCACGACTTCATCGGCCCGCTCGGCCGGATTGATCAGGACGCTGCCCATGCCTTGCTTCCCCAAGTGGTCGTGGACCACGTGGCTGACGAGGGCTTCTGCACCTCCTTCGATGTGGACAGACGTGTCTAGGTCCCCTCCTCCTCTGGGGGGTTCCAGGTTAGCTCGGCTTGGAATTTATTGCGTCTAGCGGGCCCAAAGGTGCAGTGGGCTAAATGGGTGTGGCATCCAGCGATTCCGGAGAAGCTGGCGCTCTTCTCTTGGAAGATTATCCAGAAAGCGGTTCTGGTAGATGAGAGAACCCAAGCGAAGGGTGTCCAGATGGGGTCCAAGTGTTGGTGTTGACCTAATCCTCTTCGGCCGGATTCGAAATCTATTGACCATCTATTCTCGACAGACCCCTCCGCGGCTCATATTTGGGAGCATTTCCAGCCATTTTTTGCAGTGCACTCTTCGACCCAATCCTCCGCTGTGGCTAGGGCCACTCATTGGTGGGCCACGCAACACTCTGGGAGTGTCTGCATACCCTGCGTGCCCTCATGCCCCCATTCATTTTCTGGGAAATCTGGGCTGAGAGAAATAGAGCCCGCTTCGACAATGCGATCTTCAGCTCTTCTAGGGTCATCCTCCAGGTCCACCGGTAGATTTAGAGGGTTGGACCGTTTCTTCCCTTGTCGAGGGTGATGTCTTGCTGTCTAGCTTCCACGCTGGCTGAACTCTATATCGCCAGTCCGGTCTCTAGACCAAAACACCCCTTGGTGGTGAAATGGGTGAGGCCTCAGAGGGGGTGGATCAAATTAAACGTTGATGGCTCGACCTTGGGGAACCCAGGCCCTTCAAGGGGTGGGGGTGTTGGTCGAGACTTCGAGGGCCATTTCCTCTTTGGTTTCCGTGCCGAGTTCCGAGCAATCTATGAGGGCTTGGCCAAATGTGCCGAGATGGGATTCTCTAAGGTGGAAGTGATGTGCGACTCTAACTCGATTGTGCAGATCCTCTCCAAAAACGCGTGCCATTCTTGGTCCTTACACTATTGGTTTGTGCGAGTGAGGGCATTGAGGGGCCGTTTGGACATATCCTTCGCCCACACCCCCAGAGAGGCCAACGCAGTAGCACACGACCTAGCCAGGTGGGCCAGCGCAGCTCAGGACAGCGTGTCCTACCCCTCTGTAGCCTCGCTTCCCCCCACCACCAGAGGTCTTCTATTCTTAGACAGGGTGGGTTTAGGCTACTTGAGAGAGCCTTAGACTTTTCCATTCCTGTTTTGGTGCGACTCCATCCAGTTGAGCTCTTCCCCATCTGCGTGTTGGTTGGGCGTTTTTTGCTTGTAGATTTTTTGTGGATACGGATCCCTTCGGTTCAGGGGTGGCCTTCGGCTTTTGTGTGGCCCTCCTGTTATACTTGTACATCTTCCCGATTTGAATGAAATCTTCTTTAACTATATATATATATATATATATATATATATATATATATATAAAACAGAGAGGACTCTGGATCTTCGATCAGTCTCCAATCTGTCTGTCTTGGTGAAGGGACACCAACAATTCAATCAACCTTTGAATCAGGCATGCTTTGGCACGTCCGTGCATCCTACTCACACATGTGTACCAAATCTAGACTCTAAATCACACCAATGGTCCAGTTTGATTGAATTGAGTGTAACACCCACTTGCATAACTTAACATTATAAATGAGAAACATAGAGAAAAAAAAGAAGAAATCATTGTGGCTACTGAGTATAACACACACATTTGACATGGCAAACAAAGCATACCTGAACACACCAAGTGCAGACTTTAAGAACTCTAGCATGCCGAAGAGCGTCAAGAAGTGCCCGAAAAATATCATGATACTCGCTCTCTTCATAATCATCCCAACCTACGTAAACGACATTTGCAAATTGAGAGTTGCATTAACCAAAGACGGAAGGCTCTTAAAACGATGTCTTGCAGTGCCTATATCGCCAGAAATATTCAAGGACATGACATTGGGACCCCAAATTTCCAACCCAAACTCCGAATCATAATCATTCACCGTCAACTTCCTAACATTCCGACCCCGAAATCGAGTCGACTAATACCATTGCATTTGTAAAGAAACAATTCTTCGAGCATTGGGCACCCATTCAAAATCCGTTCCATCTCATAATCCGCCATACTGGTCTGTTGCAAAGACAACCTCTTCATGTTTTTCCAAGAAACAATCATGGGCGGATTGATGTTGACGGAATTGAGCCTCAGCTCTGTCAAGGAATCGTTATTGAATGAATCAAGGGGCAATGAGTATGGGTCAATCCCAACAAACTTCCAATAGCCCCAATTTGAAAAACTGTCACCGGAGAGGTCGAGATGGATTACTCGGGCCTTTTTCCACAATGCGAAGCGGATCCAGTCATCAATGATGGGGGTATAAAACTTACCTTTATAATAGAAGACGAGATGAAATTCCTGAATGGTAGGGCTTTCGTAGAGAATCAAAGCTTGGTTGACGAAGGATACGAAATCGTTGTCGTTTCGTTTGCAGAGACGGGATTTTTGGAAGTGTAGATTTGGGGTGGAAGTATACAAATGGGCCCACCTTTTCGATAGAAGGACTGTCTTCATTGCATCGGTGGCATGCAAGAAGGAGAGGATGCAGTGAAGGATGGAATCTGATAGATTGCTTATGTGGTCAGGGTTTTGAACGGTGATGATGTGTTGTTGTTGAAGCATGGCCGATGATTGGAGAAATTTGAGTGGAGATTTTGGAATGTGTTTGAGGCGAGAGAGAGAGAGAGAGAGAGAGAGAGAGAGAGAGAGAGAGAGTTCCAATGTTTATATGACTGTGGTTGAAACTCGCGGGACAGAGGATGTAGAGAAGGACGGAGACTGGATAGAAGTTCCTACGCAAGGATGCTGGGTGGGGCCCACTGCAATGTACGTGAGAAATTCATTCCGTCCATCCGTTTTGAGAGATCATTTTAGGACGTGCGACTAAAAATGAGGTCGATACAAGACTAAAGTGGGTCACACGAGAGGAAAAATTGAGGAAAGAATTACTACCGTTGAAACCTTCCTGGGCTCCGCTTGATTTTTATATGCTATCCAAACCGTTTATAAGGTCATTCCCAATGGGATGAAGTGAAAACACCAAAAATATAAAAATGCCGTCCATATATTTTCCCACCGTTGGTGAAATCTTGTTAAAGCAAACCAAAGGTTGGCTAAACCTTAGGACGGTAGCGAAAGGAACCTTCTAGCTATGAGAATCGGGTAAATTCAAACTCACTGTATATTTCTAGGCCCCACATTGATGTTTATTTGTTATCCGACCTGTTCATAAGATCATGCAGACATGGGTGAAGGTAAAACACAAATATAATCTTGATCCAAAACTTCTGTGGCTCACAAGAATTTTCAACGGTATACGTTCAATTCAACTGTTTCCAGTAGCGTGGTCCATTTGAACATTGGATGTAACTCAATTTTTGCCTCAATCCATAAAATTATCTCGTAAAATGGATGGACGGAGAGGATAAAATACATATAAATACCGGTGGTCCCCACAGAGTTTACTCGGTACGGTGAGCGTAGTGAGTTACTCACTACGAAATCCGCTTCCGGGTTGGACGCCGATTTTCTGAGACGGCAATATAGGTGAGGTCCACTATGATGTTAGTGAGAAATCCACTCCGTCCATCAATATAAATACTATACAAGGAAACTGCAGTTTGTGCTTTGAATAAGCAGGAGTTGTGTGCAGTATGAAAAGTGCTTGAGAACGTAAGTTACGAATTCTAAGAGTTTTAGTTATAATTTGATTCTGATTTATCTATTATCACTTGGTTGTGAATTCGTTTATTTCAATGTATTAATCAATTAACAAGTTTTTTTCATATATTTTAAAATTATTTATAATTTTTTTCCTCGTGAATTTGAAAAGTCTATGTGAGGAGTATAGAGAAGCTCCCTTGAGGAAGATGGTGATCACGTTCATTCCCTTGTCAATTTCACAATCCGATATGATAGTACATCCAAACACAACCAAAACTAATTTCATATAAGTGCTCACTAAATTTCCACTATTTCCTCGTGTGGTTCATTTGAGTATTGGATACAACTCATTTTCATTGTATGTCCTAAAATGAGCTAAAAAAAAGTGGATAGACAGGTGGAATTCTCGCAAACATCTCGGTGGCCCCACCCAACATCCATTGGCAGGAACTTACTACCAAAGGCCTCCACAGTAAATCCGCGTCCGCGGAGACTGGTGTGAACAGTGTGATGGGAATCGGATTGCGAAGTGAGTAGCTCACCACGGTTGGCCAGCTGAGTAAACTCTGTGAGGCACACCATGATTTATGTATTTTATCTGCTCCGTACATCCATTTTAACAGATAAAATTAGGTCTTGAGATAAAAAATGAGAAATATTCAATTTTCAAATGTACCACACCACAGGAAACAATTGAATTGAACGTCTACTATTGAAAAATTCTTGGGGGCTACAAAAGTTTTGGATCAAGCTTATATTTGTGTTTTCCCTTCATCCATGTATGCATGATCTTATGAACAGGTTTGATGACAAATAAACATCACCGTGGGGTCTAGAAATGTTTCAACGGTGGAAATCATTATCCCCACTGTTTACAGTGGTATGATCCACTTGATCTTTGAATATGCTTCAATTTTGAGATCAACCCCTTAAATTAGATGGAAAAACGGATGGATGGCGTGGATAGACCACATACATTCAAGGTGGGCCCAACTGAGTTTACTCAGTACGATAAGACCGTACTGAATTACCCTCAGAACACCCTGAGAGCTACATAGCAGAAAAACCCAAAATGGATGGCCTGAGATGGCCGCCAAGAAACCGCAACAGAAGCTTGTACATTCTCAGCAAATGCAAAGCTTCTGCAGCCTCATTGGAACATATCACCAGCTCTAGCTTGCCATTCAACAAACCAAAAAGCACCCATCCAAACAAACCACAGCACACCAGCTTCTTTTTAAAAAAAAAAAACCGGACTAGACTGTCTATTGCACCACACCAAAGAAGCTAGGCAACACTGCTACACTCCAAAAACAGATTCAAACCATCTTGTTGGTGGTCTATCTATATATGGATATTTGAAGTAGAGCAATGTTTCAATTTATCAGGCAAAACAACATAATTTTTTAATGGGACTCATGAATACTTCCTCAGGTTACTCTCCATTGGATTGTGATGGCATTTTGCAAAGGGTTGAATAAAATGCTTTAGCTATTAAACATCTCAATAACCCAATAGAGTTTTTATAGTAATAAGATGATGTCTTTGACTTGGTACATTCATATTAGCTGAACATGAAATAAAACAAAGAAAAAGAAAAGCATCATCGTATATTCACCATCAATACAAGCGCACTCCTAGGCCAAGAGTTTAAAAAAAGAAGAAGAAAGATCTAGAGCTTGTTAAAAAAAGTATCAAACGAACACTTTTTATTTTGAAGTTTTTCTTAATATAACTACCAATAACATCTCAGTAATGACTGAGATAAGATGGACCTTCACCTGACAACCCCGACCTAACTTGTATGTCTCGGTGAATCCTGGCTCCGAGATATAAGTCCTTGATTGCGTGCATTTTATTGACAACATCTTTTGTCCCCATTCGTTCTCTTGGAGATTCTGCAGAACACAACACACCGATTTTGACCATTGAAATTAAGCAGTCCTGCATTCGATCTTTTGTATTGATATCATTTCTGCTGTCTTGAGTAACTTCGGTTTCTTCCAAGAGACATGGATCTACAATCTCCAGTACCCGTTCAGGCAAAGCCAACTTAGCGAAATGATGAAGGCTTAGATTGTCATTAAACATGTCATCAGTTGGTCCCTTCCCAGTGATCATCTCCAATAGAAGGATTCCATAGCTGTAAACATCTCCTTGTGTAGATGCTTTACCGCCCATCGCATACTCTGTAATTCATACATCTCATATTGGAATGTAAGTGATCATTCATATATGAATAATATCAAAGGTTGAATTTTGAGAGAGATAGATGAGAGTGATAAGAAATATACTATTCAACCAAGTAATTGGCATTTTTTATATATCTAAATTACTAACACCAATTGCTGTTTTGTGAACCTGCAAGTCCTTGCAAAGATGTTCTACATTTAACAAGGCTGTACTACTCAAATGAAAGAAATCAACACCCCAATCATCCAATATATATATATATATATATATATATATATATATATATATATATATATATATATATATATAAGTTATTGTTATGATTTCACATCTTAACCAAAGGCATTACCAGAAAAGAATTCTTCATACCTATACCTTATTATGGTGTTATTCATGTGGGGGTGCCAGTGAGTACCACTTTGTATATCTAGATCTTTAAAATCAATGAGATTTTGATGCCATCAAGTTTTGAATCTCGCTGGGTGTGGGTCCTTTAAGGACTTTTTTAATGACCTGGATTTGGATAAAATTGGGTTCAGTTAGGCATCGGGTCCTTGGACCTTCATTTTGATATAGGCTCACGGCTCTTTAATGCAGCAGTGATGATGTCATTAGCGATGACTTGGTCCAATCAAAATGCAGGGAATTAGAAATTTCTGTTTCACAGGAACAGAGGATCACGGCTCTTTCCACACAAGTGATACAGGTATGAGAAGTGATACGGGTATGAGAATGCATGAAACTTTATAAATAGAAAAGAAAGCATTGCATGTGAAAGTTGACATGCAACATCCTATGAGAAAATTGCTTATCTAAATAAATATATATTCACTATGTTAATTGATATCCATTCTAGTTGAAGCCTTATAACTATATATTAGAAATAAGAAGTTTACCCCACAGGCAAAATAGTGCTAACAAGGTAACTTTGTGGGAGAAGTGAATGTGGGATGCTCCCCAGGTATAAGATGTGCAGACAGTTCACTCATCCGGGAGGCCAAATATGTCATTCGAGTGAGTATATTTAGCATGCCTCTTAAAACTGCTCTAATGATTTGATGGGCCTACTTTTGCATATGGTTCATGCTAAGAGCTACCTGTTTCACATGCCAAAGTAAGCATGTGTGGGGCTAGAAAACCATTTGGAAATGGTTGACAACTTCCCATCCTCAAAAGCTTTAACATGACACCTCCCCTGTCTAGCATGGCCATCCACCCAAAAAAAAACAGGGATACCCCAAAAATTAGGTTGATCCAACCATTAAGTGCACCTCACATAATTGTTTTCTATGGCATGATCCACTTAATAATTAATTAGATCCACTTGATTTTTTTGGTCTCCACTTTCTTTGTGAAATAATAATAAAAGGAAATAGATGAAATTGTTACCTGGAGCGATGTAGCCAATAGATCCCTTTATGCCAACCGAGCTGGATTGAGCAACTTCAGATATGAACCTTGCTAACCCGAAGTCACTCACATGAGCAATCATGTCATTATCAAGAAGAATGTTACTCGGTTTTAAATCACGATGAACGATTGGTGTTTGGCAATGGTGATGTAGATAATCCAATACAAAAGCTACATCAATAGCTATATTTAGCCTTTCAATAAAATTTAAATGCCTTCTCACTTCGTCATGCTCATCTTTGTGCAACCACTTCTCTAGACTTCCATTGAGCATGTACTCAAAAACCAAAGCCTTGAAGTCGTTTCCCTTAAAATCAGTGCTCGAGCAACAAGTTAAGACTTTAGTAAGATTCCGATGCTTAATGTTTCTCAAGGCTTCGCATTCAGCCATGAAGCTCCCCAGAGCTCCTTGTTGCAGAAGGTTGAGGACTTTGACGGCGATAAGAGTTCCATCTCGATCTAGCATTCCTTTATACACAGAACCAAAACTTCCCGTGCCAATCAGATTTGAAGAAGAGAACCCATCTGTTGCTTTAAAGAGCTCTGCATAAGACACGTTCATGAAAGGATCCTCCACTGAAGGCACAGCAGAAGATTTTCTTCTCGACTTTCTTACCCAACAAAGAGTGGTAAGGAAACATGATAATGAAATAAGACACAGGACAGCAACAATTATTGAGATTTTCACTTTTGAAGCAAGTGACATCCCACGTTTCTTGAAAACTTGGCTAGGGCATGGAGGCAATTGTAATTCTGGAACGCCCCCACAAAGCTTACTATTTCCGAGCACTGAAACTTCACTGGCGTTTCTGAAGACCCCTTGTTTTGGTAATTCACCCTCAAAATTATTGAAAGATAGATTTAGATACTTCAAAGCTGAAAGGTTCTCCAGGTACTGTGGAATCTTTCCAGACAAGTTGTTGCGTGAAAGATCCAGGGATTGAAGGCCTCTTAGAGTACTAAATGCTGGAGGAATTGATCCTTGAAAGAAGTTCCCATCCAACCGGAGATACTCTAGGCTGAGACAATTGCCTAGCCAGCTTGGAATTTTTCCCGACAATTTATTATTAGAAACATCCAATCTTCCAAGAGCTTTCAAGTCACCGGCTTCATATGGCATATCAGTTAAAAAATTGTTTTGAGCTCGGACTTCGATCAGAGATATAATGCTGAAAACTTGTTTGGGTAAGCTACTGTTAAAGTTATTATTGTCGAGGTACATGAATTGCAAGTTTTTGCAATTACCAAGAGTTGAAGGTATGCTCCCCGATAGATTGTTTTCAGATAAACTGAGTCTGTATAATCTGGTGATGTTATCTAAGGAAGACGGAATTTGCCCTGATAATTCATTTCTACCAAAGGAAAGTATTCCCACCTTTTTAAGCTTCACAACACCAACAGGAATCGTACCTGTTAACAAGTTAGCTTCCATAGCCAACACTGTTAAGCTGACAAGATTCTGAATTCCAGATGGGATGCTTCCAAATATCCTGTTTCTTCCAAAAGATAGAGACGTCAGTTGAGTCGAAAGATTAGCAATGGAGTCTGGCAACTCACCACTGAGATGATTTTCGCTTATTTGCAGCACTCGTAAGCTACTGCAATTGGTCAAAGAATCGAGAAAACCCAAGTCACGTGCTTTCCCAATTCCAAGCTCATTTCCCCCCAAAGTTAAGACGGAGAGACCCTTGAGGCTTCCAAAATTCAGAGGCACAGATCCGCTAAAACTATTGTCACCAAGGTCGATAAGTACGAGTCCAGAAGCATTGGGTAATGACACTGGTATGGGTCCTGTGAAATGGTTTGTTCCGGCATAAAGGTTTTGGAGATTAGGAAGAGTGAGGCCTAAGTTAGGTGGGAGGTTTCCATGCAATCTGTTCTCTCCCACGTCCAAACCATAAAGAGATGAGAGATTGTATAGGCTTGGTGGAATCGTACCTGACAGTTCATTTTGACTTATGAAAAGAATGTTTAAGTTAACCAATCGATGAAGTTCATCTGGTATACTGCCCTCTAGACTATTTCGTGAGAGATAACAAAAAACGAGAGACGAAAGGTTTCCAAGTGAAGGTGGCATGCTTCCTATAATATTATTCGTATGGAGACTTAATTTCGTGAGCTTCAATAGAGAGCCAAGCTCAGTCGGAATCTTCCCTGTGAGTCGATTTCCGGAAAGACGAAGGACTTGGAGTTGTGTACAGTGGGTCAGATTTGCTGGAATTTCTCCAGTGAATGAGTTATTGACCAGACTAATATACCGCAAGCGGAACAACTGACCTATCCCCTGAGGAATCGCGCCATGAAAGTTGTTGGCTTCAAGAAGGATTCTCCTGAGGAAGGTGAGGTTTGCTATAAAGGGAGATATGGTGCCCACCAAGTTCTGGCCAGTTAGGTTCAAGGCAGTGACCCTTTCAGGATGCTGGCGACCGCATGTGACTCCTTGCCACTGACAGAAGTGGAGATTATGGTTCCAAGATCTCATGGAACGGTGAGGGTCGTCGGTTATCAGATGTTTGAGGTCGAGCAACGCAAGCCGATCGGTTTCGTTGGAGAAATTAGCAGCAGATCCCAACAGCCATGGTACTTCCACGGAAGAGAGAAGGATGGTGTGGAAAAGGAAAGACCAAAACGCTCTTACGCTCATTGGCGGTAGCTCCATGATCGAGTTCGTGAATGCAGGAATGACAAATATAGAGTGAATCGATTCTCCTTTTATATACAGACCAGGCCTCATTGATGACTTGCCCAGCCAACCAGGGGTGTCAATGGAATTTTGAATGGGCCCGCCCGAAGACCCGGACCGAATGATTTCAGGAAACGGATTGGCTACTCCCCCTGACACCAGCCCCGGAGCTGGTGGTCGGTGCTCTCTGGGCCCCACCATGATGTATGTGTTTCATACATTCCGTCCATCTATTTTTGTAGATCAAATTATGTTTTTATTCAAAAAAAAGGGAGGGATATAAACCTCAAGTGGATCACACCACAGGAAAAAAATAGTGATTGGATATCAATCATTCAAATCCTCCTAAGGCCCGATGTACTGTTTATTTGACATCCAATCCGTTGATTAGGTCATAAAAACCCAGATGAAGGGATAAAGCAAAGATCAACTCCAATACTTTTATAGCCCCCAAAAAGTTTTTAACAGTCGAAGTTCATTAAACACTGTTTCCTGTAATGTGGTCTACTTGAGACTGGGATATACCTCATTTTTTTTTCAATACCATAATTTGATCTACAAAAATAGATGGACGGAATGGATGAAACACATACATCATGGTGGGCCCACAGAGCACCGACCACCAGCTCCGGGGCTGGTGTCAGGGGGAGTAGCCAATCCGTTTCCATGATTTCAAAATCCGTACAGAGACCTACGGCCCCTATTTTCTACTTTTTTTTCTTTGGGAGGGATTTTTCTTTGGCACCGTCCATTTGGGGGGAGGGGGATTTGTAGCTATGATATTATGTCAAACAACCGTAAATGACCTGTTTGATTTTTTAACGCTGGTGTAACTGGGTAATTATTACCGTTTCACCCGTTTGAAAATCCCAGTGAATTTCTCCCTTGAAAATTGGTTTAAAAGTGATAGTTTAAATTTTTGGACCTATCGATGATGGATATAACATATCTGTTCTGTCCATCTGTTTTAACACAACATTTTGAGGTATGAACTAAAAAATGAGGTAAATCCAACACTCAGGTGACCCGCACTGAAGGAAAAAGTGACCCTGAAAAGTTTTAACGATAAGCGTTTGATTCACTTTTCTGTGGCGTGGTCCACTTGAGCTTTTAATATGCCCTATTTTTTAGCTCGTGCCATAAATTCATGTGGCATAATGGATGAACGGCGTGGATAAGCAACATACATCATGGTGGGACTCACAAATATTTTATAACTTTTTTGATTACCGCGTTAAAAAAGTAAGCCGTGAAAAAGAAGAGTGCACGAGGATAACATATAATTATTTGGCAGATTTCCGCGTTAAAAAAAAGCCGTCAAAAAGAGTGCACGAGAAAATAATTATTTAGCAGATTTTCGCGTCCAAAAAGTAAGCCGTTCAAAAGAGCGCATGTGGGAATGATTATTAAGCAGATTTCCGCGTCAAAAAAGTAAGCCTTCAAAAAGAGTGCATGAGAATAACACAATTATTTGGCAAATTTCCACGTTAAGAAAGTAAACCGTCAAAAAGAGTGCAGGCGGAAATGATTCTTTAGAGGATTTCTGCGTCAAAAAAGTTAGCCGTGACAAAGAGTGCGTGAGAATAACACATAATTATTTATTTAGCAGACTTACGCGTTCAGAGAGTAAGTCGTCAAAAAAAATAAAAATAATAAAAATATTTAGCGTTTACCATTGACTTAAAAAATCAAGCAGGGGGGGATTTTCCCGGTAAGCTTAATTTCATGCTATATTGAAGCTTAATTTCATGCTATATTTGTAATACAGTTATACATTGAATGGAAATACTCACCATCATTTGAAACTATTGAGAATAACACGTGTTGTATCCAAATTGTTCATCTATTCTGTAAACTCATTTTATGCAGTGAGCCTAAAAATGAAGCAGATCCAAAACTTATATAGCCCCAAAGAAGTTTTCAACAGTAGATATTCAATCCCCACTGCTTTCTATAGCGGGGTCCACTTGAGCTTTAGATCTACTTAATTTTTTTACCAATGCTCCATGGGCCACCGTGATTTTTTATTTTTATTTTTATCATTCAACCTATTAATAAGGTCATGTAGACGTGGACGAAGTGAAAAAATAAATATTAGCTTAATCCGAAACTTCTCCAGCTCCCAAAAAGTTTTTAATGGTGGACATTAAATCCCCACATTGTGGTCCACTTAAGCCCTGTACCTTTCTCAATGTTTGGCTCATACCTTAAAATGATCTGAGAAAAGCGATTAACGGCTTGGATAAAACACTTACATTATACAGTGGTAGGACGCAATCCGCATTTGTTTGAGTGGGGGTGTACACTCGCTCGACTTGACTCGAAAAAGCTTAATTCAACTTAGTTTGAAGCTGAGTTCGAGCCGAGTAGAGCAAATTTTTTGAGCTTGAAATTGAGTTCGAGCTGAGTTTGAGTTGGCCTTAGCTTGACTCGACTCGGATTGAACCCAGCTCGAATCGAACCAGTTCAGTGACTCAGTTACTTTGATATTGATGTTGCTCACCAAGTGTTTGATGAAATAACTCAATGAAGTGTGGCTGGTGGCAATGAAAGTATGTATATGAAACAAATACCTTTTTTTCTAAATTTTTATGTTGCTTGGAAGGTATTTGATAAAATACCTGAAAAAAATTTGTTGTTGTTTTACAGACAGTGGGATTTTGAAGGTGCAGTCTAAGTGTTTGCGGAAATGCCACACAGGCAAACTCGACTCGAACTCGGCTTGAACTGGCCTGAGCTGCTGACTGAACTGAGCGGAGATAGCCAGTCAATCTCGAGGACCGAGCTGAGCCGAGTTCGAGCTGAGGTCAGCTAGTGGCCGAGCCGAATCAAGCTGAGGCAAGCTCGACTCGGTTCGGCTTGATGTACACCCTTATGTTTGAGGGAAGGAGATCCAAGTAAAATTTAAAAAAGAGAAATACATATATCCAAATACTTCAACTGAACAACTTTTGACCCCAAAGTATCTAAATTGGCAGATACATCCAACTCAACAGTAGAAGATTGAGAATTACGACCACTCGCAAGACAAAAAAGAAAATAATTACAATCAACCTTGAGGAGCAACTCCATGACCACCTTTCCACCACAAGGATCTGCCTCATTCTTTCATTCATGTCTTAAAATGATCTCTCCAAATGGATGGACCGTCATGGTGAGGCTCACAACCTCGGTGATATCACTTCATAGGCACACATGCATGTGCAATTAATGTGCCACACATGTGACAACATATTGCAAAATCTAATCCATCCATTGGGCAAATTTGACCTTGTGCATGTTTTCTCAAAAAGAAGATATGTTAGAAGTTTATTCTATCCATCTGTTAAGTTTTTATACATCAGGTTAGGAAATGAGCCAAAAAATGAAGCATATCCAAAACTTAAGCAGGGCGCCCTGCATGACAAGAAATAGTGTGCGAGGAGATGTTACGTTGAAGCCTTCTTGGGCTCCACCGTGATGTTTTTATGCCATCCATACTATTCATGAGATCATTTCTACTTGGATGAACTGAAAGCATAAAAATGTTAGTATAATTGTAAACTTCTGTGGCCCTACCAATGAGAACTTTCAATCCTTATTGATTCATGTAGCTGCAGCCCATTTGAATTTTGAATCTGTCTCATTTTTTGTCCCGTGTCTTAACATAGTCTAAAAAAACAGATGGATGGGGTGGATTTCTAACAAACATCACAGTGGGCCCACCTGGTTCTCAAGCGGATTGCCCATTACCCAGGCATGCATATTCCAATGCCTGAAGTTTTATGGGGCTTACAAAGATGTTCATGACAAATCCACTCCATCCATCTATTTTTCAAGATCACAATAGAGCAAGATTCTAAAATTAACATAGATCAAAAACTCATGTAGGCTATACTACACGGAACAATGGGGATTGAATGCCTAGGGGTGGTAAAAGTGTTGTGTTGTATCGGGATGATATTTGTGCCTATAGTTGATATGAGTGGTGAAAGCCTTATGAATGGTTTGGATAGCATATAAACATCATGGTCAACTCCAGGAAGGTTTTACTTGTGGATGTTTCTATTTCCATGTTTCGTTGGGATGTAACTTGATTGATTGCGATTACAATGGAACCTCGATCTACTGATTATTTTATGTATTGGACTAAATGGAAAGAATTATGATTTTTACCTACGAAACTTTTACCTATGAAAATTTTTTTCGTAGGTAAAGATGACTTTTACCTACGAAAATCATTTTCGTAGGTAAAAGCCTACTTTTACCGACGAAATTGTATTTCGTAGGTAAAAGCCATCTTTACCTACGAAAATTTTCGTAGGTAAAGGTTCTTTTGTCTTTTTCATCACCAAAAAAGATTGAAAACTTTACTTTTAAAACCCATATTTACCTACGAAAATATTCGTAGCTAAATTGTATTTTAAAATTTTCAAAAAAATAAAAAATTTAAAAATTTACTATTACTTTCGTAGGTAAAACCCTTATTTACCTACGAAAATATTCATAGCGAAAGGGCCTTCCAAAAGCAACCTTAACCTACGAAAATATTCGTAGCTAAAGGGTCATTTGACTTATTTAAAATCGTGTTTTTGAATTTACTTTTACCTGCAAAATGAAATTTTGTAGCTAAAACACGTTTTTACCTACGAAAATATTCGTAGCTAAAGGGTCATTTGAATTTATTTACTTTTACTTACAAAATCAAATTTCGTAGGTAAAACCCATATTTACCTATGAATAAAAGCCATCTTTACCTACAAAAATATTCGTAGCTAAAGGGTCTTTTCAATTTTGAATTTACTTTTACCCTTTTCAATTTTGAATTTACTTTTACCTTCGTAGCTAAAGGGTCTTTTCAATTTTGAATTTACTTTTACCTTTTTCAATTTTGAATTTATTTTTACCTACAAAATTAAATTTAGTCAGTAAAACTCATATTTACCTACAAAAATATTCGTAGCTAATGGGTCATTTGAATTTTCAAAAAATTGAAAACTTGTTTTGAATTTACTTTTACCTATGAAATCGCATTTCGTAGTTAAAATCCATTTTTGCCTATGAATATATTTGTAGCTAAAGGGAGTTTTAAATTTTTAAAAAAATAAAAAATGGAGATTACTTTTACCTACGAAAGTTAATTTTGTAGCTAAAAGCCATTTTTACCTACGAAAATATTCGTAGCTAAAGGGTCATTCGAATTTTTAATCCATATTTACCTACGAAAATGTTCGTGGCTAATGGGTCATTTGAATTTTCAACCCCCACCGAAAGAACGAAAAACTTGTTTTGAATTTACTTTTACCTACGAAATCTGATTCCGTTACCTACGAATTTATTCGTAGCTAAAGGGTGTTTTTAATTTTTTTAAAAACAAAAAATTCATGAAAAATGTGTGTATGTATATGTGTATATGTGTATATATATATATAAGGTAATATTTAAATAATTTGTAATATCTCATGAAAAAGAATATTGAAAAGTTTAGAAATTTTAAATATGTTTAAGAAAAATTTTGAGAACAAAATAATACTTTTAAAGAGAAAAATTGACATTTTGAAAATTTTAAGAAAAAATTAAAATATGAGAAATTTTTTGATTTGATGCAAATAAAAATTTAAAATTTGTATTTGAAATATTTTAAAAATATTTTATAATAAAAATGATATTTATTTAAAAGAGTAAAAAAAAATATACCTTTTGAAAAAAAATGATATTTATTTAAAAGAGTAAAAAAAATATACCTTTTGAAAAAAAAATGTTAATACTAAATTATTAGGCACATCCACTAATTGAACCATTAATCATTTTTGGATAATCTAATCTGTTTAAATTAAAGAGTAAATAACTTCAGATGTTTAAATCAAATTTCACCGAAACCGTTGATTAATCTTGTATGCCCAATATCTTTCTCATATATAGTCTGATTGAGGTGAGTAACTAGTCAAATTGAGAGTATTGATCAGTAAAATAGAGTGAATGCACCAGACATGTAAAATGGGCCAGATATTCTGGTTAAAACTTACTGACCTCGTGAGAACCTAAGAATTGATGTTAGTAAGTTTTGTGGGCCCCATCATGATGTTTGTCGAACATCAACACCGTGGATTTGATGTCTCTCCTTTAGGTTATGAGATATCTCAAAAATCATCGGTAAACGAAACTAAGTGGGCCATACCATTTAAAACTATGTGAAGACATCCTAAAAAATATAAAAGCACTTGGTGGGGCCCACATGAGTTTTGGATGCGGTTGAAACTTGGTCTGACCTCTCATCCAAGTGGGGCACACATAATGAGTGGGTTGGATATGTGAATCACATTTAGGCAGGCCCAATATATGATTACATATGTTGTAAGGAAACCCTTCTCCAGTACATTTAAGTGAGTTACTCGTTACCCTTACCAAAGTGAACTTTGTGGGGTCCGCTGTTATTTATTTATTTTATCCACTCCATTCATCCATGTTAACGGATAATTTGATGTCTAAAGAACAAAAAAGAAGCATATCCAAGGCTCAAGTGGACCACACCATAGGAAATAGTGTGATTGAATCTTTATCATTTAAAATTTCTTAGAGGCCATAGAAGTTTTGGATCAAGCTGATGTTTGTGTTTTCTATTCATTCATATATTTTTGATATTATGAACAACCTTTAACTGTTTTTGGACAATCTGATCAGTCTAGATTGAAGAGTAAATAACTTCAGATGTTTAAATCAAAATT
The DNA here is from genome assembly GCA_030180095.1 of Magnolia changhungtana. Taxonomy (NCBI): domain Eukaryota; kingdom Viridiplantae; phylum Streptophyta; class Magnoliopsida; order Magnoliales; family Magnoliaceae; genus Magnolia; species Magnolia changhungtana. The sequence continues at coordinate 2,751,252 of JASAUF010000045.1, read as the reverse complement.
CGCTCGAATTGTTGATCAATCTTGTTTGCCCAATATCTCTCTCACATATGTAGCATGATCGGGGTGAGCAACTAGTCAATTTGAGGGTAATGATTAGTAAAATAGAGTGAATGGACCAGACATGTAAAATGGTCCAAATATTTTGGTTAAAATTGTGACCCAACTTATTGACCTCGTGAGAACCTAAGAATTGATGTTAGTAAGTTTTGTGGGCCTCATCATGATGTGTGCTGAACATCAACACTGTGGATTTGATGTGTCCCCTTTAGGTTATAAGATATCTCAAAAATTATCGGTAAACGAAACTCAAGTGGGCCATACCATCTAAAACTAATTGAAGACATCCTAAAAATATATAAAAGCACTTGGTGGGGCCCACATGAGTTTTGGATGCGGTTGAAACTTGGTCTGACCCCTCATCCAAGTTGGACACACATAATGAGTGAGTTGGATATGTGAATCACATTTAGGCAGGCCCAATATATGATTATGAATGTTTTAAGAAAATCTTTCTCCACTACATTTAAGTGAGTTACTTATTACCTTTACCAGAGTAAACTTTGTGGGGTCCACCATTATTTATTTATTTTATCCACTCCGTTCATCCATATTATGAGATCATTTGAGGTCTAAAGAACAAAAGGGAAGCATATCCAAAGCTCAAGTGGATCACACCACAAGAAATAGTGTGATTGAACCTCTACCATTGAAAAATTCTTGGAGGCCATAGAAGTTTTAGATCAAGCTGATGTTTGCGTATGCTCTTCGTTCATATCTTTTTGATATTATAAACAGGTTAGATGACAAATAAACATTACTATGGGCCTAAGGAAGGTATCAACGGTGGAAATCATTATTCCACACCGTTTCACGTGGCATTGTCCACTTGAGCTTTGGATTTGTCAAAAATTTGGAATCAACCTATACTATTCATCCATTTTTCGAGATTATTTTAGAGAATTATCCAAAAAATGAATCATATCCAAATATTAAATGGACCACACCACAAATACCAGCATGGGAGATGATTTTCACCGTTAAAAAATTCGTAGGGCCCACCATAACATTTATTTTTCATCTAATCTGTCCATGAGGTCACAAAGACATGAATGAAAAGGAAAAACAAATTTCTTATTGATCTAAAACTTCTGTCACCCCCAAAAAGGTTTCAATGGTAGACATTCAATCCCTCATTGCTTTTGATCGTGTGGTCCACTTGATAGTTAGATTTGTCTTATTTTTCGTCTCAAGTGTTACGACGAGCTCACCATATGGACGGACGGTTTGGATATAACACATATCTCATGATGGGACCCACGTAACTTGCTGACGTCACACACCCCATTTCCATCGGGACGTGGATTAGCTAATGACAGGTTGAGTACATAGACTTGCTACTGAAGTGATGTCACTAAGTTTTGTGGGCCCAACCATGTTGTATGTATTGTATCCACACTGTCCATCTACTTGGAGATATCATATTAGGTGATGATCCAAAGAATGAGTTAGATTAAAATCTCGAGTGGACCCCACCGCATAAAACAGTGGGGAGAGTGACGCCCACCATTAAAAAGTTTTAAGGTCCACAAAAGTTTCAGATCAAGCTGATATTTGTGTTTTCCTTTCTTCCATGTCTTCGCTAACACATGAACAGGTTGGATCTCAAAAAAACATCATGATGGACCTTTGGAAGGTTTCAATGGTAGGCACCACTCTCCCCACTATTTTCTATGGTGGGATCCACTCCAGCCTTGGATCTGCATCATTCTTTAGTCCATGCTCTAAAATGATCTCTAAAAATGCATGAACGGTGTGGATACAAAACATACATCATGGTGGGGCCCACACAACTTGGTGACGTCACTTCAGTAGCGAGTCTCGCTACCCAACCTTCTAATATCAACAGTGGGGTGCGCCCAAACTCCTCCCTCTCCCTCCGTCTCTCCTTCTCTCCCTATGCGCCTCTCCCTAGAATCCAGACACTGCAACCCTAGAATCCAATTTCCCATTTCAGCCATCCCCTTCTCTCGATTCATTTCAAAAGCAGTTGCTTCTCTGCTTTCCTTCGTTCGACACGCGATCTGAACCTTCCCAAACCCTATTTCTCTTCTGCTACTGCTCCAGTTTCTGAATTCCGATTTATCAGCTGCAAATCCGAAATGCCTGTGGCAACTTCTGCTATCTATTTCCTCAATTTCCGCGGCGATGTCCTCATCAATCGCCTCTATCGTGACGATGTCGGGTATGACCTTCCAGTTCCTCCCTCCATTTTCTAGGGTTTACACAGATGAATCTTTGCGATGATTGAAATTAGGGTTTGATACATGCCTTTTAATCTTTGGTGGAATAGATTAAGAAGAATCTCATAAAAATGTGAAACCATAGAGCTCCGGATGAATTACCGAAACTGAATTGCTCATTTGTTTCAACCTACTATCTTTCGTTGATCCATGTCCTGAATTTTCAGCTCTGATTCTTCTCATTTTTTTTCTTTTCTTTTAATGCTGGATATGGATCCTTTAGTGGCAATATGGTGGATGCATTTCGGACGCATATAATGCAGACGAAGGAGCTCGGTACATGCCCTGTTTGGCAGATCGGAGGCTGTTGAATGTCATATTATCTCTTTCATTAGATTGGTTTTTCTTTGATCTTTGCAATCATTCTCTACTTGAAAATAAAGAACTGATAATATATATATATATATATATATATATATATATATATATATATATATATATATATGTTATCAAACCTAATGACTTGAAAGTTCTACTTCTACTTTGTTACATTAGCTAAGAGCCTAAGATTAAAATACTTCTAAGAATTAGTGAAAGATCTCATGTTAGCGAACTACCGAGAAATTTTTTCCCGCTGATATGGCTGGATTAGTTCATCTTTTTTGAGGAATATGAGCAATATTTTTTTTCTTGGATTTCTTTGAAATGAGTACTGTATCCCAAGCTGAATCTTACAGTTTAACTTTGATATAGTTCATTAAAAAAGAAAATGAAGAAGAAAAGATAAGTACCATACTGGATACACATATCAGACATTTTTTTATGGGCACAAGACAATGCGGGTATCAAGGAAAAGCTTCGATTATGGCTTGGTGGTATTATGCATATACTGTTTATGTAGTTTAATGTATTGTGCATAGATCTGTTTCTGACTCAACAACATGTCCATGTCCAAGTTTCGTATAAAAATGCACAATTCAGGGGCTATAAGTTTCTATAGTGACCTTGATCCAAGGTATTTCGTAATGGTATAAATCAGCCAGCATATTGTGCTAGCTTGCTGGTCGATATAATATGGCCCCTATAATGGCCCTTTTTTGGGAAAAAATCTTAAAAATTATTAGTATGTTTCATGACATGTTGCTTTTAGGAGTAGAGATTCAATGCATCTCTTCCATATTCCCATGGCTCCACTTAAAAATACTTTGGACAAGCATTTGCTGCAGTTGGTCATGAGAGAAATCCATTGATAGATTCAAATGCATTCCCACTGTTTGTCAAAGATGTGAAATTTATCAAATTCGATCTAGAAGAAATCCTAGCATTTCCATGACGTATGTTTTTCTTTTGTGTTTTGCATGATCAAGTTCAGGTGAGACGTAGGAGGGCTTGATGCGCTTGGCAAAGCTGGTTAACACCAAAGCTTAATTATCCATATTTTTAATTCTTTCGTTTGTACAGAAAAAAGTTTCCTGGTTCACTGACTTCCTTTTATCATTCACCGTGCTTTCAAATTGCAGGATGATTTGCAGGCTTTCTAGTCGATGGCATCTCCACCTACAAAGCCAATGAGAGTTGCATGTGTGAGGCTTTCTGGAAGGAGGGATGATTGTGATGGATTTGAGAAGCCTGCTTAATTGTTTTTACTTGTTGGCTCCAGCGAGTGTATCTGCATCTAAACCTGGGTAAGCTCTGCCTCTCTAGATCCTTTTGCTTATACTCGCATCTTTTTTTATTTCTTCCTTGTCTTTTGTATAATTTCCTCTCTATGCTTGGACATTTCAAAGGATGTAAAATCAAGGTATTATAGGCCTACTAACATGACAAACTTTTTCATCAAGGTAAAATACCTGAGGACTTTCTCATCTTGCAGTACTGTAGACAAGGCCCATCTAAGGCTTGCTTCAGCAAAAGCTGTCTTGCGCATGTCAAAGTACTGGGATAAAAAAATACCGATTGATTGGAGGTTCTGATTTTCGTTATCATAACTTAAAATTTAAAAATGGGGGAATGCCATTTTGATTGGAGGTTCTGAATTTCATTTTTATGGTTGTAGATCTTCGTCAGACTCTTTCTTAACAAAACTGCCCCCATCAGTAATATTTAAAATCTACATGCAAACTGTGTTCCTTATGTTGGTTAGTTGCATTTTTGTTCCAGTAAATGCATGCCTATTGTTTAAAAAGGTGCATGCAATAGTTGATGTCATAAAAAGTATCTTCCCTAGTGACTATCATCTTCTATTCGATATGCATTTTCTTCCTTTTCTTCTTCTTTAAGCTGTTGTATAATGAATTCAATGCCATCATCTTCTATTCTTCTTTCTTTTTTACTTTTTGGTTGGAGATACTCTATACACACAATGCTCTGAGTGCATGGTTGGAGGGTTCAACTGATTGGGATTACAGTTTGTACAAGTGGGGTCATGGTTCAATGATCCAAAGCCCAAACCACTGAAACCATAAACATGATGAACCTTACCCTGAATGGTCGATGCACTAATATTCGTCAGATTGGAAAATCGTAGCAATAAGTTTTTCGACCTTTTTTTCTAGTTGAATATGAACCATTACTATATTTCAATGTAGAAATGCAGGTTTTGAGGCTTGTTTTCCTATGCTTTTGCAACCTTTCAATAAAAATAATAATAATAATCTGTAGAACAGTAGGTTTTGAGGCTTGTTTATGTGATCTATTGGGATTAGCCAAAGGTCTTTACAATTGGCCTTGGTTTTGCAAGGTTTCTTTCATTTCTATATCAAAGTGATAATTTTGGAAATAACACAAATAGATGAAATGAGTGGGCATCCTTCAAATACAAATGGCAAGTGAGCTTACCTCATCAAATAGAAGAAATGAACACAATGGCCATAATTTTCTATAATTCTGCTTTTTTTTTTTTTCCCCTCATTCTTGCTATTTCTGTGTCATTTTTATTTCAGCAGGAATTTTTTTCTTGGTTCATTTGTCTCCCCTTTTCACCTTAAGCCTCTTTCATATACTTGCAGTTGGAAAGGATGAAAAGTGAGAACCTGACTTCTCTTCTACCACAAGATGAACATCATTCAGACCCAGCTTTTCAAGGTTTAGAAAGAGAGTTGTTGCAATTACACACAGTATATATGCGCACACTATGCCAACCTAGCAAGTCATGATTACCTCCCTCAAGTCTCATAAATCATTCTCTTGCTTGCTTTTCCACTGGAAAATGAACAATTGGGGAGCATTTTCCTTTATTTAATGAATTTTCAGGCAGTGGAAATGCATTGGAAAGGGTACTTGCACTAGAAATTCAGCTCGCGGAAGCATTGGAAGCAAAGAAAAAATCGAGCGTTCATTTTCAGAGGTAGACTATAGCATGGATGGTAACAAACATCAATGACCTTATTCATTTTACTGCAGTATGTGAATTTTTTTGCCCATATAGTTAGAGCACGAAACAGTGTGTTGTGAAGAGCATGCTTACTACACAACAAGACTTGATATTGACTTTCAACTAGCTGCAAGTTCCCACAAATTTCACCGCCAATTTGAAAATTGTGGTGACTCATCTGATCAACTTGGAGTTAATTAAGTGATCTAGATATTTAATCTAAAGTTGGGTAATGATTGTGGTCAATATTGTTTAGTTACTTTTTACAACTGTCTGGAATTTCTAAATCATCTTCACCCACCAATATCTCATCTTCATCTTCACCCACCAATCATAGTAAATCATGGTCTTAATACTCGGGCGAGTCTGATTTGGCTTGTCCGAGTTGACTCGGATTAGGTGGGGGCAAGATCTAGTTTATTGGATGGATGTGGTGCAACAAATAATCTATTGCTGACCCATCCAGTCCATGGATTTGGTGATTATAGATCGGCCTACATGGGCCCCACACAGGAAATCTGTGTTACAAAATAAAATTGAAATTATTTTGGATTGTGGATTGCAGGGGAAGCTGAGGAATGGTCAGCAAATAACAGTGAAAAGGCTGTCAAGAAATTCAAGACAAGGAATAAAAGAATTCAAAAATGAAGTGGCACTTATACAACAGCTGCAACACAGAAATCTAGTTAGAATACTTGGCTGTTGCATACAAGGAGAAGAAAAGATGCTGATTTTTGAATACATGCAAAACAAAAGCCTTGACTCTTTCATCTTTGGTATGTTTACTTTGTTTTATGTATGTGTTATATGCATCATTCAGTCCATTCATCTAAGTTATCCACCTCAGACAAAGGGATATCACAAAAATTAGTCTATTCTAAAACTCAAGTGGCCTTAGCAGAAATATATGGTTGGGGTCCCTATCTTTGATAGAATTAGTGGCCATCAAATGGATGGTTGAAATGGAAATTGGATATGATTCCCATTCCCACCTGATAAACTCCATTACTCCCCCAAGAAATATGTTGGAATACCCAACACATTTTCATTTCTCATGTGTCATGTGTTTGCATTCATTTCACACCTCCATGAAACGTTGGCAATGTCCCAAAGCTTTTAAATTACATGTGGAACTATCAATCACCAATCTGAGCTGTCGATTGGCAAGCCATGCTGCAAACATCACAACATTGCTCCAATGATCCTAACCATCCGATCCTGACATGAAGAACAAAGACAGTCCAAATTGAATAGAGAAGAAGAAGAAGAAGAAGAAGAAGAAGAAGAAAAAGAAGTCCAATAATCATCTTCAAACATCTAGCCTACAGGCCTAATGGTTGAATGCTATTGATTCTAAAGAAACACTTCATATCATCCAATGGACAGCTCATAAAAGCACATGGTTATAATAAATGGCTAATATTTGAAGGATTAGGATCATTCAATTATCATTTTATCATTTCTCATATATGTGTGACAGGTGAGAAAATTAATTTCAAAATTTCATTGATGTTTTTTTTTTTTTTTTCTAGATATATTGAGAGGTATTTATAGATATTAAGAGATAGAGAGTTGTGTTGTAAAAAAATAAAATAAAATTATATTATAATGCAATTATTTACAAAGGAGAGGAGAGTCCTAATCATACACAGACATCAACTTCTAAAATAATCTTTACCGTTTTTAAAATAATCTTCAACACGTGTGTGTATATGTTTGTAATTAAATTTATGAATGTATAAAGAAAGAAGAAGCTGACATGGAGACATTGAAATGACAGATAAGACAAAACGGGCACTGTTGGATTGGAGAAAGTGCTTTGATATTATCATTAGGATTGCTCGAGGGGTTCTTTATCTTCACCACGATTCTCGGTTGAGAATTATTCACAGAGATTTGAAAGCCAGCAACATTCTTCTAGACGATGAAATGATCCCCAAGATATCAGATTTTGGTATGGCTAGAATTTTTGGCGGAAATCAGACCCAAGCCAACACAAATAGAGTGGTTGGCACTTGGCACATAGTAAGTACCACAAACACATGCATGATTCTATACATTGCTAAGTACCACAAACACTAAAAATGGCGCCACTCATGTGTTGGTCATTTCTTCCATATTGAGTTAGATTATTGCAGTTCATTTGAAATGAGCAACCCAATGCGACCTTTGAACTTGATTTAAAATATGTTTTTCATGGCACAAATGCTTACATATAATTATCGTTCAGGAAGAATTTTTCTTCCATTAGGAAATGCTATCATGTTACCTATTTCATAGAAGTTATATGAAGAATATCCTGCACATGGCAAGTATATATGGTGATTGGGACTGTTCGCTGGTTGTCACTACATTGGTGAGCAATGAGCCAAAATGACAAAGATTGGACTGCTCTAATCACCCATTTATGGCAAGTTTTGCCTGTTGAATGTGGAAGGATGTTTGTATTTTGAGTTAATTGTACCTTTTTCAGCAAACATCCTCACTGTATAGAGCCTCCTCTCTTTGGAAAGTGGTGGCCTCATTAAAGGTTAAAATTTGTGAGGGAGTGGGCTTTTCTTAGGGCAATTGGGAGGGGGCAAATGTATCAAATTAACAAATTTCATACATCGTAGATGTTTGTTAACAAACGGGTTGTTTCATATTCCGTACTTAATTTTCAGACTTTGGCACTTCTTTCAAATAGTTACCAAACAGGTTTTCGGACTTCAAATTCATACTTCAGATTCAGATTCAGGCTTCAGACTTCAGACTTCAGATTTAATAAACAGGCCATAAGTTGAATTAGTAGTGTCTTAGGCCTTGTAAGTTGGGGTTTGTGGAGTTGTTTAGGTGTTATAAATGTGGCCCAAGGGAAGTTTTCTTTAGTGCTAGTTTTATAGCTTTTTGTAGTGGTTTTTCTGCTATCAGGTTGTTGAGTCCTCTTAACAGTCCCTATTTATGTACGCGTGATACATTTCCACATCATTGAAGTCGAATTCCTTCTCTAGAATCTAGCATGCACAATCTAATTCACTTTCATGTTCAGTTTTTGCTTTGCACTGCATCAACCCACATCATGGAACTCCATGATGCATAAGAGTCTTGGTAGCATGCTAGCATTCATCGATGCAATATTATTAGAAAGAGCCGGTAAGCAAATGGTAGTATGAATTGGAATGTGGCCTTTTGAAGAATGTAGTGAACACAGAGAAGCCCAAAACATGTTTAACTATAGTAACAAAGCCTCTCTGAAAAAAGAAGAAGAGTAGAATCTCTCTTTTTTTGAAAGGAAAAGTAGAATTTATTATCAAGGCAACTATTTTAAAATTGAAGAATGCAATGGGGAAAAATGAAGAGCAGATTATGTGGGGTTGAAGTTATGTTTCTTCTAATAGAGTAGAGAGGTACAGAATGCATGCATGCATGCACGCACACACGCAACCTATCACCAGATAGAACTCTGAAGCAGTAGCGTACTCTTATGGCTGTTCCAATACTAAGATTTATAGAACATGCACTCTCTCTACGGGTGATCTAACATTGCCATTAAAGAGACTAGTGTTTGCAAGGTTCACCCAAAGTTTCCAGGTGATTGGTTTTGCCACTTGGCTTTCTGTGGCTGGTGACTACCGGAAAGACACTTGTCATTCTGATGAGGTTAATCTACTTAGGTGCATCCATGTCCTGTAGAGCACCATATACTATGTCTATAGGCTTAAAACTCTAATGATAAAAAATTGTAAAAAACTATCTAGTTCAGAAAACTGTAAAAGGTACTGAAAACTGATAAATGACCTTCGTACTGTATCACCAACAGCTACTTTATTTCAGACCAACTCCAGTGACCATATAGGAAAATTTCCAAGTTAATAACTGAATGGTTACTCAAAAGGGCATAATCCAAGTTTGATATCACTCTTAGTGCTATCAGTTTACTTTTCTCCTTTGTCTGGATTTTGGTTTCCTGTACCATATAACAACTGTTGTATTACTATGTAGGCTGGTACGTGGGAGGAGAAGAACCTTAATACATGGGCAAGCAATAGGATAAAGGTTAGTACCAATACAAACTCTCTAGTAACACTATGTTTTGCTTTGCTTTGTTTTTTTTGGTGTCCTTTTTTTTTTTTTTTTTTTTTTTTAATATAGATAATCAGCTATCAGATCAGTTTTTTGTGCTGCATTGAAGGGGCCTACTGAAGCTAAGCTAACAATCAGCTATCAGATTAATTTTTTGTGCTGCATTGACCTCACCTGCAAAGAACAACAAATAATTTTAAAAAAAGAAAAAAGAAAAAGAAAAGAACCATTTCACCTCCAATCCAAAAGGAAAATCGAAACATGTTTAGACTGCATTTGGAAGATACTATTATTTGCGAAATAGGGCCTGGAATTTTGCCACAAGAACACTCTTGCAAGTAGGCTTAAATAGGTTCCTCCTTTTTCTCTGTGAGTTTTGGAGAAACCAAATGTCCAACTTCCATCATGAGCGACCTACATTTGTATTGCATCAACCTATCATGACATCTGCTTGCTACACAAGCATGTGCAAGATCACTTTCTTTTAACCATCCATTTTATAGTCATCAAATGCATGGTTAGGATTTCTTGGTGATCAGTGTGATTTTGGAGATTTTCTCTATCCACAATGTGCCCATCATTTGGATGGTCTTGATAGACGTATAAGAGTGCCCCATCCATTTTCCTATTTCTATCTTTGAATCTTGCTTTCTCTTTATCAGGTGGTGGAAAGAAATGGACCTTGTAGCAAAAAGTAATCCTGCTTCTAGGATGACTAGTGTGGATGATGCCCTTACAGAGGTACTAATAAAATTAAAAAATTACTTAAGTTTTATGATAATTATGAATATCCTAATAACTTGATTTACAATGTTTTACCGTTGGTTGGTTCTCGACAAAGAGAGGGCTTAATGCGGGTCTAGGTTGCTCAATAAGAGATCCCGAAAATGCAAGTGAGTATCTCTCGGTTTTATGGTTTTACTTGTAGATTCTTGTATTGATTACTCAAGCATGATGGTTATACGCATTCTTTCGTGTGGATGTTGCATGTGTAAGGATTGGAATCGCATATTTCGATTCAAGCATCCGGTACGTCTCTTGTCAAGAATGCACATGATTGAGTGGCTCGCCATTTGGACAGCCGTATTTATGTATTTGCTCGAAATTGATGGAGCAGACCGGATGTGCTCTGAGCTATCCTAAGAGCGGGGTCCCCGGAAGGTGGGAACCGTTATGACCATGATGAAGTCAGTCCTTTTCCTATGGACGACATTGAGGGGCCTGGCCATTTGGACAGCCGTGTTTATGTATTTGCTCGAAATTAATGGAGCGACCCGGATGTGCGTCGAGCTATCCTGGATGAGCTGGGTCCCTGGAAGGTGGGAACCGTCATTGATGACCATGATGAAGTCATCCATTTCTTATGGACTGACATTGGAAGGGCTCAAGGCTATTTGGACAGGCCATATTTATATTTGTATTTGCAGGGACCACACCCGAACCCATTCTCAAATCCTACAACCTATAACCAAAACCTATAACTTATAACCAAAACCAAAACCTATAACCTAAACCTAAATCAAAACCTATAACCTAAACCTGAACCCATTCTCAAATCCTATAACCTATAACCTAATCCTATAACGTAAACTCAAATCCCTAAACCTTAACCTATAACCTAACCTAAACCTATACTTATAACCTAAAATTATTCCCAAATCCCAAAACCTATAACTAAACCTAACCTTTCCCTAAACGTATAACCTAAACTCGATTCCCTAAAGCTAAACCTACACCTAATCCTAATCTCAATTCCCTAACCTAAACCTAAACCTAAATTTGAAAACCCAAACTTAAACCCAATCCCAAACTCAACCCGATTTCCTAAACTTAAACCATAACCCATTCTCAAATCCAAAACCTATAACCTAAACCAAAACCAAAACCAAAACCTATAACCTAAACCCGAACCCATTCTCAAATCCCAAAACCTATAACCAAAACCAAAACCTATAACCTAAACTCGAACGCATTCTCAAATCCCAAAACCTATAACCTATAACCTAAACCAAAACTGGAACCAAAACCTATAACATAAACCCGAACTCATTCTCAAATCCCAAAACCTAAACCTATAACCTAAACCTAAACCTTAACATAAACCTATAACCTATAACCTAAATCAAAACCTATAACTTAAACCAAAACCAAAACCTATAACCTAAACCCGAACCCATTATCAAATCCCAAAACCGAAACCGAAACCGAAACCAAAACCTATAACCTAAAGAACCCATTCTCAAATCCCAAAACCAAAACCTAAACTTAAACCTAAACCTAAAACCTAAACCTAAATCAACACCTAATGCTAATCTCAACTCCCTAACCTAAACCTAAACCTAAACTTGAAAACCCAAAGCAAAACCCGATCCCAAACCCGAACCCACTTTCCTAAACCTAAACCTTAACCAATTCTCAATTCCCTCACAACTAAAACCTATAACCTAAACCTAAAACCTAAACCTAAACCTAAACCTAAACCTAAAACCTAAATGTGTTCTCAAATCCCTAAACCTAAACCCGCACCTAATCCTATTCTCAACTCCCTAACCTAAACCTAAAACTAAACTTGAAAACCCAAACCAAAACCCGATCCCGAACCCGAACCCGATTTCCTAACCCTAAACCATAACCGATTCTCAATTTCTACATCTATAATCTATAACCTAAACCTTAACCTATAACCTATAAGCTATAACCTAAACTTATAACCTATAACCTAACCTTAACCTAAACCTAAACCTAAGCCTATAACCTAAACCTATAAATTAAAAATTAAACCTAAACCTAAACTTAAAACCTAAATGTATTCTTAAATCCCTAAACCTAAACCTACACCTAATCCCGATCTCAACTCCCTAACCTAAACATAAACCTAAACATGAAAACCCAAACCTAAACTCGATCCCGAACCCGAACCCGATTTCGCTTAACCTAAACCTTAACCTATTTTGGATTCTCAAGCCTATAACCTATAACCTAAACCTAAACCTAAACCTTTACCTTTTAACCTTAACCTAAACCTAAACCTAAATCTAAACCTATACTTATAATTCGAATTTATTTGATAAAAGTTCATTTACTAAAGTTGTTTTCTTAATAAGTTTATTGCCTTAATCTATTATTTACTTAAATTGCAGATAAATTTGAATTGGATTTGAGTGTTCCGCACATTTCCTTTCTTGCCGACGACATGATTAAAGAGCGGTTCAAGGAGTACCGCTCCTTGTTACACAAGCGGTACAAGCAGTGCATGAGTAGCGAGGAGGGCGCACTGTCCCCACCGCCGCACCTAATTGGAATTTTTGTATTTTATTTACGATGTTAAATTTATATGTATTTATGCATAATGTAGTTTATGTTTGGATGAATTTATTTATGTACTTTGGAGTTAAATGGACGTGAATGTGAATATGATGAAATATATTATATAACAGGTATATATATATCAAGAAATATATTGTAACAGGTGTATATCAGGTGCATATCAAGAATTTAGTGTGGGGAAAAAAAATAAAAAAAATTTTACCTACGAAAATTTTCGTTTTTTCGTAGGTAAAAGTCTCATTGAAGTTTTTACCTACGAATATTTTCGTAGGTAAAAGTCTCATCCAGGTTTTTACCTACGAAAATTTTCGTAGTTAAAAGTCCCATCCATGTTTTTACCTGCGAAAATATTCGTAGCTAAACATTTTGTAAGTATTTTTACCTGTAATATCATTCGTAGGAAAATGTCTTGTAAATACCTTTTAGCTACGAAACTATTGGTAGGTAAAAAGTGTTTTCATTATTTTTAGTTACGAAAATATTCGTAGGTAAAAGGTTTTGTAAATATTTTTAGGTACGAAATTGTTGGTAGGTAAAAAGTGTTTAAATATTTTTAGCTACGAAATTGTTGGTAGGGAAATAGTCTTATAAATATTTTTAGCTACGAAATTGTTGGTAGGTAAAAAGTGTCTTAAATATTTTTAGCTAGTAAAATATCCGTAGGTAAAAAAATCTTAAAAAATTTTTAGCTACGAAATTTTTGGTAGCTAAAAAGTCCTGTAAATATTTTTACCTACAAAATTATTCGTAGGTAAAAAGTTTTGTCAATTTTTAAATAATGTGTTGCCTACGAAATATTTCGTCGGCAAAAGTCTTACCTTTGCCAACAAAATTTTTTTTTCGTGGGTAAAAGGTTTCCCCCACGGACTTTTCCCAAGGAATTTGCCAACGAAAACTTTCGCGGGTAAAACTTTTTGCCTACGAAAATTAGACTTTTGCCAACGAAAATTTTCGTTGGTAAAAGTGGCTTTTCTTGTAGTTAAATCTGGAAAACATGTAATGATGTTCTTGATTATGTGTATTCTTATGTATGAGAGCTGTCACCCATGCTTTCTGGTGGAGGGTTATCATGGTATGTATGGATGTTGTAGCACGTGCCCTTAGTTGTGATATCATTTTACTAGCTCCCAAACCATCGACTATTGAACCGCGTGCTAATCCGCGTCCCACTTGTACGATACAAACAAACGATTAGAGAAGTTGAACATGATTTTACCATGTGCGATTATTGTAGACCTCTCCTTCTAGTGTCACTCGTGGAGTTGGTGCGGGCTCAAAAAAAGTTTCGTGATTTCAAGATTACATTCCCAATGTAAACCCGAGGCTGGCGACCTCACTATGGAGCGTGTATGACCTGCAACCTACTGATGAAGGTCATCCCACCGTGAAAGGATGCTCAAAATCAGGTTGATCCAACCATCGTGTGGATTTGAAGGCAGGTGGATTGCCTGCGATCGCTGACGACCGCATGAACTTTTCAACGGTGGGGCCCACCATGATGTTCGTGAGCAACCTATTGTTTCTCGATTTCACAATTCGGTCACGTGGTTGATACGGGTGTGCCAAAATTAAACATGCAGTTCAATTCAAACTGAACGATTATGACCCAATGACCAAGATAGGTAGATCTGTCGGAATGGATTGTATGTGACCGATATCAAATAAGATCGGTTTAATTGTTGGGTTTGAATCACCACAAATCTCAAAAGGTTGGCCCTTGAGCTTGATTGGCAGATTGATTCCTTGTAAGGAGCGTTGTGCAAAGATGAACTAAAAACAAACCCATTGAAGAGCATTGTGCATTGTTTTGTAGAAAAACAACCTGTAGAAGATTGATGCAAGCAAAGCAAAATTACAAAAAAAAAAAAAAAAAAAAAAAAAAAAAAAAAGAAGAGCCAAATCAAAATCTAAAAGTTAAAACTTAAAAGAGAAAAACAAGATATGAGATACAAAGATTTACATGATTTGGCCATTCAGCTATGTCTACGGAGCCATAATATAGAGATTTCTTCCACTAAAACAAGAGACCAAGGGCATCAAGCTTACCTCCAACTCTTTTAGTATATAGGGAATCTCTCACTAAAGAATTTCGGCAGATAAAAGAATTGTCACTCTCCCCCCACATATATTCCCCCTCTATTGACAACACACCTGGAGAGAGAGCCCTGGCTTCCGGCCTACAAAAATAGGATTCACATGCACACAGAAAGGGGCGGAGAGGCATGTCATTCTAGGAAACCCTTACATGCTTTCAAGCATATAAATCTCCACCACATCAACCTTCTGCAGTGTTAGAAGAAAACCAAAATAGACCCATATGAGGAGGCAATGCATCAACCCAGTCTTCAATAAAAAAAGACTTGTTGCCCTCGTTGCTATTAGACAACAGGCCAAGCCCTCAAAATTAATGTTGAAGCTTCCATGTCCCATCGATAGATGATTCATGGGGCTGTAAGAGATTAATGGATTAAAAGGAATTACATACAGAAGAAGGTTGGCTAACCATGTTTTCATACACAAGGGGCATGTTTGACAATAATCAAGGCCTTATCTCTGGGCAGAGTTACATTGGAGCCCACCTGATGCATGGCTCGGCCTATGTAAAGCATTATTGGCATGTAGACTCAGCAAAATCGTCCCTGCAATTTTGATACTATCCCCAATACAAATTCTCATATAAAGGCAACAATACTATAATCAATTTGTTGAAGAGATGCTAATTCCAAATGCCTCATCTTCATACTATGCTTAGGCAGAGGGATTTGGGACTTCATCATATGTTCCCCCAACAAACATGCTGCTCCCAAAAGATCATAACCACCCATTGATCAGGTAAGCAATGCATGCAGCTTGAATGTAGACCATTGAATATCATTTTTCTAACCAACAGTTTCTTTGCAAGTTGGGACCACCTGCTAAATAACACAGGCTGTGTTCGCGCTAAGGAATATTCACATGGGGGTCGTCATATGGTGCATTTCGCTTGAAGATGAGGCATCCCGAATTAGCATATACGTCATTGTGCAATTGTCTACCATGCAACTAGTGCAGGGGACAAAGGTTAGATTTGACAATCATAGTTACAAAAGGAACCTTAATGGTTGATAGTTTTAGTTACAGAAGGAACCTTAATGGTTAATAGTTTTGGAGTTCTCAAGACTAATATGAAGACAGACGAGCCCTAATAAGAGACATGGATTTCAGCTTTTGGGGACGCTCTTGGTAAAGACAGTAACCTCTCGGTAAGATTGAGCAGGAACTCCGGCTGGCCACAAACTTCCTCTAGAATGCTAATATCCATTTTTTCCATCACAGTTGAGTTGCTGAGCAAAAATTTCACAAAGTTAATTTCATTCTCAGGCTCATCAATCACAGATTTAACTTCAATATCGGTAGGAGTGGGCTCGTAACCATTCACAGGAGTGTGATCGGAACTCAAGTCATAAATGATAATAGTTTTGAGGTGCTCAAACAGCTTAAAGAAACAAAGCTTCTGTGACTTCCAATACACCCTTTCATCAAAATCATAGTTGTCCTCCTAATTCAACCGTTGTTGGCTGCGGTAGTTGTGGATCTGGCAATTTCAACAAACAAGAGAGAGAGAGAGAGAGAGAGAGAGAGAGAGAGAGAGAGAGAGAGAGAGAGAGAGAGAGAGAGAGAGAGAGAGAGAGAGAGAGAGAGACATCATAAGAACATAAAAATTCAATATTTTGAAGGCTAAATTTGGGGGCTGTAGATAGGCAGGGTTTGGGTCTAGGCAGTGTTTTAAATATCGGCCGATATATCCCATGATATATCTTATATCCCACTAGTGCAATACGAAACGCATAAGTAATGCGATATATCCCACATGTTCGATCTGGTGAGCATTTTCGAATTTTAATCCTTTTATTTTCTATAAATCATGTTAAATTAGTGTCAAATTATTACAAATCCATGATTTTTCATGTTTTGCATGAAAAATCATGAATTGGGAGCTTCAATTTTGAGATTTGGAGGAGATGGGCCGAGTTGCGAAAAATTGAAAAAAAAATCAAAATTTTCTAATTTCTTGCAAATCATTTGCAATCTTTGTGTCCAAACATCAAATCAAACATGTATGTAACCTAATCTAGTTATTCTTCTTTTGCTTTTGAGTGTATTGCTTGTGTTTCTACACGTCTTCTTACATTTATAAATTATATGAATAGACATTTAATTACTTGCATCAATTTAATTAGATAACGCATAGATTAGGACCCCAATACAAAGAAAGCCTATTATGTATACTTATTTTTTGTAATGTTTTAATTTATAAATGTGTATTGATGTCTTTTTTAACAATCACCAAAGTTTCATTGGAAAATTCGACCAATTTCCCAATGTTTCCCCATGTTTCCAATAACAGCGATACATTCCACGATACAACTGATGTATCCCATGTGATAACCGATACGTATCCGTATCTCAAGAATGTGATACATAACGCGATACCGATATTTCGAACACTAGGTCTAGGAACACTATAGGAGGTCTCGGATCCAATCAGGTTTGGGTACCCATTGTCTTTGGACCTTGGTTTCTAGTCTAGTCTAGCCGTCTAGGTTGCTTAGAGGCATCTGCATATTCAGACAAAACCTGATGGATGAATTGGATCTCACAAACATGCGCCAGGATGACACATGCGTGGTGTACATGGGCTCTCTAACATGGGTGTAGCCAACGTAGACCTTAATCAATTGCCAAACTAATATATATATATATATATATATATATATATATATATATATATATATATATATATATATATATATATATATGTGTGTGTGTGTGTTTGTGTGTGGGAAAAGGTACTATGCGCTCGAGCATAAAGCGGTCGTCCATGAGGTCGAGCTAGGTGGGCCCCACCGTGATGCCTTTCGAACATCAACACCGTCCACCAGATGCACCATTCCATAGTGGGCCTGGACGGCCCAAAATCAGGTCAATCCGTGACTCAGGTGGGCCACACCATCTAAAACCATAAGTATACATGTCAAAAACATATAAAAGCACTGGTGGGACCCACCTGAGTTTTCCATGCACCTGAAACTTGGTCTGAACCCTCATTCAAGTGGGACACACATAATGGATGGGTTGGATTTGCAAAACACATCTCGGTGAGCCCTCATAAATGGTTATGAATGTTTTAATGGTGCACGGCCCCTCTGCACTTCTGTATGTGGTGTGGCCCACTAAAGTCACGGATTGACTTGATTTTGGGCCGTCCAGGCCCACCATGGAATGGTACATCTGGTGGACGGTGTTGATGTTCGAAAGGCATCACGGTGGGGCCCACCCAGCTCGACCTCACGGACGACCGCTTTACGCTCGAGCGCATAGTACCTTTTCCCATATATATATATATATATATATATATATATATATATATAGTATTTATCAAAATAATTAATTTATACATTAACATATAATGTTACTATTAAAATTAATCGGTACTGGCCGGCCTAGAATTTTAACCCGGTCCGAACCCAACATGACCGAACTTTGAAGGCCGATACATTGGACACAAACCCTGTGGCTGTTCTAAATGGGGTCCAAATATCGGACTCGAAGCCATTTAGATCAAGATGGGTTCCCTTGACAGCCTACCAAATTTCAGTGGGTCCCCACTATTTTGTGGTCAACTACTTGAGCATGACATTTCATGTGTGGGAGCTTCATGTATGGCTGTTTGCTTGGTCTAAGTGCACTAAGTGCATTCCACTTAGATGGACTTAAATACACTAGATGAGACCATGATATAGTAGGGTATCTGAAATAGATCAATTAGTAAATTGCGTTTCAAGTATATACTTTTAACAATTCATAAATAAATAATAAAAAAGGAACATGTTGCAAACTTAGATGCATTTGGACACATCTAAATGCACTTGGATGAACTTACACATACTGAGATCCATTTTCCACAAGTACAAAGCTTCATATTCAATCTAGGCCTTGTCACTTAATTACCATGAGGCCCAATCTAACATAAAGCTTTGTCCGTTTAAAGTTGACCTACAAAATGCATATAAGTGTGACTAAGTTCATCCAAATCACTTGAGGCACTTAAATGCACTTAAATGAACTTAGACACAGTTAAGATGCATTTTATCAAGCTTGACATACAAAGCTTTGTATTGGATCCAAGCTATTTACATACGTACATCTGCGTGTGTGAGGGAAATGATTCAAGTACCATGAAACTTCTTTCATTGAATCATTTGTGGGTCCCACTACAATATGTTGATGACATGCACTCTGGCAATTAGACGTGTCACCTTCCATTTGGACATGGGACCAAAAATCATACCAATCCAATAGTCAGGTGGGCTAGACGACAAGGAACTGGTAGTGGGGAACACCACCCTTGATTTCATGGGGCGCCCACCATGTTGTGTATATGCCATGCAATCCATTCACCTTAAGCATGTGCCCTAGATGAAGGGATCCTGCAGCCATCAAGTCGTTTTGACACTCTTGTGGGCCCCAAAGATCAATGGGGGTGTCCCCTGAATTGGTTCATACCATGTGGCCCACCTCAATTTTGGATCGGACTGATTTTAGGGACCCTGACCTATTGAACTAGCACACATCTGATTGATGGGTCGGATGTCATCAACATATCATGGTGGGCCCCACACAACATTTTTGCCATAATTTCAGTGAAAAGGTCTGCATTGAAATAATTTCAACAATTTAATGAGGACATTCATGCATAAGAGAGCCCATCTACACGCCACCCATGCCAACATGGCGCACATGTGTGAGATCTAATCCATCAAATGGATGGGTCCAACTATGTAGATGTCCTTATTAAACCTGAACCCATGTTCAGAAGACCTATGGCGTTCCCAAAGCGGATTCAAGTCCACGATTTCAAATTTGGTACCCGAATTGAACCTGATAGGACCAAAACCTGATTCCTTAAGGCAATTCAGCCAGGTATGGGTATACGAAGACTCGACCTGAACCAGACCCATAAACAGCACACGCCATTTACCACATGTAATTTTTTGGGTAATTACATACCAGTGGGTCACCTACTAGTTTGTGTAGTCAGCTTCTCAAGCATGACCTTTCATGAGTGTAGCTGTGCTTAGTGATTTTCCTAGCAACTGCCCCTCCGTGACCTTAATTTGCCTGCTCACCCACTGGGGCGTGCATGCAATAACTAGGCTATAGGTCAACACTTGGTCAGACTGTGTTGGAAGTGAGTGGTGTCACTTGGGCCCCTACCATGGCCAGTTCCAAGAGCCCAAGTAAAAGAGTAGGCTTGGTGTCTAGTTGGTAGTCGACATAAAACTTTTGCCAATCTACTATTTTGAAGCCAACCTCAAATTGCTAGGAGAGAAATTAAAATGACGGTAATGGAATTCAAAATAAAGGATGAGCCACCTCATAACTAGAAGGGACTGATTTTGCATTAGTTCAACTTCAAGGTGCAGTCCACCTTATGCACCACTCAAATGTCCAACACATATTACACATTGGGATAGGAGTTAGATTGCAAGTGAAGTTCACATGTAGTTAATAATTCCTCTGAATTAGATTATTGTTATTGTTTTGTAGTACGCACCTCCAATAGAGATTTCTTGTCCAAATGTAGAATAAGAGTCTCAAGGGAACAACAACTCTTTAGCAAGTGGGCAATGCCTGGGAGCTCCCATTTACTCAATCCTGTCATCAGATCCAAACGTGCGGAATTCATGGATAAAGCATCGAGACCTTGTAACTCCCTTGAAGATAGAAGCTGCAGAAATAAACACAAAAAAAAAAAAAAAAAAAAAAAAAAAAAAAAAAAAAAAAAAAAAAAAAAAAAAGAGTAGAAGAAAAGAAAAACAACAACAACAAACAAAAAATACAAACCTCAATGCAAGGTCTACGTCTAGTTACACCCTGATCCATATCTCAACTGGTAGACTGAGTGAAGATACCTCGTTTCAACACTTGAGGTCTTGGTATCGATCCCTAGTGGGGGTGGCTAACAGTGGAGTGTGTGTACTGACATGGGTGTATACTAAAAAACTAACCCAAATTTATTTTTTTATTTTTAACAAAAAAGTTCTACATCTAGTTGCCCACTTCCTATAAGGCATCATGCAGTGCACTCATTCGAGGTGTTTATAACTTGTTTAGTTTAATATACTTATGAACGATGAAACAACTGGCTTTTACAAAGAGATGAGACATCCTACACACCAGGACTTAACATAATCAGTACTGTCAGCAGGCTGCAGCTTGGGCCAACCAAAATCAGTATTTTGAAAGGTCTGGGCAGGACCAGTTCAAAATCCTTGCTCAACTCAACCCAGGCCAAGCCCATTGAGCAGTAATGTTCATCAATATAAGGAAAAAGGTATATGATGGTGGTAGGCACTTAGAATGGCATGAAACAAGAACCCAGGCTCCAAAAGAACTCTCAAGGATCATAATAATAAAATGTCCAAAAACACATACCTGAATACACCAACTACATAATTTAAGGTCTTTAACATGTTGAAGATCTTCAAGAAGTCCCTTCAATGAATTGATGTTGTGTTCATAGCACTCATGGCAAGCATTATAAAGTTCTTCCTCATAATCAATGCTGGCCTCGACAAGAGACTGTAAGTTCTTTATACGATACTCTCTCCGTGGCTTGTTCCCAATTAATTTCAAGGACAACAGATTTGGGGCATAAATCTCAATCTTAGTAGTCATATATCCCATATCATCAAAACCATTTCCAAAAGCAATGTAAAGGTCATCATAATCATGATCATCATAAAAATGATAAAGGTCAGAGTCAATAACTGTTAAGCTATGAAGCTGCCGATTTTCAACAAAGATGTCGAGATTCTGTGCAGAGCTGCAGTCTTTGACAACAATGTCTTCCAAGAGTGGACAATTGGAAGTCAAATTTTTTATCTTGTTAGCAGACAATATAATCCGTGCAAGATAGAGAGTTTTGAGAGAGCTAAAACTCATGGAAGCAGGTGGGTCGAGAGCAACATATGTCAATGATAGCGTCCTTAACGATCTACAGTTAAACATAAACGGAGTCAACTTACGTTCATCATAATCCTCAACCTCTACAAAGGCCAGCAAAGGCCAAATCAAGTTCCTCCACATTATGGTCAACTGCAAAATGGATCCATGAACTAACTTGCGGAGGATAGTGGTCTAGTTCTAGAGAATCGAAATGCACACGAAAATACCGAACCTTCGAGCCAGTATGAAGAGATATTGATTTATCGATAAAGGTGGTACTGTATTCGATAGGTCTCAAGATCCTCTCATGAGAGGGTCCGAAGTTGAAATCCATCGTAGTGATGGATGTCCATACATATCTCCATCTTCTCGACAAGAAGCTTGTCCTAAGCATATCCTCCATGTGAAGGAAAGATAGGATGTGAAGAAGCAATGAATCAGGTAATTCACTGATCCAATCACAACCATGTTCTTCAAAATTCTTTTCTAGGATGTTGATGTTATTCTCCATTGATTCGCATCTACAGTTTTCCAATTCATCTACATTTTCCTTTCAGTGAAGAAAGCCTGCTGAAAAGAGAAATTCCAAATTCACAAGGTGTAAATAGAAAGGTAGGGAAACATTCTACTGTGTATTTGCCAAACCGTGTTAATGGCATACATGTCCAGAAATCCAACCCAGCATACATGTCCTTAAGCCCCTGAATTTTCCCATAAAATTTAAATTGCTAAACGTTTTCTTTTTTAACCATCCATTTGATGGCCCCCAATTGGGCATTTATGATTGTCCACTCAGCGTGATTTTCAAGCTGTGCTCCACCCACAATGGTAGGGCCCACAATGCAGACAATCTGGATTGGTGTGCTGGTAGATAGGTGACAGCCAATTAACATGGTGTAGCAAACGCAGACAAGAGCCTGACCATAGAGTTTAATGTATTTCAAAGCAAATAAAATAGGGAAATGAAATGCAATGTGACATTGAAGAAGATTAACAATCTTTCTTTTGTAAATAAACATATTTTCAACCTTGTTGTTGGATGAATTATGCAAATGGTACTGATTCAATACCTCTGAAGGCATGGGAAGTACCAAGCATCCATGTTATTGCTAGGGGTGGCAATGGCTCAAGTCATTCCGTAACCAGCCCACCTCACTTCCAAGGCAGGTTTTGGTAAAGCTAAATGGGTACTAGTCGGTAAGGTTCGTTTCAGAAAATGTGACGCATTTAAGTAAATGGGTTGGGCTCGGGTTAAACCCTACCCAACCTGACTTGTCCATATAATTATCAATGGGCTAGGCTAGATGATCCAGCCTGACCCGACCCGACCCGACCCAAAACCTGAAATAGATTAATAGAAGTAGACACATGCACATAACAATTAGACAGATGCACGTAATGTATGTATGTTTGTATGTATCCACTAATTGGATGAGGCTGTCATACTTTTAGCTCCATAATCCTTTTTGAAACTAAAGTGTGGTCATGCCATGTCAGATTGGTCCAGCCTGACCTGATTACAATTAATGGCATGTTTGGAATGCAAGATTAGCTGGTATTGAATTGCATTAGGCGGAATTAACACCATTATTACACAGTGATTAAATATATGCAAATACCATGGAATTTTGACCGTCCAATCCCATGTTTGGAATCAAATTCTCTCTTTGGGAAAAACATATTAAGTTTTCAGGGGACCATGGAATTGTAATCAATGAACCAGATTTCACAACTGATGCTGCTCAAATATATGCAAACACAACTCGAGTGTCACATGTAAAGGGCGCATATTGATGACCAGTGTGGATAAAACACATACATCAATGTGAGGCCCACAGGATTTCGGATTCCTCCAGAAATCCTGCCGTATCTCCCGTTGGAACCGGATGATATAATACCTATATTAATCCAATCTTTCCCATTGATTTCAAACGCGGGATGAAATTTGCATTGGACCAACTGCAATTCCATACCACCTAATCTCAAGTTCCAAACAGGCCCTATGGTTCAGGTAAGTGGGTCGTGTCACGCCACAGGGTAATGGGTCGTGGGCCAGAATTCTTGGCCTGTTTAGTAAAATGGGTAGGGCTTTGGGCAGACCTTGACAGGATATGAACCATTCATTTGATGACAAAATAGAAAATGAGCCATAGCACAATGATCATACTGTTTGGAGCCTGGACAATGACAACCCTTACAAATGGAGAGGAAAAGACAGAAGCCTGCAATGACTAATTTCAGACCGTAGATGGTGTTCCCTTGCTTTGGTAGAAGGAAGATCAACAGTAGTGTCCCCCAAGAACATGGGCCCCATGTGAATCCATCCATGTGAGGATGGGACGAGGATTGCGTCGCAGGGCTCTGTGGGGCCCACCGTGATGTAAGTGTTTTATCCACGCCGTTCATAGTTTTTCTCAGCTCATTTTAAGCTATGATCCAAAAAATGAGGCAGGTCCAAGGCTTAAGTGGACCACAAAGTGGGGATTGAACGTTCACCATTAGGAACTTCTTGGGACCTGGAGAAATTTCGGATCAAGCTGATATTTTTGTTTTCACTTCATCCACGTCTACCTGACCTTATGAATAGGTTGGATGGTAAAAAAACATCATGGTGGCCCTTAGAAAGGTTTCAACGGTGGGTGTCATTATAACTGCACGTTCCTTTGGTGTGGTCCACTGAAGCTGTGGACCTTTCTCATATTTAGAATAATAGCTTAAAATGATATTAGAAAAGCGATGAACGACGTGGATAAAACATTTACATTACGGTGGGCCCCACAGAGCCCTGCCAGGACGGTCCGCGTCCGTGAAGATGCACATACAGAAAAGGAAAATGAATTTTACCTGTAACGGCGAGAGGAGAAAGGGCGGGAGTCGGAAAGGAAAGAGGAGAGTAGGCGGGAGCACGGCAGATGCGATGATTTTAGAGGGATTCTCGTTTCCCGCTTAGGCAAGTTGTTTTTTGTTTTTTTTTTAACACACGCACACACACCCACCCCCACACACGCACACACTCACTCCCTGCACCTGGGAATTTCACCCCCTATGGATACTCGAACCCTGGAACGGGAGTTGAAACTCCCAGGAGTCTACCACCCGTCCGAGTAAGGATCCACCCGCTTAGGCAAGTTGCGCGAGTGAGATTTCAGGGGGCCTCGCCGCACATGTGACTAACGTTACGTACACTTGTGAGATCCTGACGGTCCATTCCAGTCAGCGGGTGAGCCGCGAGTTCCTTTTGTCTCAGCATCCAGCACAGGCCCATCATGGGTGATCCGATGATCGAACCCGTCTAGGCCGTAGAATAGGACGCGGATTGCCGACAGTAGCGAATGCAGATTGCGTCCTACCCCCGCCCGTACAGTCAGTAATCCATCTGGGCAGGGCTCTGTGGGATCCACCGTGACGTAAATGTTTTATCCACGCCGTTCATCTTTTCTCTAGGATCATTTTAATGTCTGAACCAAAAAATGAAGTAGGTTCACATCTCCAGTCGACCACACGATAGGAAGCCTCAGTGATAATGACACTCACCGTTGAAACCTTTCTAAGGGTCATCTTGATGATTATTTTTTTTTACCATCCAACCTATTAATAAGGTCATGTAGACGTAGATGAAGTGAAAAACTAAATATCAGCTTGATCCTAAACTTCTCCAGCTCCCAAAAAGTTTTTAATGGTTGACATTCAATCCCCAATTTGTGGTCCACTTAGGATTTTCCTGCCTCGTTTTTTGTTCTATACTTTAAAATGATCTGATAAAAAAGATGAACGGCATGGATAAAACACTTACCGTCTGGGCAGGGGTAGGATTAAAATGATCTGATAAAAAAGATGAACGGTGTGGATAAAACACTTACCGTCCGGGCAGGGGTAGGACGCAATCCACGTCCGACAATAGGGAGGCGGCTACGGACGTTGCTCTATGAGTCCATGATGTACGTATTTTATCCATGACGTACATCTATAATTTTTCGGACCATTTTACTGTATGAGCTGAAAAATGAGGCAGATCAAAATCTCAAGTGTTAATCATTCGTTTGTTTTTCTATATTTTCATTTATTTTATCTACCCACGAGTGGTCATGCTAAACTGGGATTAGTAGCTACATCATTGGAAACAATTAGAGGTGTACATGAACCGAGCTAGCTCAGTTAGCTTGCTCGACTCGACTTGAAAAAGCTCGATTCATCTCGGTTTGAACCTGAGTTCGAGTCAAGTCAAGCTGTTTTTTGAGCTTGAAAATGAGTTCGAGCTGGCCCAACTTGACTCGACTCGGATCGAACCCAACTCGAATCAAACTCGGATTAAACCAGTTCAGTGATTCGGTTACTTTGATATTGATGTTGCTCACAAAGTGTTTGATGAAATGACTCAAAGAAGTGTGGATAGTGGTAAGAAAGGTATGTATATGAAATCAAGACCCTTTTTTTTTTTCTTGATTTTTATGTTGCTTAGAAGGTGTTTGATAAAATACCTATAAAATCATTGTTGTTGTCTCAAATACTGTGAGATTTTGAAGGTACAGTGCAAGTGTTTGTGAAAACGCTAGTGGATAGTGGTACAGTCCAAGTGTTTGTGAAAACATTGCAATGGCGAACTCGGCTCGAATTGGCCCGAACTGTTGACCGAACCAAGCCGAGGGCCAGTCAGGCTCAAGGACCGAGCCGAACTGAGTTCAAGCTGAGGTCAGCTAGTAGCTGGTTTGACTTGATGTACACCCCTAGAAACAATTGAAAATGGGAAGTATCACCGTTAAAAAGTCTTCTAAATTGCATATTGAGTTCAACATTATGTGCCTATGCCATCCACTCATTTGGCGCAACAATATGATGAATTAATTTCTGAATTAATTTCCTAGAAATCAGGACATTCCAATACCAACAGGCCACACCATGTGAATTTAGAGTTTCAAGAGTGATTTTAAACCATTCCTATGGTGTGGTCCACCTAGGTCTTGAACTGAGCTGATTCACAAGTTCGATGGGGAAAATGTGATTGTGCACCTAATGGATGGGGTGGGTTTAATTCATATTTGTCCCCATGCAACCCTTAGTTAGCACAAGTAATGATTAGAAACATCTGTAGCAAGAGCTCCTCACTAATTGATCACATATAAAAAATTATTACAACCATACTTTCCACTGGAAGTAGTTTTGGCGGATTTTTTTAAGCTATGCTTCATCCACAGTGGAGCATGCATTTTTAACAATCTAATTTGTCTACACATGCAATGAGTATAGTTAGAGGTGGGCATCGAGTCGAGTCGGACCGGATTAGGTCCAACTCGACTCGATCCGATTTTTTAAGAACATGACCTGAACTCGATCCGATCCAGGACCGAGTCCAACAGGACTAACTCGATCGAATCTGAATCCTTGCTGGCCTGACCCGAACCGAGTCTAACTCGGTCTAGGAAACCAAATTGAGTCGGATCGAGTTGAGTCTAGGGAGAGAGAGGGAGAGAAAGAAGGAGAAAAAGAAGGAGATGTGGGAAACCAGGAGAGAAAGAATTAGAGAAAGGAGGAGAGAAGGAAGGAGATGAGGGAAATCGGAGAGAGAAAGAGGGAGAAAAAGAAGGAGAGATAGGTGGATGCAACGCCTCCTTCGGGTAGAGAAAGAGGGGTTAGGTTCGTTCGGATTTCGGATCGGATCGATCTGGATTTACCACGATTCGAACTCGATCTGATATACGATCGGATCTGAGTGGTCCTACTTGATCCGCACCGATCCAGGCCTGTGGCTCGGTTCGGATCGGGTCGGATTCCGCCCAGCTCTGCTCCTCACTAACTGATCACATATAAAAAATGATTACAACCATACTTTCCACTGGAAGTAGTTTTGGGGGATATTTTTTTAGCTATGCCTCATCCATATTGGGGCGTGCATTTTCAACAGTCTAGTTTGTCTGCACAAGCAATGAGTAGAGTCCATGAATGAATGAGCACCTACAAACCACCATGCCCAAGTGACAGTATGATTTTGCTCCTCTAATTTCAATAATCAAAGTTAATCACAAATTAACTCCGAGAAGGGTAAATGAAGAGCAAGAAATTTGGGTCCGTTTGGTTTTTTAATTTCCAAATTTCATTTCCAAGTACTTGTTTAAACCTAAATTATTATAGCCCATAAATCAAGCATAAGATACAATTGCAAAGAACTATCATTATTATAGTGATTTTTATTGATATAACAAAATCATTATTGTAGTTAAATGTAAGTAATGTCACCACACATTTACAATAGTAGATAATTATTGCCTATTTATGATTCTGGTTAGAAAATCAAGATGGCCAAAATCTCCCTCCCTTATTGTTATTATTATTATTATTATTATTTTAACATTAATTAAGCGTCCGTGCCGTTACCAAGACTCATTATTAGGAACCGTAATAACGTGTATTCAAACTGTATTAGCATGTGGAGACTCAACTATGGACTGGGTGCTTCCCTGTGCTGCAAGTGGCTCTCACTTCAAATCCCAACCGTCCAAATTGTGGGACCCTCTATAGATTGTTTATAACGAGGATGTCAGATTCATTAGATAATTCTATCTTGACTTCCGTTCTGCTTCTTCTGTAATCAATTCCATCCAAGTACCAAGGCCGTAGAACAAGTCCTAATCTAGTGCACATCACTCAGATGGTCACATGACTCGATGATCCACGACCCATTCCGTTCGATTGGTGTGTCCAACCATGGATGGAACACCATCTTCAAATCAAATGGTTTGGACAGTTGTACCCCTCCAATTGGCGCATCTGATCCTGTTAAATACTGACCATCGGCTATTGCCAATGCTCTCTTCTACCATCCATTTCTAGGTCGCTCATCAAATGGTTAAGATGGCATTTCCAATCCCCATTCATGGCCAGCAGGACCATATTAAAGGTGTGGATCACTGACCCAGTGGGCCCCACTTGCACAAACTTAAAACCTGGGATATGGTGCACATCCTCACTGACTTCCACTAGAATCCATTCTATAAAAACATCTCTCATCACAAGACAACATTTCAATGGAGACAAGAACTCCACCTTTGAAAGAGTCGTCCCAATCTGAGAAAATGCAGGAACACAAAAGACTTGAAATGGTACTTTGAATTGAGAAGTCCTCTAGCACAAGAACTCCAGACATCAGTCCTGAAACACATATCAAACCCATGGAAAAATCTGATGATAAAATCAGCGAATTGCCGGAAGTTGTTCTTCATCACATCCTCTCTTTGATGCCAATGAAATCTGCAACGAGAACAAGCATTCTGTCAAGAAGATGGAGAGATCATTGGAAATACTTTTCATCCTACACCAAAACTCTAGACTTCGGCGAGGAATTTGTGAGCGTTCAAACTGATGATGATTTCACAACCACAGTCGATCGGTATATACTGCAACATAAAGGAAACAAGATAGATACATTTCGACTCTTTTTGAGCCGGGAAACCGGTATCAGTCCGATACCGAGAAATGGATCGAATTCGCAACCATGAGCGGAGTTACGGAGCTTGATCTCAACTTCCAACATTACTCTGAATACTATATTGGTTTTCCTGAAGCTTCTGTCCCCTGTAAGCCCTTTAACTTGCCTCATTGCCTCTTTAGCTGCGATTCTTTAATCCATCTGAATTTGGCTCTCTGCGATTTCAACTGTCCATCGAATTTCAATGGTTTACTTGCTCTGAAAACGCTCCATCTTTGACGGGTTCATCTAACAAGTGAGATGCTTGAGAGTACTTGTTTCGAATTGCCTGCTTCTTGAGGAATTGAATTTAAGGGAGTGTTTTAGTCTCGACTACATCAAGGTTTCTGCCTCTGGTCTGCCTCTGGTCCCAATCTGCGGCTTAAGATTTTGATTGTAGTAGCTCGTGGGTCCCCTAAGATTGAGATTTCTGCTCCAAATCTCCAATCATTTCATTACTGTGGTGCTCTTTTCTATGGAACTTCATTCGCGAACTCGTCACAGTTGGTGGATGTGATTTTAAATTCAACAGGCTATCAATGTAACGAACCAGAGCATGATTATATACAGATTTTGAAAGACCTGGCTCATGTTAAGGTTCTAACCGTATGCAACGAGCCTCTTAAGGTATGTTTTCATCCCCTACCCATGTCTACTTGCTGGATTACCAACGTCAGATCCGGACAGTTCATGAGGTGGGGGCCCATTTTTTGTACATTGTGGCCCAAAAATCAGATCAATCAGGATCCCAGATGGCCCTCCTCTTGATCTAGACTGGTTGGCCAATCTTCTGAGCTCTAGCTTTCCTTTATGTATGTCTTAAATTTTTCCGTAACTGGGTCTGTTGATGGCATCGACAAACCACTCGATCCCATATTTTTGGGCTCATGCCTAAAATGAGCTGGAAAAAATGGCTGGACGGTGTGGATAAAAACAGATACATCACAATGGGGCCCACAGAGCTTTGACACCACTAGCTGGCTGTTGTTGGAACAGCCCAGATGTTGTACAAAAGTGGTTGACCCAAGTTCAAGCTCAGGGCCTCTATAATTATTATGGGCCCGGCGTTTCTTTTTTACACGTCACAGATCTGGGGCGGGCTAGGGCCCACTGTACTTTTGGGCCAGCTTGGACAGGGTCCATTAACAACAGCCCCAATGATTTCTAGGCAATGCAGACCGCTGATCATCTTCTAATCACTCTATGTGTGGCCTGAATGGGAAGGTATACAATCACGTCCGACCATCAGATAGGACGGGTCCACTCCACCGTTGATTGCCCATGGCCCCAATAGAAGTTCAAAATCCTCCAAACAAGTGCCTGCCAAATAGGCAGTAAGATTAAGCTTTACTGTTACCAGCCATTTTTGTATTGCATGCCGTTGATTGTATGGCTATGATCATCCAATCAAGGTTTCTCTTGGGTCATTTCCAACCGACAGCCTATTTAATCATAGGTGGGCCTACTTGGGCCCCACGTAGGAATTTCTACTGACACAAGGTATAAAGAATTTGTACGACATCATTGTTCCTAAAACCACAATCTAGAAGCAGTAGCTATAAAAATAGAAAATACTATGCAAGGAAACTGCAATTAGGTATAATGTAGTAATTTTCACAATCCTATATGATAGTGCATGCAAACACAACCTAAACTAATTTCATACCCTACTCATATATCCATGTGTAATAACAAGTTTATATGTTATACTTGGGTCACATCAATCTCATGATGGTCTATATTAGTATCATGCATAAGATCATGGTGGACTAATGTGATCAATGGTTTGGATTATCTGACTGTTGAATATTTAGATTAAGCACACCGGTGGGCCCCACAGCAGTCGTGATTGGTGCAAATGCCATGGGGTGGAATATGTGGAGACTCGGGAGGAAGAAGTTGTGATGATTTAAACTATTCCAAGCTCCTTATCTTATGTTTGGTCCTCACACACCCCATGCACTCACGCTAGTGGAATTTCACCACCTATGGGTACTCGAACCCTTGACCAGGTGTTGAAACTCATGAGAGTCTACCACCGGAGCAAGAGTAAGGACCCTTATGTTTGGTCCTTGAAAGGGTGTAAGTTGCTTATGTAGCATGCAGCTCCTTTGGATTTAGATTTATTGTGGAGGTTCTGGATGGGTGATGCAAAATCCAACAAGTTCAAATGCAACTAGGTGCATAGGAAAGTTTCCATATACAGATCGCACTAGATCATTTCTCTTCCTTAAAAGAAAAGCTGAGATTTTCCCAAAAAGAGGAAATGGCCAATGATTTCATGCAGATATTGTGATTTGCTGTTTATGTAGGATTCCAGTTTTGTGTACTTGATGTATTTTGATCACAGATGTAGCTTGAAGTCCATTTAGACATCTGCTCGAAAAGGCCACCTTCTCCAAAAATGCCGCTGCTGTTGTGGAAACTAATGAAACAAAATAAATAAATAAATAATAAAAACTAAAGCTTTGGATATGCTTCACTTTTGGGCTCGTCGCCTAAAATGAGCTGACAACAGCGTGGATAAAACATATACATGGCCGCACAGAGTCCTACCACCACAGAGGTCGTCACCACGCAATCTTGCATCTGTGCAAAATTGAACTGACTTGAATAACATTTTCTTTTTGTTGGGTGATGTTAGATTGTATTGCAGGATAAAATGATTGGTCTATGCATCGATAATGGATATTGCAATAAGAATCAAATCTGAATTGCATACTTGAATGGCAATAAATTGTTTGGATGTGAATAGATAAATTGATATTCTAGAGACTAAATGTCTTTCAACTCTTCTACTCACTAACTACAAGAACCTACTAAGTGAATTGCTAAGATGAAAACATACTCCTGCATTATCCACCACAACCAGTTGTTGAGACAGGACGCATGGACTATCTGTAGATTGAAAAGAGGAGATACAAACCGAATCTGTCGAATGACCCATGATACCCAAATGATTCAAAATTGGCAACATACCCCATCATGTTTTTCTATGGTGGTTCAATTTTAGGTTGGAGAACCATTACGGATAAACTACAGACTCTTGCCTCGGTGGAGTTCAGACACGTGTTCAGGGAGGGAAATGCTTCGGCCAATGCGCTTGCGCGTGATGGGAGTGTGTCCCAAGTTCGTTTTCTTACTTCTTGCAGGGCGGATTTGCCTCAGCAAGTGAGGGGTCTCCTTGTCCTTGACAAGGTTGGTCTCGGGTCGATCAAAGAGAGGAGAAATTAAGGCCTCTATCCTTTTGATGTTTCTTGGTTTTGTTTCTTTCGGTCAGGGGGTCCCGGCTCCTTTACGATAGGTCTTCTGCAGGTCCTTTTTTTCCTACGAAAACCCGAAAAGCTGTAATCTTTTTGTCCAGAAATGATATATACCTTTTTTTTCAAAAAAAAAAAAAAAGAAGGTGTGATTGCTGCGTCCACGCCATATTTGAGTACTATAGCAATTAACTCCGCCGGTCTATGCATATGAAAATAATACTTCCGCATGAGAAGAGGCTCTTGGGAAAGCTAGGATATCCTTAGAAACCTCTGAAAATACTCCAGACCATTTCTTAATCATCTTAAACTCGTGTTCATTGCTGGCATAGATGGTCATTTTGTCTAAAACCATAGCATTCTTCAACAAAAATTTCACAAGCATGCCTTGTCTCATTGACCTTCTAAGAATACGATTCACTGACCAAGCTTTCTGCTTCTTGTATTTATCTCCCCCGCCGATGAAGCCAAATATCTTGATTGTCTTGAGGCAATGTTCAAGACAAGGAAGATTGGACTCTTGTGATGCCAAGTACTCTACTCCATGAAAATAATATTTCACCATAAAATATTCAAAAGTTTCATCCCACCGAAAAATCAGAGAATTACCCTTAAAGATCATATGATATTAAAAAGGAGCTTGAAAGTTGAATGTAAATGAATATCATAAAGATATAAGGGATAAAAGTAGAATGAAGTTATGTGGTACTCACATTGAGATAGAAAGTGGGAATTATCTTTATAATGAGAGTCTCAAGATAAGGGGAACTCCTCAACAAACCTACAATCCCAGGAAGATCCCATCTTCTCAATCCTGTCTCTAGTATCAGACAATTGCTGGTAAAGATGGGAGCAGGAAACCTTATCAACTCCCATATTGACAACACCTTCTCAAAATAAAGCTAAGTT
Organism: Magnolia changhungtana; assembly: GCA_030180095.1. NCBI lineage: Eukaryota > Viridiplantae > Streptophyta > Magnoliopsida > Magnoliales > Magnoliaceae > Magnolia > Magnolia changhungtana. Next base: position 2,717,631 of record JASAUF010000045.1, on the reverse strand, counting down.
AGAACTAGAAAAAGGACATAATATAAATGTTATAAATCTGATTGTCCTCTATAGATAAAATAATAAAAAAGAGAAAGCGACATATAAGTAATAAGTATGTGCGATTGAGCAATATGCATGTGAAATGATAAAATGAAATATGTACATTTTCTATGGTCTAAATATGATATGTTACTGTTTATTGGATTCAATTCACCAACCTCATGTTGGCTATGCAAGATTTCTCTCAAAGAAGAAGATTATAATCATCTTTCGCAAAATCTGAGAGGTCCCTTCTTCTTGAGAAAGGCATGACAGAGCATGGATGGTCAGGATCATTTTTTTTCTTTCATGGCCTTTAACTACTCTTTTTATGTCGATTGTGGTTTCCATCCTTGGACTTGCTAGATCTGGTTCGGATTGACCAAATCTTCCAAGGTACAGTCCTAACAATATTCTTCCATTACAACTAGTAAGTTATGATGGGGGAACTCTCAGAGGAGTTTCTGTTGATGGGTGGACCAGGATTATGTTCCTCAAGCCTACTTATGACAGCCTATTCTTAGACAGGCCACCAAATGACATAATAGAGGAGTTCTCTGCTTTTGGGTTTATAATTCAAGTTCCCCAAAGGCCGGTTTGATTTTCCAATTTCCTATGTAATGCAAAGTAAATGAGCCATCATATCATTTCTAGGTGTTTGTTTAAACAGGAATTATGACTTATAAATCGAGAGTCAAATACAGTTGTAAAGGAAAGAGGTAAAGTAAATTGTATCATTGCATTTGCACATTATAAAACTACCATTTTTATAGTGATTTCTAAGTGAAATAAACAATGTAGCAAAATCATTATTGTAAACAAATGCAAGTGATGTGAATGCACAATTACAAGAGTAAATAATAATTACCCATTTACAACCATTTACTGTCGTAATTGGAAAACCAAATAGGTTCTAAGGCCAAGACTTATGTACTTCTCAACAAATTTAGTTTGATCAGGACTCAAACCACACATTCTATCAATCATGCATAAGAAGCTTGCACATTCAGAACAAGAAGTAGAGAAAATCCGAAGAGATGTTGGTTATTGGCCAATACAAATTCATAAGAGCAAACTAAATGCATCTCAAACTTGTGAAAACTATGGAAGCACCAAAAGGAACATTCACAGAGGTGTTAACCAAGGTTTTCCTAATGGCTCTACGAAACTCCATATGTGGGTCCCAACACTCTTTTAACTTGACACTGGTTCATCCATCACTTGCTTTGAGCTTACAGTCATTGGTCTCTTGGAAGAAACAAATCTAAAATTGAGAGGCTTTATGAACTCGCATCCAGATTTCTTTCAAAGCCAATAAATTCTTCCATGTTGTGGAATGGGTCAAAAGGGCTGCAATTCTTGTGAACCATTCAACTTTATTCAAAATATTCTAATTGATTCAACTTTGGAGCATTACCATACTAAGTCTTCAGCAAGCTTGCTATCCTTGAAAGGAAGCAATTTTCAGTGTTTTATCTCCATCATTAGACAAAAACAACTAGAAGTTGCAAATGTTTTACCTCCCCATGTAGGCAACATTGAAAGAAATGTGAAAAATATGAGATAAATACAACTTAGCATGTAATGCATATTTCCAGTTGATTCTTGATGTCAAAAGTAACATAGACCATGATTAGAATGTCGTATCAAAAATTAAAATGTACACCAGGAGGTCATTTGGCATCTCTACAAATATGAGCTTAGATTGTTTGGTAATGGTCTAATTTTACATTTATCAATTTAAACACTAGAGGTTTTTACCTCTTAATTTTTTTAGGTTTGCAGGGTTTTAAGAGCTTATTTTGCTAGGTAGAAGTTTTATGACTTTTTTATTTGATAAATTTGTCCCTAAACTTTTAAAGAAATTCCCATGTTGCCCTCTTCTCTTCTCTTTATAATCTCTCCCATCACATCAAAGGTGGGCCCACATGATGAATGACCCCATAATGGTGGGCCACACAAGATAGATGGTCCACATCAAAGGAGGAACCCACATGATGGATGGTGGGCAATGAAGGTGGGCTCACAGTGGGGTCTTGGTATCTATTCCCAAGTGGGGTGTGGGTCGTGTGGCTAACAGTGGAATGTGTGCTAACAAGCTATATATATATATATATAAAAAAAAAAGGTTGGCTCACATGATGTTCGGTTGAAATTGAGGTGGTCCCACATGATGGAAAGTTGAAATTGAAGGAGATCCCAGATGATGAACGGCCCATATTAAAGGTAGGCCACACGCTATAGATGGTCCACATCAAAGGTGGGGCCCACATGGTGGATGTTGGACATTGGAGGTGGACCAATATGATGGACAATTGAATTGAAGGTGGGCCCACATGATGAATGACCTATATTGAAGGTGGGCCACACACGATAGATAGTCTGCATCAAATGTGGGACCCACATGATGGATGGTGGACATTGAAGGTGGGGCCCCGCAAAGATAGATGATCCATATCAAGGTGGGCTCACATAATGGATGGTTCACATCAAAGGTGGGCCCTGCATAATGGATGACCCATGTCAAAGTGTGGCCCTACATGATGGTCTGTCCACATCAATTCTGAATATTAATGAAATCGGCAACGTTTTACCTTATTTAATTTGGATGTGTATCTTAGTTCATTTGAAATTGTTTTGAACTTAAGTGTTGGTGAAAGGGCTTGTCCTTAAGTCTGTAGACTCATGTCTACTGTCACAAGGTAAAAAGAACTCATTTGGAAGGATTAACCTCCTTTCCTTTCACTAGTTGCCTGAATGGAGTGCGATATTGGTAGCCTAGAGGATTCTGGATCTTCGATCCCGGTCTCCAATCTGTCTGTCTTGGTGAAGGGACACCAACAATTCAATCAACCTTTGAATCAGGCACGCTCTGGCATGCCCGTGCATCCTACTCACACGTGTACCAAATCTAGACTCTAAATCAAACCAATGGTCCAGTTTGATTGAATTGAGTGTAACACCCACTTACATAACTTAACATTATAAATGAGAAAACACAGAGAAAAGAAGAAGAAATCATTGTGGCTACTGAGTATAACATGTTGGACATGGGCCAGTGGGGCCCACTGGTGAGCAATCACTAGTGGGTGGGTCCCACTGTCTTTGGCTTCTTACGGCCTTTTTTCCTCTTCTGTTATATTTCAAATTCAATTTTGAATTTGATTTATGATAGGAGATAGGGATAAGACCGGATGATGTGGCCTTATCCCAATCCCACCCAAACTCTCCTTGATTTGTTAGGGATGTGATCGGCTCATGTGGCCATATCACAATCCCACTTAAACTCTCCTTCCTCTGTTATATAAGGAGTGCGCTTCTCTCATGAAAGGCAATCGATTCATATGAAACACGGAGAGAATATAGAGAGGAAGAGAGTATCCTATAGTCTGTCCATATTAGCTTGTCCTTAGGACGATCTGATCCATCCATAGCAATTCGGGGCCACTATATACCGTAGGATCAGAGGTGTGAATAGTTCGATCTGCTCCAGTAGTAGATAGGCGGGCCATTGGAGCACTGTTCTTCTGCTTTGTAAGGGTTCCAAATTTCGTGTAGACCGTCAGATCTTGAGGGCTCACCTTCCGCAATAACCTACAGTGGTATCAGAGCTATTTAACGGCGGATCTCCGATAATATTCAACTAAAAAGGTAAGTAGCCCAATTTTTTTTTGGATTGGAATCCATGTTTGATTTTAGACTGTATGTCAAAAATATTGCTTCTGCATTGACATTCATCCATTCTGCGTGCTTGTTTTTAGGCTTAAAACTTTTTTTTGCATGCTTTGAAATAAGCCATCGAAACGAATAGACGGCATAGATGTATAGATTTTGATACATTACATAAGTTGTTGTATTGTAGTAAAAATCAGCCATCATCGAGTTGTTGTATTGAAATACAACACTAAAATTAACTGTTGGCTAACTGCTATACACGTGCACAGATTCATGTGCTGTACACGTGCAAGCTACTATGGATATACATCAACATGTGCAGGCTACTATACACGTGAATATGTACACATGTTGGCTGTACACACATGTATATTCACACGTGTGTATTGACGTAAACCATGTACTTCATACCAGCAAAATACATGATGAAGTGCCGTACAAAACAATAACACGCTATGTTTTATATTCACGTTGAAAGCAACAGATGGCAAATTGTATTCACGTAGAAGGGAATACTATTCAATTTGGGTTGGAAAGGCGGGGTCCACTTATGATAATATCTTTGGGATCTGTTCCGGATGATGTGCACATGTACACGTGTTGGCTGTACACGTGTTGGTTGTTCTAACAGATAGCTTCTGCTATATATATAGCTGTTATATGTAAATAACATGTATACGTGTTGATTTCCACATTTTGTACACACGTTGGCTGATTATGCAACATAACATACTATCAGCAATATAAGTTGTTGTCTTGTAGTACACCACAAATCAACACATGTACACGAGTGGCTGCTGTACACATAATGTTCTAGTACTGTTTTTGTACACGTGTATACAAATCACATATAAATATACATATGCGGTGATGTGTTGTAAACGTGTTGTATTACATCTGCTGTACACGTGTTATGACACATTGATAAAATCTGTCATGTTGGACACTTTGATAAAATCTGTTACAACACATGTGCTGTACACGTGTCCTGTACACGTGTCCAATGACGCCATGAAACGTGTTGGTTTTGTACATGAAACATGAAACAAGTAACGTGTTGTACACCAACAATGGATGTAACGTGTTGTACATGTACGTGAGATGTGTTGCTGTACACGAGATCTCAAGTACATGAATAACATCTATCTGTATTATAATACGAGATCTGTTACTGTACACGTTAGCTGATGTATTATAACACAAAACATGTCAACTGTACACGTGTTGGCCTGGTATCTATAAATGTATGATGTATATGTATGATCTGCTAATGACTCTATTTACCACACATCTGCTAGTATCATATGTACATCTTATACGTAATTTACATATGAGATGATGTTGTTTCCTTCATGCTATTGCCTTCACATGTTGATTTAAAACTCATTAGTGATCGAAATGATTATCAACCATGATGATCAATGTTTATGAAAGGATCCATCATCAACAATGATCATTAACGGTGATGATTGAATCTATCTCTAATGGTCAAGATCACAAGTGAAGATTATCCTCTCTTTATATTTAGCCTTTTTTTTTTTTGATGATGTTTACATTTGTGAAATAATTAGGCTTGATATGTTTAGATCTAAGCCCTCCTTATTTTTCATTTGAACATATAGAAAAACTTAGTGCTAGAATCCTCCCTAAAACTAAAGGTTGTGCATAACCTGAGTGGGAGTTAAATATCTTCCACCAAATGATGTATGCAACCAAATAATGGAAGGTTGCATGTTATACAATTATAGTTTTATAAAAATACCAATTTCATCTTAATTTGAGAACTTGATTGTTCTACACCGCCCATTCGGGTATGTGGACTTTCAGATCTCGTTGAGATGTGTTGACTACTTTTATATTATGAAAATTGATGTAACACGTAGAAATGCTGATGATTAGTGTCAATACCCTAGATCTTAGCTAAGTAGTGATACTCATGCAATGTAGAGATGGCCACCAAAGCGTTGATCGCTGAACAGCTGAAAGGACAACATTTTGACGGCAACAACTACGAAGACTGGTCCCACGCGGTGCGATGCCTTCTATACGAGGACGATATATCGCACACATTGGATGGAGCTCAAGAGGAACCCATCTTGGCTGAAAACGGAAATTTACAAGAACATAGGGTTACGATGACTCACTACAATAAGTGGCGAAAAAAAAATCGTTCAGCCCGTAATGTTCTTCTTAGCACTATGCACAAAGAACTCATACCTACGTATGAAGTGCATGAAACCGCTAAGGAAATCTAGGAAGCACTGAAAGATGCCTATGCACAGAAGTCAGATGCGAGAGTTAGGGCAATGAAATTAAAATTTCAAGAGTATAGGATGTCTGTCGGTTGCCCCATCAAAGATCATATTCGTAAGATGGAGCAAATGATAGGTGCCTTTAGGAATGTTGGGTGTAAATTGACTGAAAATCAGAAGATTATAGCCATGCACTGTTCCTTGCCTGAATCTTGGGCCCAAATCAAAAGAATTCTGAACCATACTGATTCAATCACAACGTTCAGAGACTTTTGTAGCCACTTGGTACGTGAGGTTGAAATGAATGCTATTCAGCCAGGTTCGGCTAAGGCCTTTGTAGCAGAGACCCATAAGCGGAAAGCTAACAATAAACGGTCCAAAGCTCGCAAGAAGGTGAAAAAGAATAACCAAGAACAGAAGACCACAACACCTGCTCCCAATCTCAAGAAGGGGAATGGGAAGAAGAAGCAGAAAAAGACAAAAGTAGTCTGCTTCGTCTGTGGAAATTCCAGCCATTATGCTCGACAGTGCGCCCATAAAAAGACGGTAATTTCTCAGTCACTAAATACTTTGTTTGTAGGCGTTTGTTCTGAAATCCTTTCCGTTGATACTATATCTAACGAGTGGATTTTGGATTCAGGCGCAACAAAGCACGTGACAAGTAGTCGTCGAGGACTCGAGGAATTCCGGCATGTAGCCAAGGGGAGTTACAAGCTGTACATGGGCAATAACGCTGTTGAAGACGTACAAGGGATTGGCGTTTTCCATCTTCGTACGCGCATAGGGCGAACTATAATACTCCGTGATATTCTATATGCACCGGGGATGCGTCGGAATTTAATTTCTGTTTCTAGGTTATTAGCTGATGGTTTTGATATTCGTTTTTCCGGGACAAGAGTTTCTTTGAGACAGAATAACCTCATCTTTTCTTGGGGTAATTTAATTTCAGATTTATTTATTCTAGACGTAGAATGTGATAATGCACCTCTTGCTTTGTCTGCTATGTCGAATGAAACTGTAGTATCTGAATCTCAAAAATGGCACGCGAGGTTAAGTCACATCAGAAAGGATCGTATGACAAGACTAGTACGTTCTGGTCTATTAGACTCCTTATCCAAAGTTGATTTGCCATTTTGTGAACATTGTGTGTCCTAGGAAGACTTCAAGAAACCATTTCCCAAAGCGGCTAGGTCAAAGGGCACACTAGAGATAATCCATTCAGATATCTCATGGACCCTTTAATGTACATGCGAAGAAACGGATGTCAATACTTTGTCACTTTCATTGACGATTACTCGCGCTATGGATATGTGTATCTCATCTCACACAAATCTGAGGCTTTTGATTGTTTTCTTAAATACAAAGCTGAGGTGGAAAATCAGCTTGAGAAAAAGATTAAAATCCTTCGATCTGATAGAGGTGGCGAGTATACATCTGAAACGTTTAAATCATACTGTGAAAACGTTGGAATAGTTAGGCAGTACACAATGGCTTACACACCACAGCAAAATGGTGTTGCAGAGAGAAGGAATAGGACATTATTGGACATGGTTAGATCGATGATGGCTCAAGCCAATCTCTCTACCACATTCTGGGGAGACGCACTGTTAACAGCCGTCTACGTCCTAAATAGAGTCCCATCCAAATCAATTCCTAAGACTCCATATGAGATGTGGTCTGGGAGGATTCCTTCTCTAGCCAACCTACGCCCTTGGGGATCTTTGGGATATGTTTTGCTACCTACTCCGCATAGAGGTAAACTTGATAGTAAAACCATTGAATGCGTGTTCATTAGGTACCCTATGCATTCAAAGGGATACATTCTAGTTTATGAGGACCATGGACGATGGATTGAGATAAAATCCCGAGACGTGACCTTCGTTGAAGATAGATACCCAAGCCGAGAGAAGCAAAAGGTTCCAATACAACTTTTTGAAATACCCGATGTATCTCAGGAGAGTGGGAATTCTGCTTTTCAAGATGATGATGCTCTTATAGTTCGTCAGGACAGTGGGAGGACATCTCAGCAGGCTCCTGAGTTACGTCGAAGCGAAAGAGGATTGATTCCCCGAAGATACTTCGATATTGAGGGGCAAACATTCTCTTGTGTTGCAGTTGATGATGATGAACCTGATTCGTATCAGGATGCATTATTATCTTCTAACTCGGTCGATTGGGTGAATGCTATGGACGAAGAGATTGCTTCCATGGAGAAAAATAAAGTCTAGGAACTTGTTGATCTGCCTTCCAATCGCAAAGCGATTGGTAACAAATGGGTACTAAAGATCAAAAGAAAGGCAGATGGTACAGTGGACAAGTATAAAGCACGATTAGTTGCTAAAGGTTTTACACAAAAAGAAGGCGTTGATTACGAGGAGACCTTTTCACCTGTTGCAAAGTTCTCCTCAATCCGCATGATCTTGTCCATTGTCGCAAGTTTAGACTTAGAGTTATATCAGATGGATGTTAAGACCGCATTCTTAAATGGTGACTTGGATGAAGAGATATACATGCAACAGCCCATGGGTTATGTGGACAAAAAGTATCCAAAGAAAGTCTGCAAATTGTTGAAATCTATCTATGGGCTGAAGCAATCTTCAAGACAGTGGTACATGAGGTTCCACTTGGCCATCACCACTTTTGGATTCACAATGAGTGAAGAAGATCATTGTGTATACATGAAACGGTCTGGAAGATCTTTTCTGATACTATCTCTATATGTAGACGATATCCTGTTAGCTGGAAATGATATGCAATTGTTGACATTGACTAAAGATTGGCTATTCTCGAACTTTGAGATGAAAGACCTCGGTGAAGCCAACTTTATCCTTGGGGTAAAAATCATCAGGGATCGCCCAAAGAAATTTTTAGGTTTATCTCAAGCAACTTATATACAAAAGATCTTAGAGCGGTTCAGGATGGAAAATTCAAAAGCTGTTGAAACCTCTATGGATAAAGCTATCAAGCTAGACAGGAAATCGTGTCCCCAGACTGAAGCCGAGAAATTGGCTATGTCCTCAGTACCTTATGCAAGCGCAGTAGGGAGCTTAATGTATGCTATGCTTTGCACCAGACCGGATATTAGCTATGCAGTTGGCATAGTCAGCCGTTATCAGAGTAACCCGGGACAGTCTCATTGGCAAGCCGTCAAACGTATATTCTGCTATCTCAGAGGAACAAAAGACCTAATGTTATGTTATGAAGGCACAAGCCTCCAGCTCAAAGGATATTCTGATGCTGCTTGGGGTAATGACGCCGACGAGGGAAAGTCTACTTCAGGGTATGTGTTCTTACTTGGAGGAGGAGCTATCTCTTGGTCGAGTAAGAAACAGACATCCACAGCTCTTTCATCTATGGAGGCCAAGTACATTGCATGCTGTGCTGCAGTTCAGGAGTGTGTATGGGTTCGTAGATTTCTATTGAGTCTGGGTATTGTACCGAGTGTTCGTCAGCCAATATCGCTGAAGATAGACAATACTTCTGCTATTGACTTGGCAAAGGACCCTAAACACCACCAGAAATCTAAGCACATTGAGATCAAGTATCATTACGTCCGTGATCAAGTGAGAGATAAGAAGGTCGTCCTCAGTTATATTCCTACTAAGGAGATGATGGTGATCCCATGAAGAAACCTTTTGGCGTAGAGATCTATTTCAGTTCACGTCGACGTAGATGGGATTGAGGAAAACTTGACTGATGTACTTGTTTTGTAATACCTTTGATCTTTCATGAATAATACATTCCATTTATTCAGTATTGAACACTAATATAACTAGGTATGAAGATCATCAGCATTTACCTTGAGATCATGTAGGATTTCTATTTTTTGTCCTAAGCAGGTCACCACCCACTCGCACGGGTTGATCAACCTTGAATGTACAAGAGAGGTACATTTGGGGTCATGTTTATACATTGAGGTATGAACTTCCCTTTATTGTGAATAATAAAGTATGAGGATATGAGTGAGTCGTATCCGCCTACAATCCTATAAAGATTTGTAGATGAGACTGATAAAGTCGAATAACATAATCGCACCATTCCTTTACATGCGATCAATGTTATGGCCTGAAATTAAAGCCAGGTTATGGGGTTATGAGATGAGTCCTACCTCATGTAGAATAACCTGCGTATCGTAGACCCGACATACACCTAGTATTGTCTACCTTACGATGTGGATTATAGTCACATGCAGGGACCCTTTACCTACAGATTGTTTTGATTCGATCTAATCATTGCAACGTGCGAGTAGCCAGTCCCGTAGGTGACTCTTTGTGTCCTTAGCGACCCTCCTCTTGTGTATATGAGGATGAGATTGAGTGTCGCTACTTTAGTGTACAATGACGAAAGGTCCTTGATTGGCCAGACTCGGTTACGCTAGGAAAGCGGCTTGATTAATTCCAAATTACACATTTGCGTGGGGAAGATCCCATGACAGCTACACCAAGTTTCTAGAACTATTAATACGCACTTGAAGACTTATCCGCCGGCAGTATCGAGTTGTTTTTAATTACACTTTTGCAAACAGTATTTTTCTTAAAAAGCATATATATATATATATATATATAAGTATTGCTTTGAATTACTTTTAGTCGAAGTTTGTGAAAAATCAAGTTTTCAGAATAACTCGATAAGTTGGATAAGTGCGTATGTTGGCCGAGTACTCCAGATCGGGAGTTAACTCCATCCGGTGTGGTCATGCGGACTAGGACAGGCATTGCAAAGCTTGGGTTATTGAGTACTAGTTAGGTGGTCACTTAGTACTTAAACACCTGTGAGAAGATTATGGTGATCCAGCTGGTCCCACGCCTCTGATTCTTTTGATCGCGATGTTTGGTATTTGATTGTTATAAGGCAAGTTAATTGGACAGATTTATGTGCCTATCCCACAATGTGATTGAGTGGGAGATGTTGGACGTGGGCCAGTGGGGCCCACTGGTGAGCAATCACTAGTGGGTGGGTCCCACTGTCTTTGGCTTCTTACGGCCTTTTTCCTCTTCTATTATATTTCAAATTCAATTTTGAATTTGATTTATGATAGGAGATAGGGATAAGACCGGATGATGTGGCCTTATCCCAATCCCACCCAAACTCTCCTTGATTTGTTAGGGATGTGATCGGCTCATGTGGCCATATCACAATCCCACTTAAACTCTCCTTCCTCTGTTATATAAGGAGTGCGCTTCTCTCATGAAAGGCAATCGATTCATACGAAACACGGAGAGAATATAGAGAGGAAGAGAGTATCTTATAGTCTGTCCATATTAGCTTGTCCTTAGGACGATCTGATCCATCCATAGCAATTCGGGGCCACTATATACCGTAGGATCAGAGGTGTGAATAGTTCGATCTGCTCCAGTAGTAGATAGGCGGGCCATTGGAGCACTGTTCTTCTGCTTTGTAAGGGTTCCAAATTTCGTGTAGACCGTCAGATCTTGAGGGCTCATCTTCCGCAATAACCTACATAACACACACATTTGACTCGGTAAAAAAAGCATACCTGAACACACCAAGTGCAGACTTTTAAGAACTCTAGCATGCCGAAGAGCGTCAAGAAGTGCTCAAAAAATATCATGATACTCGCTCTCTTCGTAATCATCCCAACTGGCATAAAACGACATTTGCATTGAGAGTTGCATTAACCAAAGACGGAAGGCTCTTAAAACGATGTCTTGCAGTGCCTATATCGCCAGAAATATTCAAGGACATGGCATTGGGACCCCAAATTTCCAACCCAAACTCCGAATCATAATCATTCACCGTCAACTTCCTAACATTCCGACCCCTGAAATCGAGTCGACTAATACCATTGCATTTGTAAAGAAACAATTCTTCGAGCACCGGGCACCCATTCAAAATCCGTTCCATCTCATAATCCACCATACTGGTCTGTTCCAAAGACAACCTCTTCATGTTTTTCCAAGAAACAATCATGGGCAGATTGATGTTGACGGAATTGAGCCTCAGCTCTGTCAAGGAATCGTTATTGAATGAATCAAGGAGCAATGAGTACGGGTCAATCCCAACAAACTTCCAATAGCCCCAATTTGAAAAACTATCACCGGAGAGGTCGAGATGGAGTACTCGGGCCTTTTTCCACAATGCGAAGCGGATCCAGTCATCAATGATGGGGGTATAAAACTTACCTTTATAATAGAAGACGAGATGGAATTCCTGAATGGTAGGGCTTTCGTAGAGAATCCAAGATTGGTTGACGAAGGATACGAAATCGTTGTCGTTTCGTTTGCAGAGACGGGATTTTTGGAAGTGTAGATTTGGGATGGAAGTATACAAATGGGCCCACCTTTTTGATAGAAGGACCGTCTTCACTGCATCGGTGGCATGCAAGAAGGAGAGGATGCAGTGAAGGATGGAATCTGGTAGATTGTTGATGTGGTCAGCGTTTTGAACGGTGGAATCTGGTAGATTGATGATGTGGTAAGGGTTTTGAATGGTGGAATCTGGTAGATTAATGATGTGGTCAGGGTTTTGAACGGTGATGCTGTGTTGTTGTTGAAGCATGGTCGATGATTGGAGAAATTTGAGTGGAGATATTGGAATGTGTTTGAGGCGAGAGAGAGAGAGAGAGAGAGAGAGAGAGAGAGAGAGAGAGAGAGAGTTCCAATGTTTATATGACCGCGGTTGAAACTCGCGGGAAAGAGGATGTAGAGGACGGAGACTGGATGGAAGTTCCTACGCAAGGATGCTAGTTGGCGCCCACTGCAATGTTTGTGATAAATTCATTCCGTCCATCCGTTTTGAGAGATCATTTTAGGACGTGCGACTAAAAATGAGGTGGATATAAAACTAAAGTGGGTCACGCGAGAGGGAAAGTTGGGGAAAGAATTACTACCGTTGAAACCTTTCTGGGCTCCACCTTGATTTTTATATGCTATCCAAACCGTTTATAACGTCATTCCCAATGGGATGAAGTGAAAACACCAAAAATATAGCCTGATACAGAACTTTTATGGCCATAAGAATGACACAACGGTGCTCACTGAATGAACACTTTTTCCTCTTGTGTGGCCTACTTGAGTGTTGGATACAAATAATTTTTCGACTTACTTCCTAAAATGAGCTCAAAAAACGGATGGACGGGGTTGATTTCTCAAAAAATCTTTGTAGGCCCCACCCAGCATCCTTGTGCAGGAACTTTCTGCCAAATGCAGGAAATCCGCGTCCATGGAGACTGGTATGGAGGTTGGACAAAATCGGATTGCGTACTGACTAAACTCAGTAGGGACTACCTTGAATGTATGTTGTCTATCCACACCGACCATCCGTTTTTCCATCTAATTTAAGGGGTTGATCCCAAAATTGAAGAACATCCAAAGATCAAGTGGATAATACCACTGGAAACAGTGGAGATAATGATTTCCACCGTTAAAACATTTCTAAGCCCCACATTGATGTTTATTTGTCATCCGACCTGTTCATAAGATCATACAGACATGGATGAAGGTAAAACACAAATATAATCTTGATCCAAAACTTCTGTAGCCCCCAGGAATTTTCAACGGTATGTTCAATTCAACTGTTTCCAGTGGTGTGGTCCATTTGAACATTGGATATACCTAATTTTTTTGTCTCAATATATAAAATTATCTAGTAAAATGGATGGAGTAGATGATACGATACCTAAATCATGGTGAACCCCACGGAGTTTACTGAGTACGCTAAGCGTAGTGAGTTACTCACTACGCAATCCGCTTCCGGGTTGGGTGCGACGACAATTTAGGTGAGGCTCACTATGATGTTAGTGAGAAATCCACTCCATCCATTCGTTTTTCCAGATCATGTTAGTAGATAGAACTAAAATTGAGGTACATCCAAAACTCAAGTGGGCCACGCTACAAGAAAAGGTGGGTAGGGAAATACATACAGTTGAAACCTTCCGGGGTCCACTTGAGCTTCGAACATACTCTATTGTTGGTTAATACTCTAAAACGCGTTCGCAAAACGGATAGACGGTGTGGATATAAGAAAACAAATACCAAGAGAGAGAAGATAGGAGCCAAGACAGCATTGGAAGTGCACGTGGGAACGTATAACATGTGTGCGAGATCTGGGCCACTCATCATGCCGGTTCTGGTGTAAGAATTCTCTGGTTCAAGATCAGGCTGGCTCACTCATCCGTGGGGGTCCAAATTTCAACGGTGACAAAAATATGACTTCAGTTATACCTTCCTGATGAGTGGACAGGCTTAATTTTTACGCTTGGGCATGATCACGGTGGAACAAGCCTGATTAACGGTCAGGATCTCCCACGCTTATAAAAAGACGTTGCTAAACAGGAGACTCCGACTGCCTGGTGTTGTAGAACATATCCCAAGAGCTTTTCAATGGTAAGTGTTTAATTCCTATTGTTTTTCATGGTGTGGTCCTCTCGGGCCTAGGATATAATTCAATTTTCAGTTACTTCTCTAAAACGAGCTGAAAAACCTATGCAAGGAAACTGCAATTTGGTCTAGCATGAAAAGTGCTTAGAATAAGTAGGAGTTGTGTCTAACATGAAAAGTGTTTAGAATAATTAAGAGAATGTAAGCTACGAATTCTAAGAGTTTTAGTTATAGTTTGCTTCTGATTTCTATATTATTCCTTAGTATCCTTATATAAAGGGTTGTGAGCTCATTTATTTCAATTTATCAATCAATCAACAAGTTTCTTTCATATATTTTAAAATTATTTTTATTTTTTTTTCCTTGTGGATTCGATAAGTCTCTCTAAGGAGTCCAGAAAAGCTCTATAGATTCAGTGTAACACCCCATTTTTTTTAACGGTGGGTTCCACAACATCCTTTGGTGTAGCCCACTTGAACCTTGGATCAGCCTCATTTTTGGGCTAATGCCCTAACTTGATCTAGAAAAATAAATGGACGGAGTGGATTTTTCATAAACATCGTGAGTGGGGCCCACCGTGTTTTTTTTTAAAAATAATTTAAAAAAAACAACAAAACAAAAGTGACGTGCTTGTGCACATCACCTAAAACCAATCCGCTTCCTCTCCACGACTCCATCTCTCTCTCTCTCTCTCTCTCTCTCTCTCTCTCTCTCTCTCTCTTTCTCTCTCTCTCTCTCTGAGATGGGAATGCAGCTGCTGGCGCTAGCCAAACTCAAGCTACGGGGATCGACGGCCCATGGGCCAAGGCTCATACTCAATTCAATATTGGGGCTCTTCATCATCAAGATCCCTTTGGGTTCGACCATCTCCAGATCTTATGTCGACGTGGCATCATCCTCCACGCTTTTCTTTTTCTTCTTCCAACTGGGTCAGATTATCTTCCGAGGCCACAACCTCAGCAATGGCTGCAGGTGGGAGAGATTGATGAGGCTTGTCCGTGAGAGGGCTACCCACGAAAATCAACAGTCCAAATATCAAGTAAGTGATCTTCCCGATTGAAAAGACTACATTAGTGTATATATTTGATTACATTGATTATTTATTTTGTATTGTTGATTTAAATGATTTGATTTTGATTTTAAGTGATGTAGAATGCATTTATTTGATTTCTGATATGTGAAATAAAGTCATTTGATCACTGTTAACTGCTTTAAATTGTATTTAAATTATGGGTGCTCTGCCCTAAAAAGATCATTACATTATATTTATTACGGGTGCTCTGCTCAGAGTCATTCTCGAAAGGATCAGCACGGTACGGGTGCTCTGCCCAGGGTCATACCCAAAAGGATCGTCACGGGTGCTCTGTCCTGGGCAATTCCCTAAAAGGATCAACACGTACGGGTACGCTGCCCTGAGTATTTATCCTAAAAGTTTATTCACCAGGTGCTCTGCCGAGGGTCATTCCCTAAAAGGATCAACACTGGTGCTCTGTCAAGGGTCATTCCCTAAAAGGATCAACACACACACAGGTGTTCTGCCTTGAATTAAACAAAAAATGATTTTAGATAATGGCATTGTCTTATTTTGTTATTACGAAAAATAAATTATTATTGTTGTCATGTACAATGACGATTCAATACTCGTAATTAATCATATTTGTATTATTGAGTTTTATTTGTGTTAATGTAAAATTTTTAATTTTGGGAAGGATGTGACCCTACGAGCCGTCGCACTCACACCCATATAGACTGTTTTGCAGGGTTTGTATATGAAGAACCGGTTGGACAAGATTGAAGACTTTTATATTTTTATATTTTTTTATTTAGAAATTAATTAAAATTCAATGTATGTTATTATTATTATTTTTTTTGTCAATGTAATTAAAGATTTAAGGATTGATTAGTGGACAATATTTAATGACAATGATTAGTATCATTTTAGTTGCTCTGATTGCCTTGAAAATGTATGAAATAATGTGGGTTGTGATGTATATTTATTTAAATACAACTCACTGTCCTGAAATTCGGGTTCGGGCCTGGCCAACTCGGGTTCTGAATTTCGGGGCGTAACAGATTGGTATCAGAGCCTAGGTTTTAGATTCTCACAAGGACCTTTGATATATGTCACATTAATAGTTAGATTAAATCTAGGCTAGAATCAATTTGAGGACCTATGATAGAAATTGAATTAGAGATCTAAATATAAGATTTTTTTACTTTTGTGATAAAAATAAAAATAAAATATGAACTTTAAAAAAAAAAAAAACCTACGTATCTGTATGACATCAAATATGATATTAATTAGGCTTGACATTGAACTAACAACCCAAAACTGGACCCTAAGAAATTTTAAAGAATTTTTAGCCTAGTACGATGAGTTGGACAACAATAGTAAGTATAAAACACCTAAATTATAAAAATTATAACTAATTAATTATAACTCTGTTTAAGGCGATTTAGAATCTCAGTTGTAGATTAACAAGTGTAGTTTTATAGAAAAATAATACAAAAATATAAATCTAGGTTTCTCCTATACCAATTTTAATTTATATGTATACTAGTTAGAAATCGTTTACTTCTGGGTAGACCCAATTATTTGAATTTTAGGATTTTTTATAAACTTTGGATTCAGCTGAAATTCTATAGAAGTATAATAGACTAATAGATGCAACGTTTTAAAAAGTTTTAGACCAATCCGATACTTGCAAATACCAGAAACATTAACAGGAACAATATCCTCATAATCTGAATTTTTTGCACTACAAACTTAGTACATTTCACAACTCTTATTCTCTTGATCTTCATGTGTACGTCTTTTAGATCATCTAATCTTCCTTGTAATCTTACAAAATCTTCAACATACTAATTAAAAAATATATAAAATAAAATAAAATAAGACCAATTTAATGTTTGAAACTATCCAATGCATCAAATGGAACAGTACCTTCAACATCAGAAATTTTTGCACTTCAACTTCAATATATATCTCAGCACCGTCTCTGTTGAACCATCACGTATACCAACTCCAGCCACCAAATCCTTCCTTGAAAATCGAATAAATCTTTTATGAAACACATCTTCAACCGATCATATATTGTACTTGTAAATGACTCGAGTCATGTCACTCTATCATGAACGCCTGACCCGATGCCTTTTAGAGTGGATCACTTGTAAATAGAGTAACTAGGACCTAAAGTATTTTTAGGTTGCTTTGGTTATACCGACCATAATCACACTTCTACATCACTACTGTTAAAATCCTTCTACAACTGTGTATATGAGACCATGTTGCATGTCTATGCACGATCCCTTCCTCTTCACCAACCATAAAATCAGAGACCACATAAATAAGTCTTTAGGCCACCTCAACGGAATAAGCTGCCATCCATGCACCAACGATCTCCATTGCACTCTTCAACACAACCATCATCTCGAGATCACTTTCGCTGTATTTTTAAAAGTTCCATGGTCATAACCGAGGTCACAACAGTAAGAACACCCACAGGACATCTTAAGGTCACCATAACAACAACATCGATAGCCAAGGCCAGGAAGGACCTCTCCAACATCGATAGCCAAGGCCAAAAAGGACATGCACCACAATCTCAAACTTAGGAACATATCGATGTCATGATACCACCCTCAAACCATGTGAATCGCCTTACGTATACTGAAGACCTGTTTCGAAGTTATGACAACCCATAACTATAACATAATGATGCGATGTAGGAGTGTAATGCTACTATATTAAAATGCAAGCATTTAGCGCACCAATGAAAAGAATTCCACAACAAAGCACCGAGAGTCAATTCGAAGCAAGATCACACTGACCATCCCACAACAGATCAAGTGAAGAGGTAGTGGATATCACCGACCCCCGCACTGGTAACCACAAAACATTCGGAATCGCAACAACAATACTTAAAGACTCAACTGCAACGCCAGACTTCTATATGGCCATGTCAAGTATCTTAGCAACAATATTCACCATACCCAGTACATTGTAACCATGTCAAGAATAGCTTCAATATTCTCAACAACTACCTCCACTACATCAATTACGACAACAAAATCAAAGACCTCCATAACACTGACGTCAGCCCTTGGTTGTGTTGTCGCACTACCAGAAGAGAGTATGTTTCTACCAATAATTTCAGAACACCATCACCTGAAGAGACACCGCACCATCTACGATGATATTCGAGTGTAGTCGTATAGTAAATTTCGGGGATGAAATTTTTGTTAAGGTGGGTAGAATGTAACACCCCATTTTTTTTTAACGGTGGGTTCCACCATATCCTTTGGTGTAGCCCACTTGAACCTTGGATCAGCCTCATTTTTGGGCTATTGCCCTAACTTGATCTAGAAAAATAAATGGACAGAGTGGATTTTTCATAAACATCGTGAGTGGGGCCCACCGTGTTTTTTTTAAAAATAATTTAAAAAAAAAAACAACAAAACAAAAGTGACATGCTTGTGCACGTCACCTAAAACCAATCCACTTCCTCTCCACGACTCCATCTCTCTCTCTCTCTCTCTCTCTCTCTCTCTCTCTCTCTCTCTCTCTCTCTCTCTCTCTCTCTCTCTCTGAGATGGGAATGTAGTTGCTGGCGCTGGCCAAACTCAAGCTAAGGGGATCGGCAGCCCATGGGCCAAGGCTCATACTCAGTTTAATATTGGGGCTCTTCATCATCAAGATCCCTTTGGGTTCGACCATCTCCAGATCTTATGTCGACGTGGCATCATCCTCCACGCTTTTCTTTTTCTTCTTCTGACTGAGTCAGATTATCTTTCGAGGCCATGACCTCAGCAATGGTTGCAGGTGGGAGAGATTGATGAGGCTTGTCCGTGAGAGGGCCACCCACGAAAATCGATGGTCCAAATATCAAGTAGGTGATCTTCCCGATTGAAAAGACTACATTGGTGTATATATTTGATTACATTGATTATTTATTTTATATTGTTGATTTAAATGATTTGATTTTGATTTTAAGTGATGTAGAATGCATTTATTTGATTTCTGATATGTGAAATAAATTCATTTGATCATTGTTAACTGCTTTAAATTGTATTTAAATTATGGGTGCTCTGCCCTAAAAGGATTATAACATTATATTTGTTACAGGTACTCTGCCCAGGGTCATTACCGAAAGGATTAGCACGGTACGGGTGCTCTGCCCAGGGTCATACCCAAAAGGATCGTCACGGGTGCTCTGCCTTGGGCAATTCCCTAAAAGGATCAACACATACGGGTGCTCTGCCCTTGGTATTTATCCTAAAAGTTTATTCACCAGGTGCTCTGCCGAGGGTCATTCCTTAAAAGGATCAACACTGGTGCTCTGCCGAGGGTCATTCCCTAAAAGGATCAACACACACACAGGTGCTCTGCCTTGGATTGAACCAAAAATGATTTTAGATAATGACATTGTCTTATTTTGTTATTACGAAAAATAAATTATTATTGTTGTCATGTACAATGACGATTCAATACTCGTAATTAATCATATTTGTATTGTTGAGTTTTATTTATGTTAATGTAAAATTTTCAATTTTGGAAAGGATGTGACCCTACGAGCCGTCGTGCTCACACCCATATAGACTGTTTTGCAGGGTTTGTATATGAAGAACCGGTTGGACAAGATTGAAGACTTTTATATTTTTATATTTTTTTATTTAAAAATTAATTAAAATTCAATGTATGTTGTTATTATTATTATTTTTGTCAATGTAATTAAAGATTTAAGGATTGATTAGTGGACAATATTTAATAACAATGATTAGTATCATTTTAGTTGCTCTGATTGCCTTGAAAATGTATGAAATAATGTGGGTTGTGATGTATATTTATTTAAATACAACTCACCGCCCTGAAATTCGGGTTCGGGCCTGGCCAACTCGGGTTCCGAATTTCGGGGTGTGACATTCAGAGTAGTTATCCTTGAGGAAGATGGTGATCGACCTCATCATGTTCATCCCTGCGTCAATTGATATCAGAGCGAGGACTCCCCTCGGGCCGATGACAAACAACAAAAAGTATAAACAAAAATCCTATGGACGGTGATCCAGAGATTCATTATCTTTTGAAAAGAATAACAGCTTTCCACTATGAGAGTGAGTTGACCATGTAAAGGCTGCAAGCAACTCTCAATTGTATTGCGGATGTGTTAATTCCGCCTTGAGCTCAAAATGATGCTCAACTGCCCGTGGTCGCTGTACGACACAACCTTGATTTGTACAAAGCACCATCAGATTATGGTAAATCGTACGCCACCACTTTGATCATGAGGAAGTCGTTATACATGCCGAAGATAGAAATAAAATTATAACGAAACAACATCTTTCGAACGATGTGCACTATAAGTCAAAAAGTTTGTAATGTGATCATCGATGTCAGGAGTAGTGAGAATCTCGTGTCGAAAATAATGGTGGAAAAGCTGCAACTGAAAACAGAAAAGCATCCATCTCTGTACATGATTGGATGGATTAATGAGGTCAACAAAATAGAAGTAACCGAACAATGTACTGTCTCGTTTTCAATTTGTAAAAATTATAACGATTAAGTACTTTGTGACGTAGTCGACATGAAAGTTTGTCATTTATTACTTAGTCGATCATGAGAAAATAATATTGATGTTATTGCTACGCATAGAGGTCAGGATAATGTACTTATATTTACTAAAGACAGTAGAAATTAAGATTGGCCTTCTCCCTATGGGAAGGGAGAACAAATCTAAGATTTATAAAGTGGAAGGACAATCTTTCACAACTAAACAAGCTTTTATTAAACAGTCCGAGGAAACAAGAGATATATATCCATTAGTTGAAAAGAAAGAATATATGGAGCCTGTGAACATTTTAGGGGATTTAAAACCAGTGTTACAGGAGTTTAAGGCAATTGTGCTCGATGAACTCCCCAATAAATTGCCTCTCATACGAGATATACAAAACCACATTGATCTTGTCACAATGATAAGTCTGCCTAATTGCCCACATTATCAGAAAGAATGTGAGATCTTAAAGATAGAAGTGAAGGAACTGATAGATATTAATCAAGTCAAGGAAGACATGCGTAAATGTATTGTGTTAGCTCAAAAGCCTAATGCCAAGTAAAAGAAAATGACTAATAAACATCAACATCAGAAGTTATCTTAGAATCATGAGCTAAGTATCTTGAGTAACTCGAGGACAATTTTTATTTTTATTTTCAAGTGGAGAGGTTTGATGTAGAACGTGTCACAAATACATTCCTAAAATGGTTGGATTAAAAGAAGATGTACCGTAAATTGATCATAACTTTTGATTCGGGTATCGTTATGGCACATCAAACTGAGTATCAAGAACTGAAGCAGCATGAGATCTCGAGGACGAGTTCTTTTGAAGTGGAGGAGACTGATATAGAGTAGGTCGCGAACATTTTCATGGCTAAGATGGATCAGAAAAGGCCTAGTTGACGACAGAAATCATTAAGATTGTTAGAATCTTAAAATAGGCATATCTGACAAACCGGAATGAGTTACTCGACGTACTATATATGATTTTGGGATAGGATGAGCTAATTTAGCCATATGCCGGGTTGCCCATACTGAATTTGCGAGATTCCATCAGATCGACGGTCAAATTCCATGTTTAATTTCATTTTTACTATAAATAGTGAGTTTTAGTTTTATTATAACTCTTCATCCGTTGGGCTTTCGGAGTTGTGTCCAACATGAAAAGTGCTTAAAATAATAGGAGAATAATGTCGTTAAGCCACATATGAAACTTACTATAAAAAGTAAATTTACTATTTATAGTCAGTTACGAATTTTAGGAGTTTTATTTATAGTTTGCTTCTGATTTCTCTATTATCGCTTAGTATTCCTATTTAAAGGGTTGTAAACTCATTTATTTCAATCTATCAGTTAATCAACAAGTTTCTTTTATATATTTTAAAATTATTTCTATTTATTCCTTGTGGATTTGAGAAGTCTCTATGAGGAGTCCAAAGAAGCTCTGTAGATTCAAAGTAGTTATCCTATAGGAAGATGGTGATTGACCTCATCATGTTCATCCCCGCGTCAATTTTACAATCCAATATGATAGTGCATCCAAACACAACCAAAACTAATTTCATACAAGTTACAATAACAAGTTTAGATGTTGTACTTGGGCCACATCAATCTCATGATCATGTCAGACCAACTTTCAGACGCGGCTTATGCCACATTGGAACATGTGAATCAACTCTTCAATCTCCACTTCCAAATGGCCTCAGCACATCTCTACCTGACCAATTCAAACGTTTGGGTCCTTACTCTTACCGGTTGGTAGACTCCTTGGAGTTTCAACACCGGGTCAAGGGTTCGAGTACCCATGGTGGTGAAATCCCACGGCGTGCGTGTGTGGGGTGTGTGTACGTGTGTGGCGTGAGTGTATGGGGTGTGTGTACGTGTGTAAAAATAAAAAATAAAAAATAAAAATAAAAATGGCCTCAGCACATCTCTACCTGACCAATTCAAACGTGAATAATATCTGTGCACAAGCTCTTGGGAATTAAAGCTAGCATTTTCTGACAAAGAGTCATTTTCTCCCAGTGCATAGTATTCTTGAGCAAAAATTCCACTAACTCCATATCGTTTTCGATCAGGCTCCTTGAACACAGAGTTGAATCAAGCAAAATACTCACAATCATACAATTAAACCTAAACAAGTACAATCCAATTTTTATATAGAAAAATCTCTGTGGAAAAACCAAAAAAAAAAAAAAAAAAAAAAAAAAAAAACCACGTCACAAAGCAAGCAATATGCACTATGAGTAGAAATTACAAAATTAAAAGGGTAACACGAGAGGAAAAATCAGGGAAAGAAATTCCTACTGTTGAAACCCTCTTGAGCTCCACCTTAATGTTTATATGATATCCAAGCCGTTTATAAGGTCATTCCCAATGGGATTGAGTGAAAACACCGAAAAGATAGAATGATACAAAACTTTTATGGCCATAAGAATGCTTCAACGGTGCTCACTAAATTGCCACTTTTTCCTCTCGTGTGGTCCATTTGAGTATTGGATACAACTTGATTTTCGTTGTATGTTCTAAAATGAGCTCAAAAAAATGGATGGATAGGTGGATTTCTCACAAACATCTCGGTGACCCCACCCAAAATCCTTTGGGAGGAACTTACTACGAAAGGCCTTCACAGTAAATCCGCGTCCGCGGAGACTGTTGTGATGGGAAGCGGATTCCGTAGCGAGTAACTCACCATGGTTAGCCAACTGAGTAAACTCTGTGAGGTACACCATAATTTATGTAATTTATCTGCTCCATCCATCCATTTTAACAGATAAAATTAGGTCTCGAACTTAAAAATGAGAAATATCTAATTTTCAACTGGACCACACCACAGGAAACAATTCAATTCAACGTATACCGTTGAAAAATTCTTGGGGGCTACAGAAGTTTTGGATCAAGCTTATATTTGTGTTTTCCCTTCATCCATGTATGTATGATCTTATGAACAGGTTTGATGACAAATAAACATCACTGTGGGGCCTACAAAGCTTTCAACGGTGGAAATCATTATCCCCACTGTTTACAGTGGTATTATCCACTTGATCTTTGAATATGCTTCAATTTTGAGATCAACCCCTTAAATTAGATGGAAAAATGGATGGATGGCGGAGATAGACCACATACAGTCAAGGTGGGCCCAACTGAGTTTACTCGGTACGATAAGACCGTACTGAGTTACCCTCAGAACTCCCTGAGAGCTACATAGCAGAAAAACCCAAAATGGATGGCCTGAGATGGCCGCCAAGAAACCGCAACAGAAGCTTATACATTCTCAGCAAATGCAAAGCTTCTGCAGCCTCATTGGAACATATCACCAGCTCTAGCTTGCCATTCAACAAACCAAAGAGCACCCATCCAAACAAATCACAGCACACCAGCTCCTTGTTAAAAAAATAAACAGGACTAGACTGTCTATTGCACCACACCAAAGAAGCTAGGCAACACTGCTACACTCCAAAAACAGATTCAAACCATCTTGTTGGTGGTCCATCTATATATGGATATTTGAAGTAGAGCAATGTTTCAATTCATCAGGCAAAACAACATAATTTTTAATGGGACTCATGAATACTTCCTCAGGTTACTCTCCAGTTGCTACTCTAATTGCTGAAGCACTTCCATTGGATTGTGATGGCATTTTGCAAAGGGTTGAATAAAATGCTTTAGCTATTAAACATCTCAATGACCCAATAGTATTTTTATTGTAAAAAGATGATGTCTTTGACTTGGTACATTCATGTTAGCTGAACATGAAATAAAACAAAGAAAAAGAAAAGCATCGTCATATATTCACCATCAGTACAACCGCACTCCCAGGCCAAGAGTTAAAAACAAAAAAAAAAAAAAGAGAAAGATCTAGAGCTTGTTAAAAAACGTATCAAACGAACACTTTTTATTTTGAAGTTTTTCTTAATATAACTACCAATAACATCTTAGTAATGACTGAGATAAGATGGACCTTCACCTGAAAACCCCGACCTAACTTGTATGTCTCGGTGAATCATGGCCCCAAGATATAAGTCCTTGATTGCGTGCATTTTATTGACAACATCTTTCATCCCCATTCGTTCTCTTGGAGATTCTGCAGAACACATTACACTGATTTTGACCATTGAAATCAAGCAGTCCTGCATTCTATTTTTTGTATTGATATCATTTCTGCTGTCTTGAGTAACTTTGGTTTCTTCCAAGAGAAATGGATCGACAATCTCCAGTACTCGTTCAGGCAAAGCCGAATTAGCGAAATGATGAAGGCTTAGATTGTCCTTAAACATGTCATCAGTTGGTCCCTTCCCAGTGATCATCTCCAATAGAAGGATTCCATAGCTGTAAACATCTCCTTGTGTAGATGCTTTACCGCCCATCGCATACTCTGTAATTCATACATCTCATATTGGAATGTAAGTGATCATTCATATATGAATAATATCAAAGGTTGAATTTTGAGAGAGACAGATTAGAGTGATAAGAAATATACTTTTCAACCAAGTAATTGGCATTTTTTTATATATCTAAATTGCTAACATCAATTGCTGTTTTGTGAACTTACAAGTCCTTGCAAAGATGTTCTACATTTAACAAGGCTGTACTACTTAAACGAAAGAACTCAACACCCCCAATCATCCAATATATATATATATATAAGTTATTGTTATGATTTCACATCTTAACTAAAGGCAATATCAGAAGAATTCTTCATACCTATACTTATTATGGTGTTATTCATGTGGGGTGCCAGTGAGTACCACTTTGTATATCTAGATCTTTAAAATCAATGAGATTTTGATGCCATCAAGTTTTGAATCTCACTGGGTGTGGGTCCTTTGAGGACTTTTTTTTTTTTTATGACCTGGATTTGGATAAAATTGGGTTCAGTTAGGCATCAGGTCATTGGACCTTCATTTTGATGTAGGCTCACGGCTCTTTAATGCAGCGGTGATGATGTCATTAGCGATGACTTGGTCCAATCAAAATGCAGGGAATTAGAAATTTCTGTTTCACGGAGCAGAGGATCACGGCTCTTTCCACACAAGTGATACAGGGTATGAGAATGCATGAAACTTTATAAATAGAAAAGATAGCATTGCATGTGAAAGTTGACATGCAACATCCTATGTGAACATTGCTTATCTAAATAAATATATATTCACTATGTTAATTGATATCCATTCTAGTTAAAGCCTTATAACTATATATTAGAAATAAGAAGTTTACCCCACAGGCAAAATAGTGCTAACAAGGTAACTTTGTGGGAGATGTGAATGTGGGATACTCTCCAGGTATAAGATGTGCAGACAGTCTACTCATCCAGGAGGTCAAATATGTCATTTGAATAAGTATATTTAGCATGCCTCTTAAAACTGCTCTAATGATTTGATGGGCCTACTTTTGCATATGGTTCATGCTAAGAGCTACCTGTTCCACATGCCAAAGTAAGCATGTGTGGGGCTAGAAAACCATTGGAAATGGTTGACAACTCCCCATCCTCAAAAGCTTTAACATGACACCTCCCCTGTCTAGCATGGCCATCCACCCAAAAAAAAAAGGGATACTCCAAAAATAAGGTTGATCCAACCATCAAGTGCACCTCACATAAATGTAGATATATATATATATATATATATATATATATATATATATATATATATATATATATATATATATATATATATATATCATTGTTTTCTATGGCATGATCCACTTAATAATTAATTAGATCCACTTGATTTTTTTGGTCTCCACTTTCTTTGTGAAATAATAATAAAAGGAAATAGATGAATACCTGGAGCAATGTAGCCAATAGATCCCTTTATGCCAACCGAGCTGAATTGAGCAACTTCAGATATGAACCTCGCTAACCCGAAGTCACTCACGTGAGCAATCATGTCATTATCAAGAAGAATGTTACTCGGTTTTAAATCACGATGAACGATTGGTGTCTGGCAATGGTGATGTAGATAATCCAATACAGAAGCTACATCAATAGCTATATTTAGCCTTTCGATAAAATTTAAATTCCTTCTCACTTGGTCGTGCTCATCTTTGTGCAACCACTTCTCTAGACTTCCATTGAGCATGTACTCAAAAACTAAAGCCTTGAAGTCGTTTCCCTTAAAATCAGTGCTTGAGCAACAAGTTAAGACTTTAATAAGATTCCGATGCTTAATGTTTCTCAAGGCTTCACATTCAGCCATGAAGCTCCCCAGAGCTCCTTCTTGCAGAAGGTTGAGGACTTTGACGGCGATAAGAGTTCCATCTCGATCTAGCATTCCTTTATACACGGAACCAAAACTTCCTGTGCCAATCAGATTTGAAGAAGAGAACCCATCTGTTGCTTTAAAGAGCTCTGCATAAGACACGTTCATGAAAGGATCCTCCACAGAAGGCACCGCAGAAGATTTTCTTCTCGACTTTCTTACCCAATAAAGAGTGGTAAGGAAACATGATAATGAAATAAGACACAGGACAACAACAATTATTGAGATTTTCACTTTTGAAGCAAGCGACATCCCACGTTTCTTGAAAGCTTGGCTAGGGCATGGAGGCAATTGTAATTCTGGAACGCCGCCACAAAGCTTACTATTTCCGAGCACCGAAACTTCACTGGCATTTCTGAAGACCCCTTGTTTTGGTAATTCACCCTCAAAATTATTGAAAGATAGATTTAGATACTTCAAAGCTGAAAGGTTCTCCAGGTACTGTGGAATCTTTCCAGACAAGTTGTTGCATGAAAGATCCAGGGATTGAAGGCCTCTTAGAGTACTAAATGCTGGAGGAATTGATCCTTGAAAGAAGTTCCCATCCAACCGGAGATACTCTAGGCTGAGACAATTGCCTAGCCAGCTTGGAATTTTTCCCGACAATTTATTATTAGAAACATCCAATCTTCCAAGAGCTTTCAAGTCACCGGCTTCATATGGCATATCAGTTAAAAAATTGTTTTGAGCTCGGACTTCGATCAGAGATACAATGCTGAAAACTTGTTTGGGTAAGCTACCGTTAAAGTTATTATTGTCGAGGTACAAGAATTGCAAGTTTTTGCAATTACCAAGAGTTGAAGGTATGCTCCCCGATAGACTGTTTTCAGATAAACTGAGTATGTATAATCTGGTGATGTTATCTAAGGAAGATGGAATTTGCCCTGATAATTCATTTCTACCAAAGGAAAGTATTCCCACCTTTTTAAGCTTCACAACACCAACAGGAATCGTACCTGTTAACAAGTTATATTCCGTACCCAAAGCTGTTAAGCTGACAAGATTCTGAATTCCAGATGGGATGCTTCCAAATATCCTGTTTCTTCCAAAAGATAGTTTCGTCAGTTGAGTCGAAAGATTAGCAATGGAGTCTGGCAACTCACCACTGAGATGATTTTTTCCTATTTGCAGCACTCGGAAGCTACTGCAATTGGTCAAAGAATCGAGAAAACCCAAGTCACGTGATTTCCCAATTCCAAGCTCATTTCCCCCAAACCTAAGAAGGAGAGACCCTTGAGGCTTCCAAAATTCAGAGGCACAGATCCGCTAAAACTATTGCGACCAAGGTCGATAATTACGAGTCCAGAAGCATTGGGTAATGACACTGGTATGGGTCCTGTGAAATGGTTTACTCCGGCACAAAGTTTTTGGAGATTAGGAAGAGTGAGGCCTAAGTTAGGTGGGAGGTTTCCATGTAATCTGTTCACTCCCACGTCCAAACCATAAAGAGATGAGAGATTGTATAGGCTTGGTGGAATCGTACCTGACAGTTCATTTTGACTTATGAGAAGAAAGTTTAAGTTAACCAATCGATGAAGTTCATTGGGTATACTGCCCTCCAGACTATTTTGTGAGAGATAAAAAAGAATGAGAGACGAAAGGTTTCCAAGTGAAGGAGGGATGCTTCCTATAATATTATTCTTTCGAAGTCTTAATTCCGTGAGCTTCAATAGAGAACCAAGCTCAGTTGGAATCTTCCCTGTGAGTCGATTTCCGGAAAGACGAAGGACTTGGAGTTGTGTACAGTGGGTCAGATTTGCTGGAATTTCTCCAGTGAATGAGTTATTGACCAGACTAATATACCGCAAGCGGAACAACTGACCTATCTCCTGAGGAATCAGGCCATGAAAGTTGTTGGCTTCAAGAATGATTCTCCTGAGGAAGGTGAGGTTTGCTATGAAGGGAGATATGGGGCCCACCAAGTTCTGGCCAGTTAGGTTCAAGGCAGTGACCCTTTCAGGATGCTGGCGACCGCATGTGACTCCTTGCCACTGACAGAAGTGGAGAGTATGGTTCCAAGATCTCATGGAACGGTGAGGGTCGTCGGTTATCAGATGTTTGAAGTCGAGCAACGCAAGCCGATCGGTTTCGTTGGAGAAATTAGCAGCAGATCCCAACAACCATGGTACTTCCACGGAAGAGAGAAGGATCGTGTGGAAAAGGAAAGACCAAAACGTTCCTACGCTCACTGGCGGTAGCTCCATGATCGAGTTCGTGAATGCAGGAATGACAAATATAGAGTGAATCGATTCTCCTATTATCTACAGACCAGGCCTCATTGATGACTTGCCCAGCCAACCAGGGTTGTCAATGGAATTTTGATTGGGCCGGCCCGAAGGCCCGGACCGAATGACTTCAAAATCCGTTCAGAGACCTACCTATGTCCAGCCCGTTGACAGACCTACGGCCCCTATCTTCAACTTTTTTCTTAGGGAGGGATTTTTCTCTGGCACCGTCCATTTAGGGGGATTCGCAGCTCTGATACTGTGTCAAACAACCGTTTACTCTAATGACCTGTTTGATTTTTGAATGCCGGTGTAAATGGGTAATTATTCCTGTTTCACCCGTTTGGAAGTCATGGTGAATTTCTTCCTTGAAAATGGGTTTAAAAGTGTTAGTTTAAATTTTTGGACCTCTCAGTGATGAATATGGTCTATCTGTTCTGTCCATCTGTTTTAACACAACATTTTGAGGTATGAGCTAAAAAATGAGGTATATCCAACACTCAAGTAGCCGTCAATCTCTTTTAACACAATATTTTGAGGTATGAACTAAAAAAATGAGATAAATCCAACACTCAAGTGGCTCACGCTAGAAGAAACAGTGGCCCTGAAAAGTTTTTAACAATAAGTGTTTGATTCACTTTTTTCTATGGCGTGGTTCATTGAGCTTTTAATATGCCTCATTTTTTGGCTCGTGCATAAATTCATCTGGCATAACAGATGAACAGTGTAGATAAGCAACATGCATCATGGTGGGACCCATAAATATTTTATAGCTTTTTTGATTTCTGCGTCAAAAAAGTAAGCAGTTAAAAAGAGTGCCGCATTTACCATTGACTTGCAAAATCAAGCAAACCTTAGGGGGTGTTTGGCCCATGGGATTAAAAAATCTAATTATTACATATGGTAAGGATTGTCCCTGGATAAGCTTAATTTCTATATTTGTAATACGGTGCGGTGGTACATTGAATGGATATACCCATCATCATTTAAAACTATTGAGAATAACATGCATGTGTTATATCCAAACCATTCATCTGTTTTGTAAACTCATTTTATAGCATGAACTTAAAAATGAGGCAGATCTAAAACTTATGTGGCCCCAAAGAAGTTTTTAACGGTAGGTATTCAATCCCCACTACTTTCTATGATGGGGTCTACTTGAGCTTTAGATCTATTTGATTTTTTGGCCCGTGCTCTAAAATGATCTCAAAAAATGGGTGGACGGTGTGGATATAGCCCACACATCATGGTGGGACTTACACAACTTGCTAACATTGAGTGAAATTGGCATGGGACCAATGCGATTCTTCCCAAACATTGAGTGGAATTGGCACAGGATCAAATGCAATTCCATCCCACCTAATCCCATCTAATACCATGTGCTAAACACCCCCTAAAAGCTTAACCCCTCGTAGCGTGGTGTATCAATATATATTAATGGACTTTATGTGGTCAGTCCAGGATCTTCCATATGCCTAGCATTGCAATGGGTTATAAGCGTTACAAAAAAAAAAAAAAAAAAAAAAAAAAAAAAAAAGAATCTAGGAGCAAATTTGTCATTTGCAATGGGTTATAAGCATTAAAAAAAGAAAGAAATAATCTATGAGCAAATTTCTCATTTTGAAAAAAATCAGATTCTTCTTCAAATCAGGAACGTGCGTGACATCAGTCAAGGTATACTTCACCCATCAAACATCTTAATGTGCACCATACCAATAGCCACAACATTACAGACAATGTCATTACCGATAAAAAAAAGTCCACGGTCGTACTCTCTGCAACTGGTGAACCAACTTTAATGAAGAGTTGTGTGAAAAGATGCCCCTGTATCTAAAATCCACTCGTCCCTACAGTCATTGTATAAATGTCTGATCGTATACACAGACAAGACATCACCTTCGTATCCACTCGTTCTTTCATTAGATGTAACAGCATTGGACTCCTTGTACGAAGCCTCAGATTCTTCTCCCTTAGATTTAAAATTTGTACAATCCTTCTTTATGTGTCTTTTCATCTCACAATTCCAGCACTTTAACTTGCCTTTGCCCTTACCCATGGACTTAGATATTGACCTTAAAGATCCTATACCTCGATCAGAATACTTGTCTCTCGTAATTAGTGCATCGGAAGATGTCCCCGTGTCGCCGTTTAGCTTTCTCGTGCCCTTCCCTTGAGGGGTTGAGATAACGATGTCGACATTCAGAGTTTTATTTGTGGTGCACATTATGTCCTTGAATGACTCATACGATGCCGAAAGAGAATTCAACAACATCTATGCTTGTTCCTCATTTTTGATCACTTCCTCCATATCTAACAGTTCGCAAACTAATTTATTAAAGTTGCTGATGTGGGCCTTCAGATCTCTACCATCTGCCATCTTGAAGTTATACTACTGTAACGTCAAGTATAGGCAATTTTCAGAGAATTTTTTTGCATAAATATCTTCTAACTTCGCCCATAAACTAGCTGCGGTTTTCTCCCTTAAAATATTGTAGAGAACCTCATCCGTGAGACATAAACGGATCAAGGATAAGGCCTTCTTATCAAAGGTATTCCAATCATCATCAGTTATAGTAGACTTTCGCTCCTCAAGAGCACCATCTTCACCTTATTTGGTTAAGTAACTGATCATCTTGATCTTCCATAACTCAAAGTTATTTTTTCCTGAGTACTTCTTAATATCATACATAGGCTTCTCATTGATGTTAATCCTGCAGATCTAGATCTGTGCCCCAATGATAGCTCTGATACTACTTGTTGGAATTTGTTCTACGGAATCACACAGAGATGAATCTATGATAACAATCCAAGAGCACCAAGCAAACATAAGAGAACACAAAAATTTAACATGGAAAACCCTTTTGGGACAAAACTACGGCACAAAGTGATAGAAATCCACTATGAAAGTATAAATTACAAAGAAAGAGGACTTAAACGATTCGAACAACCTCGAATCTCACCCTTGCTATACTATTTAGAAACCCTAAAACCATTTTAGAAACCCTTAGAATACCTTTGGAAAGCCTTAGCATGTTTTAGAAAGGCTCTGGGAATTCATATTTATAGTTTATAAAACCCCACTTTCGCACCGATTTGGAATAGCTTGGAAACCGCTTTAAATTTACGCAGTCCGTGTATTGTCTGCATAACCTTCGAAGAGTCAAAGCAGATCACGAAAATTCTAATATATTTAGTTGCTGGACTTCGAGCTGAACTTTCTTAAGCTAGTCGAAATTTTCTAGATTTAAGACATCTTTTAACAACAATTTAATCCTACGTTGGGTCCTTACTCTTGCTCCGATGGTAGACTCTATGGAGTTTCAACACCGGGTCAAGGGTTCGAGTACCCATAGGTGGTGAAATTCCATTAAGGCATGAGTGTGTGGTGGTGTGTGAAGAGAAAGAAAAAATAAAATCCTAAGTTCCAGAGCTTTTTTCCTGCACCTAAAACAAATGAAATGAGCTGTTACTTTGGAAGGTTGGATGCCCATCATTTGAAATTCCTAGCTTATTAGAAGTTGACCATCTTTTTCACAAATACCTCTCTTACACGTTTCCAGTATCTTATTAGCTCCCTTTCCATGACGATAACAACTTTGGAAGGAATAAGTCCAATCACCATCACCGGTAATTTCAGTCCCATCCCTATCCCTTATTTTCTGCAATCATAGGATTAAATAATATCACGGTACAGCTTCCCACTGTATGTTCGTGGCAATGGCCTAACCGATGACTGGAGAAGATAAGATTTCTGTGCGCTGTTTTTCAACTTGAATGCACTAAAATATAGGGACTTTCAGGTTCGTTGCGTAGTAGATTAATCATGGTCTGCTGCCACTTCAAGGTACATGTACGTGTATGGCTAGCCAGTAGCCAATCCGGATTTTCCGTCTAGTGGGTAATTTTGGGGTTGCTACTGTACAAAAAGCACATTGATTTGTAATCCTAGCTGTCCGTATAATAGATTATCAAGATTGGAACAAAGGCAATATGTTTATTTTTACGGCACGCTTGAAAGAAAATATCGGTGATATCGGATCCTTTTTTAACCGTACAAGTTTTATGACATACTCTCAGTGGTATGGACAGCTTGATGGACCGTCTTGATTTTTCAACAGTACAGCCACTTGTATGTTAGATAACCGACGAACCAGAAATATTCGTTCGCTGAGGTAGTATCTCGGTCGACGTATCGTTCCGAAATTTCTTATAAGAATTTTGCAGAACGCACGACAGAGCGCCACCCAAAACAATATTTTATGACTGGCCTTTAACTTTGTCACGACTATTTTATGACTTGCCTTTGACTTTTGGTGCATGGTATCGGGAGAGGCTTAGGTGGGATGGTGTTAAAAAAAATAATTATTACCATGGCAGGGATTGTTCCCCGTTGGGATAAGCTTAATTTCATACTTTGTTCCTAACACGGTGGTACATTGAATGGATATACCCACCATCAATTGAAATTACGAGAATAACACACATATGTTATATATAAATCATTTATTTGTTTTGTAACCTCGTTTTATGGCATGAGCCTAAAAATGAGGCAAATCCAAAACTTTTGTGGCCTTAAAGAAGTTTTCAACGGTAAATATTTGATCCCCATTGCTTTCTATGGTGGGGTCCACTTGAGCTTTAGATTTACCTGATTTTTTGGCTCATGCTTTAAAATGATCACGAAAAATGAGTGAACGGTGTGGATATAGCCCACAAATCATGGTAGGACCTACACAACTTGCTAACATTGAATGAAGTTGATATGGACCTAATGCAATTCCATCTAATCTACTTCCAAGCTTTTGTATTCTTCCCAAACATGAAGTGGAACTAGCACACGACCAAGTGCAATTCCATCCCACCTAAGCCCATCTAATATCATGGGCCAAACGCCCCATCGTTTGGTCTCGGTCAGGGGGTAAGAGGCGGTTTTTTCTCCCTATTTCCAAACTCGTTATATTTTAGATGTCTCGAGAGATGCATGTACTCAAAAAGATCCCAAAAGTAGGCATTTATATTTTGTACCACAGCCAACGAACTTCCACCACGGGGAGAAAAGGAGGTGGGGCAGGAATGCCAGCTGGCAAATTGCTTTTCTTTTAATAGACGCGGATTGCATCCTACCCCCGCCCGGACGGTAATAGGTCCGGGCAGGGCTATGTGGGGCCGACCGTGACGTAAGTATTTTATTTACGCTGTTGAACGTTTTGGAATATCATTTTAAGGTATGATTTTAGAAATTAGGCGTATACACAACTGCAGTTAACCACACCAAAGAAAGCTGCATTGATAATGACACCTAACGTTGAAACCGTTTTAACGGCCAACCTGATATTTTTTTAACCATCCAACCTATTAATAATGTCAGGTAGACGTAGACGTGAATGAAGTGGAAACACAGATATCAGCTTGATCCGAAACTTCTCCAGCTTTGGAGACTTTTTTAATGGTGGACGTTCAATCCCCACTCTGTGGTCGTTCAATCCCCACTTGGTGGTCTATGTAGTCTTAGACGTGCGTCATTTTTTGGTTCATATATTATAATTATCTGATAAAAGCGCCGTTAGTTTAACGGTGATAAAACACTTACACCATGGTGGCCCCACGGATCCCTGCCCCGGACGGGTTAGGACGCAATACGCGTCCGCTTTTTATTCCCTGGGACGCGGATTTACTGCGAAAGCCTTTCGCAAGCAGATCCTTCGCAAAGATTCTGGGTGGAGCCCCTATGTTGTTTGTGAGAAATCCAACCCATTCATCCGTTTTTCAATCACATCTTAGGATATTTTACCAAAACAAGGTGGATCCAAAACTAAAATGGTCCACACAAGAGGAAACATTAGGGATTTCATGACCACCATTGAAATATTTATATGGCCACAAAAGGTTTGTATCAGTCTAAATTTTTGGTTTTTTCACTTCATCCCACTAAAAATGACCTTATAAACGGTCAAGTGGAGCCTAAGAAGGTTTCAACGGTAGGAATTGATTTTCCCACTGTTTCATCTTGTACAGCCCAGTTGAGTTGTGGATCCTAATTTATGGTCACATGTCTTAAAATGTGATTGAAACGGATGGACGGGTCAGATTTCTCACAAACAGCGTATTGGACCCCAACTAGAATCCTTGCACAAGAACTTCCTAAGTATGGGGAGCACTTTTGGTTTTTGACTGTAACATCCTGGGGAGGGTATGTCCATGTTTGAGTAGTATGTGGAGTGCATCCTACTCCCGCGTAGACCGTAATCCGTACGGGTAGGGCTCTGTGAGGCTCACCATGATATAAGTGTTTTATCCATGCTGTTCATCGCTTTTTTCAGATCATTTTAAGGTATGCATGTAAAATTGAATCAGGCCCACAGCTCCAGTGGACCACATCGGAGGAAGCTGCAATGATAATGATACCCATTGTTGAAACCTTTCTGAGGGCCACCGTGATGTTTTTTTTAATCATCCAACCTATTAATAAGGTCATGTCGATGTGGATGAAGTGAAAAAACAAATATTAGCTTGATCCGAAACTTCTCCAACTCCTAAGAAGTTTTTAATGGTGGACATTAAATCCCCACTTTGTTGTCTACTTAAGCCTTGTACCTTTCTCAAGGTTTGGCTCATACCTTAAAATGATCTGAGAAAAGCAATTAACGGCATGGATAAAACACTTACATTACGGTTGTAGGACGCAATCCGCATCCGTTTGAGTAGGGGTGTACACTCGCTCGACTTGACTCGAAAAAGCTTAATTCAACTTAGTTTGAAGTTGAGTTTGAGCCGAGTCGAGTTGATTTTTTGAGCTCGAAAATGAGTTCGAGCCGAGTTTGAGTTGGCCCTAGCTTAACTCGACTCGAATCGAACCCAGCTCGAATCGAACTCGGATCGAGCCAGTTTGGTGACTCGGTTACTTTGATATTGATGTTGCTCACCAAGTGTTTGATGAAATAACTCAACAAAGTGTGGCTGGTGGCAAGGAAGGTGTGTATATGAAATAAATACCCTTTTTTCTGGATTTTTATGTTGCTTGGAAGGTATTTGATAAAATACTTGAAAAAAATTTGTTGTTGCTTTACCGACAGTGAGATTTTGAAGGGGAACAGATTGGCTACTCCCCCTGACACCAGCCAATGGCGGTTGGTCAGTGCTATGTGGGCCCCACCATGATGTATGTGTTTCATCCATGCCATCCATCTGTTTTTACAGATCATTTTACAATATGAGTCCAAAACTGAGGTATATCCAGATCTCAAGTGAACCACATTACAGAAAACAACAGTGTTGAATGAGGGTCGACTATTAAAAATATTTTGGG
This sequence comes from Magnolia changhungtana, assembly GCA_030180095.1. Taxonomy (NCBI): domain Eukaryota; kingdom Viridiplantae; phylum Streptophyta; class Magnoliopsida; order Magnoliales; family Magnoliaceae; genus Magnolia; species Magnolia changhungtana. The sequence continues at coordinate 2,681,005 of JASAUF010000045.1, read as the reverse complement.
GTCCATAAAAGTTTTGGATCAAGCTGATATTTGTTTTTTCTCTTCATCTAGGCCTGTATGACCTAATCAACAGATTGGATGTCAAATGAACAGTATAGTGGGCCTTAGGAGAATTTTAATGGTTGATATCCAATCACTATTGTTTTCATGTGGTGTAGTCCACCTGAGATTTATATCCCTCTCATTTTTGGGATCAAGCAATAAAATGATCTGTAAAAATTGATGAACAGAATGGATGAAACACATACATCATGGTGGGGCCCACAGAGCATCGACCACCAGCCACGAACCCGGTGTCAGGGGAAGTAACCAATCCGTTTCCATTTTGAAGGTGCAGTCTAAGTGTTTGCGGAAATGCCACACAGGTAAACTCGGCTCGATCTTGGCTCGAACTCGGCTCGAACTGGCCCAAGCTGCTGACTGAATCGAGCTGACTTGGCCAGTCAAGCTCGAGGACTGAGTCGAGCCAAGTTTGAGTTGAGGTCAGCTAGTGGCTGAGCCGAGTCGAGTTGAGGCAAGCTCGACTTGGTATGGCTCGATGTACACCCTTATGTTTGAGGGATGGGAGATCCAGGTAATTTTTTTATTAATTTTTTTTTTTTAAAGAGAAATACATATACCCAAATGCTCCAACTAAACAACTTTTGACCCCAAAGTATCTAAATAGGCAGATACATCCAACTCAACAACTCAACAGTAGAAGATTGAGAATTGCGACCATTTGTAAATTGTTTAATATGTTCAGGCAACAGACAAAAAAGAAAATAATTACAATCAACCTTGAGGAGTAACTCCATGACCACCTTTCCACCTGAAGGATCTGCCTCATTCTTTTGCTCATGTCTTAAAATGATCTCTCCAAATGGATGGACCATCATGGTGGGGCTCACAAACCTTGGTGATATTGCTTCATACGCTCACATGCATGTACAATTAATGTGCCACACATGTGATAACACATTGCAAGATCTAATCCATCCATTGGGCAAATTTGACCTTGTGCATGTTTTCTCAAAATAAGATATGTTAGAAATTTATTCTATCCATCTATTAAGTTTTTATACATCAGGTTAGGAAATGAGCCAAAAAATGAAGCATATCCAAAACTTAAGCTGGGCGCCCGGCATGACAGGAAATAGTGGGCTAAGGAAATGTTACGTTGAAGCCTTCTTGGGCTCCACCATGATGTTTTTATGCCATCAATACTGTTCGTGAGATCATTCCTACTTGGATGAACTGAAAGCATAAAAATGGTAGTATAATTGTAAACTTCCCTGGCTCTACCAACGAGAACTTTCAATCCTTTTTTATTCATGTAGCTGCAGCCCATTTGAATTTTGAATCTGTCTCATTTTTTGTCCCATGTCTTAACATAGTCTAAAAAAACAGATGGACGGGGTGAATTTCTAACAAACATCACAATGGGCCCACCTGGTTCTCAAGCGGATTGCCCGTTACCCAAGCATGCATATTCCAATGCCCGAAGCTATATGGGGATTACAAAGATGTTCATGACAAATCTACTCCATCCATCTATTTTTCAAGATCACAATAGAGCAAGATTCTAAAATTAACACAGATCAAAAACTCATGTAGGCTATACCACACAAAACAATGGGGATTGAATGCCTAGGGGTGGTAGAAGTGTTGTATCGGGATGATATTTGTGCCTACAATTGATCTAAGTGGTAAAAGCCTTATGAATGGTTTGGATAGCATATAAACATCATGGTCAACTCCAGGAAGGTTTTACTTGTGGATGTTTATATTTCCATGTTTCGTTGGAACGTAACTTGATTGATTGCGATTACAATGGACCCTCGATCTAGTGGTCATTTTATGTATTGGACTAAATGAAATGTTATTATGGTCTACATCTGGAAAACATGTAATTGTGTTCTTGATTATATGCATTCTTATGTATGACAGTTGTTACCCGTGGTTTCTGGTGGAGGGTTATCATGGTTTGTATGGATGTTATAGCACGTGCCCTTAGTTGTGATATCATTTCACTAGACTCACACTGTCAGTGGCTAATCCGCATCCCACTTATATGATACAGACAAACGGTTAGAGAAGTTGCCAATGATTTTACCACGTGCGATTATTGTAGACCTCTCCTTCTAGTGTCACTCGTGGAGTTAGTGCGGACTCAAAAAACGTTTGATCCAAAATTAGGTTGATCCAACCATCATGTGGGTTTGAAGGTAGGTGGATTGCCTACGGTCACTGCGTCTGCATGAACTTTTCAGCAGTGGGGCCCACCATGATGTTTGTGAGCAACCTATTGTTTCTCGATTTCACAATTTGGTCACGTGGTTGATACGGGTGTGCCAAAATTAAATGTGCAGTTCAATTCAAACCAAACGATTATGACCCAATGACCAAGATAGGTAGATGTGTCGGAATGGATTGTATGTGACCCATATCAAATAAGATCGGTTTAATTGTTGGGTTTGAATAGCCACAAATCTCAAGAGGTAATATAACCCCATGAACAACCTAAACCTACAGACCAGGCCTCATTGATGACTTGCTCAGCCAACTAGGGGTGTCAATGGAATTTTGAATCGGCCGGCCCGAATGCCCGGACCGAATGATTTTAAAATCCGTAGGGTCCGGATTAAAAACAACTACTGCCATTTTTATACTACTTTTTTATTTGGCAGGGATTTTTCTTTGGCACCGTCCATTTTGGGGGGATCCGCAGCTCTAATGCTACGTCAAACAACCATTTACTCGAAGGGGCTGTTTGATTTTCTAATTACAGCAGTAATTCCAGGTAAATGGGCAATAATTATTTACATATTTATTAACGGTTGAATTTCCAATGTGATGTTGACAGCCACCGTCATTTATAACCCTCCTTACGTCACCAGAGGTTAAAAATGTTCAATCGTGGGGCCCTCCATGATGTGTGTGTGTCTTATCCACACCGTCCATCCCTTTAGACATCACAATTTAGGGTATGAGCCGAAAAATGGGGCAGATCCAAAGCTCAAGTGGACCACATCACAGGAAACAATGGGAATTAAACTCCTATCATTGAAAGCTTCTTGAGGACCCTAGGAGTTTTGGATCAAGCTGATATTTTTGTTTCCCCTTTATTCACGACTGTGTGACCTTATAAACAGGTTGGATGACAAATAAATATCAATGTGGGCCCTAGGGAGAAAACAACTTTCAACCGTTGATGTCTTTAAGATCATTGTTCCCTAAGGTGTGGTTCATTTGACCTTTGGATTTGCTTCATTTTTGGGATTATGCTTAAAATCTGCTTTTAAAAAGGATGGATGGTGCGGATAAGTCACAAATATCATGATCGGCCCACATATGTAAATAGGTAATGACATGGTTATCATGGACCGAATTTCAAAACGTAATTATTGCATATATTTCAAATAAGGTGGAACAAGTCATAATTACTTTTTTACTGGTATTTAGCAGGAAAATTTAAAATCAAACGGCCCCTGAGCTCAACCCCTCAGGCGTTGTCTGGCCGGGCGCTGGATGTCGGCTCACGGAGACATACGCGGGTTATCCCATAACCCCCCCTCGGCGTTGTCCGGCCGGGCGGCCGGATGTCGGCTCACGGAGACATACGCGGGTTATCCATAACCCCCCCCCCCCCCCTGGCCCCACCATTTGGGTAGACCTTGTACGGGCGATTTTGCCGTCCTCGTAATTGTTGCATGGGATTTTGTCACGTCCCAAACTCGGAAACTAGGCTCACAAAATTTCCAATCGCCGAATCTGGCGCCGACAGCCTCTGTAATACTCCATTCTCAGCTTCCAGCGCCTATACACCAGATTCCGATCCTGCGATCCTACAAGGAGGATTTTAAGTATAATTTTTTTATTTTTTTTGTAATGAAGTATAACCACAAGCATAACCAAGTCACAAAACAATATCACCACATATCCACTATATCAAAAACTTTTAAGTACAATGCGGAAAGGGAAATACAGGGTGATTAAAAAGCTCCAAAATAGTTTGGTACGCGCTCCTGCCTCACAATGTCATTCTCTGCCACAGCTTTTCTGCCGCAATCTGTCGTGCATAAGCTTACAAAAGCTTAGAGGGTGGTGTAAGTGTGTGCCTAAGGCAAGCGCAAAGTGTACAATATCAGAGTAATGCGGAAATATGTGGTAAGTCTATGAATGTTGTCAGCTGTACCAAGGCCATGCGATGCGAGGCCTATGTAGCCAAATGTTATATGCGAGATGCAAAGCAAGTATGTCAGTACTCGTCAAGTATACATATCAATACAGTTCCTCTCTGGATATCACCTGGGTCTAATACACCTCACACTGACTGCCTCCTCCTAGCTGCACAGTTAAGCAAGTGGAAGAGACCACACTATCCGCCCGACCGATGAGCTATGCCGAAGCTCATCGATAGCGGACTCATTTGCGAGCTGGTCAAACTCAGCCTAGCTTATAGCCCCTTCACTCGGGCGGATAAGGCCACTCCCCCTTCCAACCCACCACGACACAGTAGGAGATGCGGCCTACTGGTATTCGACACTCGGGCGCTCGTGTATCCACTCTGGCCTTGAGAGCATCCCCCGTACCAAAAAAGGTTCTGGGACTTTCACCCAAGGACATCCTAAGTACCCACAAGTCAGAACAAAGTATTTCCTGATCCGATCACCATTCACGATGTGCTGTGAGAGCCCGCCCCCACTGATGTAGCTAGGGCGTGTAGTGATCAAGTCACACATATGCGAGATGCATGAGTCATACCATACAATCATGCAGCAATCTCATGCGTACCACGCGATCATGTGGGGCACTCCGTCATAAGGAGTCCCGTAATGTCTCAAATTTGCTTATGCTCCAAACATCCCTCACATCAAGCATACAGATGATGCATATGGGTATGAAACATGGAATTATACTACGCATGTTATATAATGATGAACTATCACAAGCATGGGCCTATCAATGGGCCCTAAGGAGAGCTACAATGCGGACATTTAACCAACATTGTACGTACAATGTGGACGTCAAACCACTATTGTTCCCTAGGCACAGACCGCCATAAATATCATTACCTAAACCATGGAAGAATCACACATTGCAATGGACCTTAGGTACACCCCATTGGGCCTTAAATACATCAAATGGGCAATATCATATGGGCCTTATATTCATCAAGTGGGCCACATCAATGGGTCGCACCAATGGGCCTTATGTACATTGCAATGGGCCATGGCCCATGGGCCTTAGATACATCAAATGGGCCTCCTATCATGGGCCTTATATTCACATCAAAGTGGGCCTCAACAACAGCTTCACACACATCAAGGAGGGCCTCCATAACGGCCACACATACATCGAATGGGTTACATAAGTGGTGATAATGACTTTCACCATTCCTAGGGCCCACCATAACATTTATTTCCCATACAATCTGTTCATAGGGTCACCAAGAACTTGGTGGCCCAAGGGTCTAATGATGGACTTTCAGTCCTCACTGAACAGTGGGGTCCACATGATAAATAGATCTATCTTATTTTTTTTTTGCCCCAAGCCTTAAGACAAGCTTGCCAAATGGTGGACGGTTTGGATGCAACGCAAATATCATGGTGGGGTCCACCAATGTGTGCTCTTGTGGGGCCTCATGGCGTCAACGGCCAGATCCAAAGAACTCTGTTGGACGGCGTGAATAAAATACATACTGAGGTGGGTGCCTCACCTCGGACGGTGAGCATAAAAACGCATACATCTATGTGGGTCCCATGTGGGGCCCACTGTAATGTTTATTTTCCATCCAACCCATTCATAAGGTCACGTGGACCTGGGTGAAAGGTGAAAACAAATTTCACCGTAATCCGAAACTTCTGTGGGCCCAAAATGGGCTTCAATGGTACAAGCTGAATTCAACAAACACAGAGATCTGGATCACGCTGATTTTTGGAGGGGACCCACCTCAGGGGGTGGTCCACCTCATGGACGGCGTGGATACAAAATATACATCATAGTGGGCCCACATGTGGGGCCGTGGGTCCTTGCATGGACGCCCGTCCGTGAAAACGCAGACAGCTCTGTCATTGTCGATGTGACAGGCGCCGCCTTTTAAAAAAAAAAATTTTTTGAAAATCCCATATTCTTGGGGTTTTTAACATGTGGGGCCCCCATTAGTGAAATCCGCCTCAGCCATTGGTCTCCATGGCTCATAACAAGGCCATCAAGCCCAATATTGGGTACGTTTTGGCGATTAGAAAAGTTAAGGTACTTTTAAACGGTAGCAATTGATCTTTGCTAGGGTAGGGCCCACCCGTTTCTCGGACCAGTCTCATTTTTTTGGCTAAACGGCTAAAATGAGTTGGGGAAGAGGATGGACGGCTTGGATTGAATACATATATCAAGGGGGGGCCTATGTGAGTGGCCACCCACTAAGGCTTGAAAATCAAGCCAGTATTTGTGTTTTCCTTCCCACGTCCACGTCCGGGACGCCATCCTGGACATCTGGCCATCACATGCATTGAGGTGGGCCCCGCTTAGGTGGGTCACCAAATGGATGAATGACATGTATAACACATGCATTAAGGTGGGGTCCATTCAAGTGGGCCACACCATCACATCATCACAATCAAGGAAAATGGAAGAGAGAGAGAGAGAGAGAGAGAGAGAGGGAGAGAAGTGGGACATACGTGTGATGGAGAGACCCCGACACTATGGGCCCTCCCTTGCATTCCATCATACATCAAAAGATAATCATAGTGGGCCATTGGCCATATCTTAGGGTCCCAAGTGAGATCCATACCATTGATCGGTAGGCCTCACTTGGCCCATCTAAGAAAGCATGAAAACTATCCTATCAAAGCACCCACCGGTTGATCTCTTCGATCCGTTGGAACGCCACCCTCCTTGTGTTTCACTTTGATGATGGAGATGAGAAATGGATGGCTAGGATGATGGGTTTTGGAATGGGAAAGGTGGGCCACACAAACTCTCTCTTTTCTCACTTAGGAAATCTTGGACGTGTGGGCTCTCTCTTGCTTGGAAATGGTGTGAGAAAAGAGGGAGAGAGAGAGAGAGTTGTAAAGAGAGGGATGGGTGTGATGTGAGGTGATGGATGTGGTACTTGACTAGGTATGGGTGTGTAAGAGAGAGAGTGAGAAAGAGTTGACTTTGGAGAGAGAAAGCATGGGTTGCTTGTACTTAACATTGAAATGATTGATTGATTGATGTGATTGATTGATTGATAGGATTGATTTGACATTGTGTAGAGATTCTCTTGGGATCGAGAAAGCGCGGCGTTTCTTCGAAATAAACGCCGACTCACATCTTCTAGTCAGGGTATCGGATCGGTGCGTGAGTCGGGGCGTTAGAACCGCGGTGACGGTGCGGTCGTAATGATACAGGTCTCGAATTAAACCGACTCGAATCTCAAGGATACGACTTACGGTCGTGCGCAACGTCGATTATCCGTCGTGGATTGCCGGACTTCGACGGAAAGGATCGCAGGATTTATCAGAACAGTACGAACTAGGATACGGGTCTTACAGATTTCAACAGGATTTGGCGAATCCCTCCCCCCTTCTCTCCATCCCACCAAATCCCATGTGATTCGCAATAAGATTGAAGGCGATTTTCAAATGACGGGCTCAGGCATTTTGGTCGGCTGATGGAAGAGACGAGGCATTGCGGCCTAGATGGTGGTGCATGTATAAATAAGGTAGATGGTGGGTGATGTTTGGGCAAAAGATCGCATAGGTTTGGTTGTCCGACTCCCTCATCGGCGTTAAGGCGGGTGATCTTCGGTCATCTTCAATAGCCTCATCTAACAGCCGCAGTCGAACAAGTTTGACCAACGGCGTATCCAGCCACTCACGGAGTTTGCAGTCACTGTTGCAGATCCCTGAGGTGAATCTTCATCCCACCCTTCATAAGGCCAGTGATCCTCAGTCATCGAACAGGTAGGTACTCAAACCCGTGGGAGAAAAAATACCTAATTTCGCCATTGTTGTTAGTTTAGGGCGTGTTTGGCCGGGTGGTTTAAGAGGGATTAGGAGGGATGGGATGATTTTGAAGGTTGTAGGGGATTTGTTAGTGGATATGGTATTGTTGATAAAGATGTTTGTAAATACAAGCTTTTGGACTAAGCTGTCTGTGAGAAATCCAACCCATCCATCCGTTTTAAAATCACATTTTAGGATATTTTACCAAAAATAAGGTGGATCGAAAACTAAAATGGTTCACACAAGAGGAAACATCAGAAATTTTGTGACCACTGTTGAAATATTTATATGGCCAAAGAAGGTTTGTATCAGTCTAAGTTTTTGGTTTTTTCACTTCATCCCACTAAAAATGACCTTGTAAATGGTTAAGCGGAGCATAAGAAGGTTTCAATGGTAGGAATTCATTTTCCCACTGTTTCATCTTGTATGGCCCAGTTGAGTTGTGGATCCTCCTAATTTTTTGGTTGCATAGCCTAAAATGTGATTGAAAAACGGATGGACGGATTGGATTTCTCACAAATAGCATAGTGGGCATAGGAACTTATTACGTATGGGAGCACTTTTGGTTGTTGACTGTAACATCTTAGAGAGCGTATGTCTATGTTTGAGTAGGGGTGTACACTTGCCCGACTCGACTCGAAAAAGCTCAATTCGACTCAGTTCAAAGCTGAGTTCGAGGTGAGTCGAGTTGATTTTTTGAGCTCGAAAATGAGTTTGAGCTGAGTCGAGTTGATTTTTTTAGCTCGAAAATGAGTTTGAGCCGAGTTCGAGCTAGCCCTAGCTCGACTCGATTCGGATCGAACCCAGCTCAAATCGAACTCGAATCGAACTAGTTCGGTGATTCAGTTACTTTGATATTGATGTTGCTCACCAAGTGTTTGATGAAATGACTCAATGAAGTGTGTCTAGTGGCAAGGAAGGTACGTATACGGAACAAATATTTTTTTTTCTGGATTTTTATGTTGCTTGGAAGGTATTTAATAAATTACCTGAAAAGAATTTGTTGTTGTTTTACATATAGTGGGATTTTGAAGGTGCAGTCCAGGTGTTTGTGGAAATGTCACATAGGCAAATTCGTCTCGATCTTGGCTCGAACTTCGGCACCGAATCTGGCGGCTTGCTCTTGGCTGATGTAAGCCGAAGCATTAAGGCCTCTCGAGGACCGAGCCGAGCCGAGTTGAGCTGAGGCCAGCTCGATGTACACCCTTATGTTTGAGGGACAGGAGATCCAGGTAAAATTTAAAAAAGAGAAATACATATATCCAAATACTCCAACTGAACAACTTTTGACCCCAATGTATCTAAATAGGCAGATACATCCAACTCAACAGCAGAAGATTGAGAATTGCGACCACTCGCAAATTGTTTAATATGTTCAGGCACCAGACAAAAAAGAAAATAATTACAATCAACCTTGAGGAGCAACTCCATGACCACCTTTCCACCACAAGGATCTGCCTCATTCTTTCACTCATGTCTTAAAATGATCTCTCCAAATGGATGGACCATCATGGTGAGGCTCACAGACCTCGGTGTTATCACTTCATAGGCACATATGCATGTACAATTAACGTGCCACACATGTGACAACATATTGCAAAATATAATCTATCCATTGGGCAAATTTGACCTTGTGCATGTTTTCTCAAAAAGAAGATATGTTAGAAATTCATTCTATCCATCTATTAAGTTTTTATATATCGGGTAAAGCATATCCAAAACTTAAGCAGGGCGGCCTGCATGACAGGAAATAGTGGGTGAGGAAATGTTACATTGAAACCTTCTTGGGCTCCACCATGATGTTTTTAGGCCATCCATACTGTTCATGAGATCATTCCTACTTGGATGAACTGAAAGCATAAAAATGTTAGTATAATTGTAAACTTCCGTGGCCCTACCAATGAGAACTTTCAATCCTTATTGATTCATGTAGTTGTAGCCCATTTGAATTTTGGATCTGTCTCATTTTTTGTCCCGTGTCTTAACATAGTCTTAAAAAACAGATGGACGGGGTGGATTTCTAACAAACATCACAGTGGGCCCACCTAGTTCTCAAGCGGATTGCCTGTTACCCAGGCATGCATATTCCAATGCCCGGAGCTATATGGGGCTTACAAAGATGTTCATGACAAATCCACTCCATCCATCTATTTTTCAAGATCACAATAGAGCAAGATAAAAAACTCACGTAGGCTATACCACACGAAACAATGGGGATTGAATACCTAGGGGTGGTAGAAGTGTTGTATCGGGATGATATTTGTGCCTATAGTTGATCTGAGTGGTAAAAACCTTATGAACGATTTGGATAGCATATAAACATCATGGTCAACTCCAGGAAGGTTTTACTTGTGGATGTTTCTATTTCCATGTTTCATTAGGATTTAACTTGATTGATTGCAATTACAATGGACCCTCGATACAGTGGTCATTTTATGTACTGGACTAAATGGAATGTTATTATGGTCTAAATCTAGAAAACATGTAATGGTGTTCTTGATTATGTGCCTTCTTATGTATGGGAGTTGTTACCCGTGGTTTCTGGTGGAGGGTTATCATGGTTTGTTTGGATGTTGTAGCACGTGCTCTTAGCCGTGGTATCATTTTACTGGCTCCCAAACCATCGATTATTGAACTGCGTAGGGAATTTGGCTACTCACGCTGTCAGTGGCTAATCCGCATCCCACTTGTATGATACAAACAAATGGTTAGAGAAGTTGACCATGATTTTACCACGTGCAATTATTGTAGACCTCTCCTTCTAGTGTCACTTGTGGAGTTGGCGTGGGCTCAAAAAACCTTTCTTGATTTCGAGATTACATTCCCAATGTAAACCCGAGGCTGGTGACCCCACCATGGAGCGTGTATGACGTGCAACCTGCTGATGAAGGTCATCCCACCGTGAAAGGATGCTCAAAATCAGGTCGATCGAACCATCATGTGGATTTGAAGGCAGGTGGATTGCCTACAATCGCTGACGACTGCATGAACTTTTCAGCGGTGGGGCCCACCATGATGTTTGTGAGCAACCTATTGTTTCTTGATTTCACAATTCGATCACGTGGTTGATACGGGTGTGCCAAAATTATATGTGCAGTTCAATTCAAACCGAACGATTATGACCCAATGACCAAGATAGGTAGATTTGTTGGAATGGATTGTATGTGACCGATATTGAATAAGATCGGTTTAATTGTTGGGTTTGAATAGCCACAAATCTCAAGAGGTTGGCCCTTGAGCTTGATTGGCAGATTGATTCCTTGTAAGGAGCGTTGTGCAAAGATGAACTAAAAACAAAGCCTAAACTAAAAACAAAGCCATTGAAGAGCGTTGTGCATTGTTTTGTAGAAAAACAACCTGTGGAAGATTGATGCAAGCAAAGCAAAATTTAAAAAAAAAAGAAAAAAAAGAGCCAAATCAAAATCTAAAAGTTAAAAGAGAAAAACAAGATACGAGATACAAAGATTTACATGATTTGGCCATTCTGCTACGTCCACGAAGCCACATTACAGAGATTTCTTCCACTAAAACAAGAGACAAAGGGCATAAAGCTTACCTCCCACTCTTTCAGTGTATAAGGAATCTCTCGCTCTCCCCACATGTATTCCCCCTCTATTGACAACACGCCTGGAGAAAGCCCTAGCTTCCGACCTACAAAAATAGGATTCACATGCACACGGAAAGGGGCGGAGAGGCATGTCATTTTAGGAAACCCTTGCATGCTTTCAAGCGTATGAATCTCTACCACATCAACCGTCTACAGTGTTAGAAGAAAACCAAAATAGACCCATATGAGGAGCCAATGCATCAACCCAGTCTTCAATAAAAAGACCTGTTGCCCTTGTTGCTGTTAGACAACAGACCAAGCCCTCAAAATTAATGTTGAAGCTTCCATGTCCCATAGATAGATGATTCATGGGACTGTAAGAGATTAATGGATTAAAAGGAATTACATACAGAAGAAGGTTGGCTAACCATTGTTTTCATACACAAGGGGCATGTTCAACAAGAATCAAGGCCTGATCTCTGGGCAGAGTTACATTGGAGCCCACCTGATGCATGGCTCGGCCAATGTAAAGCATTATTGGCATGTAGACTCAGCAAAATCGTCCCTGCAATTTTGATACTATCCCCAATACAAATTCACATATAAAGGCAACAATACTATAATCAATTTGTTGAAGAGATGCTAATTCCAAATGCCTCATCTTCATACTATGCTTAGGCAGAGCACGCGTACGGGATTTGGGACTTCATAATATGTTCCCCCAACAAACATGCTGCTCCCAAAAGATCAGAACCACCCACTGATCAGGTAAGCAATGCATGCAGCTTGAATGTAGACCATTGAATATCATTTTTCTAACCAACAGTTTCTTTGCAATTTGGGACCACATGATAAATATCACAGGCTGTGTTCGCGCTAAGGAATATTCACATGGGGGCCGTCCTATATCCTGCACACATTCTCCACATTTGTACATATGGTGCATTTCGCTTGAAGATGAGGCATCCCGAATTAGCATATACATCATTGTGCAATTGTCCACCATGCAACTAGTGCAGGGGACAAAGGTTAGATTTGACAATCATGGTCACAAAAGGAACCTTAATGGTTGGTAGTTTTAGTTACAGAAGGAACCTTAATGGTTAATAGTTTTGGAGTTCTCAAGACTAATATGAAGACAGATGAGCCCTAATAAGAGACATGGATTTCAGCTTTTGGAGATGCTCTTGGGAAAGACAGTAACCTCTCGGTAAGATTGAGCAGGAACTCCGGCTGGCCACAAACTTCCTCTAGAATGCTAATATCCATTTTTTCCATCACAGTCAAGTTGCAGAACAAAAATTTCACATAGTTAATTTCATTCTCAGGATCGTCAATCACAGATTTAACTTCAACATCGGTAGGAGTGGGCTCGTAACCATTCACAGGAGGGGGATCGGAACTCAAGTCATAAATGATAATAGTTTTGAGGTGCTCAAACAGCTTAAAGAAACAAAGCTTCTGTGACTTCCAATACACCCTTTCATCAAAATCATAGTTGTCCTCCCAATTCAAACGTTGTTGGCTGCGGTAGTTGTGGATCTGGCAATTTCAACAAACAGGAGAGAGCCACATCATAAGAACATAAAAATTCAATATTTTGAAGGCCAAATTTGGGGGCTGTAGATAATCTGGGTTTGAGTCTAGGCAATGTTTTAAATATCAACGATATTGGCTGATTTATCCCACGATATATCTTGTATCCCACTAGTGCTATACGAAACGCATAAGTAATGCGATATATCCTATATGTTCGAACTGGTGAGCATTTTCGAATTTCAGTCCTTTTATTTTCTGTAAATCATGTTAAATTAGTGTCAAATTGTTACAAATCCATGATTTTTTATATTTTATATGAAAAATCATGAATTTGGAACTTCAATTTCGAGATTTGGAGAAGATGGGCCGAGTTGCGAAAAATTGAAAAAAAATCAAAATTTCCTAATTTCTTGCAAATCGTTTGCAATATTTGTGTCCAAACATCAAATAAAACATGTATATAACCTAATCTAGTGATTCTTTTTTTGCTTTTGAGTGTATTGCTTGTGTTTCCACACGTCTTCTTATATTTATAAATTATATGAATAGACATTGAATATATTAGCATCAATTCAGTTAGACAACGCATAGATTAGGACCCCAATACAAAGAAAACCTATTATGTATACTTGTTTCTTGTAATGTTTTAATTTATAAATGTGTATTGATGTCTTTTTTAACAATCACTGAAGTTTCATTAAAAATTAACATGTTCTACCAATTTCCCAATGTTTCCCCATGTTTTCGAATTTTTAACAACAAAATAAATGATACATTCCACGATACATTAACGATATATCCCATGTGATAACCGCATAATGATTGATTTTTTGACCCATGTATGTGATAAGTAACACGATGCCGATATTTCGAACATTGGGTTTAGGAACACTATAGGAAGTCCCGGATCCGATCAGGTTTGGGTACCCATTGTCTTTGGACCTTGGTTTCTAGTCTCTAAATAGAAAAAAATATTAAAAAAAAGCCATAAAATGCCGTCTAGGTTGCTTGATTAGGCATCATATGATATGATATTCAACAAAACCATTATGGATGAATTGGATCTCACAAACATGTGCCAGGATAACACGTGCGTGGTGTACATGGGCTCTCTAACATGGGTGTGGCCTATGTAGACCTTAATCAATTGCCAAACTAATTAATATATATATATATATATATAGTATTTATCAAAATAATTAATTTATACATTAACATATAATGTTACTATTAAAATTAATTGGTAATGGCCTGCCTAGAATTTTAACCGGGTCCAAGTGGGTGGACCCAAACCCGAACCCAACGTGACCCAACTTTGAAGGCCGATACATTGGACACAAACCCCGTGGCTGTTCTAAATGGGGTCCAAATATCGGACTCGAAGCCATTTAGATCAAGATGGGTTCCCTTGACAGCCTACCAAATTTCAGTGGGTCCCCACTATTTTCTGGTCAACTACTTGAGCATGACATTTCATGTGTGGGAGCTTCATTGTGGCTGTTTGCTTGGTTTAAGTGCACTAAGTGCATTGCACTTAGATGGACTATACACTAGATGAGACCATGATATAGTAGGGTATCTGAAATAGATCAATTAGTAAATTGTGTTTCAAGTATATACTTCTAATAATTCATAAATAAATAATAAAAAAGGAACATGTTGCAAACTTAGATGCATTTGGACACATCTAAATGCACTTGGATGAACTTAGACATACTGAGATCCATTTTCCACAAGTACAAAGCTTCATATTCAATCTGGGCCTCGTCACTTACCATGAGGCCCAATCTAACATAAAGCTTTGTCCGTTTAAAGTTGACCTACAAAATGCATACAAGTGTGACTAAGTTCATCCAAATCGCTTGAGGCACTTAAATGCACTTAAATGAACTTAGACACAGTTAAGATGCATTTTATCAAGCTTGACATACAAAGCTTTGTATTGGATCCAAGCTATTTACATACATACATGTGCGTGTGTGAGGGAAATGATTCAAGTACCATGAACTTCTTTCATTGAATCATTTGTGGGTCCCACTACAATATGTTGATGACATGCACTCTGGCGATCAGACGTGTCACCTTTCATTTGGACATGGGACCGAAAATCATACCAATCCCTGAGTCAGGTGGGCTAGATGACAAGGAAATGGTAGTGGGGAACACCCACCCTTGGTTTCATGGGGCGCCCACCATGTTGTGTATTTGCCATGCAATCCATTCACCTTAAGCATGTGCCATAGATGAAGGGATCCTGCAGCCATCAAGTCGTTTTGACACTCTTATGGGCCCCAAATATCAATGGTGGGTGTCCCCTGAATTGGTTCATACCATGTGGCCCACCTCAATTTTGGATCGGACTGATTTTAGGGACTCTGACCTATTGAACTAGCACACATCTGATTGATGGGTCGGATGTCATCAACATATCATGGTGGGCCCCACAACATTTTTGCCATAATTTCAGTGAAAAGGTCTGCATTGAAATAATTTCAACAATTTAATGAGGACATTCATGCATAAGAGAGCCCATCTACACGCCACCCATGCCAACATGGCACACATGTGTGAGATCCAATCCATCAAATGGATGGGTCCAGCTATGTTGATGTCCTTATTAAACCTGAACCCATGTTCAGAAGACCCATGGGGTTCCCAAAGTGGATTCAAGTCCAAGACTTCAAATTTGGTACCCAGAATTGAACCTGATAGGACCAAAACCTGACTCCTTTAGGCAATTCAGCCAGGTATGGGTACACTAACACTCCACCTGAACCAGACCCATAAATAGCACATTCGGTTTCAAACTGCCAATGGTATAGGAATTGTACTGTCGAAGACCCTTCATGACCTGAACCAGACCCATAAACAGCACCATTGACCACATGTAATTGTTTGGGTAATTACGTACCAGTGGGTTACCTACTAGTTTGTGCAGTCAGCTTCTCAAGCATGACCTTTCATGAGTGTAGCTGTGCTTAGTGATTTTCCTAGCAACTGCCCCTCCATGACCTTAATTTGCCTGCTCACCCATTGGGGTGTGCATGCAATAACTAGGCTATAGGTCAACACTTGGTCAGACTGCGTTGGAAGTGAGTGGTGTCACTTGGGCCCCTACCATGGCCAGTTCCAAGAGCCCAAGTAAAAGAGTAGGCTTGGTGTCTAGTTGGTAGTCGACATAAAACTTTTGCCAATCTACTATTTTGAAGCCAACCTCAAATTGCTAGGAGAGAAATTATAATGACGGTAATGGAATTCAAAATAAAGGATGAGCCACCTCATAACTAGAAGGGACTGATTTTGCATTAGTTCAACTTCAAGGTGCAGTCCACCTTATGCACCACTCAAATGTCCAACACATATGACACATTGGGATAGGAGTCAGATTGCAAGTGAAGTTCACATGTAGTTAATAATTCCTCTGAATTAGATTATTGTTATTGTTTTGTAGTACGCACCTCCAATAGAGGTTTCTTGTCCAAATGTAGAATAAGAGTCTCAAGGGAACAACAACTCTTTAGCAAGTGGGCAATGCCTGGGAGCTCCCATTTACTCAATCCTGTCATCAGATCCAAACGTGTGGAATTCATGGATAAAGCATCTAGACATTGCAACTCCCTTGAAGATAGAAGCTGCAGAAAACAACAAAGAAAAAAAAAAAAAAAAAAGAGCAAAAGAAAAGAAAAACAACAACAACAAACGAAAAATACAAACCTCAATGCAAGGTCTACGTCTAGTTGCCCACTTCCTATAAGGCATCATGCAGTTCACTCATTCGAGGTTTTTATAACTTTAGTTTAATATACTTATGAACAATGAAACAACTGGCTTTTACAACGAGATGAGACATCCTACACACCAGGACTTAACATAATCAGTACGGTATGCAGGCTGCAGCTTGGGCCAACCAAAATCAGTATTTTGAAAGGTCTGGGCAGGACCAGTTCAAAATCCTTGCTCAACTCAACCCAGGCCAAGTGATGCAGGACATGAATTTAAATATGATATACAAGATTTCAGGCTTAGATCACGTTAGTTCAGAAACAATTACACAAATTTCATATCCCACATGAAAGTCCAAACATTCAATTAAGGGGAATCTATGCGGGTCCAGGCCTACATATGCTAGGGTTGGATCAATAAAAATTATGAACCAAACGATACTCAAAGATAAGAAATAATCATCCACACATGCATAGTAATCAATCCCTAATCTGAGGGATTCACCAATTTCAAATTAAGGAACCCTAGGGTAAGAAAAATGGCATATAACTTAGGGAAAACGTAATTTAGGGCTAGGTTTCATGAAAAACGACTATGAGAGGATAAAAGAGGATAAAAACCTGAGCCAAAAGATGATCCCGCACGTGGACAACAACAATGGCCCAGATGGATGTGCATGTGATCCCGGCCGCACGTATGTGGGGCCCACTATTCAGAAAAAGGTCACCTTGGCCAAAGGTCACTAGGGATGGACTCCAAAACTCCCAAATCTCACTGATCGATGTAATAGTTTGTGTGTGGACTCACGCCGCCAAGTTTCAAACCCTCCTAAGGCCACCGAATTTTATATGGAGAGGAGAATTGCTGCAATAGATGATTGATTCAAAGTGTAGATGATGGGATGAGATGAGAAGAAGGGATGATAGAAGATGGGTAGTAGAGATGGCGATGGTTGAGGGCGACTTGGGATAGATGTGGCTTCGCACTACGGTAGTTAACCCTTCGATGAAGGGAGGGCTTCGCACCCAATTAGGCTTCACAACTCAGAGAGTGGAAAAACGCAGAATTTTTATTAATCTTCAATGAATCAAAAGAACTACAAGGGGTGCCTATTTATAGGGAGAACTCTATACCCAAAAACTCGCACCATGTGCGACACCTATTACTTGGCGGTGAAGTAAACTAAAATAAAAACCAAACACAGAAATCTAAAGTGTTCACAATGTTCTAAATAATAACAATAAGCAAAACTTAAAAAAAATGAAATCAATCCGACGAGTGGGTCACGATCATGAGATCCCATAATGGGCTTTTCTTGTCTATCGGGCCTACTTTTCTGAACCAAAACTTGTCTTCTAGCTAGGAGGCTCTCCCTGGACGTCGTCATCGAGCCAAATCGATGATGGGATCCTCCTTCTGCGTACGTACGTGCGTAGGGGTGGTGGTGTGCGTGCACGTGTGCACGAGATGTCCCCATCACCAAGCCCATTGAGCATTAATGTTCATCAATATAATGAAAAAGGTATAGGATGGTGGCAGCACTTAGTATGGCATGAAACAAGAACGCAGGCTCGAAAAGAACTCTCAAGGATCATAATAATAAAATGTCCAAAAACACATACCTGAATACACCAACTACATAATTTAACGTCTTTAACATGTCAAAGATCTTCAAGAAGTCCCTTCGATGAATTGATGTTGTGTTCATAGCACTCATGGTAACCATTGTAAAGTTCTTCCTCATAATCAATGCTGGCCTCGACAAGAGACTGTAAGTTCTTTATACGATATTCTCTCCGCGGTTTGTTCCCAATTAATTTCAAGGACAACAGATTTGGGGCATAAATCTCAATCTTAGTAGTCATATATCCCATATCATCAAAACCATTTCCAAAAGCAATATGAAGGTCATCATAATCATGATCATCATAAAAATGATAAAGGTCAGAGTCTATAACTGTTAAGTTATGACGCTGCCGATTCTCAACAAAGATGTTGAGATTCTGTGCAGAGCTGCAGTCTTTGACAACAATGTCTTCCAAGAGTGGACATTTGGAAGTCAAATTTTTTTATCTTGTTAGCAGACAATATAATCCGTGCGAGATAGAGAGTTTTGAGAGAGCTAAAACTCGTGGAAGCAGGCGGGTCGAGAGCAACATATGTCAATGATAGCGTCCTTAACGATCTACAGTTAAACATAAACAGAGTCAACTTACGTTCATCATAATCCTTGACCTCTACAAATGTATTCCCTTCGCCAGAGAAGGCCAAATCGAGTTCCTCCACATTATGGCCAACTGCAAAATGGATCCATGAACTAACTTGCGGAGGATAGTGGTCTAGTCCTAGAGAATCGAAATGGACACGAAAATACTGAACCTTTGAGCCAGTATGAAGAGATATTGATTTATCGATAAAGGTGGTACTGTATTCGATAGTTCTCAAGATCCTCTCATGAGAGGGTCTGAAGTTGAAATTCATCGTAGTGATGGATGTCCATACATATCTCCATCTTCTCGACAAGAAGCTTGTCCTAAGCACATCCTCCATGTGAAGGAAAGATAGGATGTGAAGAAGCAACGAATCAGGTAATTCACTGATCCAATCACAACCATGTTCTTCAAAATTCTTTTCTAGGATGTTGATGTTATTCTCCATTGATTCGCATCTACAGTTTTCCAATTCATCTACATTTTCCTTTCAGTGAAGAAAGCCTGCTGAAAAGAGAAATTCCAAATTCACAAGGTGGAAATAGAAAGGTGGAAACATTCTACTGTGTGTTTGCCAAACCGTGTTAATGGCGTACATGTCCAGAAATCCAACCGAGCATAAGCTGGTGATCAAACGCTGATCCAATGTCCTTAAGCCCCTGAATTTGCCAATAAAATTTAAATTGCTAAACTTTTTTTCTTTTTTAACCATCCATTTGATGGCCCCCAGTTGGGCATTTATGATTGTCCACTCAGTGTGATTTTTAAGCTGTGCTCCACCCACAATGTGGACAATCTGGATTGGTGTGCTGGTAGATAAGTGACAGCCAATTAACATGGTGTAGCAAATGCAGACAAGAGCCTGACCATAGAGTTTAATGTATTTGAAAGCAAATAAAATAGGGAAATGAAATGCAATGTGACATTGAAGAAGATTAACAATCTTTCTTTTGTAAATAAACATATTTTCAACCTTCTTGTTGGATGGATTATGCAAATGGTACTGATTCAATACCTCTGAAGGCATGGGAAGTACCAAGCATCCATGTTATTGCTAGGGGTGGCAATGGCTCAAGTCATCACGTAACCAGCCCACCTCACTTCCAAGGCACGTTTTGGTAAAGCTAAATGGGTAGTCAGTAAGGTTCGTTTCAGAAAATGTGACCCATTTAATTAAGTAAATGGGTTGGACTCGGGTTAAACCCTACCCAACCTGACTTGTCCATATAATTATCAATGGGCTAGGCTAGATGATCCAGCCCGACCCCACCCAAAACCTGAAATGGATTAATAGAAGTAGACACATGCACATAACAATTAGACAGATGCACGTAATGTATGTATGTTTGTATGTATCCACTAATTGGATGAGGCTGTCATACTTTTAGCTCCATAATCCTTTTTGAAACTAAAGTGTGGTCATGCCATGTCAGATTGGTCCAGCCCGACCTGATTACAATTAATGGCATGTTTGGAATGCGAGATTAGGTGATATTGAATTGCATTAGGCGGAATTAACACCATTATTACACAATGATTAAATATATGCAAATAACATGAAATTTTGACCGTCCAATCCCAAGTTTGGAATCAAATTCTCTCTTTGGGAAAAACACATTAAGTGAAACCTCCGTTCGGTGGACCATGGAACTGTAATCAATGAACCAGATTTCACAACTGATGCCGCTCAAATATATGCAGACATAACTCGAGTGTCACATGTAAAGGGCGCATATTGATGACCAGTGTGGATAAAACACATACATCAATGTGGGGCCCACAGGACTTCAGATTCCTCTGGAAATCCTGCCGTATCTCCCGTTGGAACCGGATGATATAATACCTGCATTAATCCAATCCTTCTCATTGATTCCAAAAGCAGGATGAAATTTACATTGGACCAACTGCAATTCCATACCACCTAATCTCAAGTTCCAAACAGGCCCTATGGTTCAGGTACGTGGGTCGTGTCACGCCACAGGGTAATGGGTCGTGGGCCAGAATTCTTGGCCTGTTTAGTAAATTGGGTAGGGCTTTGGGCAGACCTTGACAAGATCTGAACCATTCATTTGATGACAAAATAAGTAAATGAGCCATAGCACAATGATCATACTGTTTGGAGTCTGGACAATGACAACCCTTACAAATGGAGAGGAAAAGACAGAAGCCTGCAATGACTAATTTCAGACCGTAGATGGTGTTCCCTTGCTTTGGTTGAAGGAAGATCAACAGTAGTGTCCCCCAAGAACATGGCCCCATGTGAATCCATCCATGTGAGGATGGGACGAGGATTGCGTCGCAGGGCTCTGTGGGGCCCACCGTGATGTAAGTGTTTTATCCACGCCGTTCATAGTTTTTCTCAGATGATTTTAAGCTATGATCCAAAAAATGAGGCAGGTCCAAGGCTTACGTCCACCACAAAGTGGGGATTGAACATTCACCATTAAAAACTTCTTGGGAGCTGGAGAAGTTTCGGATCAAGCTGATAGTTTTTGTTTTCACTTCATCCACGTCTACCTGACCTTATGAATAGGTTGGATGGTAAAAAAAACATCATGGTGGCCCTTAGAAAGGTTTCAACGGTGGGTGTCATTATAACTGCAGGTTCCTTTGGTACTGAAGCTGTGGACCTGCCTCGTTTTTAGAATAATAGCTTAAAATGATCTTAGAAAAGTGATGAACGACGTGGATAAAAAAATTTACATCACGGTGGGCCCCACAGAGCGGGGGTAGGACGCAATCCGCGTCCGTGAGGATGCACATACAGAAAAGGAAAAAAAAGGAAAATGGATTTTACCTGTAACGGCGAGAGGAGAAAGGGCGGGAGTCGGAAAGGAAAGAGGAGAGAAGGCGGGAGAACGGGAGATGCGATGATTTTAGAGGGATTCTCGTTTCCGGCTTAGGCAAGTCGCGCGAGTGAGATTTCAGGGGGCCTCGCCGCACATGTGACGAACGTGACGTACACTTGCGAGATCCTGACGGTCCATTCCAGTCAGCGGGTGAGCCGCGAGTTCCTTTTGTCTCAAAGATCAAAGACATGTGCCCATCATGATCCGATGATCGAACCCATCTAGCGAGAATAGGATGCGACTTGCCGACAAGAGCGACGCGGATTATGTCCCTCCCCCTCGCCGACGGTAATCCGTCTGGGCAGGGCTCTGTGGGGTCCACCGAGATGTAAATTTTTTATCGACGCCGTTCATCTTTTCTCTAAGATCATTTTAAAGTATGAGCCAAAAAATGAAGTAGGTTCACATCTCCAGTGGACCACACGATAGGAAGCTGCAGTGATAATGACACTCGCCGTTGAAACCTTTCTAAGGGTCACCGTGATTTTATTTTTTTTTACCATCCAACCTATTAATAATGTCATGTAGACGTGGATGAAATGAAAAAATAAATGTCAGCTTGATCTGAAACTTCTCCAACTCCCATGAAGTTTGTAATGGTTGACGTTCAATCCCCAATCTGTGGTCCACTTAGGACTTTTTCCTGCCTCGTTTTATATTTTAAAATGATCTGAAAAAAAAATGAACGGCGTGGATAAAACACTTACTGTCCGGGCAAGGGTAGGACGCAATCCGTGTCACATCCACTGACAATGCAAGGTGGCTACCATGACTTATGTATTTTATCATGACGTCCATTTATTCCATGACGTTATGTATTTTATCCATGACGTCCATCTATATTAATCATTCGTTTGTTTTTCTATATTTTCATTTATTTTATCTGCCTGCGGATGGTCATGCTAAACTGATATTAGTGAGCTACATCATTGGAAACAATTAGAGGTGTACATGAACCGAGCTAGCTCGGTTAGCTCGCTCGATTGGACTCAAAAAAGTTCGATTCATCTGGTTTGAACGTGAGTTCGAGCCAAGTTAAGTTGTTTTTTGAGCTTGAAAATGAGTTTGAGTTGGCCATTGCTTGACTCGACTCAGATTGAACCCAAGTCAAATCAAACTCGGATTGAATCAGTTCGGTGTTTTGGTTACTTTGATATTGATGTTGCTCACAGAGTGTTTGATGAAATAACTCAAAGATGTGTGGCTAGTGGCAAGAAAGGTATGCATATGAAATCAAAACTCTTTTTTTTTTTCTTGATTTTTATGTTGTTTAGAAGGTGTTTGATAAAATACCTGTAAAACTAATATTGTTATCTCAAATACTATGAGATTTTGAAGGTACAGTCCAAGTGTTTGTGAACATGCTACAATGGTGAACTCGGCTCGATCTTAGCTCGAACTCAGCTTGAACTGGCCCGAGCTACTGACTGAACCAAGCCGAGCTGGCCATTTAGGCTCGAGGATTGAGCCGAGCTGAGGTCAGCTAGCGGCTGGTTTGACTCAATGGACACCCCTAGAAACAATTGAAAACGGGAAGTATCACTATTAGAAAGTCTTCTAAATTGCATGTTGGGTTCAACATTATATGCCCATGCCATCCACTCATTTGGCGCAACAATATGATGAATTAATTTCCTAGAAATTAGGACATTCCAATACCAACAGGCCACACCATGTGAATTTAGAGTTTCAAGAGTGATTTTAAACCATTCCTATGGTGTGGTCCACCTAGGTCTTGAATTGGGCTGATTCACAAGTTCGATGGGGTAAATGTGATTGTGCACCTAATGGATGGGGTGGGTTTAATTCATATTTGTCCCCATGCAGCCCTTAGTTAGCACAAGTCAGACTGCAGATTGTCCGGACACAACTTTACTTGTTTTCCGACTTTCTTGACATTAAATAAAAATTTAAAATAAATAAAGAAAAAGAAAAAAAGAAAAAGAAAGGAAAGAAAGAAGTTTCCTACCCCTCACATTACTATCATGTGCTATAAACGTTGTATTTGTATAATGATTAGAAACATCCGTCACAGGTGCTCCTCACTAACTGATCACATATTAAAAATTATTACAACCATACTTTCCACTAGAAGTAGTTTTGGGGGATATTTTTAGCTATGCTTCATCCACGGTGGGGTGTGCATTTTCAACGGTCTAATTTGTGTACACATGTAATGAGTAGAGTTAGAGGTGGGCATCGAGTCGAGTCAGACCGGATTGGGTCCAACTTGACTCAATCCGATTTTTCAAGAACATGACCCGAACTCGATCCGATCCGGGACTGAGTCCAGCAGGACTAACTCGATCCGATCCGGGACCGAGTTCAGCAGGACTAACTCGATCCAATCTGAATCCTTATTGGCTTGACCCGAACCGAGTTTGACTCGGTTTGGGAAACCGCATTGAGTCGGATCGAGTTGAGTCTAAGGAGAGAGGGAGAGAAAAGAAGGAAAAAAAAGAAGGAGATGTGGGAAACCATGAGAGAAAGAAGGAGAGAAAGGACGAGAGAAGGAAGGAGGAGAGGAGGGAAATCGGGAGAGAAAGTGCGAGAGAAAGGAGGAGATATAGGTTGGTGCAGCGCCTCCTTCGGGTAGAGAAAAAGGGGTTAGGTTCGTTCGGATTTCGGATCCTTACTCTTGCTCCGGTGGTAGACTCTCAAGAGTTTCAACAACTGGTCAAGGGTTCAAGTATCCGTAGGTGGTGAAATCCCACTACGGCGTGAGTGTGTGGGCGTGTGTGCGCATGTGTTTTTTTTTTTTTTTTTTTTTTTTTAAAGGTTCGTTCGGATTTCGAATCGGATCGATCCGGATTGACCACGATTCAAACTCGATCCGATGTACGATCGGATCTGAGTGGTCCTACTTGATCCGCACCGATCCAGGCCTTTGGTTCGGTTCAGATCTGATCGGATTCCGCCCAGCTCTACTCCTCACTAACTGATCACATATAAAAAATGATTACAACCATACTTTGTTGAAAAATTAGTGGTTTTTAACAAATAATAAAAACAAAATTCGAATTTTCTAAATTTCGGGATTTTCCCGCCAATACGTATTTTGAATATTTTTGAATTAAAAAGTGCGGTGTGTGTGCTTTGTCCCACATCGGAAATGAAAAAGAAACTTTTGTGGTTTATATGAGATGTTGTGAAAGGTATTCTTACTTGGAGCTTTTTGGAGGAGATAAAACTTAGGTTGCGTGTTCCAAAGGCGAAGCACTGAACACACGCACGCACGCACGCCAGGCTGCGCGCGCGCTCAAGGCTCGGGCCTCTGCACGGCACGGAGACGGCGTGGCAAGCGAGGCAAGCAGGGGTCAGAGTGGCGCTAGATGGCGCACTTGGATGATCTAACGGTCAGATCTTCTGATCTAATGACCAGAAACGTCTGGAATTAAAGGACAACGGCCAGAAACGTTTTTCAAACGTTCTGGACCATTGATATCACACAGCAACGGGTCTAAAACCTGAGGCCTATATAAACTGGACCATTCCACCGATTTCATCATCTCAAAATATCATCTCTTCCATCGATCAAATACAACATAGCTCCTAAAGAACATTGTGATCATCTCGACCGCCTAAATCATCGAAGAAATCTATTGCGTTAAATTGTTCCATAGTGGACCTATCGTGATTGTCTGCATCGCCGATCCGGATAAGGCTTGTCTTATCCTGAAGCAATTGTCTAGAATCCCATCGCCAAGAAGATAAGGGGACTAATCACGCTTTAAGGACAGCGTATTTTATACGTGATTCAGCCTAGTGAAATTGCTATTTTTTCAATTATTTCTTTTCTGATTTTCGGTGTATTCAACCAACTTTTCTAACATACTTTCCACTAGAAGTAGTTTTAGGGGTTATTTTTTTAGCTATGCCTCATCCATATTGGGGCGTGCATTTTCGATAGTCTAGTTTGTCTGCACATGCAATGAGTAGAGTCCATGAATGAATGAGTACCTACAATCCACCATGCCCCAGTGACAGTATGATTTTGCTCCTCTAATTTCAATAATCAAAGTTAATCACAAGCAAATTAACTCCAAGTAGGGTAAATGAAGAGCAAGAAATTTGGGTCCGTTTGGTTTTTAAATTTCCTAATTTCATTTCCAAGCACTTGTTTAAACCTAAATTATTATAGCCCATAAATCAAGCATAAGATACAATTGCAAAGAACTATCATTATTATAATGATTTTTATTGATATAACAAAATCATTATTGTAGTTAAATGTAAGTAATGTCACCACACATTTACAATAGTAGATAATTATTACCAATTTATGATTCTAGTTAGAAAATCAAGATGGCCAAAATCTCCCTCCCTTATTATTATTATTAATTTAACATTAATTAAGCGTCCGTGCCGTTACCAAGACTCATTATTACGAACCGTAATAACGTGTATTCAAACTGTATTAGCATGTGGAGACTCAACTATAGACTGGGTGCTTCCCTGTGCTACAAGTGGCTCTCACTTCAAATCCCAACCGTCCAAATTGTGGGACCCTCTTTAGATTGTTTATATCGAGGATATCAGATTCAATAGACAATTCTATCTTGACTTCCGTTCTGCTTCTTCTGTAATCAATTCATTCCAAGTACCAAGGCCATAGAACAAGTCCTAATCTAGTGCACATCACTCGGATGGTCACATGACTTGATGATCCACGACCCATTCCGTTCGATTGGTGTGTCCAACCATGGATGGAAAACCGTCTTCAAATCAAACGGTTTGGACAGTTGTACCCCTCCAATTGGTGCATCTGATCCCGTTAAATACTGACCATCGGCTATTGCCAATACTCGCTTCTACCATCCATTTCTAGATAGCCGATCAAATGGTTAAGATAGCATTTCCCATCCCCATTCATAGCGGACTCGATTCACTAGTGTACACAGCACCGAGTTCGGTACATTGTTACCGGGTAAAGTTTTGTGGGCCCATCATGGTGTATTTGTTATATCCACACCGTCCATCCATTTTTTATTTTTTATTTTCAGATTATTTTAAGCAGTTAGACGAAAAATGAGGCAGATCCAAAGGTCAAGTGTAACACACCACAGGAAGCAGTGGGGACTCTTATCATTGAAAACTCCTGGGGCCACGGAAGTTTTGGATGAAGCTGATGATATTTGTAACTTTAAGTTTATGACCTTATCAACAAGTTGGATGGCAAATAAACATCATGGTGGGCTTCAGGAAGTTTTCAAAGGTGGGCGGTCCCCGACTGTTTTCTGCGGTGTGGTCCCCATGTGCTTTTGGTCTCCCTCATTTTTGGTCTCATGCCTAAAATAATCTGGTAAAATGAATGGACGGTGTAGATATAACACATGCATCATGGTGGGGCCACAGAACTTTGCCACGGGTGGAGCGAGCGGCCCTCACCGTGGGCCCACACTGACGTGGGCATTATATATCCATGCCGTTTTTCCAAATCATTTTAGGACATCAGCCCAAAATGAAGTATATTTAAATCTCATATGGACCATACCATAGGAGTGATTGATTACCCATCATTAAAAACTTCCTAGGACCCACCCACCGTAATGTTTATTTGCCATCCAACCTATTGATAAGGACCATATTAAAGGTGTGGATCACTGACCCAGTAGGCCCCACTCGCACAAAATGAAAACCTGAGTACACTGCACATCCTCACTGACTTTTACTAGAATCCATTTTATAAAACAGCTCTCATCACAAGACAACGTTTCAATGGAGACAAGAACTCCACCTTTGAAAGAATCGTCCCAATCTGAGAAAATCCAAGAACACAAAAGACTTGAAATAGTACTTGAATTGAGAAATCCTCTAACACAAGAACTCCAGACATCAGTCCTGAAAAACATATCAAACCCATGGAAAATTCCAATGATAAAATCAGCGAATTGCCAGAAGCTGTTCTTCATCACATCCTCTCTTTGATGCCGATGAAATCAGCAACGAGAACAAGCATTCTTTCAAGAAGATGGAGAGATCATTGGAAATACTTTTCAGCCTACACCAAAACTCTAGACTTCGGAGAGGAATTTGCTAGTGTTCAAACTGATGAAGAATTCACGACCACCGTCGATCGGTATATACAGCAACATAAAGGAAACAAGATAGAAACATTTCGACTCTTTTTTGAGCCGGGAAATCAGTATCGGTCCGATACCGAGAAATGGATCGACTTCGCAACCATGAGCGGAGTTACAGAGCTTGATCTCAACTTCCGTCATTACAATGAATACTATATTGGTTTTCCTGAAGCTTCAGTCCCCTGTAAGCCCTTTAACTTGCCTAATTGCCTATTTAACTGCGATTCTTTAATCCATCTGAATTTGGCTCTCTGCGATTTCAACTGTCCATTGAATTTCAATGGTTTACAAGCTCTGAAAACGCTCCATCTTCGACGGGTTCATCTAACAAGTGAGATGCTTGAGAGTGTTGTTTCGAATTGCCTGCTTCTTGAGGAATTGAATTTAAGGGAGTGTCTCAGTCTGGACTACATCAAGGTTTCTGGTCCCAATCTGCGGCTTAAGATTTTGATTGTAGTAGCTCGCGGGTCCCCTAAGATTGAGATTTCTGCTCCAAATCTCCAATCATTTCATTACTGTGGTGCTCTTTTCTATGGACCTTCATTCGCGAACTTTTCACAGTTGGTGGATGTGATTTTAAATTCAAGAGGCTATCAATACAAGGAACCAGAGCATGATTATATACAGATTTTGACAGAACTAGCTCATATTAAGGTTCTAACCGTATGCAATGAGCCTCTTAAGGTATGTTTTCATCCCCTACCCATGGCTACTTTCTGGATTACCAACGTCAGATCCGGACAGTTCATCAGGTGAGGGCCCATTTTTTGTACGTTGTGGCCCAAAAATCAGGTCAATCAGGATCCCAGATGGCCCACCCATTGATCTAGACTGGTTGGCCAATCTTCCTAGCTCTTGCTTTCCTTTTTATGTATGTCTTAAAATTTTCCCTAACTCGGTCTGTTGATGGCATCGACAGACCACTCATCCCATATATGATTTTTTAGTAGGAGAAGGTACTTTAGCCAACCAACCCTGCTATGTTGTCACCCACGCCGGATTTGTGAGATTTCATCAGATCAATGGTCAAAAGTCAATTTTATTTTCATTTTTGCTGTAAATAGTAACTTTTAGTTTGATCATAACTTTTGATCCTTAAGAGTCTTAGAAGTCGTGCCCAACATGAAAATAACTTTAAAAAAATTAGGACAATAACGTGGTTAAGTCAAATTGAACGCACACTATTTTTGGCCAGAAATCATGAAGTCTAGTAGGAATGATGAATGTTTATAAATAGTAAATTTACTATTTATGGTAAGTAGCGTTTTAGGGATTTTGAGTCTAAAACTCCCTCTTAGGATTGAATTTATTATTTAAACAATTGTAATTTCATTTCCACGATGAATCAATTTATTTTTAAATTTATTAGAAATTATTTCTATTTTATCCTCCTGGATTCAAGCAAATTCTGTGATGAATCCAGAGAACTTTGTGGATTTAGTGTAGTTATCACTGAGGAAGACGGTGATTCACTTCATCACTGTCTACTCTGCGTCACTAATCTTGGGCCTGTGGGTTGGATCTAGTCTAAAATTTGCCCTGAAAAGTAAATGGGCGGGGCTCGTGCTGCACTACATCTGGTCGATTGATGGCTCCAATGGAGTTTTGAAGCTGATATTTGTAAGTTTCTTTTTTTTTTTTTTCCTCAGCGTTTAGCAAAATTGGCCAAAGAAAAATATTACACATGGGAAGATTTACCGATCACCTTCGACAATCTGCAAGAGTTGCAGCTGCTGCTAACATCCACTGGCAATAAATCTCTCTCCGACCTCTATACTTTCTTTGCAAACTGCTAACTTTTCATTCAAGTAGGTTTTCATAACCTTCTTGTTAGATTTCATTTCCCACTTCTTTCAAAAGCAGCCCATGAATTCAAAGTGGCCCGACTAGTACAGGGTCGTTCATTAAGTGGGAACCATTGTGAATATGCTCATGCCCATACATCATACCTCTCCACTCGTCACCACACTTGTATGTTAAAATGCACGACTGGAAAAGCATGGACATTAGCCCTTCTTAATAAGCTACCCTGACCTTTTGGCCTATGGCACATTCTCCACGGAGCTCGCCTGAGGAAATGCCCACACGTCACTCACCCGTGCCACTTTGGCAGCCATGGGGCTTTTGTATTCGAGAGTAGCATGTTGTCACAGACAGGACATTTTTATAAGAGGCAAGAAAACTTGTGTTGAACTGATTAGAAATCTAAGGAGCTTACAACTTCCCATTATAAATGTGGACCCCTTACTTTTATATAGGGTCAGGTGCCTTCTACCTACTTTACATGAATGGTCAGAATAATACCATTTGACAATCATCCAATAGCTATAAATACTTCAATGTAACCCAATTAGAAAATTCATGTGTTTCTACCGTTCTCTAAAATTCTCTACACTCTTCCACTATATACAAACCTATTTACATGTTTAAATAGAGCTGAAATTGGCTAAGCCCGTGTAGCCTCATGTAAATGCCCTGTCCATGACAACATGCTCTTTAACAAGATTTGCTTGAACTCGTTCTGCTTCAGGACTGGCACTGCGCTAAGAAATTATCTGAAGGCCAAGCCACGGGCTGCTATGCTCAGCCTTCTCCCACTGGCAGTAATTTATTTCTCTATTTTGCATATGCTCACAGGTCTTACCAAATGAAACCCTTGATGGCTTCTATAAAAATTTAGTTGTGGAAGAGCCTTCGAATTGCATTTTCCATAATCTCAAGTCAATCAAGATAACTGGTTTCAAGGGGCGCAGAAATCAAATGCGATTGCTAAAGTTTCTACTAGAGAAGGCCATTGTGCTCGATGCTCTGATATTAATTGTGCCGAAGGATTCTCTGTCTCAATGGGAATCTAATAAAATCCTACTACTAGTCTCTCCATTATCAACTTCTGTTGTTACCAAAAGCATCATCAGACGCTCAGATTATGTTACGCGATCAGTCAGATGATGATAGCAGTTTATGGCCCACACATACTGAAGTTTAATCTCAGTCGACATCAAATTATTATTAATTGACACATGAATAGCTACCGTACCAATGAAAAATGTAATGTGTGAACCGTCCCGGCTTAGTCGAAGTATGCACTTAAATTGTTAGCTTAGTTGTGGCTGTAGTTTTATCATTTGACGTCTGGAAGGTGGGCCCTACTGTGGTGATGATCTAGTGAAAAAAAAAAGTTGGGCTTTAGCCAATTCACCATGCGGGCCGCATACATGCATTGTGGCTTGATCTGCATGATCTGTGTGCATGATATTCTTCACAGTGCAGACTGAAATGGTAGTTTATATAGCACATGTGCTACCCGTGGGGCTAGCATGCATAAAGAATGCAACCATTTCTCGTGGGCTAAAATCATGGAATTATAGTCAAGCTTTTACTTATCTTGTTCATTCGGGTGATTTTTTAATTAAGTATAGAAAATTCTAAAATAGAAGAGATGCGTGTGGATACTGGATAGTTAATGTAGGAAATGGTAGAAATGTATACAATAAACCACGACTGTTGGACTACAATAGTAAGGGGCATTTAGATTCAACCAAGGTTATTGAGACAAGCTGTTGGGACTAGTTGTGGCAGCATATGCTATTCAAGTTATGCTAACGAGACTAATTACTCCTTTAATTATTTGTCAAACACTTTAGAATAAGGGAATGCGGATTGTGTCCTAAACCCGCTGTCTCTGGCTGGGAACGGGCAGGAGCTTTGAGTGTCCACCGTGATGTATGGGTCTTATCAACATCGTCCATTCATTTTTTATTTTATTTTTTTCATATCATTTTAGGATATAAGCCCAAAATTGAGGTAGAACTTAGACTGATGTGGACTACACAATGTAGATTAAACTTTTACCATTGAAAACTTCTTGGGGGCCACGGAAGTTTTGGATAGAGCTGATATTTGTGTTTTCTCTTCATCCTCGTCTATGTAAGTTTATGAATAGGTTGTATGGCAAATAGACATCACGGTGGGCCCTAGAAAAGTTTCAACGGTGAGAATCATTATCACCGCTGCTTCCTGTGGTGTGGTCTACTTGAGCTTTGGATCTGCCTCAGTTTTGATCTTATATCCTAAAATGATAGGAACAAATGGATGGGACCCATACATCACAGTGGCTACTCAAAGCTCCTGCCCATTCCTAGCTGGAGACTGCAGGGTAGTGCACAATCGCATCCAAAAAAGGAGGAAAGATGGATTGTAATATACGTGAGGAGCTTAACGGATAGTCTCGTATATAACAGTTATAGCTTATGTGCACATTGAGACTGATGGTGGCAGAAATGCACATGTAAGGTGCTTGAATTGGGATAGTTGCCATGTGGCACATCTGATGCATGCCACACGCATGAAAGAAAATTTTCCTCATGTACACCAAACGAAGGACAAAATAATTTTACCTTTTTTAAGTAGTCGTCCTTATTGGCTAAGGCTCCTGTGCAAAGATGGACTTTACAAACGAAAACCCCCAAGTAGCTGTTGTAGGTAGAGGGGATCGCAAACTTCCTTTACATGGATGGAACTTCATGTGGATGAGATCCACCCTATCCATCTGGTGGGCCACCCTAAAAGTCAGGCTGATTCAACACTCAGGTGAGCTACACCGTGGAAAACAGTTGAGATGGGAAGTCCTACCATTAAAATCGTTCAATCTACTCATCCAGAACTGCACACCATGATGAATTGAATCCCCGAAAATAAGGACATTCTAAAATACAGGATCGCTCATCGCTCAGTAGACCTTACTTTCTATTTTTATTGTGTCCAGTAATTTAGTGGATTTGATTTGAGTTAATGTATGCCACGTATACTAGTTTTTAGTGATTGTGTATCAACTCTCGCACTCTACTCAAGTATCAAATAATTCCCATCAGCATGTTCCTGATATTCTCGCTTTCTCTTTCATATTTCAATTGAGCTAGAGAACTAAAATAATAATAATAATGACAATAACCCGATTAAGTCATTTTAAAAATATGAATGGTGGAGAAGTTAATATCTCCCCGACTAATGTTTTAATTAAAAATATACCTCAAAAATTAGTTATTTTTTAATTTCTCAATATTAATATTGCTTTTTTATTAACTAGTTTCAATGATCTACATTCAAGATGCATGGTCCAATCATGGATTAGAATTCCATATTTTAAGGACAAAAGACGTGCATATAAAGTTGGGTTGGGGTGAGATGGTTTGGGCCGGGGTTGGTCTTCTTGAACCTAAGCATGACCTGAAAATTCATGAGGCCATGCATGCCATGCCCAGATGGGGCTGATTCAACACTCAAGCAGGATACGTCATTGGAAACAATTGAGATGGGAAGTACCATCATTAAAAAATCTTTCAAATTGTGTGTTGGGTTTCAGCATGATATTCCTATGCCATTCAATCCACTCATTTGGCGCAGTATGCCATGATGAATTGATTTCCTAGAAATCAGGACATTCCAAGATCCATGGGCCACACCACGTGAATTTAGAGTTTTAGGAGTGATTTTACACTATTCTTATGATGTGGTCCACCTATGTCTTGAATTGGGCTAATTCATAGGTTCCATGGGAAAAATATGATTGTGCACCTAATGGATGAGGTGGGTCTAATTCATGCTTGTCCCATGTAGCACTTACAATCATGTGCTGTGCACGTTGCATATTTGTATAATGATTAGAACCATACATCAGAAGGGCTCCTCACTAACTGATCACCTACCAAAAGTTGATTAAGTTGGACTTAGCTAAATTGACCCTATTGTGTTGAATGAGAGACATTGCAGATTATATATTTTTCTTGTATGCCACAGATGGTATTGTATGAATACCAGAGGATGATTGAAGTTGGA
Organism: Magnolia changhungtana; assembly: GCA_030180095.1. Taxonomy (NCBI): domain Eukaryota; kingdom Viridiplantae; phylum Streptophyta; class Magnoliopsida; order Magnoliales; family Magnoliaceae; genus Magnolia; species Magnolia changhungtana. Next base: position 2,647,249 of record JASAUF010000045.1, on the reverse strand, counting down.
GAAGTGCTTTTCTTAAATAGGGGATTGCTAGATTTTGGTAACTAATTATGTCGGTAGTGGTTGTATCTGGTGTCCGATTGCATGAACACCAGCGCAGCGAAAGCAGTCTCAAAATCAGGCAACGTATCATGTTAGCCCTATGATGATGACCCAAACGAACCCCGTTTCGTTCTGTGAGAGAACGACAAATATTCCACCCCCTCTAGCAACTCTGGCTAAGATGGATGGCTAGCACAGGGAAGGATGTGATGAGGTCGATCACTGTCTTCCACGGGAATAGCTACTCCGAATCCACGGAGCTTCTCTTGACTCACAGAGATTACTTGAATCTGCAAAGAATGAAAATAGAAATAAATTCTAATAAATTCAAAATAAATTAATTGATGATTAAAAAAAATGAAATTACAATCCTTTAAATAGTGAACTCAAACCTAGGATGAAGTTTTAGACTCAAAGTCCCTAAAACCGTGACTTACTATAAATAGTAAATTTACTATTTATAGACGGTCACGATTTCTACTAGACTTCATGGTTTTCAGCCAAAAATAATAAGTGTACAATTTGGCCTAACCACGATATTCTGCTAATTTTTTAAGCCATTTTCATGTTGGGCACGACTCATAAAACTCAAAGGATTAAAAGTTATGATCGAATTAAAACTTACTATTTATAGTAAAAACAAAAATAAAGTGGACTTTTGACCATTGATCCGATTCAATCTCACAAATCCGGCGTGGGCAACCCATCATAGCTGGTTGGTTGACTAAAAGTAGCTTCTCCTACCCTAAAATCATATATGATATGTCAAAAACCTCATTCCGATTTACAATATACGACTGTTTTAAGGTTTTGACGGTCCTGATCACTTCTGCCTCTGATCGGGCCTTCTTTGGTCTATCTTGGCCATGAAAGTGTCCGCAACCTGCTCTATATCGATGGCCTATGCAAGTACAAACTAAGGTCAACGTACTCTCATTAATGAAAGTGCGAAGGTTGTTGTAACTTGACTGAGAAAGACATTTTTCCTGAGAGAGAGTGAGAGTGAGATAAAAATAGGGAATTTGTACAAATTCATGATTCTGTTGGAAATATAGGTTTAGCCAAAAATCTTACACATCATTAAGCAAGAATCTCTCCCACTAGCTAGTTATTCAATTGCTATGTTTAGATCCTAACACACGGGCAAACTATATTTGACTGACCACATGTGTGGCCATTTTGTTGAGCTCCACCATGTGAGGTCTACGTCCAATAAATTATTTTATTTTCCTTTAAAAGACTACATTTTCAGCGGTCACATTTGTTTACACATGAAAGAGTAGAGTCCATGAATGCATGAGCACAATCCGCCATGCGCAAGTGACAATATGATTTTGTTCCTCTAATTTTAATAACCCAAGTTAATCACAAGCAAATTAACTATAAGGAAGGTAAATGAAGAGCAAGAAATTTGGGCCTATTTGGTTTTCCAATTTCTTAATTTCATTTCCAAGTGTTTGTTTAGATCAGAATTATAGCTTATAAATCAAGCATCATATATAATTGCAAAGAAAGTGGACAAAAGAAATTGTAATCTTTACATTTTTACATTATAAAATTATTATTTTAAAAGTGATTTTTCTTAGAAAAACAATTGAAATAATAAAAATATTATTGTAGTTAAATGTAAACGATGTAGTTGGAAAATCATTTAGAAGAGTAAGTAATGAGTGTTTATTTACAATCATTTATGTGGTTGTAGTTGGAAATCAAAATGGCCAAAATTTCTCTCTCTATCTTTATTATTATTTTTTAAATTTTTAAACATAAACGGAATCTGTGCGTCATGCCGTTACCGAGACTCATTATTAAGAACCGTAATAACATGTATTCAACTGTATTAGCATTAGGGGTGTACATCGAGTCAAACCGAGTTGAGCTAGCCTCATCTCGACTTGGCTCGGCCACTAGCTGACCTTAGCTCGAACTCGGCTATGCTTGGTCATCGAGCCTGACCGGCCAGCTCGGCTTGGTTCGGTCAGCAGCTCGGGCCAATTCGTGCCGAGTTCGAGCCAAATTCGCCTGTGTAGCATTTTCACAAACATGCACCTTCAAAATCTCACTATATTTAAATCAGCAGCAATGGTTTTACAGGTATTTATCAAACACTTTCTAAGCAACATTAAAATCAAGAAAAAAGGGTATTGGTTTCATATATATACCTTCATTGCCACTTGTTACACTTCGCTGCGTCATTTCATCAAACACTTGGTGAGCAACATCAATATCAAAGTAACTAAGTCACCGAATTGGTTCGATCCCAGCTGTGTAACCTGTGTTCGATCCTAGTCGAGCAGGGCAGTTCGAACTCAAAAAATCAGCTCAACTCGACTGGAACTCAGCTTCGAATCGAGCTTTTTCGAGTCAAGTTGAGCGAGGTAACCGAGCTAGCTCGGTTCGTGTACACTTCTAATTAGCATGTTGAGACTCAACTATGGACCGGGTGCTTCCCTACACTGCAAGTGGCTCTCACTTCAAATCCCAACCGTCCAAATTGTGGGACCCTCTATAGATTGTTTATACCGAGGATATCAAATTCATTAGACAATTCTATCTTGACATCCGTTCTGCTTCTTCTGCAATGCCATGGAACAAGTCCTAATCTAGTGCACATCACTCAGATGGTCACATGACTTGATGATCCACGACCCATTCCGTTCGATTGGTGTGTCCAACCATGGATGGAACACCATCTTCAAATCAAACGGTTTGGACAGTTGTACCCCTCCAATTGGTGCATCTGATCCCGTTAAATACTGACCATCGGCTATTGCCAATACTCTCTTCTACCATCCATTTCTAGATAGCCGATCAAATGGTTAAGATAGCATTTCCCATCCCCATTCATAGCCAGCAGGACCATATCAAAGGTGTGGATCACTGACCCAGTGGGCCCTACTTGCACAAAATGAAAACCTGAGATACGGTGCACATCCTCACTGACTTCCACTAGAATCCATTCCATAAAAACATCTCTCATCACAAGACAACATTTCAATGGAGACAAGAACTCCACCTTTGAAGTAATCGTCCCAATCTGAGAAAATCCAAGAACACAAAAGACTTGAAATAGTACTTGAATTGAGAAATCCTCTAACACAAGAACTCCAGACATCAGTCCTGAAAAACATATCAAACCCATGGAAAAATCCAATGATAAAATCAGCGAATTGCCGGAAGTTGTTCTTCATCGCATCCTCTCTTTGATGCCAATGAAATCTGCAACGAGAACAAGCATTCTGTCAAGAAGATGGAGAGATCATTGGAAATACTTTTCATCCTACACCAAAACTCTAGACTTCGGCGAGGAATTTGCTAGCGTTCAAACTGATGATGACTTCACAACCACAGTCGATCGGTTTATACAGCAACATAAAGGAAACAAGATAGATACATTTCGACTCTTTTTTGAGCCGGGAAATCGGTATCGGTCCGATACAGAGAAATGGATCGAATTCGCTACCATGAGCGGCGTTACGGAGCTTGATCTCAACTTCCGTCATTACTCTACTGTATACTATATCGGTTTTCCTGAAGCTTCTGTCCCCTATAAGCCCTTTAACTTGCCTCAATGCCTCTTTAGCTGCGATTCTTTAATCCATCTGAATTTGGCTCTCTGCAATTTCAACTGTCCATCGAATTTCAATGGTTTACATGCTCTGAAAACGCTCCATCTTCGACGGGTTCATCTAACAAGTGAGATGCTTGAGAGTGTTGTTTCGAATTGCCTGCTTCTTGAGGAATTGAATTTAAGGGAGTGTCTCAGTCTGGACTACATCAAGGTTTCTGGTCCCCATCTGCGGCTTAAGGGCCTGTTTGGATGCCTGTAACTTTTTTAAGTTGTAAGTAAGTTACATGTAACTTACTTACAGGTGTAAGTAAGTTACAGGTAATCCTGTTTGGATGTAAGTTGTAACTTAGTTACAAGTAACTTTGTTTTTGTGTTTGGATAACCTGTAACTTTGTTATAAGTAATAAGTTGGATATTCACGCTAGATAGAGTTTGAAATAAAGAATTGTTGAAAAACAGATTGACACATAAAAAAGACAGGGATAAAATTATTCCATTTTATTAAGCCCATATAAATGAATAGTTTGGCGATTCTTAGAATAAACTAATCAACAAAGGACCATAAAAGTGGGCCCATGTTTTCAAAATGCTAGTAATGTGAACAAAAAACTTTTATTGTACTGAGTGGATGTATAACACATCATCAAGGTGGGCCCCATGGTATACTTTTTATTGTACTTGAGTAAACTCAAGAAACTCATTTAGGCCCACTATAAATGTGTGCGCTTATCCAATCCATCCATGTGATGTAAAACCCCATGAAACAACCAGGGCCCAACTTTTAATTTGATCCAAAACTTTGGTGGGCCATGAAAAAACTTATAGTTTCCTCCTTGATTTGCATATCTCTTTTCTATGGCCCATCGAGTTTTAGGTTAGGTTGAAAATCGGTCCCACGGGTTTCATGTATGCTGCATCACATGGACCGTTCGGATTAGAGTCCCATGACATGACATGTGTATAAAGTTACACACATGCGCAGGTGCGCAGAGAGCATGCCTACACATTAGCAACACCTAAACCACTCCCGTTTTTTTAAGCACAAAAAAAAGAAAAAAAAAAAAAAAAAAAAAAAAGAAGAGGGGTTGCGATGAAAACCCTACCGTTTTGGGGAGGAGAGAGGGAGAGCGGTAGTTGCAGAGAGAGATCGCGCAGAGAGAGATCGCAGATAGGGAGAGAGAGAGAGAGATTGCAGAGAGGGAAGAAAGAGAGACAGATTGCAGAGCTTAAAAAATCCGACCGTGGGTGCGTTTCTCCCTCTTCCCCTCGTTTTAAAAATCCGACCCTCTGAAGGTAGGTATGCTTCTTCAATGCAGGTGCGATTCTTCCCCAACGTTTTGCATTTCAAAATTTTCAACCGTTACTCCGTAACTTAGTTACGTGTAACTTGAAAACGACTCTTTCTCCCGTAAGATTTTCGGCCCTTTCTCCTGTAACTTAGTTACAGTTGAGAGAAAGTCACCTGTGACTTTCCTCCCCCAAACACCAACTGTAACTAAGTCACCTGTAACTTACTTACATTTTAGAGAAGTTACAGGCATCCAAACGACCCCTAAGATTTTGATCGTAGTAGCTCGCGGGTCCCCTAAGATTGAGATTTCTGCTCCAAATCTCCTATCATTTCATTACTGTGGTGCTCTTTTCCATGGACCTTCATTCGGGAACTTTTCACAGTTGGAGGATGTGATTTTAAATTCAACAGGCTATCAACACAACGAACCAGAGCATGATTATATACGGATTTTGAAAGACCTGGCTCATGTTAAGGTTCTAACCGTATGCAACGAGCCTCTTAAGGTATGTTTTCATCCCCTACCCATGGCTACTTGCTGGATTACCAACGTCAGATCCGGACAGTTCATCAGGTGGGGGCCCATTTTTTGTACGTTGTGGCCCAAAAATCAGGTCAATCGGGATCCCAGATGGCCCACCCGTTGATCTAGACTGGTTGGCCAATCTTCTGAGTTCTTGCTTTCCTTTATGTATGTCTTAAACCTAACTGGGTCTGTTGATGGCATTGACAGACCACTTGATCCCATATATGATTTTGTGGTAGGAGAAGGTACTTTATCCAACCAAACCCACTATGTTGGGTTGCCCACGCCGGATTTGCGAGATTTGATCAGATCAACGATCAAAAGTCAATTTTATTTTCATTTTTACTGTAAATAGTAAGTTTTAGTTTCATCGTAACTTTTGATTATTTGAGTTTTAGGAGTACTGAAGAAAAGTCATGAGGAGAATAACGTGGTTAAGCCAAATTGAACACACTATTTTTTGCCAAAAGTCATGAAGTCTAGTAGGAATGATGAACGTTTATAAATAGCAAGTTTCCTATAACTTGCTATTTATAGTAAGTCACGTTTTAGGGATTTTGAGTCTAAAACTCGGTCCTAGGATTGAACTCATTATTTAAAGAATTGTAATTTCATTTTTATGTTGAATCAATTTATTTTTGAATTTATTAGAATTATTTCTATTTTATAAATTATTTCTATTTTATCCTCATGGATTCAAGGAAACTCCGTGATGAATCCAGAGAACTTTGTAGATTTGGGGTAGTTATCCCTGAGGAAGACGGTGATTGGCCTCATCACGTCCTACTCTGCGCGTCACTAATCGTGGGCCTGTGGGTTGGATCTAGTCTAAAATTTGCCCTGAAAAGTAAATGGGTGGGGGCTCGTTCTGCACTACATCTGGTCCATTGATGGCTCCAATGGAATGGTTTTGAAACTGATATTTGTATTTTTATTTTTATTTTTTTTCAGCAGATAGCAATATCGGCTAAAGAGAAATATTACACGTGGGAAGATTCACCGATCACCTTCGACAATCTGCAAGAGTTGCAGCTGCTGCTAACATCCACTAGCAATAAATCTCTCTCCGACCTCTATGCCTTCTTTGCAAACTGTTTTTTTCCTTCTTTGGAGAAACTTTTCATTCAAGTAGGTTTTCATAATCCTCTTGTCAGATTTCATTTCCCACTTCTTTCAAAAGCAGCCCATGAATTTAAAGTGGCCCGACTAGTACAGGGTCGTTCATTAAGTGGTGACGAGTGGAGAGGTATGATGTATGGGCAAGGGACTTGTATGATGAAATGCACGACTGGAAAAGCATGGACATTAGCCCTTCTTAATAAGCTGCCCTGACCTTTTGGCATATGGCACATTCTCCATGGAGCCCGCCCGAGGAAATGCCCACACGTCACTCACCCGTGCCACTTTGGCAGCCATGGGGCTTTTGTATTCGAGAGTAGCATGCTGTCACAGACAGGACATTTTTATAACAGGCAAGAAAACTTGTGTTGAACTGATTAGAAATCTAAGGGGTCGTTTGGCATCATAGATTTGTTGTCTGTACAAACCAAATTTATCGGCTTTACAAATCCTTAAAACAACTTAGAAAAACTGATTTTGTAGGAAGGAAGAGAGATATCAAAACAAATAAAAATTTAAAAATTCTAAATGGTGTAACTATTTCACTGCTGCACTCTTGCTGCACGCATTTCACTTTGCTTGCATCGAACGTATAGTGCCACACCTGTTTATATAGTAACTTGCTATCATGTGAAATACCTAATATGCCCTTATTCCATTAACTACATTTAATCAGTTTCTAACGTATGGCACCAACCACAACACGTGGAAATTCCAATAGCCATAACGTGTGGCATTTCAAATGCCATGAAAATTCCAGAGGTCGTTAGAGCATCTAAACCGTCCATTTGGTTTGGACATTCCAACAAGATTTGGGAGGATTTGAGGGGATTTCAAATCCCCTGGTTGTTTGGCACAGGGGGCTTTCAAATCCAAGGGGTTTCAAATCCCCTCAATCAGGGGGTTTGAAATCCAAGGTGAGACCTTAGATTACATCTAAAATCATTCCCATAGTTGCATGTATATCACTAGACTATTAATCTATTGGACACATGGCCCACTAATGATATCCTTAAATAATTAGATTATCAATTTCATCACTATAATTACTTTAATACGATGATCAACACCGTCCAAACATTGTCCATGTAAATCAACAGATAAAAATCATTTTTTGCAAAGTATATATTTCAGCGGGCTTATTACAACCATTGTGTCAAAAATTACATAAGTTCACTAATTAGAAATATTAAAGTTTATTTAGTAATTAAATTCAAACCCCTGCAAATATACTATGAATAACTACTTTTCGATTAAAGTTGATTCTCAATCTAGGATGCCAAACACAACAAGAGGATTTCAAATTCATGGGGTTTCAAATCCACGCTCCCAAACAGGCCCTAAGGAGCTTACAACTTTCCATTATAAATGTGGACCCCTTCCTTTTATATAGGGTCAGGTGCCTTCTAGGCTTCTAGCTACTTTACATGAATGGTCAGAATAATACCATTCGACAATCATCCAATAGCTATAAATACTTCAATGTAACCCAACTAGAAAATTCATATGTTTGTACCATTCTCTACACTTCCACCATATACAAACCTATTTACATGTTTAAATGGAGCTGAAATTGGCTAAGCCCCTGTGTAGCCTCATGTAAATGCCCTGTCCGTGACAACATGCTTAACAAGATTTGCTTGAACTTGTCCTGCTTAGGGACTGGCACTGCGCTAAGGAATGATCCCAAGGCCAAGCCATGGGCTGCTATGCTCAGCCTTCTCCCACTGGCAGTAATTTATTTCTCTATTTTGCATATGCTCACAGGTCCTAGCAATTGAAACCCTTGATGGCTTCTATAAAAAAATAGTTGTGGAAGAGCCTTCGAATTGCATTTTCCATAATCTCAAGTCAATCAAGATAACTGGCTTTAAGGGGTGCAGAAATCAAATGCAATTGCTAAAGTTTCTACTAGAGAAGGCCATTGTGCTCGATGCTCTGATATTAATTGTCCCGAAGAATTATCTGAATTATGTGTCTCAATGGGAATTTAATAAAATCTCACCACTAGTGTCTCTCCATTATCAACTTCTGTTGCTACCAAAAGCATCACCGAACGCTCGGATTCTGTTATGCGAACAGTCACACGATGATAGCAACTTATGGCCCACACATACTGAAGTTTACTCTTGGTTCACATGAAATTATTATTAATTGACACATGAATAGCTACCGTTCCAATGAATAATGTAATGTGTGAACCGTCCGTGCTTATTTGAAGTATGCACTTAAATTGCTAGCTTAGTTGTGGCTGTAGTTTTATCATTTGACGTCTGGAAGGTGGGCCCCACTGTGGAGATGATCTAGTGAAAAAAAAAAAAAAAAAAGTTGGGCTTTAGCCAATTCACCATGCGGGCCGCATACATGCATTGTGGCTTGTCCGCATGATCTGTGTGCATGATATTCTTCATAGTGCAGACTGAAATGGCAGCTTATATAGCAAATGTGCTACTGGGACTAGCATGCATGTTTTATTTTGATTGTTTTTGGTAATGTGTAAAGAAAGAATGCAACCATTTCTCGTGGGCTAAAATCATGGAATTAGTCAAGCTTTTACTTATCTTGTTCATTAGGGTGATTTTTTAATTGAGTGTAGAAAATTCTAAAATAGAAGAGATGCGTGTGGATAGTTGATGTAGCAAATGGTAGAAATGTATACAAGAAACCACGACTGTTGGACTACAATACCAATGGGCATTTGGATTCAATCAACGTTATTGAGACAAGCTGTTGGGACTAGTTGTGGCAGCATATGCTATCCAAGTCATGCTATCGAACATGGATTGCGTCGTAACCTGTCTCCGGTTGGGAACAGGCAGGAGCTTTGAGGGGCCACCTTGATGTATGGTCTTATTAACACTGTCCATTAATTTTTTTGGTATAATTTTAGGATATAAGTCTAAAATTGAGGTAGATCCTAGACAGACGTGGACTACACAATGGAGATTAAACTCTTACCATTGAAAACTTCTTGGGGGCCACGTAAGTTTTGGATGGAGCTGATATTTGTGTTTTCTCTTCATCCAGGTCTATGTAAGTTCATGAATATGTTGTATGGTAAATAAACATCATGGTGGGCCCTAGAAAAGTTTCAACGGTGAGAATCATTATCACCGTTGCTTACTGTGGTATGGTCCACTTGAGCTTTGGATCTGCCTCAATTTTGGACTTATACCCTAAAATGATAGGAACAAATGGATGGATGGTGTGGATAAGACCCATAAATCCCAGTGGCCACTCAAAGCTCCTGCCCAATTCCCAACTAGAGACAGCAGGCAAGACGCAATCCACGTCCAGAAAAAGGGAAGGAAGATGGAAAAAGGAAGTCATTTTTAAAGATCAAGGGTGGAGAAGTTTCTCCCTGACTAATGTTTTAATTAAAAAATACTTCAAATTTTAGTTATTTTTTAATATCTCAATATTAATATTGCTTTTTTATTAACTAGTTTCAATGATCAACATTCAAGATGCATGGTCCAATCATGGATTAAAATTCCATATTTTAAGGACGCAAGATGTGCATATAAAGTTAGGTCGGGGTAAGATGGTTTGGGCCGGGGTTGGTCTTCTTGAGCCTAAGCATGACCTGAAAATTGATCAGGCCATGCATGCCATGGCCAAGGCTGGATCACAGGGATATTTAATAGGTCCAAGACAGATGAGGCTGATTCAACACTCAGGCAGGATACATCATTGGAAACAGTTGAGATGGGAAGTACCATCATTAAAAAATCTTTCAAATTGTGTGTTGGGTTTCAGAATTATATTCCTATGCCATCCAATCTATTCATTTGGCATGCCATCATGAATGGATTTCCTCGAAATCAGGACATTCCAAGATCCATGGGTCACACCATGTGAATTTAGAGTTTTAGGAGCGATTTTACACTATTCTTATCATTTCGTCTACCTGCGCCTTGAATTGGGCTGATTCATAGCTTCCATAGGAAAAATGTGATTGTGTACCTAATGGATGCGGTGGGTCTAATTCAGGCTGGAGATTGTCCAAACTCTCTTGAAGTTTTATATATATATATATATATATATATATATATATATATATATATATATATATATATATATATATATATATATATGTGTGTGTGTGTGTGTGTGTGTGTGGGGGGGGGGGGAAAGGTTCTATACGGTAGAGCTCATGGGAGCTGTGTGGGCCCCAACATGATGCGTGTGGAACATCTACCCCATCAGACAGATGCACCATTCCATGGTGGGACCAGGACTTAAAAATCAAGTCAATCTGTGACTTGTGTGGGCCGCACCACATGCAAAAGTTGAGGGGGGTTACCCTCTTTTAAAACATTCATAATCATTTTTTGGGCCCACCAAGATGTGTTCACAAATCCAGCCCATCCATTATGTGTGTCCCATTTGGATGATGGGTCAAACCAATTTTCATATGCATCTAAATTTCAGGTGGGCCCCACCAAGTGATTTTATATGTTTTAGGCATGTCTTCACATGATTTTAGATGGTATGGCCCACCGGAGTTCCGTATACAGCTGATTTTTGGGATATCTCATAATTTAAAAGGGACCCATCAAATGCACATTGTTGATGTTCGACATACATCATGGTGGGGCCTACACAGCTCTACCTCATGGGGGGTTCCCATGAGCTCGACCGCATAGAACCATTTTCCATATATATATATATATATATATATATATATATATATATATATATATATATATATATATATGGAAAAGGTACTATGCGCTCCGGTCCCTCCCATGATGTTGAGCTATGTGGGCCCCACCGTGATGCGTTTCGAACATCTACTCCATCAATCAGATGCATCATTCCATCGTGGGCCTAGGTCTCAAAAATCAAGTCAATCCGTGACTTGTGTGGGCCACACCACATACAGAAGTGGAGAGGTGCCGTGCACCATTAAAACATTCATATCCATTTTTTTGGGCCCACCGAGAAGTGGTTTGCAAATCCAGCCCATCCATTATGTGTGTCCCACTTGTATGAGGGTTCAAACCAAGTTTCAGGCGCATGCAAGTTTCAGGTGGCCCCACCAAGTGCTTTTATATGTTTTAACGGTGTCTTCACATGATTTTAGATTGTATGGCCCACCTGAGTTACGTATACGGATGATTTTTGGGATATCCCATAATTTAAAGGGTACCCATCAAATGCACAATGTTGATGGTCGACACGCATCACGGTGGGGCCCACACAGCTCAACCTCACGGGAGCTTATTGTGAGGTGGAGCGCATAGTACCTTTTCCCATATATATATATATATATAACGGTGGGGCCCACACAGCTCAACCTCACGGGAGCTTATCATGAGGTGGAGCGCATACAGCTCAACCTCACGGGAGCTTATCATGAGGTGGAGCGCATAGTACCTTTTCCCACATATATATATATATATATATATATATATATATATATATATATATATATATATATATATATATATATATAAGACAATGATTGACGTATTGACGTAGGAATAAAAATTCCTAGCCCTCACATCACAATTGCGTGCCACACGTTGCATATTTGTATAATTATTAGAACCATACATCAGAAGGGCTCCTAACTAACTTATCAACTACCAAAAGTTGATTTAGTTGGACTTAGCTAGATTGACCCTATTGTGCTGAATGAGAGTCATTGCAGATCATATATATTTCTTGTATGCCACGGTTTTAAGGTGACGATCCAGTCTTGGTCCATAGGTCATTTGGCATTAAGCATGATCTAATGCTCAAATTGTATTGTATGAATACTCGGATGATGAAAGAAGTTGGGGAAGTGCTTTCTTGGTGCGTAAACAGAGGATTGCTAGATTTTAGTAACTAATTATGTCAGTAGTGGTTGTATCTGGTGTCCGATTGCATGAACACCAGTGTAGCGAAAGAGGCCTCAAAACCGGGTGACCGATCATGTTACTTCTATGGTGATGACCCGAAGGAACCCCAATCCATTTCGTTTTACGAGAGAACAGCAAATGTTTCACCTCTAACAACTCTGGATAAGATGGATGGCACATGATGAGGTCGATCGCCATCTTCCTCAGGTATAGCTACTGCAAATCCGGGGAGCTTCTTTGGACTCCTCGCAGAGATTTCTAGAATCCACAAGGGATGTAAATAAAAATAAATTTTAATAAATTTGAAATAAATTGTTTGATGATTTAAAAAAAGAAAAAATGAAAAAAACAAAAACAAAAAAAAAACAAAAAACAAAATTACAATCCTTTAAATAGTGAACTCAACCTTAGGATGGAGTTTTAGACTCAAACTCCCTAACAACGTGAACTTATTATTTATAGATGGTCATGATTCTTATTAGACTTTATAGGTTTTGGCCAAAAATAGTAAGCAATATCTATTTTGGCCTAACCACATTATTCTCTTAATATTTCTAAGCTCTTTCATGTTGGGCACAACTTGTAAAAGGATCAAAAGTTGTAATCAAATTAAAACTTATTATTTATAGTAAAATCAAAAATAAAATGGACAAGCATGATAGGGTTGTTGGATAAAGTAATTTCTCTTACTCCAAAATCATATGTTATGTCAAAAAATCATTCCAATTTACAAGATAGGACTGTTTTAAGGTACGAGGTATGATTATCCTGATCACTTCCACCGATCAGGCATTCTCTCGTCCATCCTGCCCATGAAAGTGTCCGGCGACCAGGCTGCCATAACTTGATAGAGGATAGACATTTTTCTCGAGAGGTAGAGAGAAAAATAGAGAATTCGTACAATACTATCTCGAAACACCAGCTCTAAATATAGGTTTAGCCAATTACAAAATAAAATCTTACACGTGCAAATCATATTTGACTTCCCACCTATGTGGGCGTTTTGGTCAGCTCCACCATATGAGGTCTACCCTCAACAAATTACTACTTTGTACTTCTATTGATTTTCTTTTCCATTAAAAGACTATTTGTTTTGGGGGATTTGTGATTTTTTTAGCTATGCCTCATTCACAATAGGGCCTGCATTTTCAACGGTCTCGTTTGTTTACATATGAGACGAGTAGAGTCCATGATTGCACGAGCACAATCCACCATGCCCATGCGACAATATGATTTCGCTTCTCTAATTTCAATAACCAAAGTTAATCACGAGCAAATTAACTACAATGAAGGTAAATGAAAAGCAAGAAATTTGGGCTTGTTTGGTTTTCCAATTTCCTAATTTCATTTCCAAGTGTTTGTTTAAACCAGAGTTATAGCTTATAAATCAAGCATCATATATAATTGCAAAGAATAAGTAAAAGAAATTGTAACATTTATATTTTTACATTATAAAATGATCATTTTTCTTAGAAAAACAATTGAAATAACAAAATCATTATTATAGTTAAATATAAGTGATGTCACCACACATTTACATAAGTAAATAATCAGTTCGTATTTCCAATCATTTATATATGGTTGTGGTTGTAGTAAATAACGTGTATTCAACTGTATTAGCATGTCCAAACTCAATTATGGACTGGGTGCTTCCCTATACTGCAGGTGGCTCTCACTTCAAATCCCAACCGTCCAAATTGTGGGACCCTCTATAGATTGTTTATATCGAGGATATCAGATTCATTAGACAATTATATCTTGACTTCCGTTCTGCTTCTTCTGTAATGCCATAGAACAAGTCCTAATCTAGTGCACATCTCAGATGGTCACATGACTCGATGATCCACGACCCATTCCGTTCAATTGGTGTGTCCCACCATGGATGGAAAACCATCTTCAAATCAAACGGTTTGGACAGTTGTACCACTCCAATTGGTGCATCTGATCCTGTTAAATACTGACCATCGGCTATTGCCAATGCTCTCTTCTACCATCCATTTCTAGGTCGCTCATCAAATGGTTAAGATATCATTTCCAATCCCCATTCATAGCCAGTAGGACCATATTAAAGGTGTGGATCACTGACCCAGTGGGCCCACTTGCACAAACTTAAAACCTGAGATACGGTGCACATCCTCACTGACTTCCACTAGAATCCATTCTATAAAAACATCTCTCATCACAAGACAACATTTAAATGGAGACAAGAACTCCACCTTTGAAAGAATCGTCCCAATCTGAGAAAATCCAAGAGCACAAAAGACTTGAAATGGTACTTTGAATTGAGAAGTCCTCTAACACAAGACTACAGACATCGGTCCTGAAAAACATATCAAACCCATGGAAAAATCCAATGATAAAATCAGCGAATTGCCGGAAGCTGTTCTTCATCACATCCTCTCTTTGATGCCAATGAAATCTGCAACGAGAACAAGCATTCTGTCAAGAAGATGGAGAGATCATTGGAAATGCTTTTCAGCCTACACCAAAACTCTAGACTTCGGTGAGGAATTTGCGAGTGTCCAAACTGATGAAAAATTCATAGCCACCGTCGATCGGTATATACAGCAACACAAAGGAAACAAGTTAGAGACATTTCGACTCTTTTTTCAGCTGGGTAATCGGTATCGGTCCGATACTGAGAAATGGATTGAATTCGCAACGACCAAAGGAGTCACTGAGCTTGATCTCGATTTCCATCCTTTGTTGCATACTATATTGGTTTTGGTGAAGATTATGTCGCCTGTAATCCCTTCAATTTGTCCATTGCCTCTTTAGTTGTGATTCTTTAATCCATCTGAATTTGGCTCTCTGCGATTTCAACTGTCCATCGAATTTCAATGGTTTCCATGCTCTGAAAACGCTCCGTCTTCGACGGGTTCATCTAACAAGTGAGATTCTTGAGTGCATTGTTTCGACTTGCCCACTTCTTGAGGAATTGAATTTAAGGGAGTGTTTTGGTCTGGACTCCATCAAGGTTTCTGGTCCCAATCTAAGACTTAAGATCTTATTCGTGGTAGCTGGTGGGTCCCCCAAGATTGAGATTTCTGCTCCAAATCTGCAATCATTTCATTACTGTGGTGTTGTTTTCGATGGACATTCATTCGCGAACATTTCATCATTGGTGGACGTGATTTTAAATTCAATATGCTATCAATACAAGGAACCCGAGAATGATTATATACAGATTTTGAAAGACCTGGCTGGTGTTAAGGTTCTAACAATATGCGACGGGCCTCTTAAGGTATGTTTTCATCCCCTACCCATTGCTCTGGCTTTCCTTTCAATGGACCATTTCAACGATGGAGGTGCCTGGTTTTTGGGGCCACAACACAAATTCTGGATCTACAAGATGGATAGCTGAAATTGTCATGCAGAATAATGCATTTGTAGCTGATGGCCCCAATGGCATGGTTTTGAAGCTAATATCTGTAAGTTTGGTTTTTTTTTTCTTTTTTTTGGTTTTGTTTTTTATAATCTCTTAGCAGATAGCAATATTGGCCAAAGAGAAATATTACGCATGGGAAGATTTACCGATCACCTTCGGCAATCTGCAAGAGTTGCAGCTGCTGCTAACATCCATTAACAATAAATCTCTCTCCTACCTCTATGGCTTCTTTGCAAACTGCATTTTTCCTTCTTTGGAGAAACTATTCATTCGAGTAGGTTTTCATAACCCCCCTGTTAGATTTCATTTCCCCGATTCTTTCAAAAGCAGCCCATGAAAAGTGGCCCGACTAGTACAGGGTCGTTCAATAGGTGGGACCCATTGTGAAAATGCCCTCGCCCCAAAACATCATACCTTTCCGCTCGTCACCACACTTGTATTCAGTACTAGCGAGCATGTTGTCACAGACCAGGCATTTTTATAGGAGGTAAGAGAACTTGTATTGAACTGATTAGAAATCTCAGGAGCTTACTACTTTCCGTTACAAATGTGAACCCCTTCCTTCTATATAGGGTCAGGTGCCTTTTAGCTACTTTACATGAATGGTAAGAAAAATGCAATTTAACAATCATCCCCAATAGCTATGAATACTCTAGAATTCCATTAGATTCTATGCAGCCCTACTAGAAAATTCATATATTTCTACCATTCTCTGCAATTCTCTACACTCTTCTTTTATGTACAAACCTATCTACTTGTATAAATAGAGCGGGATTTGGCTAAGCCCCTGTAGCCTCGCATAAATGCCATGTTCATGACAACATGCTATCTACCAGGATGTGCTTTAACTTGTCCCTCACCAACACATGACCTAAGGACCAGAGTTTTACCCTGCGTCAGGTCGGGGACTGCGCTAAGGAATCGTCCCAAGACCATGTTGGCGGTTACCGGACCCTATTGCAGGCTAATCCAAGGGCTGCTATGCTCAGCCTTCTCCCACCGGCAGTAATTTATTTCTCTACTTTGCATTTGTTCACAGGTCCCAGCAAGTGAAGCCCTTTTCAACTTCCGTCTTCGAAACATAGCTGTGGAAGAGCCTTCAAATTGCATTTTCCATAATCTCAAGTCAATCAAGATAACCGGTTTTAAGGGGAACAAAAATGAAATGAAATTGGTGAAGTTTCTATTAAAGAAGGCCATTGTGCTTGAGGCTCTGATCTTAGTTGTGCAGAAGGATTCTGTGGTTCAATGGGAATTTACTCAAATCCCACCACTAATGTTTGTCCATGACCAACTTCTGTTGCTACCGAAAGCATCATCGGATGCTCAGATTCTGTTATGCAAACAGTCAGATGATGATAACAACTTACGGCCCACACATACTAAATGTTACTTTTGGTTAACTTGAAATTTTTAACACATGAATGTCTACAGTACCAACAAATGTAATGTGTGAACCGCATGTTGTTCTTCGTTGAAGTATGCAGTTAAATTGCTAGATTATTAGTTGTTGTGCCCGTAGTTTTATCATTTGATGTTTTGTAGGTGGGCCCATTGTGCATGATACTCTTCCTAATGCAGCCCCACGTGCCAGCTTAGCACATGTGCTACACATGAGGATAGCATGCATGTTTTATTTTGATTGTTTTTGTTAATGTGTAATGAAAGAATGCAATATGCCAGGAGCTTATTCAACAAATTATGAAGCCATGGGCTGTGAAAACTTTTAATATAGATGGGATTTTTTTTTTCAACTACTCTCCTACGACTTTGCCAATACATGTCCACTGGTGGAGGAGGAGGATTACATAAGATAACATATGTGGGCAGGCAATTAGTCATTCTCATGGGCTCAAGTTTATACTTATCTTATTCATTAGGGTGATTTTGTAAATTAGTGTAGAAAATTTTATAGTAAAAGAGAAGAGTGGCGGAAGTGTATATAAGTGTGAACGCTGCACGAAGGGCTCGACCTTTCCATCCCGACACAGTCCGTTGCAAGGAAAGAAATGATGGAGATTTGGGCGCTTGCCACTCATTTTCAGTACAGGGCAATTTCAGGTGTATGTGATTGGTTTGGCTTGGTTTTGTTTCTTTTGGTTGTGTAATACCTTTCCAAGGTGGACAGAATGGTGTGTTTGAACATTTGGAGTCGCCATTAGCCTATCAGGCTCGCTTTTATCTATGGTTGGCTTCGGCATGTGATGCAGGGATGGACATGATGAGGTCGAGTACCGTCTTCTTCAATGATAACTACTCCGAATCCATGGAGTTTCTCTGGACTCTTCACAGAGATTCCTTGAATCCATGAGGGAAAGAAATAAATTCTAATAAAAAATAACTTGAACATAAAAACGAATTTGCAATCCTTTAAATAGGGACAACAAACCTAGGAAGAAGTTTTAGAATCAAATTCAACTCAAACTCTCTAAAATCGTGACTTATACTATTTATAGACAGTCATGATTTCTACTAGACTTCATGGTGTTCAGACAAAAATAGTAAGTATCTACTTTGGCCTAACCACGTTATTCCCCTAATTTTTCTAAGCCCCTTTCATGTTGAGCACGATTCCTAAAACTTACTATAAATAGTTATGATCGAACTAAAAGTTACTATTTATAGTAAAAACATAAATAAAATGGATTTTTGACCTCCGATCTGATGGAATATCTCAAATTTGGCATAGGAAACCCAGCACAGCAGGTTGGTTGGCTAAAGTAGCTTCTCCTACCCCAAAATCATATATAGTTTGTCGAATAATTCATTCCGGTTTGCAAGATATGCTTATTTTAAGGTTCTGGCAGTCCAGATCACTTCCGCCTCCGATCAGGCCTCCTCTTGTCCATCTTGGCTATGAAACTGTCCACTACCCAATCTACATCAGTATATGACTTACCTTGTGGTTGAGGAATTATGAAATTCTACGACCCGAGTGACTCCTATAATTGGTCTGCCATCGCAAAGGTATGGGTAAGGGTCTTGGTTACAAGAGAGGAATGGGTTATTCTCTCTTACCTGCATTATGTGTGACCTCTAATTTATGAGACGTAAGCTCAGATGGGCTACATCACTAGAAATAGTTGAGATGGAAAGTCCCCCCATTAAAAAATCTTTGAAATTGAGTATGGGGTTTAGTGTTACCTGCCTATGCCATCCAATCCATTACAAGTTTATTTGTTTTGGGGGTTTGCAAATTTTCAACTATGCCTCATCCATGAATGCAATGGGTAGAGTCCATGAATGCACAGAGCACATCCACCATGCCCAAGAGACAATATGATTTAGCTCCTCTAATTTCAATAACCAAAGTCAATCACAAGCATATTGACTACAAGGAGGTAAACAAAGAGCAGCAAATGTGGGTCCGTTTGGTTTTCTAGTTTCTCAATTTCATTTTCAGGTGTTTGTTTAAATAGCAAATGGTTAAGATAGCATTTTCAATCCTCATTCAAGGCCAGCAGGACCGTTTCAAAGGTGTGAATCACTGACCCAAGGGGGACCCACTTGTACAAACTGAAAAGCTGAGTATACCGTGCACATCCTCATCAGCTTCCACTTGAATCCATCTATAAAACATCAAAGCAATCGTTTTCATGAAGACAAGCACAACACTCCTCTGATTACAAGACAATCATTTCGATGAAAACAACAACTCCACCTTTGAAATAATCATCCTAATGTGGGAGAACCCAATAATAAAAAAGGACTTTAATGGGAGTTGATTTGAGAAGCCCTCCAAAACACAAACTCCAGACATCAGTCCCAAAACCATTTCAAAGCCATGGAAAAATCCGATGACAGAATTAGTGAATTGCCAGAAGTCATCCTTCATCACATCCTGTCTTTAATGCCAATGAAACCCGCAACAAGAACAAGCATTCTGTCAAGAAGATGGAGAGATCATTGGAAATGCTTTTGGCCTTACTCCAAAATTCTAGACTTCGGCAAGGAATTTGCGAGTGCCCATACTAATAAAGAATTCACAGTTACTGTCAATCGGTATATACAGCAGCATAGAGGCAACAAGGTAGAAACATTTCGACTCTATTTTGATCCAGACCATCGGTTTCGGTCTGATACCGAGAAATGGATCGAATTTGCAAGTATGAAAGGAGTCACAGACCTTGATCTCAACTTCTGTCGTTACTCTGAATACGATCTTGAATATCCTGATAAACGTTGTGTTGTCATTAAGCCTTTTAAGTTGCCTAATTGCCTCTTTAGTTGTGATTCTCTAATCCATTTGAAGGTGTCTCTTTGCAATTTCAACTGCCCATCGAATTTCAACGGTTTCCATGCTCTAGAAACACTCCATCTTCGACGGCTTCATCTAACAGGTGAGATGCTTGAGAGCCTTGTTTTGAATTGCCCGCTTCTTGAGGAGTTGAGTTTAAAGGAGTGTATTGATTTGTACTCTATTAAGGTTTCTGGTCCCAATCTGCGACTTAAGATCTTGATTGTGTTAGCTCATGGGCCCCAGAAGATTGAGATTTCTGCTCCAAATCTCCGATTGTTTCATTACTGTGGTGTTGCTTTCTATGGACAGTCATTCACGAACATTGCATCATTGGTGGATGTGGTTTTAAATTCAATGGGCTATCAAGAAAGGAAACCCAAGCATGATTATATACAGATTTTGAAAGACCTGGCGCATGTTAAGGTTCTAACTGTATGCGACGGGCCTCTTAAGGTATCTTTTCATCCCCTACCCATGGCTACTTGCTGGATTACCAATGTCAGATATGGACTGTTCATCAGGTGGGCCCCCACTATTTATGCATTGTGGCCAGGTCAATCAGGATCTCAGATGGCCCACCCATTAATATGGACTTGGTGAATCTTTTGAGCTCTTGCTTTCCTTCAAGTGGACCATTTTGTTGCTGGAGGTGCCTGGTTTTCAGGGCCTCAACACAAATGGTGGCTCTACAAGATGGATAGCTGGAATCATTGTCCAGAGTTCTGCAGTTGCACGTTGTGAAACGTAGCAGTGGCAGCTCTGTTTGTGACGTAGGGAAGGACATGATGAGGTCGATCACTGTCTTCCTTGGGATATCTACTCCAACTCAAACACCTTAAAAACCTAGGAAGGAGTTTTAGACTTAGACTCCAACTCAAACACCTTAAAAACATGACTTACTATAAATTTATAAACTTGCTATTTATAGACGACCTCTACTCCTACTAAACTTCATAGTTTTTTGACAAAAAATAGTAAATGTTCAATTTAGACCAACCACTTTATTCTCCTAATTTTTCCAAGCCCTTTTCATGTTGGGCACGACTTCTACATTTCAAAGGATCAAAGTTATACTCCAACTAAAACTTACTATTTATAATAAAAACGGAAATAAATGGGACTTTTGACCATTGATATGATGGAATCCGGTGTGGCAATCTGGAATAGCGGGGTTGGTTGGGTTAAGTAGGTTCTCCTACCCGAAAATCATATATAATATGTCGAAAAACTCAATCCCGATTTGCGAGACGGTCTGGATCATTTCCGCCTCCGATCGGGCCTTCTCTAGTCCAATTTGCCATGAAAGTATCTGTGACCCACTCAGCATCAGTTTGTGGAGAACACAGGGCATCACACTGGATCAGGACCAACTGAATCTGAGCCGACTCAGTTGAGTAACATCAGATTCATCCAAGTCTTAAATCCATGGGCCCATAGGACTGGACTTCAGTTATTGTTTATGCCCATGGGCAGAGTTTGGTCTGGACAAACAACCAAATGAGACATCCGGCATGTAGATTTAAAACATTGTTAGATGAGCCCTAGCTGAGCCCAAATCCTAGCCAGTTTTGAATTCCATGGCTAATCTTGGGCTTGGCTGGTCTACATCTGGTCCATTGATGGCCCCAATGGCATGGCTTTGAAGCTGATATCTGTATTTTTTATTTTTTTAAATCTCTCAGCAGATAACAATATCAGCCCAAGAGAAATATCACACATGGGAAGATTTGCCGATCACGTTCCACAATCTCCAAGAGTTGCAGCTGCTGCTGACATCCATTAGCGATCAATATCTCTCCTACCTCTATGGCTTTTTTAAAAGCTGTTTTTTCCCCTCTTTGGAGAAACTTTTCATTCAAGTAGGCTTTCTTAACCCTCCTATTAGATTTCATTTCCTGTTAAAAGAAGCCATGCATTCGTTGTGGCCTGGCGAGAACAGGGCCGTTCATTAGGCCATGGGGCTTTTGTATTCGGTAACTGCATGTTGTCACAGACTGGACATTTTTACAGGAGGTAAGAGAACTTGTGTTGAACTGATTAGAAATCTCAGGAGCCCACAACTCCTTTCATTTATATAGGGTCAGGAGCCTTCTAGCTACTTTACAGCAATGGTTAGAATGATGCAATGTAGCAATCATCCAATAGCTATGAATTCTCTGTATGATTCTATGCAACCCCACTTGAGAATTCATGCATTTCTACCCTTTGTCTAGAATTCTTTACACACTTCCACTCTATACAAACCTATCCATATGTATAAAGAGCCGAAATTGGCTAAGCACCTATTGCCTCATGTAAATGACTGGTCCATGACAACATGTGATCTACCAAGATGCGCTGTAACTTGTCTCTGCCCAGCACATGAGCTAAGTACCAGTGTTATCCTTCTCAGGGACTGGGATTTAGCTGAGGAATCATCCCAAGACAGTGTTGGGCAGTTGCCGGACCCTAGGGCAGGCCAATCCATAGGCTTCTATGCTTAGCCTTCTCCCATTAGCAGTAATTTATTTCTCTATGCTTAGCCTTCTCCCGCTAGCAGTAATTTATTTCCCTACTTTGCATCTGCTTACAGGTCCAAGCAAATGAAGCCGTTGAGAATTTTGATAACATAGCTGTGAAAGAGCCTTCGGATTGCATTTTCAATAAACTCAAGTCGATCAAGATAACCGGTATTATGGGGCACAAAAATGAAATGCGATTGGTGAAATTTCTACTAGAGAAGGCGACTGTGCTCGAGACTTTGATCTTAATTGTGCACAAGGATTCTATTGTTCAAACAGAATTTACTCAAATCCAACCACTGAATTTTCTACTAGAGAAGGCGACTCTGCCCGAGGCTTTGATCTTAATTGTGCACAAGAATTATATTGATCAATCAGACGAATTTACTCAATTCCAACCACTAATGTCGCTCCATGACCAACTTCTGTCACTACCAAAAACATCATTGGATGCTCGGATTGTGTTATGCGAACAGTCAGACGATGATAACAACTTATGGCCCACACATACTGAACCTTACTCTTCAGTTGATTTCAAATATGAACATATGTGTAACGTGTGAAGCGTTCGTGCTTAGTTGAAGTATGTAGTTAAATCGTTAGCTTATTAGGGGATGTACCTGTAGTTTTATCATTTAACATCTGGAAGGTTGGCCCCAGTAGAGATGATCTTGCGAATAGAGGTAGGCTTTAATTTGGATAGGCCCCAGTAGCACAGGTGCGCATGTGGGGTGCTTGAATTTGGATAGTTGCACGTGGCATATCTAAAGCATACAAATTAAAATGTGTCTGTGTATGAATGAATTCCCTTACTATCTCATGTTGATTTCTACATGAAATTGATTACAGCTCAAAAGATACTTTGATAATCCTTCTTACGAACATGCGGAAATTCCAATGGTGGGTTATGTTTTCGATCATCTGAAGATGATAAAGATCAACAACTTTTGCTAGTGCAAGCACAAAACTGGTGAAATTTTTCTTGGAGAAGGATTTTGTACTTTGAGTCATGAGTTTTAGTTGCTCTGAAGGAAAGCATCAAGAATACCAGTAGGTGATGATTCTACATCTCAATTAGAGTGGCACCATTGAGAATTCTCAGATTGTATTGTATAAATACTCAGAGGATGATAGAAGTTTGCACACCACGCATGCCGAAGTTTACTACTTGATGTAACTTGCTGAATGTTTTTCTTGGTGTGTAAACAGAGGATTGCTAGATTTTAGTAGCTAATTACTACTTTGCACTTTTACTGTTTTTCTTCTCCATTTACAAGTTTATTTGTTTTGGGGGTTTGTGATTTTTTAACTATGCCTCATCCATGATGGGGCCCGCATTTTCAACTGTCTGGTTTGTGTACAGTTCATGAATGCATGAGCATGTTCCACCATGCCCAAGTGACAGTGTGATTTAGGTACTCTAATTTCAAGAACCAACATTATTAACTAGGAGGGTAAACCAATAGCAAGAAATTTAGAAATTTGTTGTCTTTTTCTTCAACTTTAATGGACTCTGATGCAGTTGCATCTCCACACTAGGGTGGGGTGGCCTACGTGGTGGGGTATGTAAAATGCAGAATGGATACGAGTTGGGTTCCACTATGGGACCTGTGAGATGCGGGTTAGCCCACTGATGTAGGAATGAACGTGATGAGGTCGATCACCGTCTTCCTCAAGGATAACTACTCCAAATCCATGGAGCTTCTCTAGACTCCTCACTGAGACTTCTCGAATCCACGTGGAAAAGGGCAAGAAAAGAGAAATTTCAGAATCAAACTACAACTAAAACTGAATTCATAACTTACTATAGACGGTCATGATGTGTACTAGTGCGCAAGGTTTTTGGCCAAAAATAGTAAGTGTCCTACTTGGCTTCTCCACGTTGTTCTCCTAATTAGTCTAAGCACTTTTCACGTTGGCGCAACTCGTAATGCCAACGGATGAAGAGTTATAATCAAACTAAACTTACTATTTATAGTAAAAACGGAATTAGAACAGGGAAACAACCTTCGATCTGATGGTATTTTGCAAATCCAGTTTGTGCAACCCGGCATAGCTGGTTGGGTGGCTAAAGTAGCTCGTCCTACCCAAAATCATATATTTTACGACCGATAACTCGTTCCAGATTGCAAGATACGCCCAATTTAAGGTCTGACGGTCTAGATCACTTCTATCGTTGACCGGGCCTTTTCTGATCCATGTTGGCTATGAAAGACGAAGAATAGCCCTAGGGACCCCTATTTATAGTTTAGGAAACTCCACTTACGCACCTAGTCCGGAAAAGTCCGGAAACCGCCTCAAATTTACGCAGTCCGCGCACCGGCTGCGTTAACCCTCGACAGGTCGAAGGAGGGTCTCGACTGGTCGAAGGACCTCCTCGACCGGTCGAGCCATCCCCTCGACCGGTCGAGCAGCCCGAACACCAAAAAACATAACTCGCTGGACTTTGAGTCGAACAGCCCTCGACTAGTCGAGCGGCCCACTCGAATGGTCGAGCCAGGCTCTCGACCGGTCGAGCAGCGCATAAATAGACAAATTTAAGGCATCTGTCAACAAGTGACTCCTATAATTAGGTAGAGTCCATGAATGCACAAAGCACATCCACCATGCCTAAGAGACAATATGATTTAGCTCCTCTAATTTCAATAACCAAAATCAATCACAAGCATATTGACTAAAAGGAGGTAAACAAAGAGCAGCAATGTAACGCCCTAAAAATTGGGGGTCGTGCATACGCTCGACTCCCGAGTTCCCGAGTGTCACTTATAACCAATTTTCATTAATATACGGTTAATCAGGTTTAAATGCACAGCTTGGAAATTCCTGGAACATGAAACAAAACCACACAAGTCTACTGACATGAAAGAGATCTAGTATATATACAGGTCCAAAAGAATATAAATAGGTTGCTCATGACGTTGCCCAACAAGATCACAAAAGAATAGTATGTCTAAAAGAATAAGCTAAGTCCACTACTCAGCGATCCAACGCTCCATCTACCTATCCAAAGAAGACCCGCTCATCAGCTGGAAGTAGGAGAACTCGTCCTCCTCCTCGAGGCTCTCGTCACCGGACTCATCGTAATCTGCATCACCTACATCTACGGCCTAGTCTGGTTGGTATTTTAAAACACCATCCCACAGTGGGAGTGAATGATCAACTCAGTGGGTGCTATTAATCTTAAGTTGTAACAAGCATCAGTTATATTATGAATTTAATGAAAAACAATCATTCATAAACACCTAACTAGTCTTATTAATGCATATGCATGACAGATGACATGATGTATGCCCTCGCCACAACACTCCCTCGAGCGACTGCATCTAACGATCGCGTATGACCAACACTCCCTCAGAGTGACCTCGACTACCGAGTCGCCAACCTAACTAGTGCGATGCGATGATAATGTTAGCCAAGTTCTTAGTTAATTTCATTCATCCAGCAGGTTGGAAAAACTGATACACCCAACGTATTAATGCCCTAATCTGGTTGCGAGGCCAAGGCCCCCAGCGTGTGAGGCCAAGACCCCGCAATCCTTGATCCCATCGGGTTCCCCATCCCCGACTTCAAGCACATGGGGAGTGCTGAGAAAAAAAGGGGATCGCTCACGGTCACTACGGGGAGGCTCGCAACCCCAGCGTAGGCCGACAGCTCGGACACAATGTCTCATTCCACCATGCCCGGCTCACGAGGCAGTGGATCGGCTTCAAGTGGCTATCAATGGGCTACAACGGTTGTAGGGTGTTTTAGGTTCCATGCATATGTGAGCAAACAGAGTTAACAAACAAGGTTAGTCAGTAAGTAAGCTAGACCGCACGAGTCAGGCGAGCACGTAATGAGCGACATCGGGTACAAGGGACCCATGTAGTTGAACTACTGCCACCCGTACACACCCGCCCAAACCCACGGGTCTAGTCCTAGCATAGTCCTACCGATGGGACTGCTGTCTCTCCTCATGTTCCTGACCAACCCAAGGGTGTGATGGTGATCCATAACATGCCAACTATCCAGGTTATCAACTAGCATAACATTATCATGTTTTCATGCATCTTAATCATACGAATCAGATACTCCTAACAAGCAAGCTATCATTATCATGAAACAAAGTGCATATGAGTTGTGTGGGTTTGTGAGGAAGTTAAGCACTTCTTCATCTTAAGGAATCATATGCACAGGAATAATGAATCATACATACTATGAAGCAACACCATATGGGAAAATCAAACAAGGCATGAGCATGTAATCATCCATACACGAAATCATATGAGAGGCAAGAACAACATCATATGAGAACCAACATACAATTCTACACAATTCCAACAAACATACAATTCCTAGGGTTTCTCTAGACTCTCCAAATACATCATCAAGGCAATCACAATCATTAGACTCGTACTACAATTGGTGCTAGGCCACCTGTGCTAGTCTCCAACGATCCATAGGTGCAGACTATTATCCTTAGGTGGCCTAGCATCAATTATAGTACGAGTCTAATGATTGTGATTGGCTTGATGATTGCATAAATTCAAAATAATTTGATTGATGATAAAAAAAAAAAATAATAATAATAATAATAAATGAAATTATAACTCTTTAACTAAGGAACTCAAACCTAGGAAGGAGTTTTAGATTTAGACTCCAACTCAAACACCTTAAAAACATGACTTACCATAAATATATAAACTAATTATTCATAGACGACCTCTATTCCTACTAAACTTCATGATTTTTTACCAAAAATAGTAAGTATCCAATTTAGACTAACCACTTTATTCTCCTAACTTTTCTAAGCCATTTTCATGTTGGACACGACTTCTACAATTCAAAGGATCAAAAGTTATACTCCAACTAATACTTAGTATTTATAATTTTAAAAAAAATGGAAATAAATGGGACTCTTGACAATCGATATGATGGAATCTTGCAAATCCGGTGTGGCAACCCGGCATAGCGGGGTTGGTTGGGTTAAGTAGGTTCTCCTACCCGAAAATCATATATAATATTTCGAAAACCTCAATCCCGATTTGCTAGATGGTCCGGATCATTTCCGCTCCAATCGGGCCTTCTCTAGTCCATATTTGCCATGAAAGTGTCTGTGACCCACTCTACATCAGTTTGTGGAGAACACAGGGCATCACACTGGATCTGAATGTGAGTCGACTCAGTCGAGTAGCATCAGATTCATCCAAGTTTTAAATCCATGGGCCCGTGGGACTGGACTTCAGTTATTGTTTGTGCCCATGGGCCAGAGTTTAGTCTGGACAAACAACCAAATGAGACATCCGGCATGTAGATTTAAAACATTGATAGATGAGCCCTAGCTGAGCTCAAATCCTAGCCAGTTTTGAATTCCATGGCTAATCTTGGGCTTGGCTGGTCTACATCTGGTCCATTGATGGCCCCAATGGCATGCTTTTGAAGCTGATATCCGTATTTTGTTTTTAATCTCTCAGCAGATAACAATATCAGCCCAAGAGAAATATCACACATGGGAAGATTTGCCGATCACGTTCCACGATCTCCAAGAGTTGCAGCTGCTGCTAACATCTCTTAGCGATCAATATCTCTCCTACCTCTATGGCTTTTTTAAAAGCTGTTTTTTCCCATCTTTGGAGAAACTTTTCATTCAAGTAGGTTTTCTTAACCCTCCTATTAGATTTCATTTCCTGTTAAAAGAAGCCATGCATTCGTTGTGGCCCAGTGAGAACAGGGCCGTTCGTTAGGCCATGGGGCTTTTGTATTAGGTAACTGCACGTTGTCACAGACTGGACTTTTGTACAGGAGGTAAGAGAACTTGTATTGAACTAATTAGAAATCTCAGGAGCTCACAACTTTCTTTTACAAATGTGGACTCCTTCCATTTATATAGGGTCAGGAGCTTTCTAGCTACTTTACATCAATGGTTAGAATGATGCAATGTAGCAATCATCCAATAGCTATGAATACTCTAGAACTCTGTATGATTCTATGCAACCCCACGAGAGAATCCATACATTTCTACCCTTCTCTAAAATTCTCTACACACTTCTACTCTATACAAACCTATCCACATGTATAAAGAGCTGAAATTGGCTAAGCATCTGTCGCCTCATGTAAATGACTGGTCCATGACAACATGTGGTCTACCAAGATGCGCTGTAGCTTGTCTCTACCCAGCACATGAGCTAAGTACCAGAGTGTTACCCTGCTCAGGGACTGGTCCATGACAACATGTGGTCTACCAAGATGCACATGTGCTAGATTTTTCTTGGTGTGTAAACAGAGGATTGCTAGATTTTAGTTGCTAATTACTACTTTGCACTTTTACTGTTTTCCTTCTCCATTTACAAGTTTATTTGTTTTGGGGTTTGTGATTTGTAAGCTATGCCTCATCCATGATGGGGCTTGCATTTTCAGCAGTCTGGTTTGTGTACAGTTCATGAATGCATGAGCATTTCCACACCATGCCCAAGTGACTGTGTGATTTAGGTACTTTAATTTCAAGAACCAACGTTATTAACTGGGAGGGTAAACCAAGAGCAAGAAATTTAGAAATTTTCTGTCTTTTTCTTCAACTTATTATCTGTCTTTTTCTTCAACTTTAATGGAATCTGATGCAGTTGCATCTCCACACTAGGGTGGGGTGGCCCACGAGGTGGGGTATGTAAAATGCAGAATGGACACGAGTTGGGTTCCACTATGGGACCTGTGAGATGCGGGGTAGCCCACTCACGTAGGGATGAACGTGATGAGGTCGATCACCGTCTTCCTCAAGGATAACTACTCCGAATCCACGGAGCTGAGACTTTTCGAATCCACGTGGAAAAGGGCAAGAAAAATAGAAATAATTCTATAAAATTCGTAATTTGATTGATGAATGAAATAAACGAGTTCACAACCCTTTAAATATGGATACTAAGCTGGGAAAATTTTCAAAATCAAACTACAACTAAAACTCTTAGAATTCGCAACCGTAATGCCAACAGATGAAGAGTTATAACCAAAGGAATTAGAACAGGGAAACAACCGGCATACCTGGTTGGATGGTTAAAGTAGCTCGTCCTACCCAAAATCATATATTTTAGGTCCTATTCGTTCCAGATTGCGAGATACGCCCAATTTAAGGTCTGACAGTCCAGATCACTTCTATCGTAGACCGGGCCTTTTATGTTGGCTATGAAACTATCCGGGACCCGCTCTACATCACCCACGGGTTGATCTTGGTCGGTTTGCTCGAGAGGGCTAGATAAAGGGATATTCCGGTGCTTCCCCAATCGGTCTGGAATTTTGGGTGATCTTTGTCGTTTTGCTCGAGAGGGCCTAGATAAAAGGATATTCCCGTGCTTCCCCAATCGCTCTGGAATTTTTAATGCGCTCGCATCTTTGCATCAAGTGGTCTCAGAGCGGTCCTGCGTGAAAGGTGCACAGTTTTTCAGTGTACCAACCGACCAAGAAGATTACAAAATCTCTCATTTTTCTTTTCTTAAATATTTTTTTGTTCACCTCAATAATTGCCTCCACGTGGCATAAAATAATAAATTTATTTTCGTGATCCAGTGGACTACTAAAAAAAAGTTCATGATCTTGACACATATGCCAACATCATGAACGAATGAGACCTGTGGTCCATCTGATAAGTGGACCCATTTGATTTTGTGCCGGAGAATGTTAAGATTGGATTCCACCTGTGACTGACCCTAGATTATCCAGTCAGTATATGCTGCAATAGGATGTTTGCAAAACGCTCCGTCCATCTCACACCTACGGATACCATTAGCATTCTTGTTTCCAATTTACGACATAAATGTGTCTGATATGGTGGGCCATCACAATTTTGGACGGCTATGATAGCTTGAATTCTGCACAAACCTCCTACACCCACGTGCGGAATGCCTTTCCATGTGTGCACCCGCACATCAGGCAACATCCTTCCAGTCTCTTCCAAGAAATTTTCATTGCCTTCTTTGAGAAGCTGGAATCCGTCAATGAATTAGTCTCCGACCAATCTTGATTCTTCAGGAATCCATTATAAAAATACAAATCCAGAGAAGTCCTTTAAAAAAAAAAAAAATTCATTTTCTCAGAAAAAGAAAGCCAAAAAATATACCATGTGATGGAGAGAAAAGTTATATACAACGGTTGTACCACAAGTTCTGATACAGTTAGAATATCCAATATTAGCAAAAGGTGGGCCACGCTGTGATGATCACCTGATATGAAATCAGTGCCGATACAGTCATAAAGTGGGACACAACATCAAAATGCCCACTGTACTTGTGTGGCCCACCATCTGCACGGATTGGATATTATACACATATTACCTGTCAGTGGGGGAAAAAGGCTGTATTAGAGGTTCTGATAAGGCCTCTGTATCTGATCATTCCTGATCAATGGATGTGAAACTATGAGTTATTTAATTGACACGTGGCTTAGTGACCCATGATCGTTAATTGTTCATTAGATGTGTCCCACTCCATGATGGATGGACCACCGTCTGCAAATTGAATGGATTTAATGGTTCTGCCCCTCTGATGGTACAGATCTTATCCTGATTAATTTTAAGTGTTGCCCAATACACACCACCATCCATTTTTTTGGTCACTGATCAAATGGTTAAGATGGTCCATTACCAGCATTTGTAATACCACTGGTAATTTCCCAGGTCCATCTAACGAATGGTGCGGATCATGGATCATTGTGGCCATTTATCCAATTTTTTTTAATTTTTTTTTTTGGGAGATTTCACCAAAATGAACTATTTAAACAATTTTTAATTTCTTACCTAAACATTTTTTAAATCGTTTTTTGAGCATTGAATTGAATAATCATCAGCAACTTCCTGGTGATTTCCTTTGACAAAAGAGCTCATGTGGAAAATGATAATTATATAAGAGTTGGATGCAGAAGCTTTCCCAAACTAGGAATAAAGCCTTCCCAAACAAGATGAACTCCCATGACAAAATCAGCAATCTACCTGAAGTAGTCCTTCACAACATCCTATCTTTGATGCCAATGAAACCTGCAATTAGAACCAGCATTCTATCAAGAAGATGGAGATACTTATGGAGAAGCCGTTCCATTTACACCCTTATTTCAGATAATGCTGAGGAATTAGTATGTAGCCGATCGGCAGATGAATTCGTGGACGGCATCAATCGATACATAAACCTCAACCAAGGCAAGGAGGTTGAGACAATTCAGTTCTTTTTCTATCCCGGTGATCAGTATGCATTAGATTACGAGAGGTGGATCAAGTTTGCGATAGAGGGGGGAGTTAAGGAGCTTGATCTCGACTTCTGCCATCTGTACCTACCCTTCATCCTCATATGGGGAAGGCCTATGGAAGATCGGAAGCCGTTTAAACTGCCATCTAATCTCTTTGTTAAATGAATAATACACAACGGAGGATAGAAGAAAACGATAACGAAACGATCATTTTTTGATCACTGATCAAATGTTCAAGACTTCTATAATCAATTTCTCAAGACAGATTTGTCGCCTTTTTCTCAATTTCCAAAGAAGTGCAATCAAACGAAGTCTGCAAATCATGGTCTTCGTGGATATCAATGAACACTCAATCCGATTTTCAACACGAAAATTTGCACGCTTTAAGTGTTGCATTCTCTAGTTTTGACACCGATACATGCCTTTAAGACGTTCAGAGAAAACTTAAGAGATTAAATCGAGAGTAATTGCACAAGATGATCTAATCTTAATGATTTTTGAGTATCTCTTCTGGATTATAGAATCCAGGATTTATATCAATTGAAAGGTTATGGATTTCATCCTGAAGAGGTGCAAAAGTGCCTCTTCGGAAAATCCATACCCATTCACAGCAAATAATTGCCTTCCATGAAAGGACATGACTCTTTGTCCTATGGCGTTATTTCAACATTCCTATCTTTGATGCAATGAAATCCAACAGAAAAAGCAGATCCACATAAGATGGACACTTATGCATAAGTGCCACATGTACAATCATGTCACAATTACTCTCAATTAATAAAAAGGTAATAAATCATCGTGGTACCATGGCCCAAAAATTTGAACCGAGTGCCAAAAAGACTAAGGTTCTTATTGCTCCTTCTGACGATGCAGTTCTTTTTCTAAGTGCGCAGTAATAAAGCGCTTAAAGCGCGAGAGCCATCAAGTATCCACGGGTGCTGATAGACCGTCCTCGAGGAGATTTGAACCCTGTTGCATAAGCAAAACCCTTCTCTTACCGACTGGCTATACACACTATTTATGGAAAGTTTAAATAATTAATATATTTATTTACTTTCTAAAAATAACTTTTATTTTTGAAATTTATTTTTTTATTTTTAAAAAAACACAACACTCTTTAGTTGTGATTCTCTAACTCATTTGAATTTGAGTCGATGCGATCTCAACCTCCCATCGAATTTCAATGGTTTTCGTTCTCTCAAAGTTTTCCATCTTCAATGGGTTAACATCAACGATGACATGCTTCAAAGTGTGCTTTCCAAATGCTCGATGCTTGAGAAGTTGAGTCTTATCGAGTGTTATGATGTGACTTCAATCAATATGTCAGCTCCAGATCTGCATTTTAACAGCTTGACTGTGTCCAATTGCTATGCTGGCGAGCTCAAGATTTTCGCTCCAAATCTCCAATCTCTCCACTTCAATGCTGATGTTAATGACTATTGGTTCGATAACATCTCATCACTGGTGGATGCCATTGTTACTGCAGTAGGAACCAATGCTTATGATTTCAATTATAATCGGATAAAGATATTGTCTGAAATCCACCATGTTAAGATTCTTACAGTTTGCTCTATGGTTCTTCTGGTATGTATCCCTTCCTTGCATTCTATTTCTATCAATGTTTTGATGCACTCGCGATCGTGGGTCCCACCCATTGTCAATGGAATGTGGACTGATAATCACATGACTCTACTATCCTAACCATCTTATATGTTTGATTTTGCGTCTCCCAGCATATTGTTGCTGCAGTAGCAGGAGAAATTGAACCAGATCAGGAAACAGACCTGCCTATTACATTTCACTGTCTACAAGAATTGCAAATGTTGATGGAATCTGCAAATGAATTTTATCTCTCTGCCCTTGACACTTTCTTCACACATTGCATTTTCCCTTGCCTAGAGAAACTCTTCATAGAGGTTGGCTTGAATTTCATTAGTTTCATTTCCTATTTTTGTCATGGGAGCTACTCCACACTCGCCCTGATTGATTCACACACACCCATTTTTCTGTTTTGGGAAATGACTTGGTATAAATTAATCAAAGTGGATGTAGATATTAATCCATTTTTTATTTGAGTACATCTTCGATAATCATTACTTGCAACTCTAAAAGTAGTTTTGACAATCCTCCACATGAACACTTGCAATGGCTACTGCGCTGATCAATTTGCATATGCCCATTAAGTGGGCCGGACATCCGTTTTTCATCTCAGAATGAAATAGTTTGTAGGCTGTTTAATTTCTTAAAATGGAAAATAGAATTTACAAATCAATAGAGCGGACGTGAATATCAATTCGCTTCCTAATCTAACAATGAATTAAATATGAAATTGTCCTTATAGCTCCAAATCGCATTGAGATTCCTTAACAAGAACACCTGGTTGATTTGCATAGACCCAATTTCCATTCTAGGAATTGAAAAGTACCAAAAAAGCTGTGATAAAATTGGACAAGTGTAGTACTTCAGTTCCCAAAATGGAACGCTGGTACATACAAATTATGCATGAATTCCCTTACCATCTGACAATGAAGTCTATATGATTACAGCTTGAAAGACACGGTGATATTACTTCAGACGAACATGTGGAAATGCCAATGGCGGGATATGTATTCGACCATTTGAAGACGATAAAGATTAACAACTTCTGTGGTTGCAAGGACGATCTTCAACTGGTGGAATTTTTCTTAGAGAAAGCTGTTGTACTCGAGTCATTAGTTTTAGTAGCTCCTAAGGAAAGCATCAAGAACAACATAGACGATGATTCTACATCTCAATTAGAGACTACTGATGTACCATTGAGGATTCTCCGTGAACAGCTTCCACTGCTGCCGAAAGCATCACCCAATGCTCAGATTGTATTGTATGAATACTCAGAGGATGATAGAAGTTTTCACCCAACGCATACTGAAGTTTATAGCACAAAAAATCAGATTAATTAGATAATTCAATCTTGACTTACATTCTGTTTCACCTGGAACCCACAATGGATTATGCTTTATATATTTTGTTTCGATTCCAAAATATAACACATCATTTTCCTAACAGAGTTCAAAATGTTTCAATTCCAAAATAGAACACATCATTTTCCAAACAGAGTTCATAATATCCAATTTTAACTTGTACATTCAACAAACTGCATTAAATTTTTGGATAGAAATAAAGTTGATTACTGTTTTTACTTCCTATCTTTGATTTTCAAACATGCCCTAAATTCATTTTGCATGAGTGCAGAGAGTAGGTTGTATCCATTATGGCATGACCTCTACTCATGAATGTTGCATTTTTCACTCTACTATATAGGCAATATTGATAATACAAAAACTTGTATGGAGTAAAATGGATGTATGGGATTTAAAAATGTAAATCTTAATTCTAACACCAATCACTATTCTTTTTTAAATTAATAATCAATTTTCATATATTACTTTGTTAATGTTATTATTGGGATATTGGAGGAATTTAAATAAAAATAACGAAAGGATACTTTGTAACCTGATTCTTACTGAGTAGATGGCTTTTCCAGCACACCAATGTAAGTTATTATATTTTATAGCTAACATTTTGAGTGTTCTCTCTCTCAACTGAAATAGAGAATGATCAATCTAATGAGGGGAGAATCTGAGTGGGAGAATCCGGAAGAAATGATCAACATGAAGCAGAGACAGGCTTTGTAAATGCATGTATTGGATGTAATGCATCCAAACCAATACCATTTGAAGCAAACTGTGCATCATGAGCTACAACTGTTATTGCCACAACAAATGGATCAATATCAGCATCAGAATGCAATGGGATAGGAATTGAACCAATTTGTTGACAATCAAGAGGATCTCATGCATCAGCAACACACATTTGTTGCACAGGAGCTCCCATCCCAATACTGTCACTTACTGGCATCCAACTTAGAGGACTGCACACTCATGCCTCCATTTTAAAAGGTTACTTAACCTCATATATATAGAGATTAAGAAAAAAATAGATGAGACAAATAATGTAGAAACCTTCCACCTACATTTGACGGAGACCATGCTGTCATCTTTGTATATTTACATCTCAGTACCTTTTTAAATTATCTTTTCATTAAGATACGGTTTCATTAATCTGATGTGATTTTCATATATTTACATCTCGGTAACTTTTTTAAATTATCTTTTCATTAATCAGTCAAGTACCTTGCATTACTTTTCTTAACTTTGCAGGTAATCTTTTCTCAAATTACAAAATTGCCTGTTAAAATGTGTAAGAGAATTAAAAATGTTGCTAAATCCAATTATCAACTAATGAGGTGTAATAAAAAAATCTAAAAATATATATAAAGTAAATCCTAAAGAGTTTTTTCTCCACACACATTGTCCATGGACATGGCTACTATTTTGTTTTATGTAGGTCATGTTATGATGTATGTCCATCCATTTTTTAGATCATTTTAGGAAATGAGCCCAAAAATAACACCCTATCCATAGCTCAAGTGGTAGACTGAGTGAAAGATACCTCGTTTCAACACTGAGGTCTTACCATCCATCCCTGGGGCTGGCTAACAGTTGAAGTGTCAACTGACAATGGGTGTACTATCAAGCTAACATTTAAATAAAATAAAATTTAAAAAAAAAAAAAAAAAAAAAAAAAAAAAAAAAAAGCCCAAAATTAAGTCATAAACAAATCTCAAGTGGACCACACCATATGAAACAGTGTTGATTGAGCGCCCACCTTAAAAACTAAGGGCCCGTTTGGACGGTGGGATTGAAAGGGATTCGAATGTAACCGGGTGGATTGCACAGA
Organism: Magnolia changhungtana; assembly: GCA_030180095.1. NCBI lineage: Eukaryota > Viridiplantae > Streptophyta > Magnoliopsida > Magnoliales > Magnoliaceae > Magnolia > Magnolia changhungtana. The sequence continues at coordinate 2,610,739 of JASAUF010000045.1, read as the reverse complement.
TACCAACAGTATTAATTGCTGGTCAGGGGATTGTCTCAAATCCCACTGTTTTCCATGATCCAGCGTTCAATAGAGGTGTCTGTTTGGACAGTCAGGGTAACGAAGGATAGCGTTTCTTGTTTGGCCGAGCATGGGATTGTATGCAATCCCATGCATTCCAACCAATCCCGTGTTTGGAAAGTGGCAATGGCTGAGATACGGATTGGCCCCACCATGATGAAAGTGTTTTCTCCATTTCGTTCATCCATTTTTAAAGATCATTTTAGGGCTTGATCAGAAAAACGAAAGGAATATATATCTCAGGTGGACCACACCACAGGAAAACAATATTGATTGGATATCCACCATTAAAATCCTCCTAAGGCCCACTGTACTGTTTATTTGACATCCAATCCGTTGATTAGGTCATACAGACCTAGATGAAGGGTAAAAACAAATATCAGCTTGATCCAAAACTTTTATGGCTCCCAAAAAAATTTTAATGATTGAAATTCATTCAACACTGTTTCTTGTAATGTGGTCCACTTGATATTGGGATATAACTCATTTTTGGTCTAATATCATAAAATGATATTAAAAACTAGATGGACGGCATGGATGAAATGCAAACATCATGGTGAGGCTTACAGAGCACCGAACATCAGCCATTCGCTGGTTGAGGGGGAGTAGCCAATCCGTTTCCCGCACGGGGTAGCGTACTGGACGCGGATAAGTTACTGCACAAAGATGATGGGTGGGGTCTACCACCATGTTTGTAGGAAATATACTCCGTTCATCCGTTTGGAGAGCTCATTTTAGGACAATCCACCAAAAATGAGATAGATCCAAAACTCAAGTGGGCCACATCAGAAGAAACAGTGAAGATTCATTGAGAACCGTTGAAATATTTTTATGACCATAAAAGCTTTTTTTTTCAGGTTAATTTTTTGTATTTTCATTTCATCTATGTGGTAATGACCTTATAAACGGTTTGGATGATATATAAACATCAAGGTGGATCTCAGGAAAGCTTCAACGGTAGGTATTTCTTTTCCCAAATTTTCCTTTGGTGTGGCCCAATTGAGTTTTGGATCCACCTCATTTTTGGTGGATTGTCCTAAAATGAGCTTTCCAAATGGATGAACAGAGTATATTTCCTACAAACATAATAGTGGGCCCCACCCATCATCTTTACGCAGGAACTTCCTGCCAAAGGCTTTCACAAAAAATCCGCGTCTAGCGTACTGGCTCAAGACGCAATCCACCGCCCGACTCGCCAACCCGGAGGGATTAGAATCCCTCACAACAAACCGCGATCTTATCCTATGGCATATCCCAAACGCGTCGTCTGTCGTACAGGTGGAATTTAACTCCGCAATCCATCCTAAGCCGACCGTTACCGTTCAAATCCACCCGTCCAAACGGGCCCTAAGCCCCACGGTAATGTTTATTTTCAATCCAACCTATTGACTATGTCATATATATATATATATATATATATATATATGTGTGTGTGTGTGTGAGACAAAAAAAATACCAGCTTGATAAGAAAGAAGTTTTTAATGGTGAGTGTTCAATCAACACTGTTTCTAATGGTGTGGTTAACCTGAGATTTGGATCCGCCTCATTTTCAGCTGATGCCATAAGATAATCTTGAAAAATGGATGGAAGGTGTGGATAGAACATATACATCATGGTGGACCCACAAAGGCGATAGGTTTCCAGATTACGTACGCCCTGGCCTCACCCAATACGGTACGACCTTGATCGTGGTGTCCTCCTTGACGTATGTATTGCATATCCATGCCGTCCATCCATTTTTCCAGATCCTTTCAAGGCATGAACCAAAAAAAGTTAAGCAGATCTAAATATCAGGTGGATCATACCATAGAAAACAGTGCCGATTGAACACCATCATTAAAAAATTAATGGGCCCTCCATAATGTTTATTTGCATATCCATGCCTTTCATCCATTTTGAAAGCTCATTTTAAGACATGAGCCCAAAAATGAAGGATATCCAAATCTCAAGTGGACCACACCAGGAAACGGCCAAAATTATTTCTAATTTTATTCCCGGTATATTCGAGGAAGCTTAGTCAAGAGCTCCGTGAATTCGGAATTGTTATTCCCTGAGGAAGTTGGTGATCCACCTCATCTATTGACAGATTTTTTACCATACATGCATAAAATCAAGACTTGCACAAAATATCTAATTAGCTTATTTTTAAAATATATTTTTCCGTACATAACTCATTATACATCTATTTATTTGTAAAGCTCAATATGAAATCCATTACAATTTAGTCAAGTATTTCTCTCCCTCTTCCATCTTTATATGGTATCAGAGACTATAAAGATCAACTCATTCTGCCATGGCCGACAACAACACCCTACTCATCCCCTCCTCTTATCTTCTTCACCCCTCAGATTCTCCTAGTTTAATTCTCGTCAATAGCCTTCTCACAGGCGACAACTACCCCAAATGGCAAAAAACCATGACAAGAGCCCTTAATGCCAAGACAAACTTGGTTTTGTCGACGGCACCCTCACACCCCCTGAACCGACCAAACCAGAATACACTTAGTGGAATCAAACGAAGGATATGATCCTTACCTGGATCCTCAACTCCATCAGTCCTTCCCTCACCAATTCCCTCGAATATCATACAGATCCCCGCGATGTCTGACTCGACTTCTCTTCCCGTTTCTGTCATGGAAACAATGCCCGCATCTATCACCTAAAACGAACCCTCTCCTCCCTGCAACAAACCACAAATTCTGTCCATGATTATTACAACCAAATCAAACAGATTTGGGATAAACTTGGTCATCTCCAAACCACAACTAACCTCAAAGACCTGTAAAAACAGGTTGATGATGAACGTGTTTTTCAATTCTTCTCGGGCGCAATGATTCTTTTGCTCCTCTTCGCACCCAAATCTTGGCCATGGATCTACTTCCCTCCATAAGCAAAGTTTTTTCAATCTTGTTTCAAGAAGAACAACAGAGACTCCTCAACCTTCAACTATCATCCTCCAAAACGATGGCAATGGCTACTTGCACCAATGCTCGCTCACGGCACCCTCTGAAGTGCACAACATGTGGCAAAGATGGTCACTCTCATGAACGTTGTTGGACCATCATCGGGTACCCTCCAAGCCGAGAGTCTCGTACCAACAAATAGCAGCCGTCCATCTTAGGGCAACCTCCGTCGACTGCGAATCTAGTCTCTCTCACTCCATCCACTTCAAGTCCGCTATCAAAAGTTGCTCAGCCTCCTCGCACCGTCGCAACCTCCGAATGATCCATCCCCTACAAATTTCGCTGGTAACCTCTTCTCACCGTCTGATTTCTCCTTCAATCGGCTCCTTCATTGGGTTGTAAACAGTGGTGCGAGCCACCACATCTGCCACCAACGCGATGCTTTTGCCGATTTGAAGCCCCTTGCCTCCCCTCACCACATTCAGCTTCCAACAGGACAAGATATCCTAGCTGAATGGCTGGGTTCTTGTATTCTCTCCCCTTCTCTCAAATTAAAACATGTTTTCTATGTTCCACTTTTGTCCTTCAATTTACACTCAGTTTTCCAAATTGCCCTTCATAATTCTTGTGTTATCTCTTTTTCCTCTAACACTTGTTTATTTCAGGACCCTCAATCAATGAAGCCGATTGGAGCAAGTGATCTATGCAACGGGCTCTACGTGTACTGCCCCGATCCTCCCGTCATTTTTGTTGCTCAATCTACTGCTAATAAGACCCTATAGCATCAACGTCTAGGACATCCCTCCAGTTTTACTATTCCCAGTATTTTTAATTCTCCTTGTACTCTTTCTAAATGTGATGTTTGTGCTCATTCTAAGCATATAAGATTATGATTTTCCAATTATGCCAATAAAAGTTATTCTCGTTTTAATCGTATCTTTCGTGATATTTGGGGTGGTTATCGCACCCGCATCTTTATGTGGAGCTCATTATTTTCTCACAATTGTTGATGATTTTTCTCGCACCACATGGGTATATCTTATGCGTTTTAAATCTGAGGCTTACACCCATTTAACGCACTTCTTCGCTCTTGTCCACAATCAGTTTAACACCACAGTCAAAATTATTAGAACTGATAATGGACAAGAATTTCTTTCCCATCAATTTCAAACATACATACACAATCACGGCATCATTCATGAATGTACCTGTGTCGAAACTCCTCAACAAAATGGCGTTGCGGAGCGTAAACACCTGCACCTTCTAAATGTTGCCCGCAGTCTTCATTTTCAAGCACACTTACCTCTACCTTTTTGGGGTGATTGTGTCCTCACCGCAGCCTACCTCATCAACCGCACCCCTAGTTGTACTCTCCAAAATAAATCACCTTTTGAAATGTTGTTCAATAAACCTCCAAACTATGATCATCTTCGGGTATTCGAATGTCTTTGTTATGCACAAACTCTCAGCGCTCACCGCGATAAATTTTCTCCCCATGCCACTGTTGAGGGTCAAATATTGCATATCAGACCCCATTTATTACCTGGATTTATGAGCATGACTCCGTTTAACGGCTTGGTTTAATTGTGTATGTGATGCAAGGTGGAATTACGAACGTAGACTGAAGAAGGGTACTAAAAGCGTGGATTTGACGCTCTGAAGACACCAAGGCAAGGGACGGACCCCAGGGGACTAAGATCGACGGATTTACACTCCAGAAATCAGAGAAATTCTAGCCACTCACTTCAAACAGGCCTGAAAAATGTCCAGAATGCAAGATCACAAGGTTCCCACCATCCGATCGGCTCGAAACCCCATACAGGGCCTGAGGAACATAAATTAACTGTACACATCAAATTTGAGTCCTTGGATCCATGTGGAAGTGGCCCAAAGGCCAGATCAGCCCCTAAAATCATGATTTGGGGCCCACCTGAAATCTGGATATACTTCAGTTTTTGTCTGAACACGTTAAATGTGGTGACAAAACAGATGGTCGGATTGGATTCTTCATAAACAACACAAGTGGACCCTTGTATGCATGAGTGTGCATAATGTGCACCTGCACTCGATGTGCACTGGATCTAGACAATCGGTCAGTGCCCGCTGACTCGATCCGTCTCACAAACGGAGACAGCGGACGAATGCTGTTTGTCCGTTTTCACATAGTGGGCCCCACACATCATACGTAATATCAATCTGAACCGTCCATTCAAACTGGGAGGAGAAACCGACCGTACCTTGGGCTGTTTTCCAATTTTCTTGGATGCTGCATTTACATGAAGGTTTCGACGCAGCTTGGATGGCGCCGAGCAAACCTCCATGAGTCACCACAAAACTGACCCAAAATCGATCACGACCGACTGGTTTTTCATGAGAAATAAGATGGACGGTCTGGATTTCGTAGACGCCAAGAGAAGTGGGCTCCACCAACATCACAGCGGAGGTCTTCGCATGCTCTGTTTACGCAGAGGACTTACGGACGATCCTGGTGGGCCATTTTGTGAGCTTGATTTTTACTGGATGCACGATATAGGCCATCCAGAAGACTCACAAGGTGGCCAAGACCCTAGCCTAGGTGACGAAATGAGATGAAATAGCGAGGATGGGTCCCTATCAGTTCAAACGCAGGAACGGACGGTAGAGGCAAAGACTGAATGGGCCACACTAAATCTGAGAAAAAATGCCCATGTCTGACCTATTTTTCGAGGGGAATGCAGTGAATGGCTTGGATTTCTCAAAACTGCATCGAAGTGGAGCCCACCAGCAACATCAGCACACGTGAGCAAGCTTTGTTCGCAGGCGTTCGCGCCATCCGGCTGCTGTGGGCCCCACTGTGTCCGTGATCACCATCGGATTGAGAATTTGATCCATCCAGTAGATGCACAGGTGGGTCTTTACCCCAACCAAGGAGCCAAAACCAGGTGTTCAACAGTCAGCAGCCCAAAAATCTCAATCAGACGTAAGTCTGTTTCCTTTTATTGCACCTGCGTAAATAGCTGTTCGAGTTGTGTTAAACATGGACGCACCAACCCTCTGGCATTATAAAAGGAAGTTAGAGAGAGAGGAGGGAGGATCGACGGCTGGAAGCTTGGACGTGGAGCACAGGGAGAGGTCATTTATGATGAGTATTTTTTCTGACATGTTGGGGCAATATTTAGAGGTCTTCATGGACGATTTCTCTGTCTTCGGTCCATCTTTCAGCGAGTGCTTGGAAAGTCTTAAATGTGTGCTGAAAAGATGTGAAGAAAAGAACTTGGTACTTAATTGGGAGAAGTGTCATTTCATGGTTCATAAGGGAATTATCCTTGAACATATCATCTCGTCCAAAGGAATTGAGGTGGATAAAGCAAAAATTGATCTTATTTCTAACCTACCTCTACCCAAGAACACACGGGACGTGCGATCATTCTTAGGACACGCTGGGTTCTACAAAAGATTCATAAAGGACTTTAGTCTCATCTCTCATCCTCTATGTAATCTACTTCAAAAGGATGCACCATACGAGTGGACTGAACCATGTCAGGAAGCTTTCACTAAGCTTAAGGGCATATTGACTAGTGCACCCATCAGCCACTAAATGTGTCTTTCTTGGCTACCCAAGCACACATAAAGCCTGCAAGCTCTACAACCTCAATACTCAATCCGTCTTCTACTCTCGAGATGTCGCCTTCCACGAACAAACATTCCATTTCCAAGATCTTCCTGACACTCCTTCCCTTCCCGCTCCTATCATTCCTCTTCTCGTCACCGAACCTATTATGTCTCCTTCTCCTGATTCCCTGATCGCTCCTAACCCTCCTAACTCCCCTGACTCTCCTAATTCCTCAACCTCCACGACCTTATCAAACACATCTCCACCAGCTCCTCACCCTCACCGCACCATTACTCGACCTGCCTACCTTCACGACTATATTTGTCACACCTTACATGCGGAGCCCACGGCATCTACACCTGCTTCACCAGCTTCAGGTACTGCTCACCATTTGTCTACTTTTCTTTCATATTCCCATTTTTCCCCTCACATAATACTTATTTGACTACTCTTACCTCCTGTACTGACCCCCCATGCTATTCTAATGTTATCCACCACTCTCATTGGCGCGAGGCAATGTCTGCTGAGTTTCATGCTTTAGAGGATAATTCCACCTAGACTCTTGAGCCTCTTCCTCTTGGTAAGAAACCCATTGGGTGCAAATGGGTTTTCAAAACAAAACTCAAAGCCAACAAATCCATTGAGAGGTATAAAGCTCGGCTCGTTGCCAAAGGATACACTCAGGTTGAAGGACTTGACTACCATGAGACTTTTGCTCCGGTCGCCAAAATGACCACGATCCGCTGCTTACTAGCAGTTGCAGCTGCCAAAAATTAGATTATTCATCAGCTTGAAGTCAACAATGTCTTCTTGCACGGCGATCTTGATGAAGAAGTCTAAATGACACCACCACCTGGATATTGTCCTCAAGGGGAGACCCGTGTCTGTCACCTCAGAAAATCCCTCTATGGTCTCAAACAAGCCTCCCGAAAGTGGTTTTTTAAACTAACATCTGTGCTTCTTGATGCAGGTTTTCATCAGTCTCAGGCTAATCATTCTTTGTTCACTCTCATCACTTCCACCAGCATCACTCTTGTCCTTGTTTACATTGATGACATCCTAGTTGCTAGTAATGACATCTCTCAAATCGAGCCTTTTAAGAAAATTCTCTCCACTCACTTCAAGACAAAAGACCTTGGTTCCTTGAAGTAGTTTCTTGGACTCAAGTTGCTCGCTCTCCCAAAGGCATCTTTCTTAATCAACGCAAATATGCTCTCGACATTCTCTCTGACAGTGGACAACTTGGTACATGGACTACTCTTTTTCCTATGGAGCAACATTTGAAACTTAATACTCAAGATGGTGACCTTCTCCCTGATCCTGGCCTTTACCGTCACCTTGTTGGCTGTCTCATCTATCTGACGATCACCAAACCAGACATTGTTTATGCAGACAACACACTCAGTCAATTCATGCATACTCCTTGGGTCCCCCACATGACTGCAGCTAGAGTTGTACACGAGCAGACTAAGGCTCGAGTACTCGCTCGACTCGACTCGTAATACTCGACTCGTGTGCTTTTGAGCCGAGTACGAGTGGGTTTATAAAGCTCGTTTAGAAAACGAGTAGAGTACGAGTTGAGAAGTACTCGACTCGGTACTCGACTCGTGTACCCGGTATATATAACTCGCTATAAAAAAAACCTACTCCGATCATTTTCAAACAGCGCCCGTTCAAAACGAAAACCCCCTTCTTCCCTCCACCCTCCTCTCTCTCTCTCTCTCTCTCCTCCATCTCCCAGCGCCCATCCGACCGTCCCTCTTCTTCCCTCTCTCTCTCACTCCCCTGCCCCCTGTCCGGTGGTGCTAGACCCTGTCGCTCGTCCCTGCGGCCTGTCCGGTGTCGGAGCTCGTCCCTGCCACTCGTCCGGTGTCGCAGCTAGTCTGCTCACGTAAATCTCTAGCCGCAGCTCGTCCCTACCACTCGTCCCGTGCCTCAAAGGGTCCCTGCCACTCGTCCGTCGTCCCTGCCCTGCACGCACATGTGAGTCCCTATACATACTTTCTTTTCTTTTTCTTTTTATTATTGTATGCCTAATGCGTTGGTTATTCTGAAATTTTATTTTTTTCCTTTTTTTCCAAGTGGAACCCTTGATTTGTGATTCAAATCTGCCCAAGATGGATGGAGAAATTGGCATCAAATATTCAAATCTATCCAATTTTTTACCATGAGAAGGGCCCACAATCTGTCCATTTTGGACAGCAAGGATGAAGCCTAAATATGGACCTTGGATGGCCTTAAATCTGACCAATTCTGGACCATTGGACGGTCCAGAAATCTGTCCAAATATGAACCTCTGAACGGTCCAGAAAACTGGCCGAATTTGGACCTTTGGACCGTCCATAAATCTGTCCAAATCTGGACCCTTGAACAGCCATATATATGTCCATTAATGAGCCATAAAAATTGTCCAAAATTGGGCCACATGATGACCTTTAAATTTGTCCTAATTAGACTGTAAATGGGGCATAAGAATCTGCCCAAATCAGGACCCTAAACACATATTAGTTATATAAGAATCTATCCAAATCAGGACCCTAAACACATATTAACTATATATGTAATATGTTAGTTATATATGTTAATAGAGAAATTGTTAATATATGTTAATATAGAAATTGTTAATATGTTAATTATTGTCCTTTACTATTCAAGTCTCATGCCCTAATAGTTATGTTTTCCATGTTTCTTAATTTACTTTATAAATGACAGTTTACTTGTTACTTTGTTAGTGTTGAATGCTACCACTTAAGATGCCTTTGGTTTTTCATTTGAGATTTTGTTATTAGGTAGCTAGATGATGAATGTCGATTTCAGCATGCTCCTTTGTTTGCATAGATATGAATTATTTGTATTATTCTAGTTGTAGATTTGTAGTATAGGATAATCAGTTGCCCATTTGAGGATTTCTATGTTACCAAACATAGATTTAGTGTGTTCTTGGATGCATAGAAATTCTCAAATTGTCCCTTTTTGAACAGTTCAGGGTTAGATATATTGTAATGTCTTCATTTATTCCAATTTAAATACATATGCCTATTCTAGTTTCATCTCTCCTTTTTCTCTCTGGATATATTTCGTGTATTTATTTCCGTCGTCAAATGTCAACACTTTGTGTTGATGATTGACATGAGAATCAAATATAAGATTAATATATTCTGGAGAGATAAGGGGAAATGCTGCAAGAATTTCAGCGTAGCATTTAAATTGAAAAATGAAGGCATTACAATCTATCCAACCTTAAATGGGTGACTGATTTAGACAGTTAAGTAATTATGCCCGTCTAGCGATCTACCCGTCTAGGACCCTAGGTATAGCCGTATAACATATAGAGAACTTTATTTTATAGATGGCTAGTCAAGACGAAAGCCCAAATACCCCTGGAATGGGTGCATCGGCCACATCTCCTTTAATCGTAGAGGGAGACACAGACACGTCAGCTGCATGCAAAGGGAAGAAGAAGAGATTAACAGTGTAGGATGATTTCGAAGATGTGACAGTTAACGGTGTATAGAAGATAAAGTGTAATCACTGCAAAGAGTTATTCAACAAGATTCCATGAGGATCTACGACACATCTAATTAGACATTTGAAGACGTGTCCTAGGAAAACAAGACTCCCTCCTCCCGGCCAACAGATGTTATCATTTATGAAGTCAGAAGGGGATGACTCCCAAGGTGTAGTGTCCACTCATAAGTTTGACAAAGAGAAACTGAATGAGTGGTATGCTAGATTAGTGATTTCGGAATAAAAACCTTTCAGAATGATAGAAAGTAAAGGGTTTAGGACTTTCTGTCAATTCCTTAACCCTCGGGCCGAGAATGTCTCCCGCGTCACAGTGTAGAGAGAAAGCATGAAGATGTATGCAAAGGAGAAGATGAAACTGAAAGAAGTTTTGGCTTCAGTGACCAGAATAGCTTTGACTTCTGATTTATGGACGGCGTCTAATCAAAGAAAATGATACATTTCATTAACGGCTCACTATGTTGATAAGGATTGAAAACTATGCAAGAGAATTTTGAACTTCAAAAACCTTCCTCCTCCACATACTGGTTTACTTATTTCTGATTGCATCTACAGTTATCTAAAAGGCTGGGGCATTGAAACGACCCGTAAATTTCCGTACTTTGGCTCGAGTACCACCTCCACCAGAAATCAATTAGGATTAAATCCTATGGAAATTTAACAAAGTTAACTAAGTGCAAAACTCGATTAGCCATGAAATCCGTTAGGATCGCTTTAAATACGATCTGCAAGACCCAAAACTTGCAAAATCATTGACTCTAGGTTACCCTAAAGTTTAGGATCAAACTCATTTCCCGGCTGCTCTCGGGAATGAAATGAAACTTCGTATTAGGTCTAGACCGCACATTGGAAGTCCGATTCAAATGAAGTTAAGGAACTAGGACCGCCTCACTGGGCTTGACAACCACCTCGGAAATCAGGTCCAGTCGATGTCCCACGGCTATTCGCTTGAGTCCGGAGTGAGGGAGTGTGAAAATCACTCTTTCCTTTACAAAATAAATATCTGGAATAGTGATCGGCACCATTCGGTTGCGGATCAATATAAGCAACTAGACCGTCGGAATCAGACCAAATTACACCCTCGGATCAGGAAAAATTTCAGGAACATTTACATGTACTTGGAATTTCGGATCATAGCCCACTAATCGTTGAACTGAAAGTGGTCCGCCCCGTGTGATCTGGGAATCCGATCGAGTCAAAAACGTAATCCCACGTAGATCCATGAGTTGTGAGCTTAAGTCTGACGTTTGGCTCAAGGGGGGCTGCCAGAACACTCTTTTGAGCTGGAAAAGTGCCGAAATACCTATAATAGTCGTACCTTTTGAACCGGAGTCTATTCCGAGGAGGTTTTTGGCTATATAAGGGCCTTAGAACAGCCCCTCTCACAGCCATATGAATTTGGGATAAAACCCTAGAGAGAGAGAAAAAAAGGAGAGAAAAGCTTGGGATTTGTGGGAGAATTTTCCTCCTACTGTTGTAGATCATCCAACGGGCTGCACCACCCCTTCCTTGACGTTTTTCCAGCGTCACTGACTCCGTTTTAAGGTAAGAAACCCTAACCCTAGATCTGATTTGAGGTGTATAGGCTTTAGATTGTGAAATAGCTAACCGATTTCACTCCTTAGGCTAGAAAACTCCCGAATACGGAAGCTCATCCAACCTTACTGATTCGTTGAGATTCCAAGGTGAAAGGTGAGGACTTTTGGTGTATAGGTTATGGTTTTCAACGCTTTCAATGTCAGATAATGATAGATTCATGATCTGCATGCAATTGCATATGTACAAAGTGTTTTCCGTTTTCTATTTTGATTAAAGTTGTAGAATATGGAATTTTACATATTCTAGGTATTCGTAGAAAATACCGTATACGTATATTTTTTGGAAATGTGTTTGACATGATTATTTGTTGTATGGATATACGATATATGGATAAAATACTTATTTGGCGAAAGGATTCGCCTAAATACATGTTTTACTAATATACACTATGTATGTAGAAATACTGTATTTTAAGAAGTACCGTATACATGTATATTTTAGTGATGTGTTTGCCATGATTAAATGTTGTATAAATATATTATGTGTGCATAAGATACTTGCTTGGCGGAAGGACTCGCCCTAATACAAGTTTGTTCACATACACTATGTATGTTGAAATAGTGTATGTTAAGTGTTTGTGGAAATGCTTGAGTGAGTAAGTGTTTGGATGTTGATGCCTTAGGAGAGTGTTGAGATGGGATTCTCAACTACCCTAGATACATGTATGATTACCTCCATGAGGTTGTTTACTTAAACCGCTTACTTGTAATATATGTGTTTGTATCCCTATCTGTATAGTACTCTATTACATGCTTTATAACATGCTTTATATCATGCTTTATAACATGCTTTATGACATGCCTCCTAGCATGTTTGTGTTACTTTGTTTATCATGCTTAACTCCACATGCTATTGATGAGAACTGTTTGAGTTTGGGACTCTGTCTATAGTCCAAACATTCGGTACCAGACTTGAGATTGTGGCTGAGATTCATGTCGCCACAATGGATGTGTCTGACGAACCCGAGTCGTACTTCGGTTGGCGATAGTGGTTGGGCACACGGAGTGCTTTTGCACTTCATATCGCCCAACTTGTTGTGCGCTCGAGCTAGTCAGGCTCGTCAATTAACCCGATATGTCGAATGTGTGTTCACCATGTCTGGTCATTACTGTTTGAACATAGGGTACCAAACTTACCAGTGGCAATCCCGTTAACCATGGTACCTCGATCCGCTAAGACTCATGAACCGGACATGGTGGTATGGGACACCGTCGCCGAGCTGTCGGCCTATGCTGGGGCCATGTGCCTCCCCGTAGTGACCATTGAGCAACCCAAACTCGTGAGCCGAATACGGTGGTATGGGACACTGTATTCGAGCTGTCGATACTTACGGCGAGAGCCGAGTACGGTGAGACCTGTACTGTCCGACGGCGACGAGTCCTCTCGTAGTATCTTCGAGTATACTCCAAGGTCCGTGATTGGCGACGAGTCTTTCACAAAGAACTAGAGTATGAGTTGAGCCGAGTACGGTGAGACCCGTATTCGAGCCGACGGCTAGTGATTGAGCCGAGTACGGTGAGACCCGTACTCGAGCCGACGGTCGCCGAATTGAGCCGCATACCTGTGAGATCGTATCCGTGCTGACGGGTGACGAGCCCTTTGTGATGCCTTCGCTACGGCCCTCAAACCATGATATCGTATGAGATTAACTAGGACTGACGACCCTAGAATGGATCATGTTTGGGAATGATACAAGGGAGGTACCTTAGTTTCCCAATATTGCTGTTTGAAACGAACTAATAACAACTAGGAAATCATGCGCATCATTGCACCGCATGTGCCTAGTAGATGTGAGGCACTAAGGGAGTTATGCATTCGCGAACGTAAGATGTTGTCGCATGAGGGTGGTTTGGCAAGGGCATACATCATCATGTCATTTCATTCTTGCATTTATCAAGAGTAGTTAAACTTGTTTGATTTGTACTGCTTTATCATTACTGATTGATTGAATTGATAACATGTTAACCTATGCTTTATTGTTCCACTGAGTTAGCTACTCACTCCCACGTTACGGGACGGTGTTTGCAACACCAACCAGACTCTGTTACAGATATAGACGGCACGACGGTTCAAGAGCCGGAGCCCGATTTCGACGAGGACCAGGAGGAGTTCTCATTTATGCAGTACTCTGACGGCTATGCTTAGGCCGACTGCATCGCGGGGACTTCAGGACTCATCTTTTAGATTGTATTTTGATTTTTGACTCAGAAATAGTACATGTATTTGGGTACTCGATTAGTGTTCATACTCTGTGTTCACAAAAAGTTTTGTTTCTTTACATACCTTAAATATACAATTTCAGTCTTCCGCTTGCCTTTATATAACTGAACTGGAGTATGAATTACTATTTTTGGTATAATCTCATTCATGTTTATTGCTCTAACACAGACAACATTCAAACATCATTAAATATGTTGCATAAGTGATGCGTTGGAACTCGGGAGTTGAGTTACACTCAACCCCGATTTTCGATTACAGTGCATTGAGAAGAAAATTTCAAAGAATAACTTTAGACAATGCTTCAAAAATGACAAGAAACAAGTTTCATGCTTATGTAACCAGTTTAGGGCTACAGAAAATTTATTTTTTGAAGGAAAAATATTACAGGTCAGATGTTGTGCCCATATTGTAAATTCGATTGTACAAGAAGGGCTGAAAGCAATTGACAACACTATAGAGAACATAAGAAAAAGTGTGAAATATATAAGGGGGTCGCCATCGAGACTGAGTGTATAGAATGACATCATCCAACGTTTGAATGTGTCATCTAAAAAAACGTTCAAGTTAGATGTCTGTACACGTTGGAACTCGACCTATGAAATATTAGATGCGGCAATGGAATTACAGCTTGCATTTCTTGAATACGCGGCACGTGACAGAATGTATTCTTAGTTGCCGAACACAAATGATTAAGCCAAAGCACAACAAGTTCACACATTTCTCAAAGTTTTATATGATTGCACGAAGATTTTTTCTGGGAATCAGTATCCAACCGCGAATATGTTTCTTCCGTCTCTTTGGAAGATTAAGGATGCTCTACAGAAAAATGTCAGTGCGGGTCCAGATTTCATACACCAGATGACAGTTGGTATGAAGACGAAGTTCGATAAATACTAGGACGAATGTCATCTGTTGATGTCTTTGGCAGTTGTTCTTAATCCTCGTTGTAATATAGGGTTGGTTAGCTTTATTTTCATGAAGCTTTATCATACTGAAAGAGCGACAATAGAGACGTTTAATGTTCGTCAAGCCCTTGAAGATTTGTACAAATCGTATGTTAATACATTACCTGCAGCAGGTGTTAAAGAAAGTAGAGATGCGGATATTTATGTACCTGGTAATCCGGATGTGCTAAATGAATACATATCATACTTGGCACAAGCACGAATGGGAGTTGATACTAAAGAATCAGAGTTAGAAATGTACCTCAAGGAGCCAATCGTAGTGCAATCCGAATTTGATGTGTTGGAATGGTGGAAGATGAGGGTTAGTGAATCAAAATACCCTACATTATTTGTGATGGCACGGGACATATTATCAATACCAATTGCAACAATGGCACCAGAATCCGCATTCAGCACAGGGAGTAGGGTTGTGAGCAAGTATCGAAGCTCACTTTCGCCAAATACAGTTGAAGCGTTGATTTGTACGTAAGATTGGTTGCGCCCGATATGAGGAAGAGATATGAATGATGATGATGATGATGAGGAGATTGAGACTCGTGACGAGTCTCTACCTACAGATCAGTAATTATTTTTGGTTTTTCAATTTTTTTTGTTGAATGTTGAATGATCTGTAATATTATTTCACTGCAACTGCAAACACGAAAGTGTTCGTCCTTTTGGAATGTGGTTTGGAAGACTTTTAATCTTTGATATTTATTTACATATGCCTGTTCATTTGCTTTTATTTTTGAATTTTGATACATTTATATTGCTTTCTTTTGTTCCTATATCAAGTTCAATTTATTTATCAATATTCTAATTTTTTTATTAAAAATTAAATGTGGATATGTCGTCATCTGAGCCATCGACAAACATTTAAGACTATGCTTCCCTAGTTGAATCACCACCAAGGTCTGGAAAAATAAAGATTAAGTGTGGTTTGTGTGGCGCAAAGTTTGTGAACAAGACTAATAGCTTTCGCTTACACTTATCATGTCGAGGTGGTGATGCAAAACCATGCCCCAATGCTCCTAAGGATGTCCAAATTCTTTTTCAAGTCCTGTTAGATACGAATAGAAAACCTTCCACTCCATCCAAACTTTCTGCTTCTGGATCTAATACACGAATGACATCCACAAAAGATGCAGAGGAGGAAGCCAGATTAAAAGCTTTGGGGGAAGAATAATTTCAACTCGCCTTAAAACGCAGTATGAAAAATATTTTTAAACTTCAGCGATATTCGAGTCAAAGACAGCACGATGTTGAAGCAGGGTCGAGTTACTCGAGTACGACAAACAAGAAGAAGAAAAAGAGTAACAAATTCAAATTCCTGACTCGTCTCGGTGAATTTTATAGGGCATTAGGTACTATATACAATTCTTCACGTAAAGCAAGTTTGAAAAATCTAGTTTAAAGTGTAAAAGAGCACGAAGGAAATATCTCTTCGCCTTTTGACTCAGAGGAAGTGAACCAATTTGTATATGAAAAAATAGATAGCAGTTCCGATGGATCAGATGACAATACAGGAAGGCACTCATCTTATGGAGGTTATTAGTTATAAATTGTCATTTTGAACAATGTAATGTAATTATCGAAGTTTTTTAATCATAAATTATGTGCATTTTATATATTTTATTGTTTCGTTTAACTTTGAATTCCAATTGACAATCGAATTGAAATTCAAATGAATCTCAATTTATAACTCAAACTTGGCTCAAATCTCGAACTTGTTGCTCGAAAACCCTGCTCGAATTAAGCTCAAATTCAGACTCGGACTCGAACTCGCCTCAAAAACTCAGACTCTACTCGACTCAATTTCTGCTCGTACTCGAACTTGCCTCGAAAACTCGGATTCGACTCGACTCGTTTTCTACTCGTACTTGGCTCGTACTCGGGCGAGTAGAGTACGAGCAGGGAGTCCATGCTCGTTGGCCGAGTAGAGCCGAGTACAAGCAGGACTCGGGCGTTAAGAGCCGAGTACGAGTAGGGCGATACTCGGCTCGACTCGACTCGTGTACAGCTATACTGTAGCTACCAGAGTTCTCCACTACATCAAAGGCTGCCCCTACCAAGGCGTCTTTTTTCCTTCATCCAACAGTACACATGTCACAGCTTATACAGATTCTGATTGGGCCAGCTGTCCCACCACCCGCTGCTCCACCACCGGTTACTTTATTTAGTTAAGCACTAGTCCAATCTCATGGCGCACCAAGAAGCAGAATACAGTTGCTCGCTCTTCTGCTAAAGCTGAATATTGAGTCATGGCCGTCATGACATATGAACTCACTTGGTTAAAACAACTTCTCATTGATCTTGGTGTCTCTCATCCCAAGTCATTCACTCTACATTGTGACAATCAATCTGCACTATATATTGCCCACAATCCTGTGTTTCATGAGCGTACCAAACACATTGAGATTGATTGTCATATTATTCGCGACAAAATTCGCTCGGGCCTCCTCAAAGTTGTCCACACTTCTTCCAGTGAGCAAGTTACCGATATCTTCACCAAAGCTTTGAGACATGAACTTTTTCATCATTTTTTGCGCAAGTTGGGCATTACGGACCTCCATGCGCCAACTTGAGGGGGAGTATTGACAGATTTCTTGCCATACATGCACAAAATCAAGACTTTCACAAAATCTGTAATTAGATTATTTTTAGAATATATTTTTCCATACATAGCTCATTGTACATCTATTTATTTGTAAAGCTCAATATAAAATTAATTATAATTTAGTCAAATATTTCTCTCCCTCTTCCATCTTTACATCATCACGTCACTCCCTCCCTGCCTCATAATCACAAGTAGATTGACCACAAGGAGGGTAAACAAAAGCAAGAATTTTAAAATTTCCCCTTTTTTTTTTCTAATATTAATGGAATGAGTGTGTTCGTTTACCCCCCAGTGTTTTCAACTGTAATGGCATCTAAAGACACATCTGTCAAGTGGGTGCTTCACGCTGCTACCAGTGGCTCTCACTTCAAATCCTGACCGCCCAATTGTGAGACCCACAATAGATTGTTTATATCAAAAAAAAATTAAAATTAAAATTTAAAAAAAAAATCAGATTAATTAGATAATTCAATCTTGATTTCTGTTCTGTTTCATCTGAAATCCATCCTATCGAAGTACCAAGGCCATACAACAAGTTCTAATTTGGCGCAGATCAGATGGTCACGCGACTCAATGATCCACGACCCATAATGTTTGATCGGTGTGTCCCACCATGGATGAACACCATTTTCAGATCAAACGGTTTGGACAGTTTTACCCCTATAATTGGCATATCTGATCCTGTTCACATCTGCCATCGCCAATGCTCTCTTCTACCATCCATTTCTAGGTCCATGATCAAATGGTTAAGATAGCATTTCTAGGTCCCTGATCAAATGGCATATCTGATCTTGTTAGCATCTGCCACGCGTCCTACATCAGATGTGCATGCGGCACATGTGACTCATGCAAACATGCATATAGAAGAAAATGTTCTTTAGGTGCATCGAACTAAGGACAAAGTAAATTTACCTTTTTACAACGGCAAGCAACTATGCTAACTGTGCTTGGATTAGTTCTTGTTTCCCTATGCAAAGATGGATTTTACAAATGAAAATACTTACCTGATTTTCGTAGGCAGATGATGTAGTGACTTTCCTTGTCATGGGTGAAACTTCGTGTGAATGCGATCCACCCCATCCTTCAGGTGGGCCACCCCGTGCGAAGTCTAAGGCACAAAAAATAGGCTGAGTCAACGCTCAGGTGGGCTAATCATGGAAAACAGTTGAAATGGGAAGTCTCACTGTTAAAAATTCTTCTCTAAAAGCTCGAGCCATTAGAGGACTATGTATCAATATATATCAAGAGACTTTAACACCCCCTACATGTGCAAGGTGGAACTTAGCATGAGAAGTAAGGGTGGAGGGACAATGGATCCTTACTCTTGCTCGGGTGGTAGACTCTCTGGAGTTTCAACTCCCGGTCAAGGGTTCGAGTATCCATAGGTGGTGAAATTCCACTAGCGTGAGTTTGTGGGGGTATGTGTGTATGTGTAAAATAAATAAATAAATAAAAAGTTTAAAAAAAAAAAAAAAAGAAAAGAAAAGAAAAGCGGAGGGACAATCACAACTCATACCATACTCTAAAAGCTCTTAGAGGATGGTGTATCATTGTATATCAAAGAACTTTAACAGAATTGATTTTCTAGAAATTAGGACATTCCAAGCCTCATGTGGGCCATACCATGTGAATTTAAAGTTTTAATGATTTTACACTGCTCCTATGGTGTGGTCCACCTAGCTCGAATTGGGTGCGTTGGTTTAATTCATGTTTGTCCCATGTAGCACTTTGTTGGCACAAGTCAAGCCAGCCAGTGAGCCTATGCAAGTCAAGCAAACAATCATTCTTTTGACAAACCATGTATGAGCTCTTATATCCGAAGAGCTTATATGGTGATTAGAACAATACATATTACAAGGGCTCCTCACTAACTGATCACATTAAAAGTTACTTTGGTTGGACTTAGCTAGATGCACCCCGTTTTCTTGAATGTGGGCCATTGGTGGGCCACAACCATATAATTAAAAAAAGTCACCATCGAAAAAATTATAAATTCACATGCGTCCACCTGATTTGGATCAGCATGATTTCTAGTTTATTTAATTATTATAATTAGAAATAACTATTGAATGGGTTTGATGTCACTAATAAAGCAGGAGGGCCCACAAATAGATTTTAGGAAAACAAAAAATAATAATAATAATAATAATAATAAAGTTAGTTGAGGGTAATTCCATCATTTCATCTCCACAAAAGCGTCCAAACGACGCAATCAGTTTTTGGTAAAATCAGAATTGGTGAGGAATTTTATGGTAAAAATCCCTTCAATAATTGCCTGCTTCCTGCATCATTGTCATAAAATAACAAGTTTATTTAGGTAATCCAATGGACTACTCAAGAAAAGCTTAATAATCAACGCACATGTGCTACATCACTATATATATATATATATATATATATATATATATAATGAACCACCTAATAAGTGGATGACCCATTTGATTTTGGGCCAGAGAATGTTAAGATTAGATTCCATCTGTGAATGGCCTTAGAATATCCCTCATGTAAATGCTACACTAGCAGTGTCTACCAAATGCTCGGTCCATCTCACACCAACTGGTATCATTAGCACTCTTGTTTCCACACAAATGTATCCAATAGTGGGCCATTACAATTTTGGACGGCCATGACAGCTTGAATTCTGCACAAACTTTCTACCTCCACATGTGTGGAATTTCTTCCATGTGTTCACCACACATGAGGCGATATCGTACAAGTCTCTTTCATGAATTGTAGCCACACAAGAAATCCACCTTTTCATTAGCTTCTTTGGGAAGTTGGAATCCATCCAATGTATTAGTCTCCTACCAACCTTGACTTGGTCCAGCTTCTTTAGGAATCCACTATAAAAATACAAGTCCATAGAAAAAAAAAAAAAAAAAAGAGCCATGTACAGCAGAGGTATAAGTTCTGATACAACCATTTTTTTCAGTCATCAAGTGGGACACAATATCAAAATGGCTCAATTTACTGTTGTAACACGGATTGGATATTCTACACATGTTATATATCAGTGGGGGGAAAAAGAAAGGCTGTATCAGAGTTTCTGTACGGCCTCTGTATCTGATCATTTCTGGTGGATGGATGTGAAACTATCAATTAGTGGACACGTGACTTAATGACCCATGATCGTTTTCTTTTCATTGGGTGTGTCCCACCTTATGATAGATGGACTGCTATCTGCAAATCAAACGGTTTTGATGGTTCTGCCCCTCTGAATGGTGGATCTTATCCCGTTTAGTTTTGACCATTGCCCAATACATTCTACCATCCATTTGTTGGTCACTGATCAAATGTTTAAGATATTCCATTACGAGCATTTGTAATACCATTGCTGGTTTCATGGGTCCATCTGATGAATGGAGTATATCATGGATCATTGTGGCCATGTCTCTGATTCTTTTGGGAGTTAGTGTACTACTTACACAATCTCTAATTTCTTATCCGAGCAATTTTTTTAATCATTATTTGAATTATTGAAATTCAATAATCAGCAACTTCCTGTAATAGTATTCATATAACCATTGTAAAAGATCAAAAGGAAGCTTATTGATTGATCCCTTACAATACAAGAAGAAACTCGATCATTTGTATGGCCAATATTTTTTAAGTGGATCAGTAGTAACTAGAAGGAGATTGATTGACTTGACTTTCATTTTTATATTCTTTGAAAAGTTCCTCTTCCGTGACCATCATGATTTCCTTTGACAAAAGAGCTCTGTGGAAAATCTTTTTAAGTATATAACAGTTAGATGCAGAAGCCTTGTCAAACTCGAACAAAAGCCTTCCCAAAACAACATGAACTCCCGTGACAAAATCAGCAATCGCTACCTGACTGCGTCCTTCACAACATCCAATCTTTCATGCCTACGAAACCTGCAATTAGAACAAGCATTCTATCTTGGATGGACCGTGTGGATATAACAAATACATCATAGTGGAGCTCATAGAACTTTGCCACTTCTGGAAAAAAATTAAGGCAAAGCAATTTGCCGCTTTTGGGATGTATTACTTGTCGCTTTTGGCCTATAGACAATTTCGGAATTAATTATATGTTTAATTTACATTAAGGATTTGTTTTAAGTGTGTTAAATAAACACCCAAAATAGTGTATAAAGTAAAGTTATACACAAGTCTAACTGAGTCGAGCTGGCACCAGTAGCTATCCCTAGCTCGAATTCAGCTGGGCCGGCTTGTGTTAACCGTAGTGTTTTTGATTTTACAGCCAGCTATGTTTTTTTTTTTTTTTTTTTTTTTTTCTTTTAACTTTGTATTGTTTAGCTAACCGTGTATAACCTTTCTAACTTGATAAGCTCATTCTTCTTTGAAAATTTAAAGTGGATTGGAATTTATTCATTCTTGCTCGGTCTTCGAGCTTGACTTTTGGGCCAGCTTGGCTCATTCGATCAAAAATAACTTTTAAATGAACAAATGGCCATTTCAAGCGTATTATGTACATGCGACATTTTCTCAAACATGTAAAGTGCTTCTTCAATTTCTCTAAGAATGCAAAACAGTGACAATATTTTATAGGTATTTCATCAAACACTCGACGAGTAGTATCAAATCAAGATATGAGGGAAGTCTTATAATATAAAGCTTTTTTTTTGTGATTTGTTTCATATCCATTCCTTCCTCGCCACTAGCTATTCCCGTGGAGAATGTATGCACCTGAAACAATAATTCGTTGAGTTATTTCATCAAATACTCGGCGAGCAGCATCAATATCAAAGTGAGTCACCGAACCAATTTGATCAGAGTCTATTCGAGTTGAGGTTCGATCCGAGTTGAGTCGAGCTCAGGCAAGCTCGAACTTGGCTCGAAAATTTTCTGAGTTCCAAAAACCAGCTCAACTCGATTCGAATCCAATTTCAAGATGAGGTTAGTCAAACTTTTCTGAGTTGAGTCGAGCAAGTTGACCGAGCTAACTCAACTCGAGTACAGCTCTAGTATTAAGTGACTAAAATCTGATTTTCAAAATTAGAGAGCATATTAAACAAACAGCCCCTCAGTTTTTTAAACCATAGCCATTTATTACAGGAGTCGGTGAGTTTTTAAATCGCCTGCCACATTAATCAAACCTACACGTGTTTCAACTATGAGGTCATGGGTTTTAGAACCCATGTGTGTGTGTGTGTGGGTGTGAGAGTGTATGTGTATTTGACCATTCAAAAAATATCAATCAAACTGCTTATATTAAGCTGTCCAAACTGCGGGTCCAAATTTAGATAGACCGTGAACCAAAATCTACATTGATTATATTTCTCACTGGCCAATTAGCAAGCAACTAATGGACAGTTGAAATGAAAATAAACCTTAGTTTCTAACTATATTCTGTCCAGCAATTTTGTGGATTTAATTTTCCATCATGTACGCCACGTGTACAAATTTATACTGCATGTATATCAACTCTTACATACTCTTTCGTTCCGGATTGAGCTGGATAATATATATAGATATATATATATATATATATATATATATATATATATATATATATATATACAACATATATAAAGAAACATTAAGTGCTCAAAGTAAAAAAGAAAAAAAAATGATAAGGTCCATTTAAAAATAAAAAATGGAAACCTCCTAATTAATGTTCTAATAAAAACCTCAAAAATTATATTTTTTTAATTCACCAATATTAAGTTTTCTTTTTAACCACTTAAATGAATGGATGGAGTATATCATGGATCAATTGTAGGCCATGTCTCCAGTTATGTACCCTTAATAATCTCTTTTAATTTATCATATTTTAATCATGTATTAATTATTGAAATTCCATGCATTAGACAAAATCAGCAATCGCTATTTGCTGCTTGTCCTTCACAACATCCTATCTTTCATGCTCTTACGAAACCTGTCATTGTCAAGCCTCAGTGCCACGGACATTTTACTTAGGTCAAAGGCTAGATTGGTCTCACCAACTCACCACCCTTACTCACAGACACATATGAGAAATATGTAATTCAAAAATAAATCATTCAAAGTGTGGACCTCTCTTTAGATGGATTATAAATTAATATAAAATAATAAAATTATATTTTAATTTTCAGATTCTTAGGTGACTGATGGATTATGCTTTTTATATTTAGTTTCAACTCTAGAATATAACATATCATTTGCCAAACAGAGTTCATATTGTCCATTAAAATTTTGGATAGAAATAAAGTTTTCTACTCTTTTTCACTTCCCATCTTTGATTTTCAAACATGTCCTAAATTCATTTTGCATGATTACATAGAGTAGGTAGAATCCATTTTGGCATGGCCTCTACTCATGAATGTTGCATTTTTCACTCAATTATAAGGTAATATTGACAATACATAAACCTGTTTTCGAGGAAAATAGATGTAGTAGATTTAAAAGTTTAAATCTTGATTCTATTCTTTTTCAAATTAATTATCAATTTTCATAAATTACTTTGTAAATGTTACTATTCGGACATTGGAGGAATCTAAATAAAAACAATGAGAGAATATTTTCTACTATGATTCTTGTTGGGTAGATTGTTTTATACGCACATTAATGCAAGTTATTATATTTTATATGTAACATTTTGAGTGTTATTAATGAGAAACGATCAACGTGCAACTGCAGCAAGATTTGTAAGATGTGTTACATGCACCAAATACAAACCAACACAACTTGAACCAACATACGGGACATGTGCAGGACATGTGTTGTAATTGCCACAGCAAATGTATCAATATCAGCATAATTAGGCAATGTTACAGGAATTGAATCAATTTGTTGCCAACATTCCATGCATCAGCAGCATGCACTTGCTGCACAAGAGCTCCTACCCCAATACCAGTTAAACTAGTTGCAGCAGATTGAGGATCAGCAATGTCAAGTGGAGTTTCAACAGCAACAAATGAATGAGTTGCGGCAGCTGGTCCAAGCACTGAGTCATAATCAGTAGGGCCAACAACTGCAGGGGTCAACAACAGTAGAGCCAACAATCGCACAAGCAACAACAGCGGACCGAGGCACTAACTACTACCAATGTTAAAAATGGTATTAGAAAAGTGTTAGGCATGTGCCTGAATATGATCAGTAACAATGTTATGGATTCGCTAAAGAAATTACTAAACATGATTGGCTCTAAATATTTCTGTTAATAAAAAAATAAATATAACTGAACTTCTTAGGAGTTGACAACAAATACTTCGGCATGTTTGCTACTGCTTGGGTCCTTACTCTTGCTCGGGTGGTAGACTCTCAGGAGTTTCAACACCCAGTCAAGGGTTCGGGTACCCATAGGTGGTGAAATTCCACTAGCATGAGTGTGTGGGGTGTGTGTGCCTGTGTAAAAAAGAAAAAAATATAAAAAATGTTTGCTACTGCTTTGAATATTTTTGCCAATAAAAATTGAGAGATACATGTGCTCTTTCAAGGGTGACAAGAATACATACGAAGTTTGCATAAATACAAGAACTCTCAATAACTACACATGCCACTAGTTACTACAATATGTTTTTTTTTTCTTTTTTTTTTTTCAATGATACAAATGGATTTTAAATATGATTAGCTCTTAATTTGCGACTTTCGATTTACAATCACTTTTTTTTTCAATGATACAAATGGATGTATGCATGCTTTACAATTTAGGCCGCCAATCTAAGCATCATATGTTTTGAATTTATGATATATTTTTGTTATCATATTATAATCAGATGTACTAATTAGACTATAAGTAGAAAATGTGAGTACTTGCATTTAACTTGACTTCTTTAACTTCCTATGGTGATTGGGTTCTTTAACTAATACTTTCAGCTTACAATTGAAATACCAAATTTTGTATATATGATATTCTGAAACAGTAAATCTTGTGTGTTACCATTTATATATGGTTCGAGGATTGTTTAGTAAAAAAAAAAACATTTTGAGTAATTATTTTGCTGCTTGTCTGCTCACTCAGTGGGCTACACATCTATTAGAAAAGTGATTATTGCAACAGTAACGATTGGCGTGTAGGTTGATAAATTGTCCTTGCACAAATATGACTTTCATCTACTCACTGGTGGAGCTACACATCTATTAGAAATGGGATTATTGCAAGATTAATGATTGCCGTGTAGCCTGATAAAAGGCAAAGATCTCATGCATGTGTTGAAAGCAATGAGTGTTGGCTGCTGGAAATCTATGCCATGAAACAGAGGGCCGCTTGTATAGACCAGGTGCCGGACTACCCAATGCATGTCCTTTGATGAGGAAGATCAGATAACATATGTCGCAAAGGTGCCTCTGCCTTCAACCGCACATCCTTCCCTTCATATTGTTTAATGTGGACCTGGGGCTTCGTGCCCGTCCGTTGCACTGCGCAACGCGTGCTGCTGCATCCTGAGCCCTTTGCTTCCTTCGAGTACTATAGTCACGCCCACTCGTGCCTTCATTTGGCCTACTGCCGCTTGCCTCTATCAACCTCGAATCAATTCAAGTTATATCCTTAAAACCCTAGAATGAATTAGAAAGTCCTGAATATCTTCCAATTCCAATTACACCCCAATATATAGCCTTTGGAAGAATAACAAACGAATTAGGAAATGAATTTCACAAAAATGCAACTTTGTAAAAATATGTGTAAATCTGTTCGATGACATTGAACACACTTCGATGTCATTGAAATTTATCATTCGATGTCATCGAACTAATACTAAAACTGTCCAGACACGAGACATGAAAATCAAATTTTCTTCGATTGCATCGAGCATCTTCGATGACATCAAACATATCTTTCGATGTCATCGAACACTTATCGATGGCACCGAAAAAGCAGCCGATTAGTCCAACAACTAGCTAGAGAAAATCTAACTTAATGGGATCGAGCATTGTTCGATGACATCGAAAAATACTCGATGGCATCAAATGGTCTATCAATACAACCTACAAACCCTGTTTCTTCTGAATGATTTAAGACTTAAAAACAACACAACACGTGCTGCTACATCTCGAGCCCTTTACTTCCATTGAGTACCATAGTCACCCCCACTCATGCCTTCATTTGGTGTTATGCTCGCTTGCCTCTGTCTCATTAAGTTTCGAGGGCATGGGAATTTCCTGTGCCCTGGAAATCAATTGAGCCAAAAGCTAAACACAGCAAAAAAAAAATAATAATA
Organism: Magnolia changhungtana; assembly: GCA_030180095.1. Taxonomy (NCBI): domain Eukaryota; kingdom Viridiplantae; phylum Streptophyta; class Magnoliopsida; order Magnoliales; family Magnoliaceae; genus Magnolia; species Magnolia changhungtana. Next base: position 2,584,155 of record JASAUF010000045.1, on the reverse strand, counting down.
ATAAAAATACAAATTTTTTTATAAATTCACAGAGTCCATCTGATGTTGGATCCACGTAATTTTTAGTTTATATAATCATTACGATTAGATGTAGCAGTTGAACTGTCGGATGTCACACGACAAAAGACCAACAATGCACTATTCCAATGACTTATATATATATATATATATATATATATATATATATATATATATATATATATATATATATATATATATATATATATATATATATATATATGAGAGCAATTCAGTCATTTCATCTCGAGAAAAGCTGTTCTTGTGTTTACCAAATGTTCATGCACTTTTTGGTAAAATGAAAAATTTTGCAGTAAAAATTCCTTCAATAATTGCCTACTTCCTGCATTATTGTATGATATTTCAGTGATTCTCTGGACTACTCAAGAAAAGCTTAATGATCATCACACGTGCTAAAATCACAAACAAAATGAGACTTTAAGCCACCTAATAAGCAGACCCATTTCATTTTGTGCCAGAGAATGTTAAGATTGGATTCCATCTATGAAATGACCCTAGATTATCCCGCACTGAAATGATACATCGGTGTTGACCCAATAGTAGCCCATCACATTTTGATTTTTCGATCTCCACATGTGTGGAGTGCCATATCATTCTCTTTCAGAACAAGAAATAAGATTGGATTCCATCTATGAAATGAGGTAGATTATCATCCAACGAATTAGTCTCCTACCAAATCTTGACTTTGGTTCAGCTTCACCACTGAAAAATGATACATTTTCTTAGAAATGTACAGTTGTCTACCAAATGCTCCATCCATCTCACCCCAACTGCTACCAATAGCATTCTTGTTTCCACACAAATGTGTCCAATAGTAGCCCATCACAATTTTGGACGGCCATGATAGCTTGAATTCTGCTCAAACTTTCGATCTCCACATGTGTGGAGTATCTTCCATGTGTGCACCATTCAATATCATATCATTCTCTTTCATGAATTGTAGCCACACAAGAAATCCAAACTAGTCATTTAAATTTATTTATTTTTGAGGTTGGTATCCATCCAACGAATTAGTCTCCTACCAAATCTTGACTTTGGTTCAGCTTCCTCAGGAATCCACTATAAAAATAAAGTCCAGAGAAAAGTCCTTTGAAAAAAAAAAAAAAAAAAATCATTTTCTTAGAAATGTACAGTATGTGATGGAGAAAAATTATTATATAGGACGGCTGTACCATAAGTTGTGATACAACCATTTTTCCCATCGACACGTCACGTGCATAATATCCACATTGTACTGTTGTGGCCCACTTTTTGCAATGGATTACGTATTCTACATATGTTACACGTCAGTGGGAAAAAAATCGATGTATCAGAGGTTCTGATACGGCTGATTTCTCATTGATGGATGTGAAACTATCAATTATTTAATGGGCACTTGGCTTAATGACCCATGATCGTTTACTGTTCAATGGGTGTGTCCCACCTGATGATGGATGGACCGCTATCTACAAATCAAACGGATTTGATGGTTCTACCCCTCTGAATGGTGGATCTTATCCTGTTTAATTTTGAGTGTTGCTGAATACATTCTAACATCAATTTGTTGACTACTGATCAAATGGTTAAGATATCCATTACGAGCATTTCTAATACTATTGCTGATTTCCCTGATCCATCTGATGAATGGTGTAGATCATGGATCATTGTGGCCATGTCTCCAATTCTTTTGGGACTTTTCACTTACACGATCTCTAACTTCTTATCTGAGCTTCTTTTTTTTCTTTTTCTTTATTTTTTTGATACCATTATTTGATTATTGAATTTCAATAATCAGCAACTTCCTGTTGATTTCCTTTGACCGTAGAGCTCATGTAGAAAATGTATAGTATATAACAGTTGGATGTAGAAGCCTTCCCAAACTATGCCTAAAGCCTTCCCAAACAACATGAACTCCTATGATAAAATCAGCGATCTACCTGATAGAGTCCTTCACAACATCCTATCTTTGATGCCTACCAAACCTGCAATTAGAACAAGCATTCTATCAAGAAGATGGAGATATTTATGGAGAGACCGTTCCATTTACATCCTTATTCTAGACAATTCTGAAGAATTAGCAAGTAGCCGATCGCCAGAAGAATTTGTGGGCGCCATCAATCTCTATGTAAACCTCAACCACGGTAAGGAGATTGAGACACTCCAGCTATTTTTCTATCCCGGCGATCAATACGAATCCGATTACGAGAAATGGATTGAGTTTGCAGTAGAGGGGGGAGTTAAGGAGCTTGATCTCGACTTCTGCCATCGGTACTTACCCTTTATTCTCATAAGGGGACAACCTCTGGAAGATCGGAAGCCATTTAAACTGCCATCTAAACTCTTTAGTTGTAATTCTCTAACTCATTTAAATTTGAGTCGATGCGATCTCAACCTCCCGTCAAATTTCAATGGTTTTGGTTCTCTCAAAGTTCTCCGTCTTCAATGGGTTAACATAAACGATGACATGCTTCAAAGCATACTTCGCAAATGCCTGATACTTGAGAAGTTGAGTCTGATCGAGTGTAATGATGTGACTTCGATCAATATATCCGCTCCAGATCTGTATCTTAAGAGCTTGGTGGTGGCCAATTGCTATGCTTGCGAGCTTATTATTTTCGCTCCGAATCTCCAATCTCTCCACTTCAATGCTGATGTTAATGAATATTCGTTCAATAACATCTCATCACTGGTGGATGCCATTGTTACTGCAGTAGGTACCAATTGTTATGATTTCGACTATAATCGGACAAAGATCTTGTCTGAAATCCACCATGTTAAGATTCTTACAGTCTGCTCTATGGTTTTTCTGGTATGTTCCCATCCTTGCTTTCTATCAATGTTTTGATGCACTCAGGTCCCACCCATTTCGAGTAAAGCTTTTGTTGATAACATGGTTTCTAGCTAATCCTAATCTTATATGTTTGATTTTGCATCTACCAGCACATTGTCCAAGCAGTAGCAGGAGAGATTGCACCAGAACAGGCACCAGACCTGCCTATTACATTTCACAATCTACAAGAATTGCAAATGTTGATAGCATATGTAGACGACTCTCATCTCTCTGCCATTAATACTTTCTTCACACATTGCATTTTCCCTTGTCTAGAGAAACTCTTTATCGAGGTTGGTAATTTACTTGAATTTCATTAGTTTCATTTCCTATTTTCCTCATTAAGCTACTCCACACCCACCCTGATTGAATCACTCACACCTGTTTTCCATTTCACGAAATGACATACTACAAATTAATCAAGGTGGGTGTAGATATAAATCTGTTTTTTAGTTGAGTATGTCTTCAACAGTGAATTTTACTTATCACTCCAAAGTCGCTTTGATAATCTGCCACACGAACACTTGGATCGCCTATTAAGTGGGACGTTCGTTTTCATCTTGGAATCGAGTAGTATGTGTGCTGTTTAATTCTTAAAATGGAAATTGATGTTTACAAATTAATAGAGCGGATGTCAATATCAATAGCCTTCCTAATCTAACAATGAATCAAATACAAAATTGAACTTGCAGCTCAAAAGTCACACAGATAATCCTGAACAAAAACACTTGGGCGCGTGAACTGGCCTGGTTGATTTGGATACACCCATTTTCAATTATGGGAATTGAAAAGCATGAAAATTGTACTCACCCATTTTATATTCTAATGTTTCAGTTCCCAAAATGGAAAGCATTTGCATACAAATCAAACAGTGTGAATGTACATATCAATTCCTATTATCTGATGATGAATTCTATATGAATTTACAGCTTGAAAGACACTCTGAGAATCCTTCATATGAACATGTGGAAATGCCGATGGGGGAACATGTTTTCGATCATCTGAAAATGATAAAGTTTAAGAACTTCCATGGGTTCAATCAGGAACTTCGACTGGTGGAATTTTTCTTAGAGAAGGCTGTTGTACTCGAGTCTTTAGTTTTAGTAGCTCCTAATGAAAGCATCAATGACAACATAGGCAACGATTCTACATCTCAAAGTTCAGGCGGTGTGTTTCCACCTTTCCAGAAAAGAAAAAAGGCACTATTGAGTATTCTCCATCAACAAATTCTGCTATTGCCGAAGTCATCATCCAATGCTCAGATTTTCTTGTATGAATACTCAGAGGATGATAGAAGTTTGCAACCGACGCATACCGAAATTTACTACTTGATGTAACTTGTTGGAGTGCTTTTCTTGGTGTGTGAACAGAGGATTGCAAGATTTTAGTAGCTAATTACTACTTTGCACTTTTACTGTTTTTCTTCTACAATTACAAATATATTTGTTTTGGGGGGTTTGTGATTTTTTTTAGCTGTGCCTCATTCATGGTGTGGATCCTGCATTATCAACAGTACTTTTTGCGTACACTAATGAAATGAGTGGAGTCCATGAATTCATGAGCACAATCCACCATGCCCACGTAACAGAATGATTTAATTCTAATTTCAATAACCACAGTTAATTGCAAGCATATTAACTACAAGATGGGTAAATTCTTTCAATAACCACAGTTAATTGCAAGCATATTAACTACAAGATGGGTAAAACAAGAGCAGGAAATTTAGAAATTTCATTTTTTTTTTACATAATGGAATCTGAGTGTGTTTGTGCTGTTACAAACACCCGTGATTACCAACCGTAATAATGAGTATTCAACTGTATTGGCAATTTAGAGCTGTACAAGAGTCGATCTGAGTCGAGCTTGGCATGGCTCGGCTCGGCTCAGCCAGTAGCTAACACCAGCTCTGAACTCCGGCTCGGTCCTTGAGCCTGACTGGCCAGCTCGGCTCCGTTCGGTCAGCAGCTCGGGCCAGTTCAAGCCTATGTAACATTTTCTCAAACACACAAAGTGCATCTTCAATCTTTAACAGAATGTAAAACCATAACAGCAGTTTACAGGTATTTCATCAAACACTCAGTGGGTAGCATCAAAATCAAGATATGAGGGTAATTTTATATTGTAAAGTTTTTTTTATTGTGTTTTATTTCATATACTCGCTACTAGCCGATCACGTGGAAAATATATGCACCTGAAACAACACTTCGTTGAGTCATTTCATCAAACACTCTGCGAGCAGTGTCACCATCAAAATAACCAAGTCACCGAGCGGATTCGATCTGAGTCGATTCAAGTTGAGGTTCATCCGAGTCGAGTCGATCTCGGGCGCTCGAAATTTTTTTCGAGCTCCAAAAACCAGCTCGACTTTTCCGAGTCGAGTCAAGCGAACTGACCGAGTTAGCTCGATTCATGTACAGCTCTAAATTTGGCGTGGAGAGACAACCATAGAGCAGTTGCTTCCTTATGCTACAAGTGGTTTTCACGATGGAAAATGGATGGACGGTGTGGATAAAACCAATAAACATGGTCGGGCCCACAAAGCACCCTCCAGTAGCTACTCCCTACTGACAACTTCAGTAGGCATACCGACTGGAAGCGGATTACTCAGTGAAGAACCCACCACTCTGTGACGTACACCGTGATTTATGTATTTTATCCGCTCGGTCCATCTATTTTAACAGATAAATTTAGATCTTGAACCCAAAAACAAGATATATCCAATGTTCAAATGGAACACACCACAGGAAACAGTTGAATTGAATATCTACCGTTAAAAAATTCTTGGGGGCCACAGAAGTTTTGGATCAAGCTTATATTTGTGTTTTCCCTTCATCCATGTATGTATGATCTTATGAACAGGTTGGATGACAAATAAACATCGCTGTGGGGCTTAGAAAGGTTTCAACGGTGGAAATCATTATCCCCAATGTTTCTGGTGTTATGAATCAGTTAATCTTTGGATGTGCTTTAGTTTTGGGATCAACCCCTTAAATTAGATGGAAAAACGTATGGATGGTATGGATAGACCACATACATTCAAGGTGGGCCCAACTGAGCGTACTGAGTGGTGCCGCGGATTGGATACTGACAAGGTCAGTAGCCAAATCCCTACTGAAGTGATGTCACCAAGCTCTATGGACCCCACCATGATGCATGTGTTGTATCCATACCGTCCAACCATTTTTAGAGATCGTTTTATGGCATTACAAAGAGAATGAGATAGATCTAAAGTTCAAACGGACCCCGCCATAGAAAATAGTGGGGACAGTGACATCCACCGTTCAAAACTTCTTAGGGTCACAGTAGTTTTCAAGTGGTATTTTTGTTTCCACTTCATATATCTCTGTGTTAACTTATAAATACGTTAGATCTCAAAAATACATCACGGTGGGCCCTATAAATGTTTCAACAGTGGTCCGCTTGAACTTTAGATCTATCTCATTTTCTTTGTAACGCCATAAAACGATCTCTAAAAATGGTTGGACGGTATAGATACAACACATGCATCATGGTGGGTCCACAGAGCTTAGTGACATCACTTCAGTAGGGATTTGGCTACTGACCCGGTGAATATCCAATCCACGCCCGATACTGAGTTACTCAGTACGCAATCTCATACCTACTGTAGTGGGAGCCGATTAGGTGTTACTCGGGTAACTCTTTCAAGATCGAGCGTATTTTATATAATAGTTATGGCGGGCTTTGTAATAACCAAGCATATGTCTCACTTACAACTATTTCTTTTTGTGTGGTCTACTTGAAAAATATATGAGCGTGATTGTTTGATGCTTTGCCAAGCATGGGACTACACATGTAAATGGCTGGATTAGACCCGATACAATAATCAAAGTGAACCCCTCAGAAAATCTAGGAATTCCTTCCATTTTTTTAAAAAATTGTTATACTGGCTGTGGGCCAGGGCTCGGGCTCGGGCCATCCCTCACGTTGGGTTCGATGGGCCCATAAAGGTGTATGTGTAAAATCGAAGGATCAAGTTGGCCACCCTATAGGAAATAGTGGAAATTAGAAGCATTCCGTTCTAGACTGTGTTTGCAATCACCACTAATTTCTATAGTCTGTTACACCTGAGATTTGGATAGTGACACTGCCAGTGGTGAATATACAACAAACAAAACATCGACGCCATCCATTCATTTTTCTAAATCATTTTAGGGCATCACTCTAATATTGAAGCATATCTAAAGCTCAAGACGACCACACCATATGGAACAATGGGAGTAATGATGTCCACAGTTGAAACCTTCCTAGGGCCCACTGTCATGTTTATCTGTCATCTAGCTAACATCTTCATAAGATCAGATCCAAAAATTTTACAGGCCCTCGGGAATATATTAATGGGTGGTAATCAATTACAAGGCAATTGTGAATCTCAAGTGACACTCCCAAAGGAGAGCTACCAGTAGTTCACTTTATTCTGAAAATACCAAATTAGCCTATTTGCATAACGAGGCTATACTACAAATGCGCTTATTTTACTTTTCACCGGCCAATTAGCAAATAATTAATGGGCAGGTGAAATGAAAAGCGTTGACGGACCATGGAAGCACACAAAGAAGAATTTAGGACAGTAATCCAATAGCACCCAGCAAACATAAAAAGAACACAGCGATTTAATGTGAAAAAAACCTTTCGGGAAAAATCACGGCACAAAGCGATAGATATCACTATGAAATAAAAAATTACAAAGAGAAAGCTTACCCGATTCGAACAACCTCGAATCTCACCCTTGTTATACCCTTTGAAACCCTATGACGATTTAGAAACACTTGAACACCTCTCAATCTCATTTACACCCATATATATATATATATATATATATATATATATATATATATATATATATATATATATATATATATATATATATATATATATATATATAGCCTTGAAAAGAATTCCAAATGAAATCAGAAACAAATCTCGCAATTTCGCAGTTTTGTGAAAAATCTACACAGAATTTGTCGATGCCATCAAACACTCATAGATGGCATCGAAATTAATCTGTCGATGCCATCGAACACTCATTGATGGCATCGAACTAATTCCGTAAATGGCATCGAAAAAGTGCTCAGTTTGTCCAGCAACTAACTGAAGAAAATCCAGAAAACATCAATGGGATCGAGCGTTATTCGATACCATTGAAGGTGACATCAAACAGACTATCGATGGCATCGATACACCCTGTATCTGACTTGATTTAAGACATCAAATACAACAAAAGAAAGTCTCGTGTCTAAAATCAACAAATGAATGTCGATAAATCAAAGCATAGAACATACTTTCTATTGATATTGTGTCCCGCAATTTGATTGATTTGAGTTGAGTTAATGTATGCTACATACACAAGTTTTTAGTGCATGTGTATCAACTATCACAGTCTATTATTAGAATATCAAATAATTCCATTTGCCCTTTTCCCTTTTTCTTCTTTTATTCTTTCGTCACCCTATTGAGTGGGGAAAATAAGAAAATTTTAAGAGTTTGAAGTAATTAAAAATTTTAAATTAAAAAAAAAAAAAAAAAAAAAAAAAAAAACACAACAGTAAAGTCTATTAAGTGGAAAGCTTTTTTACATGATGAATGTTTTAATATAAAAGCTTTAAAAAATAGTTATCTTTAATTCTAATTCCACTGATGTACATTCAGGATACATGGCCCAATCAAGGATTAGAATTGTGTATTTGTAAGACATAAGACATACATATGAAATTGTGTCGTGGGTGGACTCACACTAACAGCACTTGAGCCCAAGCATGGATAAAAAATTGATTGGGTTGTAAATTTAATAGGTCCAAGGTCAGATTGAGCTCATTAGCCCACCCACATTTACCCACAATTACACATGAGAAATATGTAACTGAAAAGTAAACTGTTTAAGTAGCGGGCCCCACTTTAAATGGATTATAAAGTAACCTAAAATAGTGAAATGATATTTTAATAGTCAGATTTGTGGATAACTTATAGATAGTTCTTTATATTTAATTTTAATTCCAAATAAAACATCATTCTCTAAAAAGAATTCAAATTGTTCCACCTTAATGTTCACTAAATTGCATTAACCGTTTTTTATTATATAAAACTAAAGTAAGCCACTATTTTTAGTTCCTGTCTTTTAAAAATATATAATAAAAAAATTATATTCAAACAGCCCCTAAATACATTTTGCATTTGTAGAGAAATCAGGTAGAACTCATTTTTGCATGACTCATACCCATAAATGTTGCATTTTTTGCTTGATTATAGAAGCAATATAGACAACAACAAAAAAAAAAAAAAAAATTTAGGAAAACAGTCATACAGAATTTCTTAAACTTTTAACTTAAATATTAATTCCAAACACAATCACTCAGCTTCTCAACAATAATAATTTCTCATAGATTACTATGTGGATGTTATCATTGAGACATTGGAGGAAACTATAAAAGTCACTTTATGATTACTGCTAAGTATATGGCCCTATCAAGACATCATACATCATGAGAGGAGCTTATATTATACCCAACATTTTAAGTAATCTTTTTTATTACAATAAACATTTCGAGTGTATTATATAAAAAGCATTGTTATTGTTGTGTGTCTCAGAGAGTATGATAAACATTACACAAGGAAAGGTTTGCCCATTACCTTTACCAATCTACAAGAGTTGCAGTTGTTGCTAACATCCATTTGCGATGAAACTCTCTCTTATGCCCATGGCTTCTTTCGAAGCTGCTTTTTCCTCTCTCTAGAGAAACTTTTCATTCAGGTAAATTTTCTTAATCCTCCCTTTATATTTCATTTCCTGTTTCTTTCAAAAGAACCCATTTGGTTCAAAATGGCCCAATGAGATTTGGATCGTTCATTAGGTGGGCCCGCTACAAATAAGGCCTCTCCCAGACATCATGCCATTCCACTTGCCACCACACTCGTACAAGAAATTGGATGACTGGAAACGGATAGACATTAATCCCATTTAATAAGCCAGCCTGATATTTTGGCCTAGGGCATATATCTCACTTTCCAGTGCCACTCTGGCAGCTATGAAGCTTTTATATTTTTAACTGGCACGTTGCCACAGTGCCAGGGGCATTTTAGTAGCGGGTAAGAGAACCGTAATGAACTTACTCGAATGACGCCTCCCTTTTATGTAGGCCTAGGAACCTTCTATCTACTTTACATGAATAGTTAGCAGGATGAAATGTGGCAATCATCAAATGGCTAAGAATATTTGAGAACTTTTTTCTATAATTCTATGCAACCACACTAGAGAATTCACATGTTTTTATCATTCTTTAAAATTCTCTAACCAAGATTCTGGCCGTTGGAATACCCCAGTGCAGGCTGAACTGGTGGGCCTCTATTTTTTGCCTTCTCCCAGTCACACTAATTTATTTCTGTACTTTGCACCTGCTCACAGGTCCCAGCAATGGAAATTTCTGAACACTACTATCCCGAAAGAACGGTCGTGAAAGAGCCTTCGGATTGCATTTTCAATAATCTCAAGTTGATCAAGATAACTGGTTTTAAAGGGCATAGAAACAAAATGAGATTGGTGAAATTTCTACTAGAGAAGTCTATTGTCCCGACGCTCTTATCTTAATTGTGAAGAAGGATTTTACTGTTCATTTGGAATTTACTCAAATCCATGCTCAGTTGTAGTATTCAGTTAAATCCTTAATTTATAAGGGGTTGTGTCTGTATTTTTATATTTTGAGTTTCTCGATGATATTGTGCGAAAAAGTGGGCTTTAACCGATCGTCGGCGGGCCGTGTACATGCGTGGCTTGCCCGAACGGTTGACCCACATTATTTCTGTGCATGAAATTCTTCAAAGTGCACTGCAACGCCATGAGCCATCTTAGCAATGTGCACATGTGTGATACGTCGGGCGTTTTGTTTTGGTTGTTCTTGTTTATGTATCATGGAAGAATGCAATATGCTCTGAACTTATCCTACAAACTATTTAAGTCCTAGAGTTGTGAAGAGTCCAAAATGGGATTTTTCTTTTCTCAAAACTACTCTCCCCACAAGTGCCTATATGGGATGGGGTGAGACATCCATGCCATCAAGCAATGGCCCACTTGAATAGACTGCGCGCCGGATGGCTCAATACATATCCTCTGGAGGAGGATCCTATAACATATGTTGGAAGCCACTAGGTTCAATGACGACTAAGGCATTTCTGTCCAAACAGACCTATTGACAAAACCATAGACTAGCACTTTATCTAAATAGGTTATCCAGACACAACTTTACTTGAGTCCAAATGACTCTTATGAAATTTTTTTATCAGGGAAAGAAAAGAATTAGTTTTTTTCCCAGCACACGATTGATCGACAAAAGAAATAATTAGTGTTTGTTTATAAATATTGGTTTTATTAGTAATTAGATGTGGATTGTTTATGTATTTATCCTCTTAACTCTCCCATAAACTAGGTTTAGCGGTCATTATTATGGCCGTCCATGCCATCTTGATCACTAAACCATGGCCTCACTTGTTAGAACTAAAAATTTACTGTTACAATTAAAAGATACTATAATTCAATTGATTTGAGATGAATTATGCAACATTTTGGCCCAGAGTATCTACGGTTTGCACTATTCTTCGATGTGTACAAGTGAGTCCCATAGTTCACTGATCGAAACCGTTGAAAACACAAGCTTGATTAGGGTGTGCCAGAGAAATTTAAGCCGAATACGACCAATTTATGATCACATCATACCACTTCATCCCAAATCACCCCACTTCACCTCTCCCGAGCCTGATTAGGGTGAACTCATTTTTGGTGCCTCAAATAGGCCCCATCCAAGCCAAAAATTCTCTGTTCAGAATAGTTTTAAACCAAATCGGACAAAGTTAAGGTCTCACCAAACTACTTCACCTCTCTTGAGCCTAATTACAGTGAACTTAGTTTCGGCTCCTCAAATGAGACGCATTCAAGCCAAAATTTCTTCAGCAAGCCTGTCATGGTCCAAGTATGCTCCACACTAGCTTCGAACCAAATCTGACTAAGTTATGGTCACATCATACCACTTGACCCCAATTCACTCCTCTCAAGCCTGATTAGGATGAACTCAATTTCAGCGACTCAAATGGGCCCATTCAAGCCAAAATTTATTCGCACGCTTGTCATGGTCCTGGTACGCTCCACACCAGTTTTGAACTAAATCCACCAAGTTATGATCACATCAAACCACTTCACCCATCTATAGACGAATTAGGGTGAATTCAGTTTCGGTGCCTCAAACGAGCTGTCCATGTTGAAATTTATCCACATGCCTTACATGGTCTAAGGAAGCTCCAAACCAATTTGGAGCCAAATTCAACTAAGTTAGGTCACACCACACCACTTCACTCCTATCGAGCATGATTAGGTTAAACTCAATTTTGGCACCTCAAACGGCCCCATCATAATTAAAATTTCTCTACCATATTTGTCATGGTCTGAGGAAGCTCCACAGTAGTTTTACACCAAATCGGACCAAGGTTCCATCCGTCCACTTCACCCCTCCTGAGCCAAATTAGGGTGAACAGAGTTTTGGCACCTCAAACAGGCTCTATCTACGTTGATCTTTATATTTTCTCTACATCTAGTTCCGCTTGACCTTATCAACCGGTTGTATAGAGAGTAAACATCATGTGGGTATTACTGTAGGCCCTGGGAAATTTTTAATGGTGGGAGTTCAATCACCACTGTTTCCAATGGTGCGGTCCCACCTAAGATTTTAATCTACCTCATGTTTTGGATAACGCCCTAAAATGATCTGGAAAATGGACGTACCGCGTCGATAAAATACATATATCATGGTGGGACCTACAGATCACTTACCAGTATCTATTAAATAATTAAACAGATGAAATAATCAAGTGGATCACACCATTCAGATTTCTTTTAATGGTCAAGATATTATCCACTATTGAGACTCCCTAGGGCCCATCTACTATTCAGATCTACCTCATTTTTAGGCCCATAACCCAAAAGGACATGACCAATCAATCTGGAGTTATTAAAGGTGAGCTCCATTTCACTCTTCTATAGGCCCACCCAATTCCAGGGACATAGCTGTAATAACGAAATTTAACAGGGGCAATTGTGAGTCTCAAGTGACACTCACAAACGAGAGCTGAGATCTACGAGCAGCTCCTTTATTGTGAAAAAGATCAAATTAGCCTCTTTACAGAATATGGCTATCCTACAAATGGGCATATTTTATTTTTCACAGGCAAATTAGCAAACAATTAATGGACAGCTGAATCGAAAAGAAGTCCCCTGTCTAAAATCAAGAAATGAATGTCCATAAATCAAACCATAGGACATACTTTCTATTAATATTGTGTGGAGCAATTTGGTGGATTTGAGTTGAGTTGAGTTAATGTATGCCACATACACAAGTTTGTAGTGCATATGTATCAACTATCAAATAACTCCACTTGCCGTTTTCCCTCGTTCTTGTTTTATTCTTTTGTCACCCTATTCAGCGAGGTAAAGAAGAAAATTTTAAGATTTTGAAGTATTAAAATAATTGAGGAAAAAAAACAATAATAAAGTCTATTTATAAATAAATAAATAAATAAAAAACAACATTAAAGTCTATTTTTAAAATTGAAAAGTGGAAAGCTTTTTTCCCTGATGAATGTTTTATTTATAAAAATAAAAATAAATAAAAATCTTAAAATAGTTATCTTTAATTCTACTTCCACTTATGTACATTCAGGATTCATGACCAATCAAGGATTAGAATTGTGTATTTGTAAGATATAAGACATACATATGAAGTTGTGTCGGGGTGTGGTCACACTAATAGGACTTAAACCCATGCATGGGCAAAAAATTGATTGGGCTGTAAATTTAATAGGTCTAAGGCCAGATTGGGCTCGTTAGCCCGCCCACTTTTACAAACAACTACACGAGAAATATGTAACTCAAAATTAAAATGTTTAAGTGGTTTGCCCCACTTTAAATGGATTACAAACTAACCTAAAATAGTGAAATGATATTTTAATTGTCAGATTTGTGGATACCTTATAGATAGTTCTTTATATTTAATTTTAATTCCAAATAAAACATCATTCTCTAAACAGAGTTCAAAATATTCCACCTTAATGTTCACCAAATTGCATTAAAAGTTTTTTTTATATAAAACTAAAGTTAACTACTATTTTTAGTTCTTGTCTTTATTAAAATTATATAATAAAAAATTTATATCCAAACAGCCCCTAAATACATTTTGCATTTGTAGAGAGAGCAGGTAGAACTCATTTTTGCATGACCCATACTCATAAATGTGGCATTTTTTGCTTGATTATAGAAGCAATATACACAATAAAGATAATTTTTTAAGAAAATAGTTCTATAGAATTTCTTAAATTTTAATTAAGGTTAAAAGTTTAAACCTCAATTACAATCACCATCACTCAGTTTCTTCACACTAATGATCACTTCTCATATATTACTATATGGATGTTATTATTAGGACATTGGAGGAACCTAGAAAAGTCACATATGATTTCTCTTTAGTAGATGGCTCTACAAACACATCAATAATCATGTGAGATATTTACATTATGTATAACATTTTAAATAACTATCTTTGTTACAATACACATTTGGAGTGTATTATGTTAAAAGCATTGTTATTGTTTTATGTCAATAGAGAGTTTGAAATTTATCTCTTTTTCTTGTTTTCACCGTCATTAAAGACGACGACAAAACCCAAGAATGAAGGTAACGGAAGTTTGATTCTTTCTCGTCTAGCTCACATGCAGTACTTGAATGGGAAAACAGATTTTCATTACGAATGGATTCAGGACTGAGTTTAGATTATATAGATATTAGATTTGATGGCAAATTCTATCCATTGTTGAACTTGTTTGTACATAGTGGGGAAGAGATAATTTATACACTTCACATATGCATGAGACTCACTTGAAAACATTTTTTGATGATTTAAGTCATCCATTTCGTTGTACCGGCAACCAATATCATAGATGAGACAAAAAATTCTAACAGATGTAGTAATGTATTTAATTCAGATTGTTAAGATATGTTCAAAGCCAGTCAAAACCATTTTAACCAGTAAAATCATTTGAATTTTCAATCATAAAGTATTTTGATTGACCCAATATTTACAATATTATATATAAAAATAATAAAATACTATTTAATTATTTATTTCATTGCATATGTATGGTATTCTTCATTTGCAAATGGGAGTGATTAGGTGGTTGTTTCTGTCTTTTAAAGCCAATGTTGTATTTCTTGTGCATCCTAACGTCGTTTTATGATGTTGTGGAAGGGATAATCTCAATATTAACAGTGAAGAATAATCTCAGTATTAACAAAGAACATGTGTTTCTGTAAATGGTCAATTTATGATATCAGACGTTTAAACCTAGCCTTATATTATCATGTCAACCTTACGCCATGATTTTTTTTTTTTTTTGTCTATGAAATATGTAGAGCAACAGTCGGCCTTATAGCAAGACATTTTTTTTTCTATGAAATATCTATAGCAACAGTTAACTTCTTAGCCACCATAAGAGAAATAATTTAAATCATGATCAAGGAATTATCACTAAATCATTCATAACTTGTTGGAAGTACCAACGTTTCACATCCCAAAAGTCATCCAAATTGCCTACACATTGTATACTACTTGTCATTCTGGTAAACATTGGATTTTTTTTCTTTTGATTTTGAATAAATGTTTATTATATTATTCAAACTAAGTTATTTTGGTATAATATTCTTAAATTAAGATTATTATTTTTTAATGTATCTGGTAAAATCTCTACAAATCTCTCAACACATTTCCCACCTCTTATATATATTCAGGTTATTCTGAATAAAATAAATAAGTTACAGGTTTGCACAATGTAGTGGCACCGTGTAATTTTAACCAAAGGTATGGAGAACTATATATTTGGTATTTCATTCTTTTACTATCAAGCTCGTCATCAAGCAATGCTAAAGATTTTAATGTCAATTACGGTGAGAATAGAAAATTAAAATAATAATAATAATAATGATTTTTCAATAATGATTTTCTAAGATTTCTTATGACCATATATTGCATGGATTTTTGGGTTCTTGTTTGAATAAAAATGGATGGTCTCATATTTTGTGTATGAAAATTTGTCTATAGTATTTGAATAATGATTGCATTTTATAAGTTAATTTTTCATTACTATTCAAATATGGAGGGACATTATACCGGGAGAAAAATCATCCATTTTCTTTTCTTTTCTAAACACCATCCCAAGAGGCCTGACATCAATCTTTGGCAAGCATTGGGTGGACCAATTATTTATTGGGACTAGAAATCAGGTATGTACCATCGAAAGAAGAAATGATATCATATAGGAGTTTGTGGGATAACTCAGAGGCAGTAACTTGTAATGTAAGCTAGCTTTAATAGAAGGATGGACCCCACGAAGAGGAAGGGTTGCACGTCACTAAATCCATTCCACCTAATACCAAACTCATAGAACAAGTCCATCGTTGTATTCCATTTAGTTCAAATGACACGTGTCTCAATGACTGAGGATCTATACCGTTCATGTCCCACCATGGATGGAACAAAATCTTTAAATCAAAGGATTAGACTGTTTTCTCTCTCCAATTGGCATATCTTATCCTGTTCACATCTAACCATTGCCAAAATTCTCTTCCACCATCCATTTCTAGGTTTCTATTGATCAAATGGTTAAGATATTTCATCAAGTTAGCATTTCTGATCCCAATACACAGACTGTCAGACCAGATGAATGGTGTGGATCACTGACTCGGGGGAGTCCACTTGGCCACTTGTACATAATGAAAACCCGAGTATACTATGCATAGCCTTTACTTTACTGGCTTCCCTTAGAAGACATTCTATAAAAAATCAATAAGAACAAGTCAAGAAAACAATTACTCCTTTGAAAAAATCATCCTCATGTGGAAAGATCCAATTATAAAAAGGACTTGAATGGTGAATTCTTAAACAAGAACTCCAAAAATTAGTTCTGAAAACATATCCAAAACCATGGAAAAATCCTACGACAGAATCAGCGAATTGCCGGACGTAATCCTTCATCAGATCCTCTCTTTGATGCCAATGAAATCCGCAACGAGAACAAGTGTTTTGTCGAAAGTATGGAGAAACCATTGGAAATGTTTTTCGAATTACACCAAAATTCTAGACTTTGGTGAGGAATTTGCAAGTGTCCAAACAGCAGAAGAGTTCTCAGCTACTGTGGATCTGTTTATACAGCAGTATAAAGGCTACAAGGTTGAGACATTTCGACTCTTTTTC
The DNA here is from genome assembly GCA_030180095.1 of Magnolia changhungtana. Lineage (NCBI taxonomy): Eukaryota > Viridiplantae > Streptophyta > Magnoliopsida > Magnoliales > Magnoliaceae > Magnolia > Magnolia changhungtana. The sequence goes on along the minus strand of JASAUF010000045.1, from coordinate 2,567,010 downwards.
GATCCAGGCTGTTTGTATCAGTCACATGCCAATAAATGGATTGAATTTGCAGCAACCAAAGGAGTGACGGAGCTCGATCTGGACTTCTGCCGTGATCTTGAATATGATATTCGGGGAGAACTTTCTGGCGAATTTAAGCCATTTAAGTTGCCTCTTTCCCTCTTTAGTTGCAATTCAATAATCCATCTGGTTTTGGGTCGCTGCGATTTCAGCCTTCCCTTGAATTTCAATGGTTTTCGTGGTTTGGAAACTCTCCATCTAAAGCAAGTCTATATCACAGGTGAGATGATTGAAAGTCTTATTTTGAATTGCCCACTTCTGGAGGAACTGGATGTAAGGGAGTGTTATTCTCTAAACTATATCAAGGTTTTTGGGCCTGATCTGCGACTAAAGATCTTGACCGTGTTCTCTTATGGGGTATATATCTTCAATTGAGATTTCTGCTCCAAATCTCCGATCATTTCATTACTGTGGTGATCTTTTCTATGAATATTCATTCATGAACATTTCATCTTTGGATGACGTACTTTTCAATTCGATCGGCTATGAATTCACGGAACCCGATCATGATTATGTACAGATTTTGACAGACCTGGCTCATGTTAAGGTTCTAACTGTTTGCGACGGGCCTCTCATGGTATGTTTTCAACCCCATCTATGAATTACCCATGTAGTCTATGGGTGTGAGATCCAGAATGTTCATCCGGTGGGCCACACTGTTTACATGCCATGGCCTGAAATCAAGTTGGTCTGATCATCAAATGGACCACATGTTGATGTGACTGTGTGGTCAATATTATTCTCTGCTCTATGTTATCGACCTGATTTTCTCCCACACTATGTAAAGGTGGCTCTACAAGATGAATGGCTTGAATTGTCACCCTGACTGCTACATTTACACATTATGACATCCTAATTACAAAATCCTACTTTCACTAGTAGGATGCGGCCTGGCCTTATGTTGCCCAAGCTCAGCTCAACATCGTTTGGTCTATCCCAAAGCCAACCCAATTTTGATTTCAATAGCTAAATAGACCTGGGCTCGAGCAGGTTCCAATTCAGTCCATTTAAAACACAATGGCCATGGCTTTAAGACTCAGATGAGTCTCATGTGACTCGAACTGGTCAGACCCAATCTGGTTTGATACCCTAGTCTCCCCTAACTTGGGCCAGTTAGGCTGCTCGAGCGAGTCACAACTTAAGACTGAATGAGTTGTTGAGTCATTGAACCATGACAAATTCATGGTTTTGAAACTAATGTTGGTCTTCTATACTATGTTTTTTCTTGTGTTTCCGCAGTATATAACATTGAGAGATGAAGATAAATACACATGGGGTTTGCCCATTACCTTTCCCAATGTACAAGAGTTGCAGTTGTTGCTGACATCCATTTGTGATGACACTCTCTCCTATGTCTATGGTTTCTTTAGAAACTGCTTTTTTCCCTCTTTGGAGAAGCTTTTCATTCAAGTAAGTTTTCTTAATCCTTACATTATATTTCATTTCCTGTTTCTTTCAAAAGAACCCATGTGTTCAAAATGGCCCAATGAGATCCGGGTCGTTCATTAGGTGGGCCCCACTGCAAATAAGGCCTTTCCCAGATATCATGCCATTCCAATTGCCACCACACTCGTACAAGAAATTGGATGACTGGAAAAGGATAGACATTAGACCCATTTAATAAGCCAGCCTCATTTTTTGGCCTAGGGCATATATCTCACTTGCCAGTGCCACTCTGTCAGCTATGAATCCAATGCCGGGTTCATTTTAACAGTGGGTAAGAGAACTGTAATGAACTCACTTGAATGACACCTCCCTTTTATATAGGCCTAGGAACCTTCTAGCTACTTTAGATGAATGCTTAGAAGGATGAAATGTGGCAATCATTTAATAGTTAAGAATATTTTAGAACTTCTATATTTCTATGCAATCACACTAGAGAATTCACATGTTTCTATCATTCTCTAAAATTCTCTGCACTCTTTCTGCTTCGTACAAGCCTATCTATTTGTAGAAATAGAGCCAAAACTGGCCAAGCCCTGTAGCTGGTCCTTCACAACATGCTGCTGACCAAGATTCTGGCCGTTGCCATACCCTAGTGCAGGCCCAACCAGTGGGCCTCTATGATTAGCCTTCTCCCAAGCACACTAATTTATTTATGTGCATTGCATCTGTTCACAGGTCCCAGCAATTGAAATGATTGAAATGGATGAACACTACAATACCCAAAGAATGGTCGTGGAAGAGCCTTCAAATCGCATTTTCGATAATCTCAAGTCGATCAAGATAACTGGTTTTAAAGGACACAGAAACGAAATGAGATTGGTGAAATTTCTACTAGAGAAGGCCATTGTGTTGGACGTTCTTATCTTAATTGTGAAGAAGGATTCTACGGTTTATTCAGAATTTACTCAAATCCTGCCACTACCGTCTCTCCATGACCAACTTGTGTCACTACCAAAAGCATCATCCGATGCTCAGATTGTGTTATGCGAACAATCAGATGATGATAACAAATTATTGCCCACGCATACTGAAGTTTACTCTCCGGTTGACTCTGATGATTATCAAACTGCTATTTACTCCATCCAAATGACTAATGTAACAGCTAACTCAATGTGAAACATCCATGCTTAGTTGTAGTATTCAGCTAAATCCTTAATTTATAAGGTGTCGTGTCTGTAGTTTTAGCTTTTGAGGTTCTCAAGTAGTGTCATGTTGTGGAGATGATCATGTGCAAAAAAGTGGGCTTTAGCCAATTCGTCAGGCGGGCCGCATATATGCATGGTTTGCCTGATCGGTTGACCCACATTATTTCTGTGCATGAAATTCTTCATAGTGCAGCGCCACGAGCCATCTTAGCAATGAGCACATGTGCGATGCGTCAAGCGTTTTGTTTTGGTTGTTCTGTATCATGGATGAATGCAATATGCCCTGAACTTATTCTACAAACTATCAAGTCCTAGAGCTGTGAAGAGTCCAAAATGGGATTTTTCTTTTCTCAAAACTACTCTCCCCACAAGTGCCAATGTGGGACGGGGTGAGACATCCATGCCATCAAACAATGGCCCACCTGTATAGACTGATCGCCGCCAGATTTACATATCCTCTGGAGGAGGATCCTATAACATATGTTGGAAGCCACTAGGTTCAATGATGACCAAGGCATTTCTGTCCAAACAGCCCTTCTATTGACAAACCATACTCTAAAACTTGATCTAAATAGATTGTCTGGACTCAATTTTATTTGAATCCAAATGACTCTTGTGAATTTCTTTTTTTAAGGGAAAGAAAAAAATTAGTTATTTTTCCCAGCACACAAATGATCAACAAAAGAAATAATTAATGTTTGTTTATAAATATCGCTTTTATTAGTTAGATGTGGATTGTTTATGTATTTATCATCTTAACTCTCCCATAAACTAGGTTTAGCGGTCATTATTATGGGCTATCCATGCCATCTTGATCACTAAACCATGGCCTCACTTGTTTGAACTGAAAATTTATCATTACAATTAAAAGACACTATAATTCAATTGATTTGAGATGAATTATGCAATATTTTGGCCAGAGTATCTATGGTTTGCACTATTCTTCGATGTGTACAAGTAAGTCCCATAGTCCACTGATCGAAACCGTTGATATGGTAGGACTAACTTTTGATGGAGCATCCCCCAGATTGGAAATTCTAAACCGTTTGATTGCTGGGTGTTGACCACTAAACAGATTGTGTACTGCAACGGTCAGATTTCAGCTAAAAAATGATGAAGATCCAATGGCTAGGATCATACTATCTGAGAGATTTTTGGTTTCTTATTATCACAATTTCGGTTTTCTTACAGTTTTTGGGCCTCTTGTTAAAACCTTCTTAGATGGAGTTTTCACAAAATGTTGTGATTTTTACGGTCTGAAAGAAAATGGCGTGAGTTTTTGATTGATGTGATGAGTGGGCCCATAGCTGGGCCCTACTCATAGACCATTGTACGCGTTGAACGTGTATGATCCCCGACCGGTTCCTCTACAACGTTTCTGAAATAAGCTTGTTTATGTGGGGCCCACTGTGATGTGTTCATGATATCCAATCTGTACATCATGTCTGTCGCTTGTGTGTCTCATTAGGGCCTAAAAATCAGGCCGAATTAAAACTCAGGTGGACCACACCATGTAAAATCATGCCTTAAAAACCTCTAAAATCACATGGTGTGACCCACCACCAACCTGAAAATTGGGATCGCCTGAATTTCGGTATTTCCATTCATCCTGTTGGGGATCCTCGTCTGAATGTATTGGATGGCATGAGATCAACAAGGCGGGCTCCACACACAATCTAGAAGGTCTTAACGGTGGGTTCTCACATTACATCTGTTTCCTATGGTGTGATCCATCTGTGTTTTGGGTAGGGCTGAATTCTGGGATAGGTGGCGAAATTTAAGGGGGAAACCTTAAATACGGATTGGATATGGTCACTACATCACAGTGGACCCCACGTCAGGCGTTGTGGAATATGCTCATTCAACCAACGGTGTAGAGGAACCGGCGTCTGGCAATAATGCAAGGATATTTTGGTAATAAGGAAGAAAAGGGGCATTTTGGTCATTTTCTCAGCACTTTATTACGTAACGGGTGTGTTAGATCCAGGCTATTCATCAGGTAAATCGCACCGTCCATTTGGGGATCCAGTCATCATGTGGCCTACGTGGACCATTTTCTGGTGTTGGTATGGCCCACTAATTACTGCAACAGCCCTATTCTTGGGGCAAAAAAAAATAGCGGGACACACAAGATGAACGGTCCAGATCTTTTCACAGATGGACGGCCCAGATCACCCCATGTGGAAAAGATAATATGGAGATAAAAGGATATGAGTGGAGATACTCCAAATCCATAGAAGCTATCCCATTGGTCCAAAAGAAACGGAATAATCTCCACCACATATTCCATCCCTCAATGCTCACCACCCTTTCTCTGTCCCTCCCTCAATACATACATTCGCTTCCCTTGCTTCCACACTACTACTCTTCCACCACAACACGCAGCTCCAGGAGAGAATCCACACCGTCCAATCTCTATCAGACAGTTTTAATCGGACAACCAAATCAACGGTAGAGATGGCAGCGACGCTAACGGCAGCATCAGCCAGCTCCGGCACCCTTCGCAAATCGTTCTTGGGCCAGAACAAGGGAGCCAGTGCAAATCCCCTCAGAGAGGTTGTTTCTATGGGGAATGGAAAATTCACCATGGTAAGAACACATCCATTTATCACTTGTACGCTGTATCCAGTGTATGATCAGGACCGTTGATCTGGTGGGCCAAAAAAAGCTTAACATGTTACCGTTGGATAGAATCAGACCATCTAATCTTTTTGAATTTTGCCCATTGAATCATGCATTTGGCAAGTAGCCCGATTTCCTGCATTTTGATGTATGGCCCATCTAAATGGTGGACAGCCAAATAAATGGTCCTGGCAATTCTAGATCACTTGATTAAATCACCCATCCTAATGAATTTGTGTGATGATTTATGTTTTAATGGTGATAGGGGAATGAACTATGGTACGGTCCGGACCGGGTGAAGTACTTGGGACCCTTCTCTGCTCAGACGCCATCATATCTCACCGGTGAATTCCCCGGCGACTATGGATGGGACACCGCCGGATTATCGGCCGATCCTGAAGCATTCGCCAGGAACAGGGCTCTCGAGGTAATTTATAAAGATCTGTTCTTCTTCGTCGATCAGTAGTCAATAGCTTAATGACAATTGGCGACAATTTTTCAGTTATTCTCTCGCCGTAAGTTCGCGTTTGGATGCACAAGCGAAGAGAATTGCAAAAAGACTGATGCTTCTCATGTTCATTTTAAGTAGCTCACTAATCACACTAACTTTCATGTCTAAGAGGGTGTTTGGTTATGCCAAATTTCATGAAATATCATGAAATTTTGCACCAAATAGGCTGATTAATTATCAAATTTGATGATATTTGGTGCAGCCAAACGTGCACTGACTTGCAATTTAGAGTATTGTAATTGGAATTGAATTTGATAGTCCATCCAAACACATTCCAAAGCCAGCCAAAACACTCCATAATTTAAAGTAGATGTTCTCATTGTTACTGTGATTAAGTGAAATCACATTAAAGTCAAGCAGTCTGTAAGTATCACATTATTTTGGAAGGCAATGGCCAAATAAACCAATCACAACCATCCAATATTGATCTGACAATGACCAACTGGTGGGCCCCACAGTTACCAACCCCCCAAATCAAGATTATATAATTGCATGGAAATTTTGGTTGGGTAAGCATTTTTTTTCCCTATTATAACAATGACATGATAACCTGTGAATGAACGATGACAGGTGATCCACGGCCGTTGGGCCATGCTCGGTGCACTGGGCTGCATCACCCCTGAAGTCCTTGAGAAATGGGTGAAGGTGAACTTCAAGGAGCCTGTCTGGTTCAAAGCTGGAGCCCAGATCTTCACTGAAGGTGGGCTCGACTACCTGGGCAACCCCAACCTGGTCCATGCCCAGAGCATCTTGGCAGTACTGGGCTTCCAAGTTATCCTCATGGGCCTCGTCGAGGGCTACCGCATCAACGGTCTTCCAGGCGTCGGAGACGGCAATGACCTCTACCCCGGTGGGACCTACTTTGATCCACTCGGCCTTGCCGATGACCCCGTTACCTTCGCTGAGCTCAAAGTGAAGGAGATCAAGAATGGCCGGCTTGCCATGTTCTCCATGTTCGGATTCTTCGTCCAGGCCATCGTGACCGGCAAGGGCCCACTCGAGAACCTCTTGGACCACCTTGAAAATCCTGTGGCTAACAATGCATGGGTCTATGCCACCAAGTTCGTGCCAGGCTCTTAAATGTCTCTTGGTTGTTCACTCCCTTGTTTTTGAGAGCACAAGAAAATGGGAAGTGTGTGTAGATTATCAATGTACTATGGTTTCAAATGCTAAATTCAGCAGTATATTCATCCATTTTATAATGTTTGATCTTCAGATTAATACATAATGGTGATGGTATGTAGCTTACAGGCATCATGGCCCAACCAACTCTAGAGGTGGGCCACATTTGGATGATTCAGTCCTTCCATTTAGCGGGCCACTTCATAATTGGACCACAAGAAAATCCCCCCTTCACAAAATTGGGGATATTTCTATAGTCATTGACTACAATCTATGAAGATCATTTTCCATCTAGCTTTTGGATATGATGGGAATGATTGGATTAATTTAGGTATCATACAATCCAGTACCAATAGTGGGCCCTACATTGACGCATGTGTTTTATCCACACCATCAATCCATACGTGCCCTTTACACATGACAATTAAGTTGCATATGCATCATTGTTGTCATATTGCATAAGTGGTTGTGTGCAACCTAAAGGGCCTGTGTGCATATGCAATCGCATAATCACAAATGCCATCGCAATCCCTAAAAAATTTACATTTTTTCATCACATAAGTGATGGCATACCTGCATAAGCAATTGCACAAGTGCGCATATGCGCAATGGCATCTGCTATGGCATAAAACCCTATATGCCACTGGTTATATAACCGCATATGCCACTCCCAAGATATTTGGTCTATTGATTACAATAATTCCATGGTCCACCAAACGCAAGTTTCACTTAATACCTTATTTTTTCAAAGGAAGAATTTGATCCCAAACATGGGATTGGACTGTCAAAATAGCATGGTATTTCCAGACATGCAATCATTGTGTAATAATGATGTTAATTCCATCTAATGCAATTCCATGCCATTTAATCCCAGGTTCCAAACAAGCCCTTAAGACACCTATGGCATCTGCATCTCCACTGAAAATGTGAAATCCTATTTGAAAAGGGTGTTTGGATGTTACAATATTAACATCGGCAGATCGGCCATTGGCACCATAGGCCACGGATCTGGTTTCTTCTTTATTTGAAGAAATAAATTTGCTTGCCATTTCAGGCCAATTCGACAGGTTTTCTACATTACGTTCAGCTCAAAGAGTTGTCCACAAGAAGTCGTCTGCACTTTCCAAACAAACTGTTGGTGGATTTGTCATCAAAACCTTCTCTTGTGGGCACCTAAGGGGGGTTGTTTGGCTCTCTGAAACTTAAAAAAGGGCCCTAAAGAATTCATTTCCAGGAAACTAAATCCCCGAGAAAGATACTGTGTTACGTTTGATATGCTGGAAATATAATTCTCCGGAATCCAGGAACCTTCTTTGAGTATTGAGAAAGAGCTGACAGTAATTCCACTGCACATGTACCATTTAATAAAATAAATTTATAAAATAAATAAAAGCATTTAGATCGAATCCATTTCCTCGGAATTTGCAAGCCAAACTCTGGCCAAGAGTAAAAGAAACAGCACAAAGGCCAGAATCGTTTTCCAACAGACTAGCCCAACATTTCCATTGATCATTCAGATGACAGTTCACATTAAAAAATATACATATTAACTCAACAGCCCAAACCCATTAAAAACTTCAAATGCCTCATTAAAAATTTCAACAGCCCTCCCCTCCGAATAACAAAAATGGAAAAATATACAACCCTCTCTTCTCATGCACCACAAGCATGGCAGCATATGAAGAGCCATAAATAGATGCATCACGGAAACCTCGCGGACAAAAAATGATTGGTGTCTTGCACACCCTTCCAGCGGTTCTTTTCACCCATGCTCAAGAAAGAACGAGTTTAGCTTTATATGCATCCCGCCCGAGCAATGCATACCAGCTTAAGAAAGCCAAAAACACATGCCAATGAATCCACGAATGACTATGTTGCCCTTGTACTCCGCTTACCCCACCACTTCTTCCTAACCCTATCCGTTTCCGAGTTCCCAAGCTTATGGAGTGTTGCCTTTGTCTCCCGTAACCGGAACTTGTAATCTTTCTTCCACGCAGTGAATCTGATCTTCAGCTTCCGGAGCTCCTCATCAGGGTTCATGCTGGATGTTGACTGTCCTGATTTGACCTCGACGAGGAACCCCGCGTCATCATCAAAGACCTGCTTCCGCTGCTCAAATTCCTTAACCAGACGGCCCACCGCATCCTGGACACCATCAGGTACCCTTGGCATTCCAATATCAGGAAGGCAAGTGAGTGCTTTTGCAGGCGTGGCGTCAGGAGTGTGCATTTCCATAGACATGGCATCTTCAGAGTCATAATAGTTTGCCACTGGGGAAGCATCCAACCTTCCAGGTGGGCTCACCATGTTGGGCGGGCTCACCACATTGTCTGCAACGATGCTCTTCTTGGCTGCTGCTAGACTTGTCTGCATTGGCAGAAGGGTAGTTTGGTCATTTAGTGCACAGCAGAGTTCCAAAGAAATGCAAAACATTAACGGATCTGTAAATGAGCATCGTATTCGGACCACCTCATGGCAACTCAGAATATGTGGGAAATACCATTGATGAAGGTAAAATCTGATAAAAGAACATTCCCAGTCTAGACTATCGAAATCGTGGGCTACCCAAAATGCACTGATCCAAAAATCCGAACCAATGGTGTTTCTTTTGTCCATTTGATAGCGACCAACTGGACAGGAGATGGAATCAGTTTATTTTTCAGGGTATGCTCCATCAAGGGGCTCATAAGATGGTCCTGATCAGCATGCATGTATGCCACTCGTACTGTGGATAAGTTGCAAAGATACATTATAGTCTAGCCCCTGAACTAACAGTTATCTAACATAAATTTATTAGGGAAAAAGACATGAAATTCAAGAAAATATGAAATTTCTTGAGGAAGGACAGATTTGGAAAACCTGAATTTGACAAGTTCAAGGGAAATGAGATTCACAAACAGTGTTCTTAAGAAGAACTGAAAAAACAACAGAAGGCTCACCTGCAAGGATGTCATCTGTTTCTGCCACATCTCCTCCATGGATTTCATTTTAACCTCGTATTCCGACCACCTCGTCTCATAGTGCTTGAGTTGTTGTTGCAGTGTGGCATTTTCATCTTCCTTTTCTCTGAGCAATGCTTCTGCCTTCAGAACCCGCCTTTGAAGCTCTGCCAAGACTGAAGAGTGGACCTGAACATTCTGCTCAGAATCCTGCCAAAGAACACCACTTATGATTTTTCTTCATTTCAAGCTCAGCATCTTCAAGCAGAAATACAGCATAAAAATAAAAAATCACATTATTTAACTCATACTACACCAATCCTCCCCTACCCATGGACAATAGAAAGGAATCCCAGAGGGATAGGGGATGTGGTTAGAGATGAAAGTGGCCCCATCCCCAACCATCTCTTCTTGGGGCCTACAGGCGCCTGAGAGATGCTACTATAGTAACTGGTTAGCATTGAGGGGCCACATCCAAGTTTTCCAGGCCAATCACTGCCAAAGGAGATTCTTTAAATGTCATATCCTGGGGCCAAAGGGCCAGGGTGAATCACGGAAGCTCCTTCATTTTTTACAAGACTCTCCGCCTCCCCCATCAGGGCTAAAGCCTAAAATAGTCTGACCATGTCGGGAAAGAAGCAAACCCTTTGGTGGACTCCTTGAGGACCCACCCAGCCTCATTTGGAAATTATCTTCCATTATTTTGATGTACCTTTTGCTTTTTGAATTAAATAGTTTCTTAAATAAATAAATAAAAAGATATGAACCCGAGTGGAGATTGGCACACACCAAATACACCAACATTTCCGCATTTGTATTTAGCTCTTTAAGGTTTTTATGATTGTACAGAAGCTCAACAATTTTGTAAGAAAAAAGAAGCAAATCTCTTCCATATTACTAAAAGATACCAACACAAAAGTACCTTCATTTCTGGAAGCTTCTGCTCTGCCTTTCTTTCCACTTTACTCTGCTCAATATTCGATTCTTTATAGCTTTGCAAACTTTCAAAATGCCTCCTAGCTAGCCAACCACGAATAACTACATAAAAAGAAAGAAAATAAATGAAACTATATGTATCAGAGAAGTTACACAGAAGCCACAGAATTCTGCAAGAACTGATGATTTTACCTGACTGCAAAAGAATAATAGTCTTTTGCTGGTCATTGAATGTTTTCCTAGTAATCCGCTGCTTCATATGCATCTGAATGAGAACAACTGCTCTCCACCTTCTTACCAAAAGCTCAAACTCCTTTCTTGCGGTTTCACCCCTGACAACTGCATGTGCATACAATATCTGGTTAAAAAACAAAGCAGACGTCTCTATCAATAAACAAAAAATTAACATGCACCAATATATGTATAAAAAAAAAAAAATTTTGAAAGGTAACATATGAATAAATATAATATTATCACAGTTTGAAATCTGACAAAGGAAAAGTAAAACATTGCAAAAATAAAATAAAATAAATACAACAGCTAATACATGAATATTGACTACTTAACGATGAGACTAGCAAAAGGAGTTTTTGGATACAAAAGGAAGTTGAAATTCTTATAAGCATGTCTCACATGATTGAAGTGTAGTTATTCCTTTCTTGAGCTCTTGGAAATAACAGCGAGCTTGACGACCACGGAAGAATTTCTGAACCCCTAGAATGCCTTGCAGGGTCCGGTGTCTTGTTTCTTCCAGTGTGCCAACCTATAGATGATCAAATCATATAAAACATCAGGCAAAGTTTAATCGAGAAAATACCAATCTATAGCATAAGTACAAGACTTATCCAAAGTTCCAAAGATTTGAACCAACACTCAGATGACCACGAAAACAGAAGTTGGACATTTTTACTCCAGAAATCTTAAGCCAATTTCAACCTCAACGAATTTTGGTTGTGTAAAATTATTTAGAACACGTGTCCAAGTAATGTGAATAAGTGACCTTTACGATGGCTAAGTAATGTAAATAATCATGCAACCATCTTATATCATAGGTTCTTGAAATGACAGGGTTGACCAATGGCCAAATAAAAGTTTTTATTGCTGGGATTTCATTTGTTAAATGCTAGTTGAATTGAAGGAAAAAAATGGTGAATTGTAAACCCCAATCATAACCCTATGTCTTATTGAATAAGCAAAATCCATAGAATAGAAAGAAAGAAGGGGAAAAAAAAAAAGTTTTCCCTTGAATTGACGTTTTCCGCTAGGATTAGAAAGAAAATGTGGATTCCGCAAAATTATTTCCATCCTTATCCACAATTGCAGTTCTCAAGAATATAGTTGTTAGACCTGGAAACTAGCTGCTGGAGTTGGAATATGAGATTTCTACTAGCAGAACAAACAGGACCCTAAAAATGAAATTCGTTTTCAAACAGTACTGATGGAAATAATCATTAAAAACTCCATGTCCACACATTCAACACCTTGTGGTTGGACGCTATTCCTCTAGGAAGAGCATTGAAGATAAGTGCAGGTAAAATCCTACAATCAAATCCTTTTAACTGAATTTGGATCCAGTTTGAAGTATAAGAAATATAGCGCTCAAGTAGAACCTTCTTCACAAAAGTCATGAATGAATTGAATAGAATATATCAGATAATTGACAATCAGAAGATTTCACGATTGTCAATAGTTTAAAGTTATCTTTGACTTGAGCAAAATAAAATGGAAAATGCAGGCAACACAATGACTTATTTTCATTGTTATAGACCTAACCAGAATGCAATTGAATGTCATGATGTTGGAAGTTAATTTGGTTGATTTTCCATATCTAATTTTTTCCATTCTGACAAGTAATGTTTAGATTTGTATTAATTCTATTTCAAATTCCAGTGCATCATTTTAATGGTAAAAACGTAACTTATAATTAATGGAGCATATAAACTGTGTCAGCAGTGTCAAAACAAAGTTAACAACCATAGTCTTGCAAAATGTAAAGCTGCCACTCAATTATGAGAAACTCTAGGCAAAGATAACCATCTTAGTGGGCATATGACGAGGTAATAAAGGGATTAACAGGAAGGCTACCTGTCCAGTCCGGAAAAATAACTTTGTATAACCGACTTGATACATATCGGGTAGGATATTGAACTGCTGAAGAATGGCCACTGAAACACTTAATGGATCCTGGGATGTAACATCCTCCAAAAGAAGAAAACCATACCTAAAATAAAACAGGGACATGCATTAGGAATCATAATGCATAACAACTTCAATACTTTATGAGAAAATTGAAGAATTGAAGTTGGAGAATGCCATCTGTTACCTTCGTGCAAACTGTTGGTGTGTCATTCGAGTTGGATAGCCAGACCTTGCTATCCTAACAACCTCAAGGACTCCACAACATCTGAGCTGCTGCAAGACAAGGTCATTTTCATACATTCCAGGAAGCTGCTTACTGTTTGGCATTATGCATCTGATGAAGTGGGGTGTGGTGTTTTCCAACTGCTGCATCAGTTTGAACAGTTGCCCCTACAAGCATTTCAGAGAATTTAAAATCTGCAGAGGTGAAGAAGAACCTGAGAAAGCATTTCCAAATGCATATCAAGAGCCCCAAATTTATCTGACATGCTAACCAATGTTTTAAAACCCAGACCAGTTTGGACCGGAACCAGTGGCCTATCCAGCCCTGGTCCCTATAGGAACCATTTTTGGAGTTGGACCAACTGGGTCACACTCCAACTGTCAAACCTTTCGGCCAGAGTGACCAGCCTTCATTTTTTTTCTGATTTTTTAAGTAATATTGATAAACTTATTGACGATGTCATGGACATGGAAGGCATCCCATTCCCTGTCTACATTTTAAAACATTGATGCTAACTGAGATGTTCTTTCTATCAGTTGTCATATGGAAGTTTTCAGGATTTTTTTTCAGTAGTATCTGAAACAAGACTGCTTGGATGGATTTGATAAAATAATAATAATAATAATAATAATAATAAGGGGAAAAAAAAACTCTTCTTCATTCGAACTAGATCTACACTTGCACATTATCTTGTTAAATGCATAAATTTCCTGGGGTTCCTGCCATTCCAAATCTTTGTTTTCAAGTCTTCTCACCTAGTTGTATAAACGTCTCACAGGTGCCAAACTTTAATGTTAAGAATCATGTTGCTTTTTCTAATTATTTATTTTACACATAAATACCTAAAAACAGGTGACAGATTTTCCTTGGAATTGATTAGAAAGAACAAAGAACCTGCAGTATGTAGGTATGGGTAGGAGTGCTGCGTATATGACACAGACTTCAAAAGAATGAGTACATGCTAGGCATCAGTACAGCTTGCTGGAAATAGGTGTAACTTGAGTATGCCACAAGGTTGGGCAATACCTTCTTGTGCACATCATGGGAAAATCCTCCAAAACACAAGAAAAATTCTAAAATTGGGTTGCCATGCATAAATGGGTGGAAAGAGAATATTTCTCCAAAAAAATATATATATTTGAGTGGAAAGAGAGTATTTCTCCAAAAAAAATGGGTGGAAAAAGAAAATGCACCAATGGAACCATGGAAGTCTTTGGATATGTAATGGTGGTACATCCTTGGCATCAGTATAGCTTGCTGGATATACATTTAGAGTTGTCTGCCCATGACGATGGGTAATATCTTCTTGTGCACATACCTTCCACAGGAAATCCCCCAAAGTACAAGAAATATCCTAAAATTGGGTTTCCATGCATAAATGGGCGGAAATGGGCATGTAATGTGCCAAGAGGATGTGCACTAGTGGAACCATGGAAGTGCCTGGAAATGACATATCTTCAGAAGTGATAGGCATATGCCATGTGGCAGTGTTAGATGGCCATTTGAACATAAAACCCCAGTCTCTGAGGATGGAAACATTCACATCTTTGAAGCAATCAGCCTTCTACCCAAATTTCCAGTACAGGTAAAAAAAGAACAGAAGCAAGTGAACAAGACAGGGTTCTATCAGAAACATCCACACTTAAGTTGAAGCAATAAACGTTGTACCCAGATTTCCAACACAGGATAGAAAAAGAACAGCAACAAATGCAGATCAATTCAAGTGAGTAGTAAATAACATGTAGGCATACTCTATAAGTTTGAAAAAACAAAAACAGCATTAGAAGATTTAGAGAACAGTAAATCAGACTTGAATTGGGTATAGAAGAGGAAGTAATGACCCCTAAGCATTCAAGCAGTATATTCTCAATTTGTTTTAGCACAAAAAACCAAGTGTGGACCATGATAAGAATCCAGGAAGATGTGGATCAGGTAATCTAATAAAACATCTTCAAAATCAATAAAGAGATCTACAGT
Source organism: Magnolia changhungtana (assembly GCA_030180095.1). Classification (NCBI taxonomy): domain Eukaryota; kingdom Viridiplantae; phylum Streptophyta; class Magnoliopsida; order Magnoliales; family Magnoliaceae; genus Magnolia; species Magnolia changhungtana. The sequence goes on along the minus strand of JASAUF010000045.1, from coordinate 2,551,890 downwards.
TGAAGATTTTGACAACACAAGTAAATTGATGGAATCAGTGAAACGACATTGTATAGTTTTTTCTTTTTTACTTTACCTTTTTCTTTTTCTTTTTAAAAGGTAACCATCACTTTACACCCACCAAATTAACTCTCTAATGACCCTATCATATGCTTTCTCTAAGCAAATAAAGACCATGTGGAGATCCTTCCTCCTCTCCCTATATTTCTCCATTAATTGTCTTAGTAAGAAAATGGTTTCAGTGGTAGACCTCTTGGGCTTGAAACAAACTGATTTTTTGATACATTCATCTCATGCCTCAGTCTTTGCTCAACAACTCTCTCTCAAAGTTTCATAGATAAGTTTAATCCACAACAGTTGGTGTAGCTTTCTCTGTTTCTTTATTCATAGGCACCATAGTACTTTTCTTCTATTCATCAACCATTTTTTTGATCTTACAATTTTGTTGGACAACTTTGTCAACCAAAATAACCCAATATCTCCAATACACTTCTAAACCTCTATTGGTATACCCTCTTGTTGGAGGGCCTATCATGTTTTCATCTTTCTCAAGGAATCTTTCACCTCAAATATCCTTCTCTTACAAAAGTATCTATGGTCTCTAACATCACTTGAGTTTACTATTCCTTTTATCCCCATGCTCCCGAGGTGGTTGTCATCCAACAAGTTCAGAAAATAGCATCTCCACCTTCCATTGATATCATTGTCTTTTCCTAGTACCCTCTAGTTATCGATCTTGATGCATGATTTATTTAACACGATTTAGGTACCTACCCTTCCTCTCTCTCATTTTTTGTAAGTTTGAAAACATCTTTTGTACCTTCTCTTGTCCCCAATCTGTTGTAAAAATCCAAAAACTAGGTAGTGGAAGTAAAAAGGAGAGAAAATAATGTTATTGGATATAAATTGATGGAAGAACTGTTATGTGGAATGAGATGATTGAGTGCATTAAGAAAATAGCAGAAGATGTTTTAGGAATATCTAGAGGGAAAAGTCAATCATATAAGGGAAATGTTTTTAATATCGTTGTCGCATAATGTATCTCACCCTTAGGATACAGATACATATCGGTTATTGCATGGGATTATATCGGTTGTATTGCATAATGTATCGTTGTTGTTAGGAAACATGAGAGCATTGGGAAATTGGTCAATTTTTTCAATGAAACTTCAAGGATTGTTGAAAAGACATCAATACACACTTAGAAATCAATACATTACCAAATTTAAAGTCTATTCATATAATTTATAAACGTAAGAAGACATGTATGGAAACGCAAGCAATACATTCAAAAGCAAAAGAAGAATCACTAGATCAGGTTACATACATGTTTGATTTTGTGTTTTGATGCAAAGATTGCAACTGATTTACAAGAAATTGAGAAATTTCAATTTTTTTTCCAATTTTCCGCAACTTGGCCTCTCCCCCAAATCTAGAAATTGAAGCTCCAAATCCATGATTTTTCTTGGAAAACATGAAGAATCATAGATTGGTAATAATTTGACACTGATTTAAAGTGATTTACAGCATTAAAATAAAAGAATAAAAAAAAAGGATTGAAAATTAAAAAAAAAAAAAATTGCTCGCTGGATTGAATAAGTGGGATATATGGGCACTACTTGTGCGTTTCGTATCGCACAAGTGGCATACAAGATATATCGGCTGACATCATCGATATTTAAAACACTGTATAAGAGTAGTTGGTGGTGGAACGAAGATGTCCAAAAAGCTATTCACAACAAACATTCATATTTTAAAGCCTAGTAAGGGATTAGAAACGATGGAAATTTTGAACAATATAGAAATGCTAAAAAATTGCTAAGAAAGTAGTAAGTGAGGCTAAGTGATGCACGATGGATGGCGTAACCTAGGATGATGCAATTAAATCAATTAACGGATTACTGGAGTGACTCAAAGCATAAAATAAAGCCAATCTACTACAAATTTAGAGAAATCAAATATTCAATTAAGCTCAAGTTCAAGAGCACATCACAATCCCACAAAATAGATTCTTAAGGCTTTTAGATTCGAAGATTCACTTACGCTTTGCTAGGGTATGAATGGATTACGGTTTGAGTTTGGAAATTAAGAAATTAGGAATTTAAGGTTTTATAAAAGGCTTGGGTTAGGGTTTTATAAAATCGAGAAGAAGAGAGAGGATCAATGAGGGGGAGACCATTCGGCTTTATGGACAGGTCCGTGTAGTGTACAGGTGGGGCTAGGTCCATTTGGTCGATGATGAGTTGTGTTGATGATGATGGAGTTAGGGTTTGAGAAAGAATATGTGTGTGTGTGTGTGTTGATGATGATGGAGTTAGGGTTTGAGAAAGAATATATATATATATATATATATATATATATATATATATATATATTCAATGGAAAAAGAGAGCTTGAGAGAGAGAAGAAAGAAATACTTTGATAAGAATAAAAAAAGATAACTTTGAATCACTCCAATGGCTTCACACCAAATTTCATTCATAGAAAGTTTTCTTGGTCAAAAGAAGCAAGGTAGAAAATTTTCATTCAATATGTCCATCATCTTAAGTCTCAAGTCTCAAACAAGTATATAAAAAAAAAAAAAAACCTAAGCAAACCCTAAGTCTAGAACTATTCTTGACCGTCTGAATCTGTTAACGATCAATATCAAAACATAAATCTCTAATAACCTAAAATAAAACTGAAAAAATAAAGCAAAAATAAAGATGTGGCACACATCACAAGGATTATCTCCAATGTGCAACAAGTATGTCCAGACGTGATCAACGGCCTGGATGAATGTGGTCCAACGTGCTGATGGCCCGGATGTGCAAACTAGTGTCCGTACACCTAAACCCAAGTCACCTAACATATCCAACAGTCTGAATCACCCAACTGATGTGTCCAAGATATCCAACGGCATGGTCTAACATTCGTAACATCTAGATGTGGTCTAGGTCAGGCTGGGTGACGTCCAAACGGTCCAAAGATGCATCAATCAGTTCCAAATAAGCAGCCCACGTGCATCTTCCCAATGTGGGGTCTTCAAAAATGTACAACCATGCATGTAGGGTCTTTAACATAACTAAGAACTCGAATTGGGTCCATTGAGCCCCGTGTAATGATCATCCAATTATAATGAAATTAGGGTTGGAACCTCAACTCTCCTCATCCTCCGTTAAACTCTTGGATGCCCTCATCACTAAGCGTAAAACTTATGATTTCTATAAAAGAGATGCATTAAAGCCTACATAATCCCAAATATCATAAATAATAAAGGCTAATTTCCATGTCTATCATGTCCTCGAAAGCACTTGATAGCATTACTAGAGTTCCCTTCAAAGCCTGGTAAGGGACTAGAAATGAAGGAAATTTTGAACAATATAGAAATGCTAAAAAGATTGCTAAGAAAGTAGTAAGCGGGGCTAAGTGTAAAGCTTATGATTTCTATAAAAGAGATGCATTAAATCCTACAGAATCCCAAATATCAGAAATAATAGGGCTAATTTCCATGTCCACCATGTCCTCAAAAGCACTTGATGGCATCAATAGAGTTCCCTTCAATAATGAAAGTGACGGCATCTAAAGGCCGGACAATACCTTGACCTTCCTAAACATCCAAGATTTATGCAACATCAAATCCCACAATGCTGGCGAGCAATGTTGTCAAAATCATTATCGTATCATAATTTGTAGTAGGGATTGAATCGTATTGGATCACAAAATCATATCGTAAATTGTAAGATTTTTAAAATTTCGAAAAAAACATGAAAAATATATCAGAAATATTTTTTTAACTTATCTTCCTTTTGCGATCAATGTGCACTTAGTAATACCATGTCATGATAGCGTTATAGGATTCTTATTCCTTCATTTATTGTCTTCCATGAAATTTCCCTTTAAAAAACATACAAGGGTCCTTTAATAATTTATGTTCTTGTTGCCATTTTTAATGTAAAATTACAGTGGGAAAGCGGCCTTTCATATTGTAGACTAGAAATATATATATATATATATATATATATATATATATATATATATATATATATATATATTGATTTCTAAAATCATTCCATAATACATATAAGTTAGAGTGATCATACGCATCCATAAAAACATTACAAGTAGGTCATACATCAATTTGGTGTTTCGACCAATTAAGTAAGAAATCACACACACACACACACACACACACACACACACCATTTAATCGGCTTATAAAGAACAAATAAAAATAATTCACATTTTCTAAACAATTATTAAAGCCCCCACCAATTTAAAAACATAAAATGAAAGCCAAGTGAAGCTTAAAGTAGATGAGAACAAGTATAATTTGAATCATAAGTCGGGATTTGAATCGTAAATCCTAGGATTCAAATCTTAGAATTCATATAAAAAGGGATTTGAGGTTGGGATTCAAATCGCTTTGCATAAGAGTTGACTAAAATCGTATATCGTAAATCATAAATCATAGGATTTTGACAACGCTAATTGGCAAACACCATGGGTCATGCCTATCTCATTCCTTCTTATACCCTAAACCCACTATGAGCACGACACTAATTTTCCAAAGATCAACCATCAAAATTAAGCATTAAGGTACCCGAGAGAGAAGGCTTACATAGAGTTTTAGCTTTGAACCTCCCTCACACCATCCATTGCACCATTACAATCTTGAAAGTATCCAATTTAGAAGTGCTCCTAAGTTCTCGCCTAATCTCCGCAAATGATAATCATAGACATAATATTTCTTTTAACGCGCTCCATTGAAATGTCTATTATAAAAAAATCATCAGACTCCTCCTTTCCATAAACTCCAACAAACTAGCATGTTGTTAGTGATCATCATCATCATCATATTGTCCAGAATCATGATAGAAGGTTTGGCAAAAGTTTGACACCACCTACCAACTTGACACACCCCTCCTATCCGAAATTGGGACAAACAATGAGAGCACAAAACTCCCATAGACGTGACATAATACACTATTACATAGGTTGATTACAATCAAGCACTATCTAATAATCCATTATGTAGGCTGATTACAATCAACAAGTATTGCCATCTTCCACACACTGTTTCATTCGGCAAAAATGGCCCTCCAAACCACCCATCAGTACAGCTTATCAACATGCTACTCAACACCCACTCAATTCTGAAGGTTTTAAAAAGGTATTCCTACACCATCCTTCTCATTGTTATGACAAATAATATTAACATTTTCCTCACCTTGCCAGCATGGGAGGGAAATGTCAGCAAGAAGCATGAAGCGAAGCAGTAACAAGTGTAGGTGCAAGAACAAGAAGCTTATATTTTAAAATGTTAATAAAAAGCAGGTGTTCCAGATATTGCCAATACAATCATTATTGTTGAGTCAGCATAAAGATAACAGGTGTAAAATAAAATTTACATTGTATTAACCATGGCATCGATAATATCGTTGATATTTCACGATATTTGGATATCCTGAGATATCGCGCTAACCCCTCTAGTCAAAGCTAGCCATTCATATGAGAGTTGGGCCATGTCTCCCGAGGTTTTGGAAAACCTCCTTTACCAATGAACCAAAGATCATGTTTCACGAGAGCGAGTGAAGTGCATAACTCCACAAGCCCTTGAGAAGTTGTAGAAATGACCTACTAAGAAAGTTTCATTCAAATGAAAAGAGCAGAGCGAAAAGAAGAGACCAAGGAATTGGCTTCTTTGGATAAGTTGTAAGCGCGATCCATGGTCGCACAAGCAAATCAGAGTCGGAGCACGCCTGTCAATCTTTGAGCAGCAGTCTTTTGATCTGCCTATGTCAATTCTTCTTCTTCTTCTTCTTTTTTCTTTGGGGGGGGGGGGGGGGAGAGAGGGGGTTATCTCTTCCTACAGTGATTTCGACCACTTCTTTTGCAGTATTTAAAAATCACAGCTTGAAAGCGGAAATAGGCCCAAAATCTAAGGTGAAAAAGAAAGAAAAAAACAGAGAGACCTTTTTTTTTTAAGACACATTAGCATGGATTGCACTAGAAATCCAAGTCTATATCTGATTCTCATGTATGGATATGCATTCGAGGAAAAAAAAACAAATTTTGAGTGGTAGAAAATGGAGAAAATTGGAGCCATAACTTTCTCCATTTTTAACCCTTGAAATAAGATTCTATGTGTGGAAATTTGATATATGAATGGTAGCTGATCAATCAATTGGTCACAAGTTTTCCTTGCTTGTTAAAACAATATTTTTTAATTATTTAATTAAAAATATTTATGAAAAAAACTGCTCATTTTGAAAATCGATATTGATGGGTGTTGATTGATCAGAAAAAATTATATTACTGAAATTAAAAATATTTTTATTAAAAAAAAAATCTGTTTATTTCGAACATTGATATTGATGGGTGTTGATTGATGTGAAAAAATGTATATTACTCATGAGTGCAGTCTATCAATCTTTCTATAAGCCACTAATATTCCCTTTTTTTCAAAATAATTATTTTGAAGTATATAAAAATTAAAGATTTAAGAAAAATACATTTATTTTGAAAACATAATTAAGTCGTTTCATAAATTATTTCTTGTGTGTGTGTGTGTGTGTGGATGGATGGTGGATGTAGGAAGGCAGGCATGTCTGGATGGATGGATGTACGTATCGATGTATGTACAGATGGATGGATGGATAGATGCATGACAACTTCAGGCTGCCTCGTAACTGTAGGATTGAGGAAAAGTTTTTTCGTTGTTGTGTTTAGTTTTTGGATGTATTGTTGTGTTTTATTACTTCCACTGTATGATATTTGAATTATATGAACTCATCTTAGATATAATACCACTGCTTTCGTCCAACAGATCATGTTTTATTTACGATATTGATACATGTTTCCATATCCCAAGCCATTAATACATATCACCCATTTTCTTTAGACTTTTCGGTTTCAAATAAAAGAAACAAAAATTTCATTAAACAATTATATCTCATACAATTTTATTTCCATGGGTGCATATGTAAGGTTTTACGAAAGAGAAATCATCAATAATTAGAAGTGTAACATGATACAAAGAGGTCTTTCAGTTTAAAACATAATTATGAATATCATTTTTATCATAATAATGCCCCATTAGTTCAGAAACACATAAGCAAGCACCCTTTACCTTGAATTTTGTCCCGACACTTTGTTTTTGGGAATCAGCAGACTTTAGCCGCCACAGTGGATTCACTGGCTTCTGAGATTGATTAAGCATGTTTGACGCAAATAACTGAGGCAGTTTGCAACTGCATGATGAGAGAAGCTGGATAGAATCAGAGGGCAGAGGATCTCTGTTCTTCTCCAAGAAGCCACTTGTGTTATACAAAACCTGATAATACTCCCATGTTAGTCATATGAAGCAAACTCACATTGTAACAATGACTGATTGACTTAGAAAAAAAAAAAAAAGGGTTTGCAGACTCCAAAGCTCACACAAGAGCTGAGTGAAAAGTTGTAACGAATCAGACACCTCTTGCCCTTATTTACAATGACAGCAAGTCCCCAGGTTCCTATGTTGATCACATTCATGTGAAATTCCTACAATAATTTTCCAAGCTAAAGATAATGCATTTTTTAAGAATGTAACTGAGTCAAATGGTTTTACAAAGAGAACATGATATTGCCAAAAAAGAGGGCATTACTGAAAATCAAAGCAATGTGGCAGAGCTCTACATGTTCTTCTATCTTAAATGGATATGGATGGTTAAAATGTGTAATTTTTCATTCTTTGCTATTTTCTGAAGATATTTTGAGATATTTCTCCCATTTTATACGTCCCAACTTGCATAATTTTCAGAGTTCTGTAACCTTTTTTTTACACTTAATTGCATCCTTTACAAATTTTAACGTTATTCTACATATATCGACCAATATTTCAGGTTCATAACATCACATCGGAAAATCATAAGTTGGCCATGTCGAAATATTGACTTGCCAAAATCATGATCTTGTGACGCCAAGTTGAACCCAAACCACAAGTTTGTTAACCTTCCTGAGAAACTGAGCAATCAGAATAACCAACCTCTCCAGCATAATGACGAATGCTGAAAGCCCCTCCCCTTTCCCCTTTGAAGCACGAATTAGCACTCAAGTGCTGTTTAAGCTTATTGGCAAAGGTCAAATCAGTGGCTTTCGGAAAAGTGGACTCTTCATCCAACAAAGACAATAGGCCAAGTGGTCTCTGCAATACATAAAAGACAATATCATTCGAATGAAACAAAATAAACACGCTGCACATGCTATAATGTAATTTAATTATGGCCACGAATCACTAAACAGTATTCTTGCAATCACACAAAATGAAACACACATGAAACAAAGGATAAAGCATACAAGCCCCACTAGAGATGAAATATACAGTATTCTTTCAAGATCTGCAGTCGAAGTTGCTGGATATCAAAAGGAAGAAGAGGGGGACTGTCAGACGAGAAGCTTCTTGCGAAGGAACCCACCCCGGAGTCCTGAGGAGCTTATTCAACTGTCCAGCAATAAATGGTTGAAAAGGGATCAGAACTCCGACCTAATTGTGTGTCTGCAACTAACAATGGATCTCAGATTTTTCTCGATAAGCAGAACATCTGCTCCCATTTTGTGAACTCCTGCTCAAGTTTTTTGGAGTGTGAGTTTAGGCTGCTTGCAGATGGGATTCAGTTTGAGACAATCTCTTCAGAGGAAGCAGGAGGGCAAGAAGTGGAATTTTTTGAGTCAGAGGTCGAGGCAGCAGTTTTTTATGCTCCTGGTGATTGTGCCTCTGGACTAGATGAATTTCCTCTTCCATTCTTCCAAAAGTGATCCATCAGTGGTTAAGAATGGTGTCTTTGAGGTCATCTCAGAGTTCATCTATTCTCAGGTCTCCTTCTGTAAGCAGTTGGGTACTTCATTTATTTCTTTGATCCTAAACAAGATGGGGTCTAAATTCGTATCTGACTAATAGGCCAATCAGCCCTATTAACGGATTTAACAAGATACTAGAGTTCTCGTGTCCCATCCCAAGAAGGCAATCTCCTCTGTTACTTCATGCAACCAGAATGCTTTTATTCCTGCCTCCTCGATTGTCCTTTTGTTGCAAATGAGGCTGCTGATGAGTACAAGAATTCCGCTTTGCCAGGTTATATTCTCAAAGTGGACCTCAAGAAGGCGTATGACCGCGTCAACTGGAAATTCCATCTTTAAATTTATCTCATGCATTGATTTTGGGCAGGGGTGGATCAAGGCGTGCATCTCCTCATCATGGTTCTCCTTGCTCATTAACGGTATAGCTAAAGGTTTCTTCAAGGGTGAGAAAGGGTTGAGGCAGGGCAATCCTCTATCCCTGCTCTTGTTTTCTTTTGTTGAGAATGCACACCGCTGTGATTGGTGGCAGGTGTTTTGGCAACTCGTGTCTTAGTATATCTCATGCCCAGGATGCCCACGACACAGCTTTGTTCACAGATGGTTCAGAGAGGGATGCCAGCAACTTTAGAGACATTCTCACTGTTTTTGAAGTAATATCAGGGCAAAGGGTTAAAATGAGCAAAAGCAGCATCACAGGAATTCGCCTGGATAGAAATACGGTTTTGTCAACTGCACATGCCATTGGATGCAGGGTGGCGGAGTTCCTGTTGAAGCTCATGGGGATTCTGGTGGTGAGTGGTACAGTGGGGACTGAGGTGTGGGAGGGGTCATGGATAAACTTTGCAAGAGGCTCGCGACTTCAAAATCTAAATTCCTGTCTTTTGGCAGCAGGCTAGCTCTTGTCAAGGCAAGTTAGCTTCCCTTTTTTTCTTTCTTTATTTTTCTTTTTGTTCTTTTTTGCAGTGTCCAATGAAGATTTTTGCCAGCATCAAATCTATTCAGAGACAGCTCCTGCTTAACAATTGGGAGGATTCTCAAAAATTCCATCTAGTGGTGTGGCATCAAGTATGCAAGCCAACCACTGGCGGAGTTCTAGGCAATATTGTCAAAATCATTGTCATATCACAAATCATAATAAGGTTTGAATCGTATCAAATCGCAAATCATATCGTAAATCATAAGATTTTTTACTATTTTCTTCGATTATTTTCTTATAGAATTGAAGAAAATCTGCAAAATATAAATAAATCAGGGAATAAAAAAACCATCAGTCATCCATTTCCCATCCAAATGCACCATCATACCTCCATATCAAGATAGTATTAGATGATTCTTGTCCTTTATTTTTTGTCATTTAAGAAATTTACCTTAAAAAGCATAGAGGAACTGATGCAGGACCGATGCATGAACCAATTAACGTGTGAGATCAAGTAGCCAAATTAAGATATTTAACCAAAAAAAATCGCTATAATCATCACAAATATCATGAAAATCAAAAGAGCATCATGCGTAATCTTAGCCTACGCTACAAATATCGTAACACAAGAGCATTAAATAATAATAATAATAATAATAATAATAATAATTTTAAATACAAAAAAAATATATATATATATATGATCTAATGGATGTAGGGACACCCAATTAGCATTGGGTATATTCTATTTCAAAATAGAAAACCTAATACAACCTGGGGTGAAAATTTAGATTTAGGTAATTTGAGAAAGTAGGAAAATTAGTAATTTTAGGTTTACGGTTAGGGTTTCAGGAATGGAAGAAAGGGGTTTGATATAATGATAATGGGGAACCAAAACAGGGGGGCAAGGTGGGGGATTCACACGTGTGGCCATATGGTCACACATGTGGCGTGGGGTGGATGGGTTTAGGTCGGTTAGGGTTTGGATTATGGATGGGTATGGGAAAGTTGAGTTTGTGAGAAAACGAAGATCTGTGATGGGAGAATGAAGAACCTGAAGAAAATACTTGGATGGAGGAGAAAAGAGAAGATGGTGTGGGGATAGATGGAGACCTCGCACCTCCATTAATGAATATTAGCATTGCACCAATCTTCCTTTCAAATCGTATGGAAGTATCTTCAAATCGCATGAAGAGAGAAGAAGAAAGAAGAGTTTCTCTTTTTTAATCACAAAATCCAATGGGAGAGATGTCACACGCCCCCCCTCTTTTTATAAATCTAAGAAGTTTCAAATTTTACAATAATCCTCATCTTGTGAATTTTAACAAAAATATCCTAAAATAAAATCAACTAAAACACTCATAATGTGTCCAAATATAAAATAATCAAAAACTACATCCTAAAATATAATAAAGTCTAAAACTGATGTGGACGATCAATGATCAATGGCCAGATCATGTGATCCATGCGATCTAAGGCCCGATCGTTGCGTCCCTCCAATCCAACGGTCTGGATTACTCCATAAAGCAGCGCATGTGCATCTTTCCAGTGTGGGGTCTTCCAGATGCTCGCACATGCACATGGGGTTTTCAACACGATCACGGGTACTCGTGAATTTTAACAAAAATAGCCCTAGTTTAAATCAAAACAACTAAAACACTCATAATGTGTCCAAATATAAAATAATCAAAAACTAAATCTTAAAATATAATAAAGTCTAAAACTGATGTGGACGATCAATGATCAATGGCCTGATCATGTGATCCATGCGATCCAACGGCCCGATTATTGCATCCCTCCAATCCAATGGTCTGGATTACTCTATAAAGCAACCCATGTGCATCTTCCCAGTGTGGAGTCTTCCAGATGCTCGCACATGCACATTGGGTCTTCAGCGCGATCACAGGTACTCGCCTAGCCACAGGGAAATCGATGCAGCCCGCCTCCTCCTCTGATACGTACATAAGGGCGTACATGACGTGATGTCCTCGTCAGGAACCCTTTAATAATTTATGTTCTTTTTACCCCTCTTAAGATTAGAATCACATTAGAAAAATGGCATTCGATTATCTAGACCGACGAAAAAGGATATTTTGATTTTTAACCATCATTATCACAATATACATAGGTCACCATTTTTTAAGAGATCATTTATAGGTTAACATGATCGTAAACATCAATAGAAACATTCCAGATAAGTCCTTTTTTTTCTTTCTTTTTTTTCTTAAAAGGCAGCATTCCAAATAAGTCGAACATCAAATTGGTGTTTCAACCAATTAAGAAGTAAGAAATCATACGAAAATGTAAAACAATTTAACGTTGAAGAGTATATTAAATATCCATCATGTAATCTCTTATTAAAAAATATAAAATAAAATAATTGACCTCTTTTAAACAATTCTTAAAGCCCCCACCAATTCATAAACAAAGATTGAAAGCCGCGTAAAACTTAAAACAAAAGAGAACAAGTACAATTTAAATAGTAAATTGTAGAATTCAAAACAAAGAATCGTAGGTTCATCTAAAGAAGGATTCAAGGTGGGATTCAAATCATTTTTCTTAAGATTCTACTCAAAACATAAATCATAAACAGTAGGATTTTGACAACAGTGGTTCTAGGCATTAAAAATGTTCGACTGGTCGACAACACTTTCATGGCATAGTGGGGCACCTGGGTAATGTGTATCCATCTCTTCTTAAGTCCGTACTTGCTGCTAAATATGGACTAGAGGAGAATGGGTGGGACATTAAAGCAGCAGGTGGCAGATTGGGATCTTTCGTATGGCTGGGTATCTCCTGGTCCTAGGCTAGTTCGTTTTGCTCGAATCAGTGTTTCTGTTTGGGAGACTGTTCACAGGTTCAGTTTTGGGAAGATATTTGGCGCCTAGAAGTTTCGCTTGCAGAGAAATAACCATCCATTTTATGATTGCCTCCAATCCTGGGTGTTCCATGGCTCAGTGCATCAATTGTAGAGGGGGAGCTGTAGTGCGGAGTCCTGTTTTTCGCAGGGACCTCAAAGATGAGGAGATACCTGTGTTTGCTTGTCTACCAAAAATATTCACCTCAGTGGATATCCCGGTGAACAGCAAAGACCAGAGATTGCGGACAACTAGTGCTAATGGGATCTTCTCTGTAAAGGCCACGGCTGATTGTCTTTGTGGCTGCCAGCAGCATATCGCAGGGTTATAGTTTTGGCAAAATCTGGTCCTCTCCAGTTCCGACTAAGATTAAGGGTTCCATGTGAATGATGTGTTGGGACAAATTTCTGATGGAAGATCGCCAGAAATTGAGGGGTTGGTCAATACTGAGCAGATGAAACTCTGCTGTGTTTCTGAGTCAGTGGACCATCTTTTGATTCACTGTAACTTCTCGGGGGAGGTTTGGTCAGCTGTCCATTTTAGATTTGATATTGCTTGGGTGTTTCCTAAAATTGCCACAGGTGTTATTGCGAGTTAGTACACAGGGGCCTACAATCCGTTGGGCCAATTATTGTGGCAGATGGTGGGGACTGTTCTCTGTGGTCATTGCAGATGGAGGGCAGCCAGCGGATTTTTAGTGTCTCGATCTTTGTCCAGTGGTCTCCAGGATCATTTTCTGTCATCTAAGGGGATGGTGCTAGGGCTGTCCCAGATTGACAGTTTCAGGCAGCATTGCAAAGTAACTGGGAAGAGGTTCTGATGTCCAAAAATAGCCCAAGCCCAGATGGCAGCTGCCCTGTTTTTCTTTTCCAGAAAGCCAACTTTGATGGAAGCTGATTGGGAAACCCTCCTAGACCAGCTGGAATCAGGGGGCCGGCACATGATAGCATCAGTCAGACCGCATTACTCTATCGGGTTCTATTGGTTTCAAGACTCCAATTTCCTGGAGGTTTTGGCATTGTGGAGAATGGCTACAGTTGTGGTTTGATGGCAATCTGGTTCCGGTGATTTTAGAAGGAAACTCCAAAAAAGTCATTGTGTGGCTTTGGGCGGCAAATACCCTTGGCGTTTTGCAGACATGATTGAGGATGTTCTCTTGACTAGAGAACCAAACATCAGTTGCTGCTAGTCCTTTTGCCTAGAAGTGCAGATGGCAAGGTGGACCCTTCTTGCCAAAAACAAGGTGCTAGCCTTGGTATCTGGTTATTGAAGATTCCAGGGCTGATGTTCCTTGAGAGGGATGTTTCAGTGTTGTGGTCTTCTGTCAGTTTGTGGAGATAGTGGTAAGGTCATTTGTGTATTTTGTGCTCATCGATGTAGCTCGGTTGTATTGGGTCTTTTGCCTTAATAAAGTGGGTTATATATATATATATATAAAAAGAATTAAATGGCAGTAATGAATTTTTACTAATATTTTTATTTTAGTTAAAGAAGTATAAGATAAAACTGCATTACCTAGAATTGATTGCTTCAAAGACACAAAAGTATTCAGACAAAAATGAGACATTGACTGTCAGTCATAGATAAGACATCTCTTTATTCTGGTTTGCAACAATATAATCCTAAGCACTAAGCAGCAAGAAAACAATTATAAATTACTAATTATTCTGAAGGATGGGAACTGGATATCTGTATATACCAAAAAGTAGAAAGATATGTTACAAGAAACAAACCTTCTCAAAGAGATTGAGACACTCTTGGTTGTCTTCAAAATCAACTTTCGTCCAATCAATTCCATCTTGGCTGTACTCCTGCAATAGAAATTCCAGGTGCACTAAGGCGCTATACTGACCATGAGATTATCATATTAACAAATAAAAGAAACCTGATATGTGCAATTAATCATCCGAGTCAGTCACTTTCAGGGGAAAAGAAAAAAGAAGAAGAAGACATTTTCCAAATCAACAATCGCAGAAAATCGTGAAGATGCAGAAACCTTCTGAAACACCAAGCACAGAATTGATTCTTCTCATACAGTCTTAGCAATTAACAATTGATAACCTAGACCCATCCAGAGCCTGCAACCACTGATACCCATTTGAAAAGCCCTTCTTTTTTTTTTTTGAAAGGTGATAAAAAAAAAGTATCAGGCGACGGCCAAGAAAGAAAACCAGAAAGACAACGGCAACAGAAGAAAAAAGAAACAAAAGATACGAGCAGCAATGCTCAAACCCAGTTAACACACTGGATTACTCTAAAAAAAATACCCCCCTGACCAAACTCTTCTCATCATCAAAGCAGCGGGAATTCCTCTCCATCCAAATAGTCCATAGACACACAAGGAGGGCCAATCTCCACCTCTTCTTCCACAACTTTCCCCCAACCCCAACATCCCAAGATCTAAGATGTCCCTCAATCGAGAAAGGCACCACCCACAAGACATCAGCTTGTTGCAGAATCACGTGTGACACCGCGGGGAAGAAAGAACAGCACAAAAGCAATAATGCAAGACCATTTTCACATTGGGCTCGAGTGGGGTGGCCAGTGGGATACAGGAGCACGCTCGGGGTGAGTGGCCCGTGTGAGGTGTGTGACTCGTGTGAGGCATAACCCATGTGATGTGGGACCCATGAGGGGGGTTCGGCCGAGGACCTAACCTATGGGATGTGGGGCCTAGGCTATGAGATCAAGGAATTTATTCACCACGCTCTATCAGTTCGAGCTTTTAGAGCAAGTGGTTAGTTGTCTTGCATCAAAGCGGTATCAGAGCGGGAGGCCTCGTGTTCGAGACTCGTCATCGAGGATGATTGATGTAGGGGCATTTTCGGGCTTGAGCGAGGTCCCCCATGAGATGCACGGACACACTCAGGGCAGGTGGCTTGTGTGAGGCAGGCCCCACCTGTGTGAGGCGGGTGGCTAGTGTGAGGTGAAGCCCATGTGACGTGGGGCCTCTAGCAAAGAAGACAGGCACTAGGGAGAAGAAGGCCTCTCTTTTGAAAAGTCTTTAAATGCGCAATGACAAAATCATCATCCTTTCATCTTGAGATAATCATACACTCAATTCTCAAAGGAAGTTATTTTGGATGTTTGAGGACAAGCAGAGAAGCAACCAACCCAGAGTTATGCCATCACATGGAAAATAAAATCTACCCCCACCCATTCACATTACAAACTACTATAAATCTTATTACCAGGAAACTGCTAAACCGAAATATTGACATAAAGGGCAGCAGATGTGTTGCAAGTCAGTCTAATGCTTCCAAGCTCCCTTTCAATCGGTAGTTCCAAAACCAAAAAAAAAAAAAAAAAGGGAAGAGTTAAGTTTTCGGAGCTCTTTGTTTAATGCCTAGAATTTTTATCAGTTTCAATTTGGATATTCTGACACTGCAAAAGCAACAAATCTGTGGACCACAGCATAAACACATAACAGGACTTCCGAAGGTCCACCAAGCTTAAAGTTTCGAGCCACCCAAATCATTCCTTAAAAGGAAATTTCGGAATTCCTTTTAAGGACACATGAGATACCATTAACGAAGTAGGTAAAGTAGGGCATGGCAGAACTCTCTTCTGTTAAATACATCTTACTTAAAACGAGGAACTCTTTAAAAGCTGCATCAGACTCACATTTTACAAAAGTCAGCATCATGTATGCCCTGCAATCTTGATGCTACAATAGATCTGGGATGCTCACCTCCTGTTCGAGTTTGAACAGATGCCGATTGAAGTGTTGTTGCAGTCTCTCATTTGCATAGTTTATACAAAACTGTTCAAAGCTGTTCTTCTAGAGATGAGCAACAAAAAAAAAAAAAGTTAGAAATGGGAATACCGGGGAAATAAATAATATTGCATAATCAGCACAAAACACATACATGAAAAGATTCAAATCCATAGATGTCTAGGATGCTTATGGATCTCCCAGTACGCCACTTGCCTACTTCTAGTGACTTGTTGATTTGTTCCACAATCCAGTCAAACAAGCTAGCATAGATATATTTTGCTAACGCATCCCTAGCGTCAATGGCCTGGAGAAAGAAATAACAAATAAGAGCGTCTAGCAACTCTAACCTTCTACATAGTTGAGAGAGAGAGAGAGAGAGAGAGAGAGAGAGAGAGAGAGAGTTTAAGTGAACAACTCCCAGACCTGCAGCAAGGTTAGCTTTTGGACAATATTATCATTGCCAGCTTGAATTTTGCGAGTGGATAAGGCCAACATCAAGTCACGAGTGTTGCAACCCAACAACTTTGCAGCATTAGTTACACCTGTTACCAAATTTAGTGCCAATATCACTGCATGTTACAATGCTCACTAAGTAAAAGCACAGTCACATTAACAGCCAAAATCATATTAAATACCCAACATCAATAGCTTATAAATTATTTAATAATAACAAAATAAAAGCAAGAGTACCCGTTATTCAGGCTTCTATACCTTCATCTTCCACAACTTCCACGTGGTTTTCATTGTCAATTACCGAAAAAGAAATGTTTCCCAGCCATAACACTGCAGCAAGCATTGCAAATGCATTCTCTTGATCCTCTTTGCATACTTGCACGATATCCAAGGCCTCCTGGTCAGGTTCAAAAAACAGAAAAGTGTTGCCATCTTGTGACCCAAAAGGCACAGAGAATTGGAAACGGAAGGTACATGTACATGAATGTTGATCCTCTTTTCTTTTTCCTTTTCTTTTTCTTCTTTTTTTTTTCCTTTTTCTTTTTTTTTTTTTTTTTTCTGAGAATGCAGTGTGTGCATCGCATCTAGAAACAGGTTATTCATCAAGTTACCATGAGCATATGAAACCTTTGAGCATCATCGACATCCTCGATTGTTAAACAGCCACTCTGCTTCAGATAATAATATTCATTGGCTGCTTTCAGGTTCAACAGCTCTGCAAGCAATAAAAATATTGAAGTGGATGAAAATTGTAAGAGATGAAGTACAGAAATTCAAAAGGCTGAGAAGCTTGACAAAATACATTCTTATATAAGAACCCAACACATTGAAAAGAACCAATAAGGATATGCCATAGGTATTAAATATGCAGAGACAAACTCCACAAAGTTAACCTATAACAAAAGTTACATTCTATTCCTTGTTCAGGCGGACCCTGTATTTTTAATCCTTTCAGGGATGAAACACTGTCAAACTTGCAGTTGAGGCTACTTTGGTTTCTGATCAAGTAATGAAAAGGCAATCTTTTTTACAACCAAGAATGACAATTTAATGGATAAGTGTATTATGTCCCACACTTATAAAATACTGGCATTCATCATTGATTCCAAATAACATACATACTCTATAACAATAACACAGTAGTGAGTAGTGATAGCATTTCTAAATATCACCGATGCACTTCATAAATACACTACCAACTCCAACATATAGAAGCTGAAATAGTATTCCTAAGATCTGAACAACTAATGATTTATATACTTCTCATTCCAGGATATCAATTACAGTCATATTGCAGAATAGCACTGAAATAGAATGATTTCTTCAAAGAACTAAAGGGGCAAAGATGCATCCGACAATGAGAAATCGATAGTTGACAGTTTATCATAGTCAGTGATGCACAACTGCAAGAGGCATTTGTGTAGAAGATTTCTGGTATTTCATTTTGTAAGCATGATCTGACTTTAAGAACTTGAAAGTCAACAAGTATGCAGAAACATACATGAAAAAGAATTAAGACATAGGAAGTATAAATCTGAAAATAACACAGTAACAGACATATTAAGCATTTGGGGGAAGACAAAAGTTGCATGGGTGTAATATAATAAGCGCATAGTAACCTTTAAGAAGAGGAGGCGCTCCAGCACAAAGTTGATAAAAGATATGATATGATCGTTCACCTTTGGCTCTCTGAACCACTCTTGACTGTTCACAAGAGACGGGGTATAAATGTATGATTCAGAACTGGCACGGGAAATAGAAACAAAAACCCAAGCACTAAGTTCAGATGGAAGTCAAATTACCTTCTCAAGCAGAACTGCCAATAAAATTATCGGTAAGTGAATGTTTGTTGATCCGAAAACACGATATGGAAGTTAGTCAGTAACCACTTCATAAATGGTCATGTTAATAATAGTGAATAACTTGTTTAAAGCAAACTTACAGGTTTGAATCTTAGCACCACAAATTTTTCCTGTTGAACCAAAATGAATTTCTATCAGCTTCCCCTGTGCAACAATCAAGAAAGCTTCAGTACACAGTACATCCATCACATAATCTTAACTGCATAATGTTGTGCAAATCTGTCACAAGGACATGACACCTTTTTGAAATTGTGCCATGTCAATGTGTCATTGTCTATGTGTCAAACACCACTGGACACGGATCATATAAAAAACTAATATCTTAACTTTCTATTATACTTTATTTTTGGGATATTTTTTTACATAAATATAACTCTTCGGGTTTCTTTTCAGATTATAGATACAATATGCTAATAAAATTTATTATTTTCAATGCTTGTACAGACTTGACGGTGAATCTCTCTAAAAGTCACCATGCCAGACACCCTATATCCCTGTCAGACATTGTCATGCATGTCTCTTTCCAAGTTCTGTATGTAAAATTAGAATACAAAATTTATAGCTCACAAGAAAACACAGAGACCACGGAGGCAGTTCCATGTTGAGAAAAAGCCATTCTATACTTCAATTCACAAAGAGTTCTAAAGATCACCTTCCATCTTGGATCCTTGCTCTTGCTCGGGTGGTAGACTCTCGGGAGTTTCAACACCCGGTCAAGGGTTTGAGTATCCATAGGTGGTGAAAGCCCACTACGGCGTGAGTGTGTGGGGTGTGTGTGCGTGTGAAAAAAAAAAAAAAGATCGCCTTCCATCAAGAAGAGAAATTAAAACTTACAAATCTGCTAGAGTTGTCATTCCTTGCAGTTTTTGCATTTCCAAAAGCCTCCAGTATAGAATTTGTCTGCAGAACTTCATACTCTATACCACTTCCACCTCCAAGTGCAGCCAAGTATTGCATTGCGATTTTTGCAGTTTCTGTTTTCCCAGCCCCACTTTCACCGCTGTGGTGATGTCACATGTTGAAATGCCAAACATGAATGCCATCTAGTGGTGAGTTGTGACACATGAGTATTTACACGTTTATGATCAATAGAAGATACATCCTACATGAACAATTCTGAAACAACCCCAACAATATTGTTCACTAATATAAATATAGTCGAAAGTTTCCCAAATATACAAATTGAATCATGAAGCTAGCAATACACTATGCACTTTTTTAGTGAAAGCAGTGACAATTAAAATGGCATGCGAAAATTTATGTTTGAAGTTCAAACATGCAGTTACATTTCATAAAAGGAACAGGATACAAAAGTAATTATCTGCAGCTTCAGTTTTAAGCTTATAGACATACTTTCTAGCCACTTGGTACTAGTAGCTGAAACAGGAAGCTTTATTGTTTTTTTCCCCTCAAGATCAGATTATCTAAAATTATAAAGCCTTTCCAAAATCCACCCAAATTGAAATCAAATATACATAATATGTGCATACCATTTTGTCCCTTAGAAAAGAAAGAAAGATAAGTGGTAGAAAGTTAATTATGATTATATGAATATCACCTTTCAGCATTCTCTTTCATCTAGATGGATATCTATTGCTATTTAGGGTTCGGGTTCCAGAACTTATACCAACAAGATAAGGAGGATCTTAAAATGTCAAAAGCTTCATTTGGGTGCCCCCAAATCACCATTAGATCAGTGACCCATTGTGATATGGATAGATGTCCAAACGGGCTGGCATTTACAGTGAGCAGCACCTTTTTTTCAGAAACTGCATCTGAACAGGTGTATTGTATTTTTACCAAATCCCCACAGAATTAGGGTGGGACCCAAAGTTATCCAAGTTGGAAAAGAAATGCGGAGCACATCCTATCCGCCTCAAAAGCCAGAAATATCCAAACATACAATAAATCAAAAAAGTAGGAAGATAACTAACAGAAAGAATCCATGGAGATTGGTACAAACAAGTATCTGAACTTCACAGTAACTACAATGACAGAAACTTCAACTTGCCTGATGATGATAGATTGATTCAGTTCATCTGCACACAAAGCAAAAAATGCAAATCATTCAGAAACAAGTCATAAATATTAAATCACTTCATGATCACTGAATTAAAGTTCCATCAAAGAAATATGACAATGTTCACCTCTCATCATCCCATTGAAGGCAGTATCTGCTATAGCGTATACATGTGGACTGTCCATACGTTGCTGTCTATAGGCTAAAACAAAATTATTTCCATAAAGAGACACCTGTTTAAAGGGATTGATTGCAACCAAAACGGGCCCTGCTTTGGTCTACAGAAAGATAAATGGGAAAGGAAGTCAATAAAGGCAAGGGAGGTGGAACCAACGCCACGCTAGGTAGAAAAAAAAAATTTCAAGAATGATGCTCACATAAATCTTTTCATGAGAATATCTGTACTGAAGATTGTGGAGAACAGAGGGCTCATTCAGGTAACTAAGCTGAATAAGATCATTGACACCCTCAAGGATATCTGGATTTGCAGGTAATAGATTTTCACTGGACACCGTCACCACCTGCTCGTAATATCAGGATATAGTCAATCCAGCAAGCTTAAGGCACTCGATAGTTGTTGCTTAAAAGAAACCCACAAGTGATTTACTCACTTCCCCATCTGAAAGCGAAATAACAGTATCCTCTCCTGAAATTGATTGTATCCTTCCCATCTTCCATGGGCCATTTGGAAGCCGACACCAAACACGAAGTTTCTGGAAGAAAGAAAGAAAGAAAGAAAAAAAAAAAAAGGAAAACAAAGAAAGAAAAGAATATACTTTACGTCATTGCACAAATACCAAACCACAGTCACCTGACCTGAACTGATCAAGAAAGCAGAAGTGAACAGCTCCTACTCGGATGCCAGCTCATTAGTTTTTTCATGATAATTGATCAGAGAAACGAACATCCCATTGGTGAAATCTAAATCAAAACATAATAGCAACGGTGTGGCCATTCAGTGTTCTTACCACACATGAGAGAACCAAGAGCATAGCGAAATGCATATTTTACCAAGGGATCAAAGCAATATAGAAATCACACAAGTGCTCCTCCTGGATCCTGACTTTAAACATTTGGTTTATTGCCGACTCAGTGATGGGCTTTTCTAAAAAATGTTAAGACTTAAGATCATGCTATAAGACAACTGCAAGACGGGGAAATAATTTTTTGAAAGATAAGACAGAGGGAGATATTGTCAACTTTTATGGATGTGATGATGATGATGATTAAAGAAAAAACTGCATGAAAGAGGGACCTAATCCAGCCCATACACGAAAACAGACAAATAGAAGAAAATGGGCCTCGCATGGACTCCAAAGCCATCTCATTGAAACATCAAGTAGCCCTTAAAAAGTCATTCCCTGTCTTTTGTGCTATTATAGCTCCTAGTGGGAATTGATTGTCAATAGAATGTTTGCCACAGCCTCTCCCAAGTGTATAGCCAGACTCAGGCAGTTCAAAAGCATTTAGCAGAGATCCATAATCCATCCCTAATTGCAACAAGTGGATTGAAACAGGAGAAGCAAGTGCAGGAGATGTGAGTAAAAGTAGATAAGAAGTAAAAGAGTTCTCCAGGTTCTAGGGCAATAGAACATCAGACTTTTCTTTCTTTCTTTTTGAGAAGGAAATTTTATTTTATTTAAAAAAAAAAAAAAAAAAAAACACAGATATGGCATGCTAAAAACAGCCCACCCAAGCAAATAAAAGATTACAATCCTTTAATGAATTTATGCAAGAGCCCCATTCTGTCAAATGGGATTTAGCCCTACAAACAACTTGAGGAGCAGGGTTTTTTATTTAAGGATGACAATTTATTAATTGAGGCGGCAGAGCCGAAAGAATATAGAAACAGAAAAGGGGGGAAAAAACTCGTTACAAAGCAACCCGTGCCCACTCTGTTAACCAAAAACATTTAAATTGGACAAAACCACGACCCATTCCATTACATTTGGGTCCTCTCTCCTAACGTTTCTATAAGGTCTAATCGATTGTGAAAATAAAGTAACTGAATAGCTGTGAGCCTAATCAAACATAACACCCTTTCAAACAATATTAATGCATTCCATTACATTTGACTTCGCTCTAAGGAAGACTCCCCTTGGCCGAAAGCATCTATTGCTCCTTTCCCCCCAATAGCCTAAAGCCCTGCAAGAAGAGATATTCTCCATGCCACTCCACCCAATTTACCAAAACACCCACCATGCCACTGCCTGTAAAAACATTTGATGGGCCACAGCATATCCCACGATACACCAAAAAGCCCGAAAAAGCTTTCCCACGCCTTCCTTAGAGAACGGGCAATGCACGAAGAGATGATTCACCAACCCCTAGCTTTGTAAGGCCCCTCTTTCTCAGGTTATCAATCATTAACACCCCGTTCCAACCCACTGACCAAGTGAACACCGCCACCTTTGATGAAGCGTCAAAGGAACAGAGAAAATGTATGCACTTTGCCACCCACGACAGAAATGCTCGAGATCACAGAATGGAGAGATTTCATCAAGAACTTACCCGATTTCACCTCCTTCCATCACACCAAATCAACCCACTTCGAAAGAGAAACCCCTGATACTGATTCAAAATAGAACAATTCTTCCAATTATTCATCATGAAGATCCCTCTAATCCAAAGGAGCCCATACCCACTAGCCACTGTAAAACATCGATCAACTGTTATGTTAGGATCCGTGGCCACTTGAGCTAGTCTTAGATATAATTCTTGCAACCCCCCTAATGACCACTTCCTTTAATCTCATAATAGATCTCCACAACCCCAACGTTTTATACAAACTTTTGGGCTACCTCCCCTCCCGTTCCACCCCATTCTTTCTAACTATAACTTCCTTCCATAACCCCCCTTCCTCCGTACCAAATCTCCAAATCCATTTCCCCAAAAGATCCTCATTCATAGAGCCCAATTTTCTAATCCTCACGCCCCCAACCACTTTCAGCCTACAAACATTGTCCCACTTCATACGAGGAAATTTTCTCCGGCCACAGGAAATCCCTTTTGAGCTTTTCCAGTTTTTTTTTCTTTTAACGGTAGCTTTTCCAGTTTGTTGAGCACAGTTAAGTAACACCACTTTTCTAATCCCCACTCCCCCAACCACTTTTGGCATACAAATATTGTCCCACTTCATATGAGGAAATTTACTCTAGCCATAAGAAATCCCTTTTGAGCTTTTCCGGTTTGTTTTTTTTTAACAGTAGCTTTTCCAATTTGTTGAGCATACCTTTTAGACATTTGAAAAGAGACATAAAATACAAAGGTTAGATAACGCCACTTTGATGAGGTTTATTCTACTGCACAAAGACAAATGCCTTCTCTTCCAAACTGAAAGTTTCTTCACAAATCTTTCAATCACTGGGACCCAAAGGTGTCTCGACACCTTCCCAATACACAGAGGAAGACCTAAGTAGGAAGAAGGAAATGACTAGGGCTGAAAGTCGGGCGGGTTCAACTTGACCGACGCGTGACCAACCCGACAATGGGTTGGGCTCGGGTAGGATGTATCGGGTTGGGTCTCAAGCTTGGGTTATATAAACACCAACCCGATAAAGGTTGGGTCGAACTTGGGTTGAGGTCTCGGGTTGCCCGACCCAACCTGAACCTGATGGATATATAAGTTATAAATTATAATTGAGTGTGGATTGTCTGTATTGAAGGCATAGGAAATTCTAATGCCGTTGGATCTCATTGGTCCACGCCATTTCCGATGACTCAAGCTAACAATATACACCGGATTTCTCTCTCCCAAATATATATTCTAGCTTGTTTGTTTAGAAAAATTGAAGTTCTTTACGAAAAATAACTACATATATAATTAATAAAATTATAGGTACAAAAAATAAGGCATGTATTGAAATATAATAGACTAATGTAATAACGAAAGTATTAGCATGTATCCACCCGACCGAGCCCGCTTGGGTTAGGCTTGGGTTGAGCTCCAACCCGCCCGACTTTCGGCCCTAGAAATGACCCCTGCCTGCACCCAAACACTTGAGCATAAGTACTCACTCCCTAGGCAACCCTATACCCAACAACTCAGACTCGTTTGAGTATTCACTAATAATCTCAACAACATTTCAAAAACAAAATATAGCTTTTCATAGATTGTCTACTGAGGGGTAGGATTGTTGATTTTATTGGAACGTCTTCCATTTCAATCAACCCAAACTGTCGAAATTATGGCCAACGTTGCCAATCTCCACTCGGCCCTCTCCTTCCCAAGATTCACCCCATGCCAAGCCCTAAGCAGACTCGACAATGTGTCCAGCGTCACCCAGGACACACCTTGAGTGCTGAAAAGGCTAGACCACACCACATGCATGAATGGGCAACGAATAAACATGTGGTCAACAAATTCAGCGTCTCCCATAATAACAAGCACATATTAGGGATGATCAATGTTCTTTTCCGAAGATTGACGATAATTAGGACCTAATTTCTCCCAAAAAGCCATGCAACAACGAATACTTTGAGAGGAGCCCCATAGTGCCACACCATAGAAGTTGACACCTAACTAATAGTCCTGTGCGAAGCTCGGAGCATTTTATAAAGCGATTAAACTGACAATTGACAAGACCTATCCCCTTGCCAAACCATAGTGTCCCTTCCCCCAAACACGGGGTGTAGTGATGAATTATGTGTAAGAAGGGTATCCCATATCCATTACGATACAGGCGTATCGGCCGATACGTGTTAGTAACAGTCGTGACCGTTACGTGATACGGGGCCCCCTTTTTTTTGCTTTTTAAGGCCTGTTTTTTCACTTTTTAAAAAACTTTTTACTTCTAAACTCTTCTTAAATCATTCTATTACTATTTTCGACCACTCTTAGCTTGATATTACAAATAAAAACAACTTATATTAAGGATTTTCTTGATTCGAAGCTCTGTGGGCCATTTTCCAGAAATTCCTCAAAAATAGATATTTATACTTTTTATTTAATGTTTTGTTGTTTTAATGGTAGAATATGATGTGTTAATAATAATAGAAGATATTAATGTCCACTTTACAAATTGTTGTAATCATTTTATATTTTTTTATAATTTTTTTCTATTTACGCACTATTTTCGGCCTTTTTTTTAATTCGAAAAATTATTTTTTATTGAATGTTTTGATGTTTTAATGGTAAAATATGATGTGTTAATCATAGTAAAACATGTTAATGTTCATTTTATAGATTGTTATTGTCATTTTATATTTTTTTATGAATTATGAAAAATAATTACAAACACCTACACATATAAGATATTTTCATATTACATTCATTCTAATATATCTATCATTGATAGTAGATAGTTATAAAATTAAATATATGAGTTTTGCAGTCAAATCCAGGTTCTCTGGTTCATAAATTCATGAGACAGTCCGATACAACTTTTCACCAAAGAGTGAACCATTATACCACCATAAACATGTTCCAATTTATAAATGAATGCATATTTGAAATGCTTAGAATATTCCAGATTTAATCTATATTTTTTGGCAAAAAAAAAAAAAAAAAATTTGTATTTAAGACGGGTCGTTATTACCAGATCCGTATCGATATCGGAGGGCTAACTAATACCGATACAGAATACTAAGAGTCCCACCAAGTCTTTGATTTTCTCATCTGTTAAATCCTTTTGGCATGGGGGCAACCACTCCACAGAATTGCCACTAACAGAAGAACACCTTGAGATGCAAATATCATTATCCACCCTATGCAACCAATCTTGGGAACACATCTTAAAGGGGGGTCCCACCTACCCATGCATCCTTCCAATATTAAACACCATTTCCAATGGAGAACCTAACCCCCTCCTTGAACTTTGCTTTCATGCTTGAAACACCTCTCCACGGTGCCGACACTCTGTATAATGAGGAAGGAATCCCTAGTCCACCATCCCCCCGCCTCGCAACAATATTTAGCTACAATCGTTTCTCTCCACGGAGAGTCTTCCTCTGTACCAAACCTCCACCACAACTTTCCCAACAACGCTAAATTCATTATCTCCAGGTTTGTTATATTAGCTCCCCCCTCATTATATGACTTGCAAACATCCTCCCATCCCAATAAATGAAACTTCTCCTCTTCTGATCTTTGCAACGAGAAATCCCTTCTAAGTCTTTCCAATCCACTCAAAACTGATTTTGAACACTCAAACAAAGATGTGATCCTCACATTATGTTATGAACATTTTGTTTCCTTGCATAGACACAAATATCATTAAAGTTGTCATGAGTACCAGGCACAGTACCATTACATATGTTTCAGGTTAGTCTTTTGAAGTCCCAGAACTGCAAATTTGTGCCCCCCACTTAATAGGATGAAACTCGGTGTGCCTATTTGTAAAGCTTTCAAAATACAAATTTCAGCACACGCAAGCCTTATGATAGTTTATCAACTATGCTCAGATGTAATCAGCATATTATACATCAAGCTTTATGACAAAATAAAAAGGAAATTCAAAAATAAACATAGCATCACATACCTTCTTCAGAAGGTAGCCATTGTTGTCACCCCAACCGCATTCTTCATTTGAAGGCGATGCTGATGGAGGAGGCACAGCTGCAGAATCTATGTCCATTGTTTCGTCTGATCTTTGTTCAAAATCCTCATTTTCAGCCGTCCTAACATAGGGTGATTCGGCAGGCAAGTCCTTCAGCAACTTTTTGTTCCCAAAGACAACACCTTTGAAACCCAATTCTTTATCATGCCGAGGATCCTGATCCTCTTTCTTCTCCTCCCTCTCTACAGAATCATTGCGCAGATATTCAGGTGCTGCACCACCAATCTTGAAATTGATAGGTAATGACCGTCTCGATGAGGGCAACCGTGCTCTTGAATTTGGCCGAGCAGGCAAGGCAGGTGGTACGTCCTTTGGCCGGTCATCCCTACGCCGGATGGATTCAAGCATCTCCTCCAGTGAGCTACGAGCAGTTGAAGTAGGCGACACTGTCGACAACATGATTCTGATAGGCTATGGCCGAATCTAGATCAAAATGCCTCAATCGCGAACGGAAGCCAACTGTGATTTTCTCAAAGAAACAACATCTCTTTTAACATGAAATCAGCATTCCTCTGTGAGTAAAAATTAGGCAGTGTCCATTGAATTCAGATGTTATATCCTCATAACCTCCATGCAAAAGCCCTGAAATTTTGCACGATTACTGTCATTTCATCTAGAAATTCTTGAAAAGAGAATGTAAAATTACTAACTGCAACCACGCAATATATCAAAAACAAAAACCGTATTTCATTAATTTTGACCATAACTTTGTCATAACCCATAGCCTTCAACCAGAAAGGGGTTTTTTTTTTGTTAAAATAACATAATAATAATAATAAAAGTGGAATTGAAAAGTACTCTGTTCGCCTGAGAAAAAGATGAAACTTCACGAGTGCCCCAACACAAAATTCTTATAATTCTCCAACTGAAAACCCCAACCTTTCCCCCCAATTATTCACATCCATTTTTATGGAGGGAAGACGGAGTATTTTAATGGCATCAGCTCAATAAATAACACTAGAAAATCTTGATTGTTTTTTCAAAAAAAAAAAATCGAAGTTGACCACAGAATCCTGATTTCCTCCAACCAAAAACCTTATTTTTTCCTAATTCCTCCCATTCAATCCCGCTTCTCTTGATAAAAAGGAAAAACAGAAAAGGAAAACAAAAATCTGCATACAACACATGCTCAATAAATTTAAAAACAAAAAACAAAAAACAAAATTACGTCCTAATTCAAGCGTTGTACTCTTAATCTTCCAGCAAAACCCTACAGTTCCCACCCAAATCGTTCTCATCCAATCAAAATATTCTCAAAACGACAGGAGATTTCAAACAAAAACAGCCCCAAAATTTCCCTCAAATTTCCTAAACATTAAGCCAAAAAAAAAAAAAAAACCCTAATTCTTCCTCTCCTATCCAAAATTCCTCAATAGATTCAAATTCCCGAACAACACCCGCTAAAAAAATCTAGAAAATCAAAACGGATTGCGAAACGATGCATATCGAATGCCGAAAAAACCATCTTAATAACAAAATAATACAAATCCGACCTCCAAACAAAGAGAAATAACCAAAAAAGAGCTGCATTTTCCTTCATACCCACAAAGATTTTTCCTTTTTTAAGTAATATACATTTAAATCTTAAATCCCATTCAAATAGAAGAATATTACGAATCTGACCTCGGAAGGGAGAGTAATGGCGGAAAAGCAGCTGCATTTTCTCTTCTCAAACAAAATCGGTGAGGGATTTCTCAGCCATAAATGCCAAAACGCGCGTCGTTTTCCTTTCTTCCTTGTGCAAAACCTAACCTTAGAAAAGCAGATATCTGCTAAGGTAGAGAGATTAGAGAAAATGGCGATTGCGAAAGAGAGGCGTCGTTTCGCTTTATCTGAAATTCAAATTGCAGCAGATGGGAGGGCCCCATTTTGGCATTTTTCTACAAACAGATCTGAAAAAGGAAGGCAACCAGGCCCTGGACTGGGGTCTGCCACCCTTACTTTAAAATCGGACACGGATTGCGTGGGTACCCCAACACCACGTAGCTGCGTGGTGTCAGGACTCTGTGGGGACCACATGATGTATCTGTTTCATCCACGCCGTCCATACGTTTTGAAAGCTCGTGTTATGAAATGGATCCAAAATCGAAGTGTATCCAAATTTTAAGTGGACCACACCACAAGAAATTGTAGGGATGATGACGACCACTGTCGGAACGTTCCTAGTGCGCACCGTTATCTTTTATAGTCGTAACACATGTTCGTAAGGTCACTAATGAAAATGGAAAAACGTAAATATAAGCGTGATCTAAAACTTCTGTGGCCCACTAATTCCTACGGTGTGGTTCACCTGGGCTTTGGATATGCTTTAATTATAGGGTAATGCAATAAAATGAAGGGGAAATCAATGGACGGTGTTGATAAAACATATATATCACGACGGGGCGCAGTGTCCTGACACCACGTGGCTACGTGGTGTTGGGGTCACCACGCAATGCGCGAATCAGTCGTGAATTCTCAACAGCGTCACACCCAAGTCTGTGGGGTCCACCCTGTTGTAAATATGAAATCTAATCCATCCATCGGGGTTATATCTGGATGTTAGTCGCTTTGATCGAAAATCAGATTAGATGCACGGATCATATGGACCACGCCGAATGGAACAGTAGGAATGGATGCCAGCCATAGGTTTGCGTGTGGGGCCCCTTGTGGTTTATCTCTCATCAAACCCGTTCATCAAGTATAAATCATTGAGATGAAGAGAATAGGCATAAATCAGTCTGATAAACCACTCTGACTTGCCTCGCCGCTTGAACTTAGCACTTTCGTGAGTAATTTTAGATTGTTCCCATTGGTGTAGGCCACAAGAGCTTTAATCAGGATTATAATTTTTCATTTGCGGTTTAAATAAAGTTTTTCACCTGATGGACGGAGAAGATTGTACATATAAACCATGGTGAAACCCACGTAGGTTGGATATTTTACACGCTGCATAAAACAAACGTTGTAGACGATTCCGGACCCTTTAAATCCGGGGAGGTTAACCTTCAATTGGACCTCGTCGTTGGAGGAAATTACGAAACGACCTCATTATTGGATTTTGTTAAAAAAGGAGCTCGGGGGTTATCTGAAACTCTGGCAGCCTATGATACTTGATACTCAGGCACTTAAGAATAGCACGAGTATCATATAATATCTCAAATCAAACCAGCTAAATTGTGTAAACAACTGCTGCTAAGTCACATGCCCAATATCAGATTGGTTGAACCGTCCTAGAGTCCGAAATTTTGGGCCCTTGTGTGTTGAAATAAGGTCATTGGATAGATTTCATTGTTAACCGTCCAATAAATGCTCACCGATCTGATAGTCTGGTAATCAAATAGTAGTATCTGGTCAGCGATGGATCTACACTATGATTCCTAATTTGCATTGCATGGTTTAATTTGAGTTAGTAGAAAATGCCAAATATTTAATTTCTGTGGAATTTCTAAGTGGTGCGTATCATCCGTAACACTCCGCCAGAGTATCAGATATGTTTCCAAAAGGAGTTTTGCTCGCCCCACGCGCACCCGTTGCCTTTTTATCCAATTGAGTGGGCCACCTGACGACCCGACGGACCGGTTGTCCATATTTTCATCTTTCCGAGTGGCCCCCACCACCATGTGCCGGTACTAGCCAGGTTGGCACGTGTGCAGAGTGGGCTAGACTTCACTGAGAGTCTAGCACCAACTTTTTACTCTTCAACCGTACACGTGGCATAGTTGTTTGGGGATCTGACCGTCCAAATCTGTGAACCAATTGTGAAGGGAGTCATAACCCGAAATTTATGGATAAAAGATTAGTGTAGCCTTTCTAATTTTGTACTTTGTATTTGGACCACCTGGTATTTTACTTCTAAACATTTCAATCTTTGGATTATTTCTACTTACACCTGCATTGGTGTACCGGCACATCCACCTGGATCAATGAGACGGTGGACAAAACCCTACTTGCGTCTTTCACCCATATTGGGGGACACATCACTCGCCAACAGCATAATAGCTCATAATCGTGTACACACGTCCGAACATAAGACACTGTGATGAATGACATATACCCCTCACACAAGTGATATATGTGGTCAAGCAACGTGGTCAGCAAACTTATAAAGCCTCACTAAGGTAGGATATAAATCGCGCTCTGAATACACTCGGCAAGTTTGTCTCACACAATCTTGCTTTGATGGAAAACTTTCTGGAGATGATCGGTGCTTTCAAATCAAAAAAAGCGATGAGGAATCTCATTCCAACTAGTGTTTGCACCCAAATCTGGAGCCATAACATGAATAAATCAAATTTCGACACTAAACGACTACAACTGACGTAAAACATACTCTCATTCAAGAGTATCATTGCTTATGCTTCCTTCGATGGTACGCATTCCATTATAAATGTGAAAGCATGAACTCTTATACCCGTATTTAGGAAAGGAAATCAACGCATGCCATGGGGCCATATTTATCAAACTCATTAATAAGGCAATGTGCCCAGCACGACTATAAGAAATTCACTGAGAGAACGGATCTAACACAAATCTGGTTATGACATTCTCGGTGAGGTCGTCTCTTGTAGTCCTTTTAAAATTGGAGATCTCCCTAGAGATGTTAAAAGAGGTTGTAGCGATCAAGAAAATTATGAAAATCTAAAGATCAAACACATCTCCAAGTGAACCCAGCCATGGGTCGAACCCATGTATAGAGAGACAAACACATCGGCTCGATTATGTTCCCCATTCCATATATCAATTGGAATTGAGAGAATGGAAGATTCAGGTCAAATTTGGACCAATGTCATAGTGGTACCCAATGTTAAATCATTTTGTCACTTGAGACCATAACTTATAGAATGGTTAAGTGTAGCGCCTCAAATTTCAGGGGTTAAGCATACACTTAATTCCCGATAATTCAGATGTAAACTTTTACTTTGCAGAATTGTGATTACTCTGTATAGTTATATTAGCATCCAAACAATCGTAAGAGATAAATTGCATACTGTATAAAAGTTCAAAACAAGCGTAGTTGAGTTGACAATCCAAAATTATACATGCATGTATCCAATCAACAGAATCCGCTCAACTAGAAACTTCAACATACATGTTCAAAATTAATAAAGTATAAAGTGTGAAGTCTCCGCCCAACACTCCAAATTATTACGACGATACAACATGCCCATTTACACCTGCATATTTGAGACCTCGGCAATACTTGCATCGTTTTTTAAAACAGCGCCCCAAGTGAGAGTGAGTAATCAACTCAATTATTTTAATTTTATAAGTTACACATGTTATTAACACAATCAAGCACAGTTAAATATAATAATCAAAACAAACGCTTTCCTAAACTATTTCACTAAGTGCATGTATTGTATGATATGCTAATTCATGTCTTGAGAATAACGGTAACTTTAATATTTATCATCAACACAATCATCCACAAAATGTCTATCCTATTATAATGTAGCTTGACACTGTCAATACCATCATCGACGAAAATATCTATTATATTGTAATATTGCCTGTGACTATGTGACTACTATTACCAACAGATGCATATCATAATTGGCCAATTCTTTATTAAAATTTAAAAGGTAAATTGGTAAATCTGAGGTACTACCATTATATCATGAGTCAATGATCCAGATCATATAGCTCATAAAAGCTCCTCACCAATGCCCTTTTATCCAACTTAGGGTCAGTTACCCTAATGTCCAAAGTATAAGATTGTTCTAATAGTGGGATTTTTCATAACCTAATGACAATTTCAAGATGTAAGAGCTTATCAGCCAATAATCAAATACGGAGAAGGCTCGTCACCCAATTTTGTATTCCAGATAATAGGCCAGACCAGGTACGAAAAATGAAGAGGGCTCGTCACTTCTTTTCTTCAAAGAAAATAGATCGGTCGCCTCCAATAATACTCAATGATCATTATGAGGGGGCTTATTACCGGGCGTAGGCCGACAACTTAAACACAATATCCCACACTACTATGCCTGGCTAATGAGTTTTTATAGGGCCTATTCACTTTTATAAGCCCATATTTTTTTTAACACACACACCCACATACACCCATGCACTCACGCCATTGTGGGATTTCACCGCAATAAGTACTCATACTCATGATCTTTGTGTTGAAACTCACTGAGGCATGAGTAAGGATCCACATGTTGTTGGGATGCCTTGGACAAACCTGATTTTTGATCCACCATCACGAAAGAATGTCCTTATGGACCTACCAAGCAACCTGAAATAATCTACTCATCACTTCACCACCAGGAGATTGTTCGTGAACCTGCTAACAACTCAAAAGAGGTAAAACCACGAGACCTCGTCAATGTCAACAATCCTCACCACAAAGTAGAGACGTTACAAATCTTTTCACTCACGCGTATGGAACTGGCCATAAACAATAAGAGAAATAGAGAAACTCCTTAGAGAGATCTAAGTGGTTGGCTAATGGAGTGCATAGAAGCTAAGCATCTCCCAGATATGATCGATCAAGTAGAAAACCTCCACGAGCGTAAAACCTTTCTTATTTTCTTCTCTCTTTTATCCTCTCTCTTATTTGTTTATCCACTCCTAAATCCTTCATGAAGAAGATTCTCTACTTTGTCATTTGAGATTATTGATGTCCTTCCCGTGGTTTTTACCTATGGGGTTTTCCACCACAAAAATCTCAACGTGGTGTGTGATTGATGCTAAGATTTATTTCAAACTTCTTATCCATAGTAACAACAATTTCTTTCGCAGGCTGACATCTCCTAAAACATTTAAGCTTTCCGTGCAAGGAATCGAACTTCTTGTACCAAGTTCGCCTCAAAGCGGGGCAGGATTCGGTTATATGAATTATGGAAGGTGGCTCACACCTTGGTTATAATTCCATTACCTGGCTAAGATGGAGGACTTGTTTTATCGCTAATGACCTATATATCTTCTTCTTAGGTCATATCAAAGATCTAACATCTAACTGTTCTGGCGATGATCTGGAAGAAGACGGACCAGAAAGGTGGTGACATTTATTAGACAATGGTTGGATGATTCGATGTGTTCTACCATGTGTCTTTCACAAACCAATCGGCCTTGTCTCATGGCTAAAATCGTGTCCTGTATGAGAGAAACCCACTTATAATAAGATATTTCTTACCGACTTGGGTAGAGTCTAGTTCAAAGATGGTGATTAGACTCAAGAGAGTCCATCTCATCATTCAGGCTCGCTCCCATATAACTTGAATCTAACTCAACGCTCTTGAAACACTCTGGACTCATGATTATCCGTCGCTTTAAATAATGTAAGGAGGGTGAGTATCGGACCGTGGGTCTCCTCTCTCGAGTGGTGGTGTCTCTCACAACTCCACGCCATGTATGCGAAAGATATCCATGGCGAACGTAACACCTATGTCTCTTCAATAAGGAGACAAGGAGGAAGTCTACAAATTCTTTTTCTCACCTTATTTTTTCCCTCAGTGATGCGTCCTTAGAGGAAATAAAAGACTATATCCTTGCTTCCGATAATTTAAGAGGCAAGTCGAGTATCCAAAACCCATGTTGAATCATGGAATTGTGGTAAGAAGGGCACCTCTGGACTTCGCATCCAATGTCGTAGTGCTAAGAAGAACATAAGAAAGGAAAAGGGAAGGAAGATGTCAAGGTTCCTTCCTTCGATCCCACGCTTTTTTGGTAGACCATCGATGGTAGGGACTTCTTTGATGAGATATGACGTATGTCTCACGGCTATGAAGGTCTTGGACAACCCACGGTGATAGACTGTTGTCAGATCGCATATGCGATTGCATGCGATTCCATATACCATGGCATATCCTTCAAAAAAAAAAAGTCTAAAAATTTTGTAAAAAGAAAAAGAGGGAAAATTCTCGCGTAATTAGTAAAATCGTTGGGTTATTTTACTGATTTCATTATGTTTGAAGTTTCATTAAGTGATATATTTAATCTACTTATATTAGGCATATATAAATTTTCACCTCAACAATCAAGATGTCGACATTAAATGATGATGATTATTATGAAAGCTTGAACAAAGAAATGAGCGATTAAGCTCATCAATGGTTAACTTGATCTAACTTACAAGGAATAACTTACAACTTAATTTACAAAAAGCAAGTGTCAACTTATAAAATGGATTGAACGCAATAAATATAATTCAAATAATTGACATATGGCACAGAGTAAAAAGAAACAGAGTATAAGAGAAAAGGGAGATTTAGAGCTTTGGAGTAAAGAATAGTGAAAATGGATGGGATATAGTGCCTTTATATGCAAAAGATTGTTCTAATTAAAAAAATAAAAAATAAAAAATAATTCATTAAAACCTTCTCATGTTAATAAAGAGCATGCATTGCATTTGGTTTATTTTGATGTTTGTATCTTATCACATATAACAAAAATGCCATAATACTGGGATCGCATTGCCATCTTGTCACTTTTTGATCATTAGTATGAGGGTTGCGATCACATTTGAAATCCAAGGACGAGGTCTTTGGTGTGTTTAAATTATTTCATGCTATGGTCCTGAGAGAGAGTGCTCACCACACCATTTTGTGCATCCGCACCGACAAAATGTTTTCACGTGGTGAATACATTTGGCGACTTTCATGAGCTTCTTATCACAATCCCTCTATTGTCGACATGAGACAGACGCGTTTTACCTGTCCCACCCCCGACTATAATGGTGTAAATACATCATGAATCACACCATTGTTTTAGAATCGGATGCATGTTATCCCATGCTAAATTGCATCAAGAAGGTAAAAAATAATGTGCAGCACACGGTGTATTATAAATGTGGGTCTCCATCACATCGTTGTGAAGAAGTCATAAGAATGTGTGGACTAGACATGATCCATCTTCTTGAAGCTTATCTCTGTTTGGATCATACACGCATCCGTCACGCAGAATTCAAAGTCAAGAGATCAAGCTTGATATAAAGATCATTTTGACGATAACACTTTCATCCCTTTCTTCATATGTACGATGATGATAAAAACTCGGTCATTCACTCAGTTGTGGGATCCGATCCGAGAAACTATAGCGATCGTCAGAGTCAAGATGTACATTCTTTGCCTCGAGATGTTATAGAAGATATTGATATTCTAGAAAAGAATCGAATGTTCGGGTAGCTAGAGGACATGGATCCGATTACTCCTTCCGTGATGCGTTTCATAATGGAGGATGTTTGACATCCTTCAATTTCAAGACCGGATCCGTCTTCGATTTATAAACATCTCCTTTCCAACAATATTGCACGGCTCATCATCACTTAATCTCCTAATGAGCCACACATAACCAGGAGGTCATGTAGGGGCAGACGGTGTCAAAGAGGTACTCGAAGCACGTGATAACCCAATACTCATTCCTCGATGAGGGAGAGTCGAAGATTATTCTCAGGCCTCTTTGTTGCTCTCCTCATAAAGGGGAGTGGTTGAAAGCTATCCCGCCTTGAGAGATGGGATTCTTGCTAAGAACCACACCTATGATATGGTGAAATTACTAAGGGCAAGAAAGCTTTGACAACAAGTGGGTGTTTAGAAAGAAGGTTGAGCGGAAGAATCCTCGACAAGGTTAAAATGACTTATGGTGAAAGGGTTTGGTCAACGAAAGGCATTCACGTTTAGAGGAGATATTCTCACAGGTCCCAAGATGACATCCATACGGGTGGCCTGCCTTCTAGGGTTGGCGGCTAGAGAATTTGGAGATAGAGCCACATCATCAATTAAACCAACTTTCTCCAAGAATTGATCTGGAAGACCAGATCTACATGCACCAACTACAGGGGTTCGATCAAGATCAATAATAACATATCATCCTGTAGCAATGCCAGGAAGACTCGTGATTGTATTGAACTTCGTTTAGATGTTCAAGCTCCACGACAATGGTACCAGAAGTTCGACATCTTCATGTTGAATAGTTGTTTCATGACAGAATGAGTCGGATCATTGTGTGTTCATGTGCTTTTCTCGACATGGTGATTTCTTATTAATTCTTTTATTGTTTTGACTTCATGGATATAAAAGACATCAAGAAGATTAGACAAAGAGAGTCGATCGAGTTGGGCAAGTCCTTCCTATCTAGTAAAAACCATTCATCATCTGTCATCTTTTCTGGTCTCATCTCTTTTCCTCCTAAAGGAATATAGAGGTTCTTCTGATATAGATAATCCTCCATCTGCATCTTCCAAAAGGCAAAGTTGAACCATCAAACTTCTCAATTCTAGTTTTCTCATCTTCCGCCATCGCTCTCCTAATAGGTCAAACCAATAGCTGACGATGCTAGGTTGTTGTCCAACACGAACAAGAGGTGGAAGAGAATCTAGAAAATCACCCACGCGATAAAGGAAGTTATAATGTATGCTTTATGGTTTAAACATTCAAACAAACCACAAGACAAGATATACGTTGGAAAAACCTCGAACTAGGTAAAAACTACGCCAATCCCAGCAAAATTAGGCGGCACTATGAAATGAATACTACGAAGATTACTAGGCTATCCTAACCTCTTGCTATGAAAGTGAGAGAAAATCCTGTTGCCCTACCTTAGAATATTTTCTAATATTCATTAACCCTAAAGCCACAGGGACCCCAATTTATAGTTTTAACAACGTTTGCAAGGGGAGCGGTTTCCAATTGCAAAAGGACTTAGGTCGTCGTAAGCATTGTCGACGAATCGCGAAACTCCTTTCGCATCCCAGTTGCAAAAGGACTTGCGACAAGAAATCCGCGAAACTCCTTTCACATCCCAGTTGCGAAGGGACTTGCAACACGAAATCCGCGCATGTGGCTCCACTTCTCAACAGGGAGTGAGTGATCAACTCAATTATTTTATTTTTTAAAGTTATACATGTTATTAACACAATTAAGCACGGTTAATGATAATAATCAAAACAAACACTTTCCTAAACTATTTCATTAAGTGCATGTATGGTATGATATGCGAATGCATGTCTTTATAATAACGATAATTTTAATACTTCTCATCAGCACAATCATCTACAAAATATCCATCCTATTATAATGTAGCTTGACACTGTCAATACCATCATTAACAAAAATATCTATTCTATTGTAATATAGCCTATGGCTATGTGACTACTATTACCAACGAATGCATATTATAATTGGCCAATTCTCTATTAATCCAATTTTAATAAGTAAATTAGTAAATCTGAGATATCGTTATTATATCATGAGTCGTTGATCCATATCATGCAGCTCATAGAAGCTCCTCACCAGTGTCCCTTTTTCCAATTCAGGGTCAGACACCCTAATGTCCAAAGTGTTGATTTTCTAACAAAGCAAAGGTTCTTCATTACAATGACAACTTGAAAATAAAGAGGTTTTAGCCATCATAATTAAAGAGGAGAAAGAGAGAGAGGAAGCTTGTATTCCGTATAGGGCCATTTTGCTGAAAAATGAAGAGGGCTCGTCACCTTTTTTTTTTCCAAAGAAAATAGATCGGTCGCATCCAATAATACTCAGATCTCACTTTTGAGGGAGCTCTATTTCTCTTATTGTTTATCCACTCTTGCAAACAGTGAATCCCATACTTATCACTTCTCTGGTGATTTTGATATGGTCTATTCACTTTTATAACCTCTTTGAGGGTTTTCCACATAAAATCCCACATAAACCCATGCACTCACGCCATTGTGGGATTTCACCGCAATAGATACTCATACCCATGATCTTGTGTTGAAATTCACCGAGACTAGATCCTAAGGTTTGTGCAAGGCATCCCAACACATGTTTCATATGCTAATGAGGTCCGGTCCCTTAAAAGAGTATTTTGACATTTTCTTCATGAAATAGGTAGCTTTTAAGATTAGTTATGTTAGAGTTAAGAAAAAGTTATATTTTTTTTTAATTAATTTTATATTTTTTAAGAGCTACTAAGAAAAAGAAAAAGAATTTTGGATATAAGTTCTCTCCATTCATATAATTTTCTTTGAATAGTAAATTGATTATCATTTTGAGCAGTTGTTTTTTCCCACAATGTCTTTTCACATAAAAATCGTGTTTGCTTAAATTTTTATTTTTTCTTATTTGTTTCAATCCATATTAAGGTGCTGCTGCAGGAGTGGATCTCCAACACATTATATCATTACAATTATTCATATCCACACTATAGATTTCATATATACAAATAGACCACGAGAACGACTGCAGCCATAAAATGTGAAAAAAATGTTTTTCCCTAAAATAATAGCCAAACTATAGGATAAAACTGTTGTTGCTAAGAAACATTACTGAACTGAATTGATGTCCTATATTATTGATGATCTCTAGTGGACTGTTAAAGAAAAACAAACTTGGTCCAAATTCAGTGAATAAAGTATCCTTGATGGAATAGTTCAACTAATTTGATTTCATGTCCAAAACCTATGACAGTGGGGCCCACAACTTAAACAGGTTTAGCTAAAGTTAAATGCATCCAAGTGCACAATTGGCACCAATTATACACCTGAAGGGTAGAGATAGTGTTTGGTACATGATTTGGGGCATTCGCCTGGCTTTCCTTCCCAGAGCAGATTCAGTCAGGCTGGGGTAATATTGAGTTTCGTCAGGTTATGATGTGGCGCTATTTGATTGGTCAATTTAATATTTTGTCAAATAGGGGCCCACTAATTTTCTAAAAGTTGTGGGGTAGTTACATATAATATTTAATGGGTCAATAAAATGATATCACGTTAGGCATGATGAAACCTGATATCATGAGCTTGACTGAATCTGTTTCAGTATCTTCCTCTTCCCAAACCGCAAACGTGTAAGGATACCATCATGCCCGGTTTGCCTGCAAACGACATGTTGTGCAAGGATAGCGGGGAGCGGGTTTCTTCAAACCCGGAGTCCAGATATCTCTGTGCCAGGGATGTATGGGGGATGTCCGTGACAAATCCACTCCGTCCATCTATTTTGAAAGAACGCAATAGGACAGAATGATAAAATTCAGGCAGATCCAAAACTCAGGTGGGCCACATCAATAAAATAATGGGAACAATAACATTCACCATTAAAACCTTTCTAGAGCTGACCATGACGTTTATATGCCATCCAAACCGTTCATAGAATTATTAATACTCAGATAAACCGTAGGAAGAAATATCACCGTGATACAAAACTTCTGTCACTACCAAGCGTTCAATCCTCACTGTTCCATGTGGTATGGCCCACATGAGTTTTTGATCTGCTTGATTTTTAGAATCCTATCCTGGTCTTTCAAAACAGATGGACAGAGTGGATTTGTCTAGGACATCTCTATGGGCCCCACATAACCCCGGTCACACAGCTATCTCTGAGCCCAGGGTCAGACGCAATCCGCTCTCAGGATAGACAATGTGACCTTTTGCATACTACAACGGTCTTGTTTTTAATACCTTTTCCTTCCTCCCAAGTTAGCTAATTCAAGGAGACACCAAACAAGCTGAAGCTTGTCTCTCTACACACGCATGCCAAAAAAAGGCTGCTTTCCATGTGTTTCCAGAAAATATTACGCGTGATATAATGATCACGTGATCTGGACCGTCCATCTGGTGGGGGCCACCTAGCCAATGGGCCTTAAGCCAGACACTGAATGAATAGGGCAAATCTGGCCATCCATCCAGTTCACCAATCGGATACTTTCTATTTAATGATGATCTTTGTGGTGGCTTTTTGAAATGGGGCCCACCGAATTAACCATCTGAATCACTAAACTGTTGGGCCAGCCCCGTACTCCATGCCTAGCACACCTGCCAATACAGCATATTTGGACAAGATCCGAGCGGTCCATTGGTTGGGAGAGGTTCTGATTGATTTGGAAATAAACTCTATGGTAGTCTAAATTGCACGAAAAAAAAAAAAAAAAAGAGCAGCCAATAATTCTTTTGGAACCGTTCTTTAGCTTTGTACCACCAAAGTCCGCCTAGCAAGTGAAACGGTCTAATATTTTAGACCATATATCTAGGAAGTGTGTCCCACGTGATGGACCGTCCGGATCCTGCACATGTTTGCAGTATTGGCTTGTTCACTGGGCGTAGATGGGTGGATCATACACGCATGTGAGAGTAGCAAACCAGACCGACATAAACATTAATTAAAGTGAACCCTATCAAAGATTCAAACTAATTAGCCACTACACCATAGTGGTATATTCGTAAATCTGTGCATATCGAGTGGCACTCCAGTAGGTATATCCTCATTAGTAGATGACGTCTAATGACCGCTGATTATTTATCTACGCCACGTCCTTGAAAAGTCCCGAAAGGGAAATGCCATGCATCTCTCCCCTCATATTTCGCGAGACCGTCCAAGCGACTCGCAACCTTATCTCAGAGGGACAATTTTAACGGTTTTGATTTACCGATCCTAACGAATCCGAACATATAGATTTTGACCGTTTAGATTGTGGTGACATGGATAATGGAATTCTATACTGTATATACCAAGCATCTTTTAAAGGTATTATTTTAGGGTGGGTAAGTAAGAGGATTGCATATTGACCGTGCTTGTATGCTACGTGGCTGTTGGTCGGTGCTCTGTGGGCCCCACCATGATTAATGTACTTTAACCATGCTATCAACCTATTTTTCTAATCATTTCGGTGGAGCACACTACGAAAAAAAAAAAATCAAAGATGACTAATTGAAAACATCCTATGATCCATAATAATATTTATTTGCCCAGGCTTGGATTATCTAGTGTGGAACACAGTACCAACCGTGGCACTATGTATGTGCTCTATGGCCCCACCATAGTGCATGGTTTTACCAACAGTTAATATTATTATTGTTAATCATCTTAAGGTGCCAAGGCAAAAGTAGGCCATGATGGAATTACATGCCTACCGTTGGAAACTTTTTTAAGGTGTCACGGAAATTTTACATCAAGATGATGTTAAAAATCAGTAGTTTTTAAAAATAATAAAAGCGAAAATTTGAATTTTTCAAAATTTCAGGATTTTCTCGGCAAAACACTTTTTGAATTTTTTGAATTAAAAAATGCGGTGTATGTGCTTTGTCCCACGTCGGAAATGTGAAGAAAAATGTTGTGGTTTATATGTGGACTTGTGAAGAGTATTCTTACTTGAGTTTTTGGAGGAGATGAAATACGGGTTGCATGTTCCAATGCTACACAT
The DNA here is from genome assembly GCA_030180095.1 of Magnolia changhungtana. Classification (NCBI taxonomy): domain Eukaryota; kingdom Viridiplantae; phylum Streptophyta; class Magnoliopsida; order Magnoliales; family Magnoliaceae; genus Magnolia; species Magnolia changhungtana. Next base: position 2,509,587 of record JASAUF010000045.1, on the reverse strand, counting down.
GCACGCACGCGCGTTCGGGTTTGGGCACGGGCACGAGCTTGGGCGAGGGCGTGGGCGTAGGCAGTGTAGCTGTAGTGGCACTAGATGACGCACTTTACACTTATGCGAGACGGTGCGATGGGTCTAGTAAAAACCTTAGGGCGGTGTAGATCTAAAATCCGAAATAAGTCTAGGATTTATAGGTGATTGAAAACGGTCGGATCTTAACTTTGAAATGTCTAGTCATTTTTAAAAATGGATAGCCACCTTAAAAGCTACAATGATCTGAAAACGGACGGGCCAGGATGATTCAACGATCAGATCTTCTGATCTAACGACCAGAAACATCTGGGATTAATGGACAACGGTAAAAACGTTTTTCAAACGTTCTAGACCATTGAATACCACACAGCAACGGTACTATACCTGATGCTTATATAAACTGAACTATTCCAGTCCGATTTCATCACCTTAACACACTATCTCTCCCATCAAATCAGATACGATCCATAGCTCCATTCTAAAATACTTAGAACATCTCCATCATCTAAGTTTGTCAGAACAAATCTGTTGGGTTAAAATTGTTCCATATTGGACCTATCGTGATTATTGCACGCTGGATCTAGATAAGGCTTGTCTTATTCTGGAAGCAATTCGCCTATAACCCATCAGCAGTTGATAAGGAGGCGAACCACGCTTTAAGGACAATGTATGTGATTTCGCCTAGTGAAATATTTTATTTCTATTTATTTTTTATATTTTCGATGTATCCAAATGCAAATTCCCAACAGTTGATACATATGTTTTCACCTCAGTAACGCCTTTTTTATGAAAAGGTTGGGAAGCATATATACATCATATTAGAATATAAAAAAGTTTCAATGGTGAGTGTTGTTATTGTTTACACTTATTTTCAATTCTCTAATATGGATCAATGAAAAGTCACCGTATATTAATATCATGAGATTAATATGAGCGGAAATTCCACTCGTACTCGAGAGTATTTTTGTTTGATCTTCTTTTGCCGTTACACATTTTGTTATTAATGTGAAGAAGATGTAGACCCGTATGCATGCCTTTAAAGGATCGATCAACAAATGTCATGTGACCATGATTAATGTGCTAATTAACGAGGTAGCATACCCAACATGTCTATAAAAAACCCACAAAGAGAACGTACCTTATTACAGATCTGACTATGATACACTTGGTGATGCTGTCTCTCGTAATCCTTTTAAAATAGGAGATCTTCTTAGAGACATGTCATTCGAGAAAATTTTGAATATCCAAAGATCAAACATTTATTCAAGCAAATCCGATTATGATTTAGACTAAAATCAGGAGAGAATGGATATTAGGCATATCATGTCCCAAGCTGTATATTAATTGAAATTAATTAAGAGAATGCGAGAGCTCGATGAAAGATCTTATCCAACCCATCTCCGATAACAGATCAGTATAAAGTGAATTCAGATCATCCAACACCATAATTGGAAGAGAGAGACCATCCAAATGCATGGTCATGATCGATTTTAGGTTCGTGATCAGCACTGGTTCTCCTTATTGATCTTGAATCCAATTAGTGGGTCATGAAGATCTCCGTGAGAGAATCAACTACGAGAATATTCGATAAGTCAGTAGTTCCAGATCCATCTGAAATCCTTCCAATATTAGGATACATGTCATAAACACGGATGATTCATGATCAACGAGAAAACCAAGTGAGTGTTTTACTACCTTAATAAATTATAAAATGAGCATGTGAATATGTGCTCGAGGCCATACGCCAAACACATCTATCTATTTTTTAATTAATTTTTTATTTATTATCTTTTATCTTAGTATAGCTTAGCTTTAATATAGATTGATATTGTCCAACGTCCACCGCTATAGTACTGTACAAATAGATTAGATGCCTACAACTCTAATTTGTTAGATCCAAATCATCTGAGTTCTTACTTAGACGATCACATCTATCCAGTCACATCCTGCTAATCATTCGCCTCAATCATCTATTCCAATAGATGAGTCATGTATTTATCTTTTGATTGTTTATATCTCTAAGTTGTTTTCAATATTTGGTCAATTGTAATGTGTCATATATCTAATTAATGAAATCACCACTGTTCAACCAATTTTATTTATTTGTTAATTTTCACTTTTTTAAGAAATGTATTGTGATTGTACTAGTGAAAAAGAACGAGTCCTTGGACACAAGGTAAAAAAAATCCATTCAGAAGAGCTAACCCCTATACTTTCATAAGTCGCCTAATGATTATTCACAATTAGCAGTTAAAAGGATAGATGTATCTTGCGTCTAGTCTCTAATTAATCTAACTCAACATGGGGACACCAATGTTCAATCAAATATTGAGTTGGTAAACTCTAGCACACCCACACATCATAATCACATAAAAAATCTAAATACATGCCATCGATCACACGTTTAGCCTTGTGTTTGATCGAATTGCTAGCAACATTCATCCCCATTACTTCTTGTAGGGCCCACCAATTTTGAGCTCAAGCCCTAAAATGATTTGGCGGAATAAATGGATAGCAAGGATAAGACATACATAATGGTGTGGCCCACAGAACTTTTCCATGTATTCATGGTACTAAGCTTGGTTCAATGTTTAACGTCACACTGTAAAAGTCATTACTTACCATCCAACCTATTGACTTGGTGTTGAACAAAAAATTTCAGAATTGAAAAGGATTGTACAGTACATCGGAGATGGAGATCAAAGAATCTAAACTGAGAATCCATGCCTGATTGAGACATCATCATTATAGCCTCAATGTTATAGATTTTTGTATCTTATACCTTTAGAAAAGCACCAGGATCGGAATAGAAGCTTCAATCTGGTGTAGGTTTGGAGACCAAGTCATGTTTATATAATTTAGAGGGTTGAAGAGTTTAAAACTCATCGAAACTTTTCTTTCTCTCTTAGGTTCTACAGGAATTTGACAATCGTAGTCCAATTAGAACGTTATGCGTGTGACATAATTGTAACGCACTACCCCTACATGGTTTTTATGAAATCATAACTTTGTGGGGCTCATCAGTATGCTTGATCACATTATCCAACCCTTAGGAAGTTCCAGGCCGTTGATTAATAAGACTTACCTTGTAGAATTCTTACAGTTGGGTGACAGAAAAATATTAACTTGATCTAAAACTTTCGTAGCCTTCAAGAAGTTTTTAATTTCACTGTCTAATTGGTCTATTAAATGTGTCACATGCTAAAACTCCCAACACCCAAGAAGCATATGCGGGCCACAACAAAGGAAATGAATTGCTGGGGAATGCGTACCCTTGAATTCAACAAGTCCACCTAAAATAAGCCTGAATTTGAGCATGACCTTTCATCTAAACTTAGACGAAAGACCTATATGACCTTAATTATACATAACATAAAGTGGGTTGAAAGTCAAGCGGGTTCGTACTCAACCCTAGCCCAACCTAAGGTTCCTATACCTCGACCTTAACCCAACGCAACCCAACCACAGGTTGGGAATTCTCAACCCAAGTCCAACCCAAGCAGGCTCGGTCAGGTTAGTCGGGTTGGTCGGGTGGATACATGATAATATTTTCGTTATTACGTTAGTCTATTATATTTTTAATACATATCTTATTTTTCTACTTATGATTTTATTAATTATTTATGTAATTATTTATCATAAAGAATTTCATTTTTTAAAACAAACAAGCTAAAATACAGGAAAACTACTCATTTAAAAGTCGTGTCGAGAGAAATTTGGCATATCTTGTTAGCTTGAGTCATCCAAAATTATGTGGACCGATGAAACCTCACGATATTGGAATTTCATGTGCCTTCAACACATATAATCCGCACTTGATTATAATTTGTAAGTAACTTATATGTCAATTGGGTTCGGATTGGTTCTAGCAACTCAAGACCTCAACCCGAGCCCAACCCATGTTTTATCAAGTTGGTATTTGTATATCCTAAGAACAAGACTGAACCCGATACATCTTGCCCGAGCCCAACCCAATATCGTGTCGATCACAGCTCCGTCGGATCGAACCTAGCCCACTTTCAGCCCATAACAAAAGGCATCTGGTGCCAATCAATACTCAAAGTGAGCAAATGTCATCTACTCAATTCATCATTTGTGTTAGCTCATGTTACTATATGAACCTAAAAAATGAAACCACTGTAAAGACTCAAGTGCGACACATCACATCAAGGGGACGCCCACTTAAGCTTTGGATCAGCCGTATTTGGGCTGGATAGAGTGAATGGCACGAACACGCCATCGTGGTCCCGTGGAGCTTTTTGTCGCACGGTCTAGGTGGACCATTAAAAAATAAATAAAGCCAAAGGCATTTTCAACAAGCATATATATATGTCCACGTTAGGGTTGTTTCACCAATCTTACTTTGGGACGATAAGATAACGACACCCACCATCTTCCACAATTTAGTCATTTTGTTTTATTTAAAAAATTCACCACGGGTGCAATCTCGAAGCGCCTGCTTATCAAGTGCCGTTCCCTGTCAGAGTATCAAATAACTACTATAATTTTTGAATAGTAAACTATGCAAAAGCTAGCATTTACTTTTGACAAACAAAAGCCAAATAGTGTACAACCATTCTTTAAATTGGATCTTTTCACGTGTTGTAACTTTGACTATGAAAGCAAAATCTCCGCATGTAATATAAAAAATGGGCCCCATGGTCTGATAATGGAAATCGTCTCTCTCTTCATTCCCTATAGTGGGTGGAATATGCCCTTAAAATACCCCGAATGAACCATCACGGCTGGCAATATTGCTTGACCATTTGCATCTAGGTGTGGACGGTTGTCGTATTTTTCTTCTTGGCTGCTATCTGGCAACAAATGAAAACGGTACAATTGTCATATAGATGAGTTAGGCATGGTCCATCTACTGTGTGGGACACCCCACCTGGAATTGAAGACGGTGTGTACTTTGCAAGGATGGGCTTGTTAGACTCTTATTAGGTAAGCCATACATGATCATCGGTTTAAATTTGATTGTTAGATTATGTAGATTGATCGATTCAGTGGGCCCTACAATAGTTATGATCATTGTAAATAGGTTTAAGACAGGACGCTTGAGCTGTTGTTCCTATACACGATTATTAAGTCAACTATAGAAACATATGGTGTGGAGTCGACGCTAGAGAGAAGAAGCATGATGGGTAAGCTTCTAGCCTACTTTCCTATAAATAGATGCTATGATCCCATCACCAATGTAAGAGAAAAAACCCTAATCTCATTGGAAGTTCTCCTAATGAGTGTGAGCTGCGAAAGATTAAGATTTCCGTCGATGACACCGAGGCTTGGGATGTCTTCCCAATCAGGTGGGCCTTAAGATTATGGTATTAAATCTCCTTTATTAAAGCATATACGATCCGTCAATTCCGCAATTCAGATATAGCGGGGCCATGTATCGGAGCTGATCATAAGACACATTAGTTGAGCTGGTCGGTGTATGCTAGAGGCCAAAAGATTTGGCATGGTGAATTTGGCCTGGTTTACAGTTTCTTTACAACCGTCCATTAAATGATAACCAATTGGATGGTTATGATCATCATATGGATTTAATTTTCAATTGGATCTACCCAAGGTGGTCCCAGCAATGTGCTGCAAGACATGCATTCCAGGTGGACCTATTATTTGAACAGTTTGGATTGAGAGGTAAATTTACGGCCACATGCACGACGATGCTGTGCCTGTGTATGGATGGCCATCCATCGCCAGAGTAACGAAGCATTTCTCACGTGGAAAAGACACATCGTTGTGTAGCCGTTCATAGATCACCTTCTTTAATGATAACGGTAACGTGGCCCCCGCTATTTAAGGGCTGGTGTTAAGTGAAAGTCAAGAAATAGACGATCTGAACTGTCATCCACCAAACATGGATGTTTATTTATTGATGAAACTTATACAATGCACACACCTCATATCTGTAGAGCAAGGTCCAACATCAAGTTTGGAAGAGCCGGATCCACGTGTCATTGATCCAAGCCACCGGCCGGATAGTCCCCATCCCTGATGGCCCATTCACAATAAAGGTCCCTATTGAAACAAATCCTAACACTGCTATAGGTGGCCTAAAAAATACATGGTTAATGAAAAACCACAGCAACGGTCCAAATTCAATCACAGGTAGGAAAAATACTCTACATGTAGGATAATCCAATTTGGGAGAGTATTAACAAAAAAGGTATTTCCCATCTAATCAACGGTTTGGATTACCGAACCAAAGGGCCTAACTTGTACAAACACTGGGCCAGAGCATTATCTAGCATGCACTCATGTCATGTAGTTGGATGGTCCTAGTTGTGCTGGAAAATTGCTGAGATTTGTCACCTGAAAGTCATACTTGATTTTATTTTTTTTAATTGTTTAAGGGGCATTGGCTCAACAAACGCTAGACGACGTTATTCAAAAATCAAAATCTTATAAGTGCATGTTTGGACCGGCATTGCCAAAAAATTCAAATTTCATTGTATGAAAGTGTGAGAGAGGGAAAAGGAATTTGTCAGTGGTAATGGTGGGGCCCACCTTTCGGTGGTGAGATTGATGCGGTAAAGCCGGTAGAATTGGAACATGGTACAACTATCTATCTGCATGGTACACGTGGCTTTTGGTAATGTATCTGTGGGGACCGCTGTATCAGGATGACACTTCTGGCCATCGGACGATCTTATCCGTCAATCTTGCTTCATTTTCCCGGAATAAGCGTAGACTGTTGATGGTTTTGTTTTCTACCGTTGCTTTGGAGGGGACTGATTCGATGAGGTGGAATTATCTATTTCAGTGTATTTTTTACCATTTGCGGTCTGCTCTATGGCGAATTATCTTATCCTTTTATCGAAGCCTGTTCTATACAATCCTATAGCCAAGCAATGCAATGGTTCTACTCTTCAGGTCTTGGGTTTGTATGAGTAGGGTGGATAATTCGATGATCCTAACCGTTGATTTCGTGACCACCACTATAAATGGTCAATTCAGGAATAGGGGCCCACTAAGAAAATTTTTGGCAAGAATTTCGAAAAATGCCAGATATTCTATAGCCGGCATATTTGACTGCCTCGGTGAAGCACCGGAAAAATAGACCGGCTGTCACTGTAGAACCCGCCTTGATGTATGTGTTGTATATCTAGGACGTCCATCCATTTTGCTAGCTTATTTTACTGCACAAACTCGAAAATAAAATAGATGTCAATATCAGGTGGACCACATCATAGGAAATAGTGTGATTGAATATGTTGGGTGAAAAAATAGATAGGTTCGATAGGTTGATTTATGAAATGGACCAACTCTACAAACCAGCATGTACTCAATGAGATTCAAGCCTTAAGGGGCATCTACTTTCAAAGACGGGTCGAATTTCAAGGAGGTCGATGCAACTGTAAGGACACCCAGAGAGGATACAACTGTAAGTCCACTCAAATGGCCAATTGCCAACCTAACTTATAGGTCGGCCATAACTCGGCTATTAGTCGGTCATAAGTCAATCATAGCCCGATCAAATATTACTTTATCCAAAACTATTTTAATGATCATAATCACTTCGAGCTTGGCTACCTAAGATTTGGATTGGATTTATGCAGGATAACCTTTAAAAATAAGGCAAACGCCGATTCAACAGGAAAGCTCAATATGGCTTACACAATCTTATCCAGGATCAATAATTTGAGAATCTCTCCAACGGCCCGAAAATCTCTCTCAAGATCTTTGGAGGATTAAATAAGATCCTGAGAACCTCGGACGACAATAACCTTGAGAGGATTTTGGACAAATCTTTGAACGGATTCGTCTTCGACGTATCAAAAAAGACTCTTTACAACTTCGTCTTCATTCTCCTATACATAGAGGTACCCCCACCCCCAACCAATGTAAGGTATGCATACGTATCCTAATAATCGACTGGTGACTCTTTTCCTTAAGAAATCCTACCCTACAAAAGATCCAAGGTTTTGAATTAGGCATCAGAGGGTCCCATATACAAGTCAATGTCTCCTTTATTTGTTGTTTTTGTCTGTGTAGGTCCTGAAAGATTAACCAGGAAAGGTCTATCGAAAAACTACATCAACAAAATACTTGCAGTATTTATTGCCATTTAACTTATTAGTAAGGCTATATAGACCTGAATGAAAGAAAATACAAATATTAGCTTTATCCAAAACTATTTTAATGATAGGCATTTAATCACTATAAGTTCTCGTGGTGTAGTCTACCTAAGATTTGGAGGTTGACATGGGTCGGCTCGATTTATTCGCTTGGCCATCGAAGGTATTTCCATGGGTCGGCACTTGGCCGGGCATAAGCAGCCGCAGGTAAGCCAGCAGCCTCGCCAATAAGCCAACCGGGCTGGGCAAAAGCCGATTAGGCATAAGCCAACTAAACGTGAGCCAACCAGGCATAAGTACACCAATATGCCAAGCGAGCATGGATTTATGCTTGGCTTACTGTCTAAAATAGCAAAATAAATAGACTGCATTGACATACAAAACATTCATCAAGGTGACCTCACAATCACCACTGAAAATTGATCTTTCCTTAATCTCACCGAATCCGCTTTAGCATCTTTCATCAAATTAAGTGCGCCAATCAGTCTATGCCAAGTGGCATTGTAAAAGCACATGCACAATATGTGTGTGTGTATATGGGAAAAGCTGATTTTAAAGCCCCATGAGGTCGAGCTGTGTGGGCCCCACCGTGATGCGTTTCGAACATCTACCCCATTAGTCAGATGCACCATTCCATCATGGGCGTAGGTCTCAAAAATCAAGTCAATCCGTGACTTGTGTGAACCACACCACATACAGAAGTGGGGAGGTGCCGTGCACCATTAAAACATTCATAACCATTTTTGAGGGCCCACCGAGATGTATTTTACAAATCTAGCCCATCCATTATGTGTGTCCCAGTTGAATGAATTTGAGGGTTCATAATAAACCCAGATCTTTACACATCCCCGCTTAAGTGCGCCAATCAGTCCAGGTATGCCAAGTGGCATTGTAAAAGCACATGCAAACCAAGTTTCAGGCGCATGAAAAACTCAGGTGGACCCCACCAAGTGCTTTTATATGTTTTAACGGTGTCTTCACATAATTTTAGATGGTATGGCCCACCTGAGTTCCGTATACGGATGATTTTTGGGATATCCCATAATTAAAAGATTACCCATCAAATGCACAGTATTGATGGTTGAAACACATCACGGTGGGGCCCACACAGCTCGACCTCACGGGAGCTTATGGTCATATATATATATATATATATATATATATATATGCTTGATACACAAATCTAGATTCATTGACTGAAAAGGTACTGCACAATTTGAGAAGAATATTACAATACTAAAGCAAACAGCACACATATATGCATGCATATAATTTTGGACCATCAAAAAGGCAGGCAATGTTGTCACACCCACATGAAAAGGGTGTGGGCCCCACACCCAGCAATCCAACGACCAGGAAACCTGGAGATTAGAATGTCTGTGATTAAGAATTATGTAGGAATATATAAAGGTGCTAAATTGGGAGGCTTCCTATGCATACATGTGCAGATTTAAATAACAAAAATAAATAAATAAATACATCGAGCAGAGTGCAAAGTTCAATGTTCAGAGCATCTATTATTTGTACTTGAACCAACTTTCGAGAATTGGACCACTCCCAAAGCCCTTCAGAAAACCATCTTCATTATTATTTTCTTATGGAACGATTTCATTACAATCCAAGAGTGCAAGGTGCTTTTAGACACGTGGTGTGGTCAAATCATCGTTTTGAACCGTCCATTAGATTGACCCCACTTTTTCTCTGACACCCAAAAAATATATCACTGGTTAGGTGAAGATTTCCATTGGATGATCATAACCATCCCATCAATGACTTCAGCCATTCATTATTTGGAAGATTACCATCCTCTTATCAGTATGGGTTTTTTCATGGTGTTAGGAAAAAGTGGGTCAACCTAATGAGGAGGTGGATTGACTAGAGACCAGCATCTCTAATGACCAAACTCCGTGGGGCCAGTATTGTGCATGCATTTTATCTGTGTTGTTCATCCGTTTCACCGGGTTGTCTTAAGGCAAAAGCTAAAGAATGAGTCAGATCCAAAGCTTAGGTATGCCACAATGCAGGAAACGGAAGAAAATGATGCCTTCAATTGAAATCTCCTTCTCAGGGCCGGCAATGATATTTATTTACCATTGAACTTGTTAAAAACGTTACACCGACCTAGACGATGGGAAAACACAAGCATCAGCTTGATAAAAAAACACCATCCAAGCCCTCCTTTTCAAGTAATGCAGTGGACTTGAGTTTTCGATCTGTCTCATTTTTCAGGCTCATGCCATGACATGAGCCAGCAAAATAGACTAACAAAGTAGGGTCTGACGTGAACTGAACTAATGAGCTAGGCTAGCCGGTTAACTCGCCGGCTCGACTTAGGACTTGCCGTTTATATATATATATATATATATATATATATATATATATATATATATATATATATATATATATATATATATATATAATGGAGCAGCCCAAACTCGCCCGATTGCTGACCGGGCCGAGTTCGGGCTGAACATGTTGAGCTAGGTTCGAATTAGGTATGGCTGGTGACTGGGCTGGGCCGGGCCGGGTTGTGCCCAATTAGACCCGGATAGGCTCGCATACACCCCTGACTAACAGCATGAATAAACTACCTCCATCACAGTTCCCATGAGTATATTTTCACTAATCCCGAGATCAGAACATCCCATTAATCCAATTTTGAGGACATGCCACATCTAGAGTCGGACCCACTTTTGGGCGGTTAGGATTAAGGTACATGCATGTATGGTACTCATACGTGTCAGAAACTTCCTGTGAAAAATGAGCCAGTCTGTCGTATGGTAGCTGATGATGATTAGAAAAAAGTAATCATAATGAGATTCTTTTCCTACTTCCGCATTCAGTGAGATGTCAATGTGTTATTTACAGTTGCATCATTAGCTCTACGAAATTTCACCTATTTAAACCATCTGATGGTACAAACAGTCGCTTATCTCACTCGCCACACATGTGGAAATGAAAACAAGTGTGTGAAATCTGACCCACCCATCAGACTTCCCCTACTGTATAATTGCTATTTCTCAAAATTAAGGCCGATTGGATCATCACAGTTGGTTAGTTTCTATTAAATGTTCATTTCGTTTCTACTCGCGCGTATGGCCCACCTAATGATCCTATAATCCTGACTTGGCATACTGCAAGGGGCGATCATATGATGAACGGCTGTGATCTGTCATAGACATTCCCTATGCCACGTGTTTGGCGAGTGCACTAGGCATTCCCCATTTGGGTAATGTTGGAGTGGGTTAGAAGTGGTTACATTACAAAATACGTCACCTGGATGGACCCTTTCTTATCATTTCTTTAAGAAAAAAAAAATGGAAGTTGAACACAGCTTTAACAACCGTAATGAGTGTGTGCCAGCGATATACGTGTGGGGCCCAGTTTTTTTGCAATCCAAACCATTTGCATACTTTACATGATCCTCACCATCTGATTTGCCCATTTTAAATATGGTAGGAATGGGTTAGGCTAGAGCTGCCTACCCCTAAGTGGGCTGAAAATGGCTAGACCCTAACCGGGCTAGCCTAATGAGAAAAAGGAGTTAAATGATTAAAGGTTTGTAATAGTTCAATCCAAGATCTTCGTATCCACCATAACATGTGGCATAGGGGTGCAAACGGGTCAGTTCGGTCTGGCTCCGGGTGAAATTAGAACCGAGTCGTTCCTAACTGTTTCAGGAAAATTGGAATTGGACCGTTTGCACCCTATAATTGTACCGGAGTCAGACCGTGAAAATCGGTTTGATTCTATGTTTCCGTGCTTTTTATAATCCAGCCCAATTGCATTTGTTTTTTTTTTTTTTTTTTTAAATAAAAAAATCCAGCCCATGTCCATTCATATTGTGATCTATTTGATGAATGATCTAGATATTTTGTAAGGTGTGTAAGAAGGCATTTAGGGAAACAATCAAAGTGCATATTGTAAATCATAAATCATGAGTCAAATAGTCAACTAAAATATATTATAAACTAATAAAATAGGCAACTAAAATATATTGTAAACCGGGTTGGATTCCAAGTCCGGTTCCAAGTTCGGTTCTACAATTTGTTTCATGGTTTTTTTTTTTTTTTTTTTTTGTTTTTAACACACGATCACGGTTTGGTTTCACCACCGTGGGTTCAACCCTTGATCTCAAACTGAGAACTGAACCAAACTAACTGGTTCTTTGATTTTCGAAGCAAAACCGAACCAGTGCACTTCAGAACTGGACCAAACCGTGCGGTTTGGTTGGCTCCGATCCGGTTTACCGGTTCCATGTGCACCCCTAATGTGGCAAGAACTCTGGAGTTTTAACTGAAGGTTGATGGATCTGATGGACACTTGATCATTATGGCCTTAGTGATTCCACCATTTGTGACGAGATGGGCCAGTGACAACCGTTGGATGAGAATCTTAAAACCATATTTCCATCAGAGCCTGTGAGTTGTCCTCATGATAAGGGCCCACCATGTTATCTCGTGATTGGACACAACTGTGCTTGAAAGGTTGGAAGGTCCCCTTCTAACCAAACATGTCATCATTGCCGTTCTTTATTCATGAGAGCGGCTCACCACACAACTAGTTGTAGATGGCGAGTTCTGCATGTGGGGCCCATCGTGGAAATTACATGGAATCAAACCCATCCAGAAGGCTCATCACAACATGAAAATGGGACGTTGCAAAAAATCAGGCAGATCCAACCATCCAGAGGGCCACGAAATAGAAAACAGTAGACAACTATCTAGAAAGCTTCAAATTCACATGGGGCCCACTCTATAGTTTGATTAGGCTGATTTTTCTAGTATCCCATTTTAGTGGTGGGGTTACCGTATTAGACGAGTTGGAACTCATACAAATTACACATGAGTAAAGGGAGTTTTCATCTACAACCAATTTTGCGGAGAGACGTCTCCCTGAGATTTAGACCGTTAATGGAGTGGGTTAGAGTGTTTTCTCTAGAAATGAACCATGGACCCCAAACCGGTTGGTCTGGTCTTGCGACGGGCCCATATGGTTGGTCTTGGCCTTATAGTCCTAAGAGCATTGGGTTGGGTCAAGAAGCTCGGCCCGATAAGTGATCTGGCCTAGCTTGGGTCAAGCTCAGTGGTCCATCAGACTGCCTAGGCCATGATAGAATCAACTTACGCATGTTAATGCAATAACATATACATGTAGAATGTACTTAATGCACCGGGTGATGCTCGATTAACTTTTAATTGGGTTGTGCCCGCCCGGTGTGTTTTTATCTTGGGCTCAGTCTCAGCCATTTTATTTCTAGGTTGGGTTATCTTTGAAGGTTCCTGATGGGGTGGCAATAGGTTGTTTGATCGACCTGTGCGTAAACTAGCCCGTCCACTAAGCTAAATGGGTAGTGGGTCCAGCTCGCGTTAGAAAATATGGCCCATTTTAGTTAATGGTGTGGACTTGGGTTGAGCCCTGTCCAAGCAAACCGGCTCATAGAAACCATCGATGCGTTCGGCTATATAGCCTGATATGGGTTTGAAAACTCAGTATGGACTCAATACCCATGCTTTTCGGCTCAGCCCAAATCCAGGCTGCTGGAGGCCGGGACTATTTAAAATTTTGATTTTGGCAGGCCTATGCCTGGCCCATTGACAACCCTACTAAAGGGTTCTTTGGATGCTTGTAAGTTTTATAATTGAAAAGTGAGTTACATGAAAGTCACTACTCGCAGGTGATGTTTAGGAGAGGAAATTCACTTGGAAGTCACAACCCGTAAGTTTTGTAATTGAAAAATGAGTTACATGAAAGTCGCTTACAGGTGGGGTTTAGGAGAGGAAATTCACTTGGGAGTCACAAGCTGTAAGTTTTGTAATTGAAAAGCAAGTTACATGAAAGTCACTTACAGGTGGTGTTTAAGAGATGAAATTTACTTGGAAGTCACAGCTTGTAAGTTTTGTAATTGAAAAGTAAGTTATATGAAAGTCACTTACAAGTGATATTTAGGAGAGGAAATTCACTTGGAAGTCACAACCGGTAAGTTTTGTAATTGAAAAGTGAGTTGCATGAAAGTCACTTACAGGTGGTGTTTAGGAGAGGAAATTCACTTGGAAGTCATAACTTGTAAGTTTTGTAATTTAAAAGTGAGTTACATGAAAGTCATTTACAATGGTGTTTGGGGGATGAAATTCACTTAGAAGTCACAAGCTGTAAGTTTTGTAATTGAAAAGCGAGTTACGTGAAAGTCAATTACAGGGGGTGTTAAGGAGAGGAAATTCACTTGAAAGTCACAAATTGTTAAGTTTTTAATTAAAAAGTAAGTTACATGAAAGTCACTTACAAGTGGTGTTTAGGAGAGGAAATTCACTTGGAAGTCATAACTTGTAAATCATTTGCATGTAGGGTTATCAAAGGGCCAGGCCTAAGGTCTGTCCAAGCTTAGCCAACAAAGTATAAGATTGGTCCAAGCCTAACCTAGGCCAATCCTAATTGGTGCGTATGGTTAATGCTATTAAATTGCTACTAAATGAACATTACATCGCAATGTAAATGGGTGGAAAATTGTTCGGTGAGCGCTTAGAATTAAGAGGGAAAGTTAGACAGTTAAAATTGCCCCATCAGTTAAAATTTCTAATTATGCTCAATCTGCAATTGGTCACCAATTTCTAAGAGTGACCACCATTTTTTAAATGGTGAAAAACTATGTAGCTAGGTTTGTAAATAATGTCTCAAATGGGTGAAGATTTGGAGTCGTTTGGAAGCATGAATTTGGTGGTAATTGGTTATAATAACAAAATGCTTGTGTTTGACAAGGTTTATAAATTCCGTTTACCACTGATTCATTCATTTTGATAAAATTGGGAGGAGGCGTGATTTCAGCCCCAATTGCCATGGATCATGTGCTGACATTAGGCATGAAAATCACATGAATTGGACTTTAAGAATGGTGGCCCCATCATGATGTTTAAGTGAAATCTACTTCAATTCCTAAGTGTGTCATCCCATTTTATATGTAGGGCCCAAAAATCAACCCGATGTTTGATTAAGGTGAGCTATGAAACAATTGGTAGAAGGATGCCCACCTTATTTTGTCAAGACCGAAAATCAAGCTCAACCGTGATTTAGGTAAGCCATACGAAGGAAAATAGTTTGGAGGATGAGCATTGCCTCATAAATGGATTCCAATCGTGTGGTCCACCTAAATCACTAACATGACTGATATTGTGCCCTATAGCTAAAATGGAGTGACACACCGGGACATTAGGGTGGATCTCATGTTAACATTGCAGACGGCCACATGTGAGAATTTGTAGAATACCTTTGATTAGGAGTATTGATGGTTTGGGTTAGAGCTAGTTGAGCTCTAACAGGGCCCCACTACCTTCACCACCAATGAATATGCTTTTGTTAATGCTTTAAAATGGATGAGATTATGTGCTATGTTAAATTTTAACCACCGCTTTTATTAATTCTTTAGAATGGATGATATTATATAATGAATATGCTTTTCTTTGTTTGAATGGAGTGTATCCAATTCTAGATGCAGGATTAAGTAACATTGAATTGTATTAAATGGAATTAACATCATTATTACACAATGATTATGCCTGAAAATACTTGTGATATTTTGACCATCCACTCCCATACTTGAATAAAATTATTCCTTCGATAAAAATACTACTTTACATGAAATCAATGTTCGATAGACTTTGAAATTCTAATCAATATTCAATGGACAAGATTTCTTAGACACCCGTCACCTATATTTACATGCAACTGAAGTGTCACATGTAGAGGGCTTATATGGATGAATAGAGTGGATGAAAGTACACGAACTGAGTTAGCTCGGTTAGCTTGCTCGACTCGACTTGAAAAAGCTTAATTTGACTCGGTTCGAAGCTAAGTTCGAGCCGAGTCGGGTTGATTTTTTGAGCTCGAAAATGAGTTTGAGCCGAATTCGAGCAGACCCTAGCTCGACTCAACTCGGATCGAATCCAGTTCGAATCGAACTCAGTTCGAACTAGTTTGGTGACTCGGTTACTTTGCCATTGATGTTGCTCACCAACTGTTTGATAAAATGACTCAACGAGGTTTGGCCGGTGGCAAGGAAGGTTTGTACATTAAACAAAAACCTTTTTTTTCCTCTCTCTCTCTCTTCTTCTTCTTCTTCTTCTTTTTTTATTTATTTATTTATTTTTTTTTATTTTCATGTTATTTAGAAGATGTTTGATAAAACACCCGTAAAACTATAGCCTTTGTGTGTAAAGCAATGGATTTTTGAAGTTGCAGTTTAAGTGTCCGTGGAAATGCCTCAATGGTGAACTTGGCTCGAACTCGGTTCGAGTTGGCCCGTGCTACTGTTTAAACCGAGCTGAGCTGGCCAATTAGGCTCGAAGACCGAGCCGAGCCAAGTTAGAGCTGAGGTCAGTCAGTGTTTGAGCCGAGCCAAGCCGAGCTGAGGCCAACTCAACTCGGTTCGTCTCGTTGTACACCCCTGGATGAAATACACGCATAAACGTAGCCCCAATAGATGTAGTGAATTTATAGATTCACCATAAATACTGTGGAATTCACCATAAATATCCCTCCTGTATCTTGTCTTGGGAGTGAAAGGTCAAATACTAAAATTAATCTAATCATTCTCATCAAATCAAACAACCTATAAAATTTATAATAGGTGGACTGCACCACAGTAAATAGTGGTAACTGAATAGCCACCGTTAAAAACATCCTGAGGGCTACAAAAGTTTTGGATCAAGCTGATATCCGTGTTTTCCCTCCGCTCAGGTACGTGACCTTATTCAACAGGTTGGATGGCAAGTCAACATTACTGTCCACAGGATGTTTTTAATGATGAGTGTTCAATCATCACTATTTCCTTGGGTGTGGTCCATCTGAGATTTGGATCCACTTCTTTTTTGGGCTCAGGCCATAAAATGAGCTGGCGAAATGGATGGACCGAGTGGATTTAAAACAAACAAATCACGGTGGGCCCCACATTGAGCTCGGTGGTTCCCCGGATCCCGCGAAATTCCGAGGCATAAAAGAATGGCCAATGGGTATTACCATACAACCGGTTGTAGGAGTTCGGTATTCGGTTGCGGTTATGCTCCATCAACAATCGGGTCACTAAACAGACGGTCTGGATCTCTGTACAACCGTCGCAAATGTAAGGTGGATGATTCACCACCATTTTCTACCGTATGGTTTATCAGACCAACGGTCTGGATCACGATTTCATGGGCCCCACTCGTACAAACTAAAACCCCAGTATACCATCCTCCGTCGAGGATCGTATTATAATCTCTCCAAGCTGGAGCCTAGGGGGAAGAAATCAGGGCTCGTCTTATTCCCAACGAACGAAGGAGAAACCCTAGAAGTCCGAAAATACAGCCATGGCGAAAAATAGGAACAAGAAGAATAACCAAAAGGGCGCCGATTCGATGGAGATCTCCACACATACTACTGATGTAAATCCTCCTGAAGGTAACGATTCGTCCTTGACTCAGATCATTCAAGGTTACAACGGCCAGAGTCCGTGTCGACTCGGCCGATTCTTTCTTTTACTGTATGAATTCTATTCTTCCGAGTTTTCGAGTGGATTTGTGTCAACTCGGTGAATTAGATATCTGTATGTATTCCTTCCAAGCCATATAATTGCAAGTTGGAATCTGTGGCCTGTTTGGTTGCCAATTAATTATGATTGTTGCTTATCAAGATTGTTTTAATCCTTACCGAAATAGAAATATGATATCTAATAATGCGTAATTTCGATTGACTAAAATGAGATTGAACTCGTTTTTAGTTGGGAAACCACACAGGCCCTAACTGTTTGTTCGGATGCTTTTTTGAACTGGACTGCAATTCATTTAGTTCGTGATAGAGGAAATGACCGGAGTGGGGTGGAACCATTTTAATTCACAACCGTGGATTTAAGTAGCGGTTGCCGAGTGCTACTCTAATTGAATCTTAATCGTTCCCGGGATCCATAATCCGCCCGTAATCATTCCCAGGACCTGTAATCGGACCTTAATTGTTCCCGGGCCCTGTAATCGGGCCGTAAAAGTTCCCAGGGCCTGTAATTGGGTTGTAATCGTTCCCGGGACCTGTAATCCCACTCTAATCGCTCCTGGGACCTATAATTACTCCCAAGACCTGTAATTGGACCGCAATAATTTCCGGGGCCTGTTTTGGACTGAAACTGAGACGATCCACATGATACTGAATTGTGTTGGATGATTTTGCAAACCATGTTTGCAATGGCACCAAACCTCTAATTGCAGTTTTGTGCATTTCAAGTACCTTCTTTGGCATTCACATTTACAGTCTTGGCTCCAAATTACAATCTACATTGTTTAGAAGTTGGAGATGAAAGAAAAGTAAATGCATTTGAAGGCCTTTTCCTTTCCGTAAATATGATACTAAGAAATACTATTAACTTTGCATAAATTACACAATTCAAAGAGGTAGATTTTTTAGGGTTTTCTCACTCTACACAGGCATATTTTATCCCAAACCTCACTTTTAAAAAAGTAAAATAAAATTCCAATCTCCAATCATCAACTCTATCCATACCTATGGTCTTAGGGGTCTTTACAAAGACCAAAGTCAAAAGATAAAGATTCGAAGAGATCTTACGGGAATGTACTTTACCAATTTTATATTTAGATCATGCCCTAAATATTGACTGTAAATTTCAAATCCAACAAGGAAAATATCAACTACCGAAAGATTTAAAATTTAAAAGTTCTTCCCAACATATCCTGAATATGGTCTGTGTTACATCCAGCTCTACAATCAAGGGGGTCCATTCTGGACTCTTGAATGATCCACCCTGGCTATCCGATTGGACTGGTAGACCACACAAACCAATTGGATCATTGACTCTTGCCCAACTATGTCATCCATTCTATGTCAAATTTGCAGATGTAGATCTGTACCTTTGAATTTCTATGGGATCTCATACAATATCCATTCCTGTTTAACTGTTTGGATGCTGTTATAGACATTTTCCTAAGCTTTGACTGTATATGCAGCGATGGATACGTCAGAAGTAGCAGATTCAAACCCAGCTCTTGGAGTCATGAGCAGGTTGGCACTTCTAATCCTGAGATTAGTGTTTGTATTGTTTGGTGTTCTATAGATTGAACAAGAGTGTAAATTTGTAGCAAACCAAGTTTCTTTCACTATTTTTAAAATAAATTAATCAAAATATTTAGAAAACCGACCTGAATTAGTTGGTATAAGGGATGGCGATGAATCAAAATGTGGGAAAAAAAAACACAAAGCAAAATGCCAACCATTTTCTAACATTTTTTTAAACCCGTCTTTTGAGAACTCCATGTTGTGTCTACATCATCTTTAATCCAATAGTGTATGTTTGGATCAGCTAGAGAATTGAATTGTAATAATTAGCTCAATGAAGTAGAGGCATCCTCAGCCCTAATTATAGTATGTTAAATGGTTTGGCTGTTTCATGCATAGTGGACCAACTGGATTTGCTCACCTTTGGGCCGTGCATGTAAATAGTTGTGCTTGGGGTCAATACTGGGTGGGGCCATTTTGGCATATGAGTGGTTTTAGTGTGACCCTCTAGCGTGGCCGGTTCCAGGAGGCTGGTTAAAAGAAGGTTGATATATGTGGGTTAGCTGATTGTAAGTTTTTTGCCAATCTACCATTTAAAGCCAACTCCAAATTGCTGTGAGAAAGGCTATTATTTTGGTGATGGTGGTGAGTTCGGTGAAGTGGAAATGACCTAACTGTAGTGACCTCAGTATTTTTGCACTTAGAGAGTTGGGTCCAAGTTGTGATATGTTACTTTGTAATTGAACTTGAAAGGGATTTTAGTGCAATTTGGTGGCTAACTCCCCATTATGAATACTAGCAAAAGCCATTGATTAAACTGAATGGTCAGAATTCAATTTGGTTGTGCATCCAAACACAGCTTAAAACAAAGTTCAAAATCATTAACAATCAAGAAAGTGTTGTCAACTCCATTTTCGAGTGAATCTTACAATCCACCTACAAATGTTATCGATTGGGATTCAAATCAAATCAAGAATCATTTTCCATGTGATTAAAATAGGAGGTTGGATTCAAACAGTAAATTGTAATATTCCAAAGAGGCTTGCTGGCCCCATGCGCACTGCAGCCACAGGTGCCATCCGAGGAGACATTTTAAACCGTGTATCGTTGGGGCCCCCACCATAAACGCAATCTGCCCTGAAATACTGGTCAACAATCCGGTAGGTCAGACATTGCGCTCTAAAGAAAAGCTTGCAAGTTTTTACTTCCACCATGTTTTCATACATGTGGCCTACCTCAACTTTGGCCTGAGATCTTTGGTCAGATTGATGTAGGACAATTAACCACTTGCTCTAAAAGCTTGAACTGTTAGAGTATGGCGAATTAATTCCTTTATCTCATAGCCCAGGCCCCATATCTCATGGGTTAGGACCTCATCCGAACCCCCTTTGTGGGCCCCAAATCACATGGGCCGCTCACCCCGAGTGTGTCCCTGCATCCCAAGGGCTACCCCACTCGAGCCCGGTGTGAAACGCGCATTCATCACCCCTGGTAAGGAGTCTCGAACACGAGACCTCCCCCGTGGGCCCCAAATCGCATGGGTCATCCACCCCAAGTGTGCCCCTGCATCCAACAGGCAACCCCACTCAAGCCCAGTGTGAAAATGCCCCTGCAGTACAGATCGTCTAAACAGTCAGCCCCACCTGATACATGAATCCGATGTCATCCCATTTGGTCTAAAAGCTTTTACCATTAAAAAAAAAATTGCCCTACATCATTCAATGTTGCCATGTGCGACCACAAGCGAATGTGTATTTTGACATCCCAGACAATGATATGATGTTCTCTTTTTCTTTTTTCCTTTGATAGAAGACAATGATATAATGTTCATAGTATGAAACCCTGCACTTTTATGATGTGTGTTTCTCCTTTTACTGTACATTTTTGAAGCAGAAAGATGAAGAAGACAGCAGCACAGACGAGAAGATCGAAGAACATTAGGAAGCAGAAGGCCATCGAGAAAGCCATATCTAAAAGTGAAAAGTCAGAGGAGAAGATTTCAAAGGGCAAAAGCAAGGTGTCGAGAATCCAGTCCGCAAAGTCCTTGTATGACTAAGGAAAAGTTATTATTCTCGGCCGCAGCAGCTCGTGAATGGAGAGAAAAGGTAGAGGCAGCACGCGGTTTGTAATTTCAGTGGCAGTTTTGTTCAACTTGTTTGTTTGCATTTGCTGATTAGTTGCATTTTAAAATTTTAAATATCAGTGGGTGATTTGGTAATCTTTCATCGGTGCTGTTTACTCATGTGCTTGACTCTTCTATGTGGATGGATGCATCATGGCTTTCGCTGTCCTCCAAGGTATCCTGTTGGGTTGGACTTTGGCGAGCCATTGAAAGTTGGAACTTCATCTTTTGGGGGACAGTCATGTGGAATGGCCTCACATCTCTCGATTTGATTTGGGATGAATCATGCCTTGTATCCTGACCCGTCCATCGAGTGGACCCCACGAAGCGTCGGAAGCAACTTTGAGCTCACGCGCGTGCGTCGGTGATCTGTATAGTGAATGTTAACCGTCGCCCATACACGTTTGGAGGCTAGATTGAATGTTGACCGTTGATACATTTTTTCATTTGTAGCTGGTTATTGGGTGGCCCAGTTTGCTGGGTCAGGCATATGGGAAATTTTAGGTGGGTGGGGCATTCGTTAGTGTGGGTAACTGTAGAGAAAGGGATATGTTAGTGTGGCTAACTGTAGAGAAAGAGGAA
This sequence comes from Magnolia changhungtana, assembly GCA_030180095.1. Taxonomy (NCBI): domain Eukaryota; kingdom Viridiplantae; phylum Streptophyta; class Magnoliopsida; order Magnoliales; family Magnoliaceae; genus Magnolia; species Magnolia changhungtana. The sequence goes on along the minus strand of JASAUF010000045.1, from coordinate 2,487,747 downwards.
ATGCACAATGTAATTGGGTTTTCAGCCTTTTAGTGTGGACCCCACCATTTTCTTTTATCCAAACCGTCGTCTGTTGGACCCCATTGTAATGTGGAAGATCTGAAGGGCTTGCTTACAACTCTTGAAAAAGGGTGTCGGTGCGTGGGTTTGCCCCCATGTAGGCCAGGGTTAGGCCTTGATTATTATGGATCTAAGATCAGGTCAAGGTCGTCGGTCATTTTGTCGTCGGGTCAGATCAGTCTGGGACCCGGCCATGGTAAACCCGAATGTTCTTTCGTATGTATATTGCATCCCACCGACATGGAGAAATTACACGAGAGGCTCCTTGGGCTTGACTCGACCGAAGCTCCGAACGGGTCTTGGGTCTAATATTACTAGGTCTAGGATGTCATGAGCCTCAGCCATCCTAAGCCCGGCCCATTTATCCTTGTTTTTGTCTCTTTGGCACCTTTCTAGTTGAATCTAGGAAAAAAAAAATTGAAATGTTGTCATATGTATGTAGGGCCCACCTTGATGATTTGTAGTATATCCAAGCCGTCCATCTGTTTTTCCAGCCCATTTTAAGAACTTGGTCCCAAAAATTAAGCAGATCCAAATCTCAGGTGGAGCAGAATACCTCAAGTGACAGTGGTGATTGAACGCTCACTATTAAAAACTTCGTAGGGCCCAACATTAATTCTTATTTGCCATCCAGTCCGTTGATAGATGGCTGGTAGATGCAAAGATTGGCTTGATCCAAAACTTTTGTGGCCCACATGTGGATGTTGGATCCTGAACGGAATCGACTCATGCCTTCAACAGGTTGTCTCTTTCGAGGGTTTTTGCATTAATATTGTTTGAAAGGGTGTTATGTTTGATTAGGCTCACCGCTATTCAGTTACTTTGTTTCCACAATCAATTAGACCTTATAGAAACGTTAGGAGAGAGGACCCAAAGATGCTCTACCTTATGATGACTCTTTGATTTATGTTAGGAGATTTAAAGTAAGGACCGCGGTTACAAAGAGGGAAGGTATTAGACACCCCACTTTACCCGTACAAATATATGACATCTATTTTGCAGGATTAAACTATCTTCAATGATTAGTTTTGGTTCTTCTACTTTAATGATGCAATAGCATGTAACGTATTGTTAAATGCAAATCAACACAAATTTTTCATGGGCATAATTCAAATATATCAGTAAGCGACACAACACATGTTTGTACTAACTGGATGCGGGAATGTTTATATATGTGATGCGATGTGTATGATGTAATGACTATCCGACTAGGGTTTTTGATGGGCAGGATTTGATTATATTGGCAAGTAGTAGAGCATACGCCCAGATCAATTAAGTGTAGAATGCAAAGTAATATAGAGTTGATAACTTTGTTAAGCAAGAGGGTTGAGAAGTGAGTAAATGTTGTAGAATGCTAATGCATGTGGATTAGATGAAATTGCTTTGAATTTGGAAGTTAGATGAACAATATTATCATAAGGATTAGATCAAGCGGCTTGTATTAGAACTTAGGTAGCTTGAGAAGCTAGGATTGGAGTTGGACTAAGGCTAGACTCTCTTTTTCACTCTTACTCTTCTTAGTAGAGGGATGAGACGGCTAAGATGACTAAAGAAAACTTAAGGGGTTTCCCGAATGAAGAAATGTTTGAAATAAGAAGGGGATGAGGTTATTTATAGTCATTTAGTTTTTTAGTGATTCTAAACTTATTTATAGTTTCAAAGCCTAGTTTTCTAGTGATTCTAAACAAGTCTAGGGTTAAGAAGGGTTTGGATGACTGAGATTCTAGATCGCCTTGTGCAAAATTCAGATGACTAAATTGCTGTAATTTTGGGTTCAAATGAGGGATAAAGAGGTAACTCTGCACCTATATGCATACGTACGTTGCAAGGAGAGGTTTGACACTCATGAGAATCTCTTTGCGAAGGAGGGGGTTTCCCATGTGTCGGAGCTGCCCAAGGCACGAATTTCCCTTGTTTTAGGAGGGAGTCTTTCATATATACGAGGGAATCCCTGTCTGCTTTGATATTCACTTGTTATTTTAGCTGCAGATTTCTTCTGGGCCACTGGATTTGGACTTTTAATCTTAGTTTTGGGCTTGTTTAAGGCGTTGGGTTGACTAAATGAGTTTATTGGGTTCTAGGTCAGCGAGTCAACTCAAAATAATTCAACAAGTTGACTCGATTAAGGTTTAGAGTTTGAATTAGGGTTTAAATTGAGGTTTGGATTCATTTGTGTATTGGGATTGTACAATTTTATCAGCCTGGTGAGGTATCTACACCACAGAGTTTTCAATGATCATATACCACCGTTTCCACTGGTGTGGCCCACCTGTAATCTACTTATGTTTTGGGATCACGTCGTAAAATGAATTGGAGAAACGGATGAACTCAAAACCCGAGCATACTGCATGAATCCTCGTGTTGCAAGAATCGTATGCTTCCCATGGAATGATATGATCCATGAGCGGTCAACGTGCACTCACACTTGCAAGTGGGGCAATGTATCGGAGATCCAGACCGTTGATCTGATCCTTTCAATTGTGGATAGGGATTCTTCTGAAGTACCCACGACGGAATCTAGGCCCTTCATTGGTGCTATGTGGACATACGCTTTAAATAAAACACAATGGTAGCGGATTGCATGTGACCACCGGCACATAGATATCTCTGTGCCTGGGGCTGTGTGGGATCCACAGAGATGTCCTTGTCAAATCCATTCGGTCCATCCGTTTTGAAAGACCACAATAGGATAGGATTCTAAAAATCAGGTAGATCCAAAAACGCAGATGGCCCACACCAACAAAACATTGGGAAAAGCAACGTCCACCGTTGAAACCTTCTTCGAGCTGACTATAATGTTTATATGCCATCCAAACCATTCATAGAATTATTAACACTCAGATAAAATATAGGAGCAAATATCATCCTGAAACAAAGGCCCACATAAGTTTTGGATTTACCTGATTTTTATAATTCTATCCTGTCGTGGCCTTTCGAAAACAGATGGACGGAGTGGATTTGCCATGGACATCTCTATGGGCTCCACACAGCTCTGGGTACAGAGATATCTGTGTGCCCGGGGTCACAGGCAATCCACTCCCAAACACAATTATCCACGTTCAACAGATTGGACGGATACGATCGTCTTCCATCAAATCAACGTCCTGAATCACCGAAGCATGTAACCAAAGCCGAGTGTGATATGTACATGTACACGAACCGAGGATCACGCACAAAGAGAAATACTCCGGCAGTGGGATAGATGATACACGGGCGCCTGCAAATTGCACCCTCGATATAAAAGCAATTCAAATTAAAGTGTCCAAACTATGGGTCCCAGCTTACATGTATCATCACACTCGAAATTAGCATATGTGATTATCCAAGTAATAAATTGGTGGAAAAATATTGGACAGTTAAAAATGAAAGTTATCCAACGGTCCTATTTCAACAAGCACTTGTCCACAAATCAGAAGTTAGGATTGTTCAATGAATCTGATTTTGGGATTTGGCTTAGAAATAGCCAGTTACACGATTTAGTTGGTTTAATTTTATCTTTTTTTCTCCACGTTTACCATTTTTGAGTGCCTGCATATCAAACGTCATACACAGCCAGAGCATCAAATAACTCCCCATGCATAAGATAAGAGACATAAAGCCAGCGAATACAATGAAGGCAAGGTGACGTTTGATTAATAATTATTTTCTGAAAAGAGGTTTGATCGATGTAAGACGTGGATTGTCTGCTACGGCCGAGCTCAGGAATTTCCTGCCGTTGAAGCTAAGTGGGGCCCACCGTGATGTTTTGGAGAAATCTACAACGTCTATCCGTTTTTTAAGATCATATTAGAACATGAGAGAAAAAATGAGACTAATGTAAAAGTCAAATGGGTTACATGACAGAAACAGTGGGGAGGAAAATGCTACCGTTGAAACCTTCTAGGGGTCCACCTTGATGTTTATATGCCATCCAAAGCGTTCATAAGGTCTTTCCAACTGGGATGAACTAAAAACACAAAAAAAAAATTAGCATGAGATAAAACTTATGTGGCCTTGAGAATGTTTCAACGGTGTGCATTCAATATCCACTGTTTTCCTGTCGTGTGGTCCACTAGAGTTTTGGATAAACCTTATTTTTATTTCATATGCTAATATGATTTGGAAAAACGGATTGAACGGTTGGATTTCTCGTAAACATCACGGTGGGCCCTACCTAGCTCTGACAGCAGGAACTTACCGGCTGTGGTCCGAATACATCCCGACGTATTATAGAAATAAACGTCTGGATTTTAGCCGTTGGATTTAGGCCTTTTGAATGATACAAAACGTTTATTTGATAGGGGGGGAAAAAAAAAAATCTCAAATGGAATATTGCAAGTCTTTGATTGTATGAAGGTTACTGTGGCTGTTCATGTTCAAAGTAAAAGGACCAATATATGGTTGAAAGAATCTTAGCGGGAACTTTTAATTGTTGTCTTTCCACCGTACAAAGTGAGAATTGTAATATCAACGGCTTGGATCATTGAAAGATGACCCGGATTGTTTTTTCTCCACCATACAAAGTCCTGACGTACTGTATTGGAATACGTTGGGATGTGTTCGAGGGAACTTCTAAGAAAGGGTACATGCACGATTGGAGGAGTGATTTGATACTCTGGCAGCTTATGGGGTTTGACACGGAGGACTCAGTAACATTAAGTTGCAGTCCCAAAATCAGATTGGCTAAGTAATCCTAACCATTCATTCATGGAGATTTGTTTTGACTGAATATGTCAGTTGGATATTCTTCATTTTTGACCGTCCAATAAATGGTCCGCCAATCTGATAGCTCCATAATCAAATAAGCATAATTTTTAGTTCATGATACATCCAAGCTGGGACCCACAACTTGGAAAATTTGATTGAATTAGTTGTATTAGACGTGTGCAATTTTTATGTACCTGCGCATCATCCATCACACTCTGCCAGAGCATCTGAGTTTTTCTTTGATCGAAGCTTTTATATATTGGACCCCACCGTATTCTAGAATATCCAAAGGGTCTACTCACAAATATAGAGAAAGGGTGTCTGTGGGCCCACCACCCTCGGTCTTCATGTTTGGCTCACCATGGGCTAGGCTTGGGCCTAGATTCCTATGCTATTGTTTGACGCGTTTGGATGCATGAAATATTGTGAAATTTCACGATACTTGGTGCAATCAAACGCAGGCCCGAATAGCGACCGTTCTATGCTCTGGTCAAGGTCATTTGTGCTTTGGTCGTTGGGTCAGGTCAAGCTCGGGATGGCGCTTGGGCCGTTGATGGGATGGAATTTCCTGTAACCCCAGTGGAGGGAAGCGGAGTGGCTGGTGTTGACGCTCCTCGAGCTCCGAGTTGTACGAACGGTTTAAAGGAGATCAAAGTTACATAGCCCCACAGTGATGTATTTATTTTATTTACACACTTCATCTATTTTAGAGATCATTTTAGAGCATTATTCAAAAAATAATCATATCCAAAGATCGTCTGTGACACACCATAAATGGCAGTTAAGATAATGATTTTCACCGTTAAAAAAATTGTAACGCTCACCGTAATGTTTTATTTTACATCCAATTTGTTCATAAGGTCAGAAATACCTAAATGAAGAGAAAAAAACAAATTTGATATTCATCCAAAACTTTTGTGACCCCAAAAAGGGTTTCAATAGTAGACGTCTAATCTTCACTAATTTTTGCAGTGTGGTCTATGGTCTACTTGATAGTTAGATCTATCTTATTTTTGGTCTCAAGCCTTAATACTAGCTAGCGCTAAATGGACATATACGGACAGTTTGGATATAATACATACCTCATGATCAGACCCACCTAACATCAATACACAGTTATATAACTTTTGTGAGTTACACCAGCCAATCCGCTTCCTCAGTGGAGGCTCCGTGGGGCCCACCTCGATGTCCGTGTGATGTGCCGTCATGAACTGTTTGGATGGAATGCAGACATCATGGTGCGCCCCATAGAGCTTCCATGAAACATCATGGTGGCCCTATCTATCCTCACTATTTCCAGCAGTGGGCCCATTTGGGTTTTACATCTATTTCAATCCATGGATGCGGATTTACTGCAAAAGCTTTTAGCAGGAAGGTCCTGCGCAAGGATTCTGGGTGGGCCCACTGAAATGTTTGTGAGAAATTAAACCAATGGTTTTTAGAGATCATTTTAAGACAAGCTACCTAAAATGAGGAGGATCCAAAACTCAAGTGGGCCATAGGAGATGAAAAAGTGGGGAAAGGAATGCCGTTGAAACTTTCATAGGTTCCACCTTGATGTTTATATGCCATCCAAACCGTTTATAAGGTCATTTTTACTGAGATGAAATGAAGACACCAAAATCTTAGACCGATACAAACTTTTGTGTCCATGTAAATGTTTTAACGGTGGTCACTAAATCCCCACTGTTTCTTCTCGTGTGGCTGATTTGAGTCTTGGATACTCCTTATTTTCATGTATGTCTTAAAATGACCTTGAGAAACGGATGGACAGGTTGTATTTCTCACAAACATCACAGTAGGCCCCACCGAGAATCATTGCGCAGGAACTTCCTGCGGAAGCCTTGAGCAGGATATCCGCGTCTAGCTGGTGATGGATGGACGTAGATTGCGTCCTACCCTCGTTTTATCCACGCCGATCATCGCTTTTCTCAGATCATTTTAATAGTACGATCCTAAAAATGAGACATGTCCACAGCTCCAGTGTACTACACCAAAGAAAGCTGCTGATAATGACACCCACCATTGAAACGTTTCTAAGGTCCACCGTGATGTTTCTTTACCATCCAACATATTCGTTAGTTCATGTAGACGTGCATGAAGTGAAAACGACAAATATCAGCTTGATCCGAAACTTCTCCAGCTCCCAAGAAGTTTTTACCGGTGGATGGATAATCCCCACTTTTTGGTCTGCCTCATTTTTCGTACCATATCTTAAAATGATCTAAAAAAATCGATGAACGGCGTGGATAAAACACTTACATCACGGTGGGCCCACAGCCATCCGGCAGGAGTAGGACGCAATCCGCGTCCGTGATGGATGGGGTGGATATCACAGAGACATAATGGTGGGCCCCATGGGACTTCTGGAAACTGATGGACCGAGTGGATATCACAAAGCCATTGTGGTGGGTCCGACCGAGCTTCTACCTAAAGGGAGCTCCTTACAAGAAGTCACGTCCACATGATGGGATATGGCCGGGTATAGCCTGCTCTTGGCCCGGCCCGGCCCACCGCATCTAATTTTATTTTATCCTTTTCTTCTCTCGGTCCCACTTTTCAGTTGACTATGTAGCCGAAAAATTCAAAGGTTCCCCTCTAAATGTATTTGATGGTCCATTACTATAGGTTCCAGCAACTAATGGCCTGGATCAACAGACCACTGGCCCACTTGTACGGAGGATAATCTTATAGATGAGACTTTCGGGTATGGTCTGTACATGTATGTAGGCAGCCACGAAATGATGTGGATGACGGAACCAAGCCCCCCACTTGTAAGAACCGAAAGGACGGCGCAGCTTCGGTGGATTCCTGAGGGGCCACCATGATGTATGTTCCTTACCTTACGTGTGCGCCGAGTTCCTGCCAAAGCCTTTCGGATGGGAAAGAAAGTGAGGCAGATCCAAAACTCAGGTGGGCCGAATCACTAGGAAAAAGTGAGTAGAGAAATGTCTACCGTTGAAATCTCCCTGATGTCCGGAGTGAGTTTATATGACATCTATACCGTTTATAAGGTCATTCTTATTACGCTGAACTGAAAAGAAAAAAAATTACATGATCCAATGCTTTCATGGCCACGAACGGTGGATGTTGAATCCTCACCGGTTCCTGTCGTGTGGCTCATTTGAGTTTTTGATCTATCTCATTTTTTTTTTTTGTTTATGTCTTAACATGATCTGTAAAAATGGATGAACCGGATGGATTTCTCACAAACACCACGGTGGGCGCCACTTAACTTCTCGTCACATGAAGTTAGTGGGAAAGGCTTTTGCAGGGCGTCCGCGTACCGGGTACGAACCGAAAACCTCGGTCCACACCCTAGCCTCGGGTCTCGACAATCACATGCTTCTCTGGAATCATATGCCCGCGCCTGGGAAGTGCACGTGTCCTTCAGCTTATGCAAGTGAGGCCTATGTATTAGCGATCCAGACCGTTGATCTGATCATTTTCATCGTGGGTAGGGATTCCCCAAGAATACCCGGATGGAAGAATCCGGACCCTATGTTTTAATGTAAAATACAAAAGCGTTCACGTTCAACATGAAAAGCCCAGGGGTTGGATGGATAGGATTTTCGGGTCGGGTTCCATCAAATGGACACCCTGAATCACCAGAGACACGTGCCCGAGTCGTCAATACTGAAACCCGAGTACACCATGTTCATGTTCATGTCCTCTGCTGAGATCATGCAGAAAGAGAAGATTTTTAATACTCTGGCAGCATGATAAATGATACTCAGGTACATCGAAATGGCATGCTTGGAATGCAAGTAGTTCAAATTAACCGCTTTAGCTGTTTCGTGAACCCAAAACTGGCTTATTTGATTATCCGACTTTGTACTGGTGGCAGTTATTGGACCGTTAAAAATGGAACTTATCCAATGGTCCTATTTCAACGAACAGGTGTCCATAACTTAGAGGTTAGGATTGTTTGTTAAATATGATCTTAGAACCTTGACTTATTAAAAGCAAGTTCCACAATTTAAGCGGTCTAATTTGAGTTCATTTATGCCACGTGTACAATCTCTGAATGCCTGCTCATCAAGCGTCGTACACAGGCGGAGTATCAAATAACTTTCACGCAGAAGACAGAAACTTTGATACTCTGCCGGAGTGAGATGGATGATACGCAGACACTTGGAAATTACATACTTATAATAAAGCAATTCAAATTAAACGGTCCATATTATGTGTCCCAGTTTAGATGTATCATGGTTCAAAAAGTACTATCTAACTATCGGATTGGTGCACAGTTATTGGACGGTTAAAAATGAAAAATCTTTAAAGGTCATATTTCAAGTAACAAGAATCAGAGGCTAGGATTGTCTAATAAATCTGATTTTGAGACTACCATTTATCCAGCGAATACAACCAAGAGGAAAATACGCGCATCTCCAATTCCTGAGTGGCTGTGTATCGAGCGTCATGTGCAGCCGGAGTATGAAATAACTACGCATGCAGAAAAAGGCTGACCAAAGCCAACGAATACAACCAGGAAAAAAATGCGCGCGTGCGCGTGTGAAACGCGGGGACGCGGGTTACGTGCCCGCATGACGTTGCCATCGCGGGCCATGCAGATTAGATGCCTGAAATCGAGAAAAACCGAAATTCATTCATTTCAGTCATTAATAGCCCACAACCACGACGAGATAGAACGCGAGTTTTCTACAACCTGTGCAACTAAAAGATCTGTGGAGCCCACCGTGATATCTTTCTTATATCCACTCAATCCATCGGCTGCCGTAGATCATGTTAGGACATAATCAAATCAATTAGGAAGATTTAGTTATTAAATAGATCACACCACAGGAGGCAGAGGGGATGTGGACGATCACCATTGAAACCTTTTTCAGGCTCAGAAAAGCTTTTGGAAGAGATTGATGTTTGGATTTTCATTTCATCCCGGTGTAAATAACATGAACGGGTTGGATGGCATATAAATATCATGGTGCGCCATATGAAGGTTTTGATTGTGGTCCTATCATCTCAATTGTTTTTTTGTGGTGTGAATGAATCGAGATATTTAGTTGTCTGAATTTTTCTATTACACAATAACATGTTCTTTCTCAACCGATGGACGGAGTGGATTACATACAAACATCAAGATGGGCCACACGAGTTTTTTTAAGCACTGCGGGTTCTATACAACAAACACTGCAAGAATATCGCGTCCGACGACATAAAGAACGAGTGAAGAGTAAAAAACAGGTAATTTCCGGTTCTTCGCGATGAACTATCTTGCTTACGTCCGTGCGTACACCTACTCCCATGGGTGTATCTTGACTGTCCACTTAGTGGGACATACCACGGAATCGCCAGTTTTTGCAATTTCGCCGTTCGATCTTTGCCGTTCGAGGTGAGGGTGAAAATACAATGCAAGGTTTTGATCGTAGGGCCAGGATCCTCCTTACCCGTATATTTTTTGTAATCTGGGCCATTGATAACTGGCCCAGCACATGGACAGTCTCGGATTAGTGATTGACTCAAGATGACGATAGCGTGCGTCTGCTGCCATGGGAACCGTCCAACCCTTAGGTGACCTACATGCACGTCTATGTAGACCGTCCATATTACTGGGCCCATTTCCGATGGAGCATATTCCACCGTATAAATGGATTAGATAATTCCAATTTCGCAATCGGTAGCCATCAGAAAAGACACCCAACTCCAAAATCGTCTCGGTGGACCATACTCAACCATCTGGTCGCTCCTACGTTGCCCTTGGTTGGAAAATTACATCTAACCGTTGATCCCATCGAACTGTTTCTTATCGAACTTCATCACGACCGTCCATCCAAAGGCCACGGCCCACATCATAGCAACCATCCGTTCAACTTGAGTTTTAACTGCAAACCATCGTGTGAAATACACACCATACAGACAGTCTGGATCAGGTCACTGCCACACACGTTTCATTCACCAGGAAAGAAACATCCCTCCCTGGTTTGCTATTTCCACACGCGGGCGTACCCGTGTAAATATGAAACACGTGTGTAAGATCTAAGCTTTTCATAAGTTGGAAATCATGATTAGATCTTTCGCTGAATTTTAAATCAGGTGGGCCATAACCTACAGTTAATCAACGGTTAAAGCTTCTTTCTGGAAATTAACAATTTTTAATGTTTTGTGGCCCACCTGTGGTTTGAAATAGCCTGATTTTTACGCCAAGAGATCTAACAGCTTAATTCACCCAATGGAAAGCTCAGATCTCACACATGTGTCATAAAATGACACATACGCTCGCGTGTGGATATATGCGACTCGAGCCCGTGCGTAGAAATGGCAAACTTCCTGTTTCGAACGCAGGGAGATGGTACGATAGATCCGGAAGAACCGGCTACGTAGAGCTATCTCTCCAAAAGACACGTGGCAGGGTAATGCATAGATCGGGTCCACCCAAGACTGAAATCAGGATATATAGCATAAGTCTTAAAATAAAATCGAATGAAATAATCTTATCCATTACTTTTTTGCACAGTTTATCCCAATGCATATCTGACCGTTGATTGTTTTTGTTTTCCAAAATCACTGAAACGGCCTTAGATTAATGGATAGGATTGTCCAATAGCTATAATTTTTCTAGAAATAAACCATCGAATGGCTAGGGAACCACACATGAGAGGACCTTATTTGCACGTCCACCATTCCACGTGCGCTGCAGAGACATGACTCAACCATATTCGTGTTCTTCCAGCCTTACGTATCTCCTGTCCCCAATACACCGCGCCAAACCAAAAAAACGAGTAACGTCTTCAGCAAACAACAGCACCGAAACCCAATCCAGCGCGACGAACGGGAAAGCTCCGCTTCAGAACAAGCCCAGAAAGAGGAGAAAAGCTCTACTACAACGCTCGCAATACCGCAAAAACCACACCGTCGTGTCTTAAAAGCTCTCTCTCCTTTCTCTCATGATTAGAAATCACGGCATCTACTCCGTCTCTCCTCGTATTTCTCCTCTATTCTTCTCTTCTTATTCCTTTCATCACCTCTTCTCGAGATCGTTTCTAGGGTTTTTCTCTCCTTCTCTTCTCTCCATGTGAAGGGAAAGATGTCTTCGTCGTCTTCTTCCTCCAAGATCTGCTTCAATCCCGACTGCAAAGAGGCGAAATCGGATCCTTCTAGAAAAGGATGGCGTCTCCGCGGTGGCGATTTCGCTGAGCTCTGTGATCGATGCGGGTAAGCTCTCTCTCCCTCTCTTTCTCGTGATTCTTTGATTTTTTGGAAGGGCGTTTTGTTCAGATGAGAGTATCCCGTGGCGTGTAGATCTGTTTTCTTGAAGTTTCGTTACGGTTTTCATGAAGTTCTGAGGTTTTGATTGCTGTTGATAGATCTCTTTGCTGCTTTGAGTTTGAGGTGGTGGATTTAATTTTATGGAATTTTCAGTTTAGTTAGTTCAGTCGCTGTAGTTGTAGTGGAAACGATTGCCGTTTGGAGTTTCTCAGTTCAGTTAGTAGAACTGCTGTAGTTATAAGGAGGGATTCGTTTTTGGTGATTTTCAGTTTAATTAGCATAGAAAGAGATTGAGTTATGTTGATTTTCAGCTTAGTTACTGTAATTGCTGTAGTTATTTAAATGAATGATTTTGTTTGATTCAAGGTTTAATTAGTATAGTCTCTGTAATTGCAAAGAAAATCATTGGTTTTTCTCGATTCTCTGTTTAGTTAGCGTATTTCATTTAATTGTTGAAAATTGCTGGGGTCTCTGATGCGAAGTGGGAAGAATGTATTTTTGTTGATATTTATGTTAATTAGTACAACTCTGTTAATTCTAGTTGTTGGAGGTTTGGGGGTTTAATTGCTGTTGACTTAGAGGCTTTTGCTCTGATTTTCAGCTTTGTTTTAGATGGTCAGGTTTTTTCTAAGGTGGAGTGTCTTTTCTTTGAATTGTTAGTTTAGTGAGCATTTGAAGGATTCGGCACTTGTTAAATTATTGCGCAGTTGAACCAGCACTTCAAATTGGAATTCAAAAAGTTGCCACCTGCGGCAGCATACTTTTTTTTTTTTTCACGTTGAAACAAAAGAAAACCCACTTTTCTGCCTCAAATCACAAGCAGTGGTGTTTGCGGGAGGGCTAGAAATGCTGCTGCTACTGATTTGAATGAGTATAGATCCTTAGCAAGTCTGCTCAATGGGCCTTTAGAGCATAATTTCCTCACTCCTTAATATTTGTTGTTAATGGTTATGTTATCGTGAATTTTGGATGCAGCTTTTGTAATTTAGGGAATTTAGTTAGATTTTTGTGGCATTATTTTCCAGTACTTGGACTGATTTTTTTATTTTTATTTTTTGTACCGATTAAGAGGATCATTTATATATATAATATTCTGGGTGGGTTTTGAGGCTTCTTCAGAGTATAAGGACTGATTTCTGAGGAATCAGTGTGCAAGAGTAAGTTTATTCCTTATTAATCGGCGTGTATTAAGCTTGGTGATCGATTGATGCGGATTGAGGCCCTTCCAACCCAACTCTGTTTTCTTCGTTGCAAGGGTTTTCAAGTAAAAAAGACCTGATTTGGTGATCTTGCTTGTTGGTTTAAGTTTGCTTTAGCTTTTTTAGAGCTAGTGAGAGGAGGTTTTCAACATTTTTCCCCTCCAGATTTGTACCTTCCTTTTCTATTGAGGGAAGTCCCTCTTCAAATTTAAGAGCTTAGGACAGCAATGGGATGTTCATAGGATGATCTGTTACATCATGACATTATGCTATGTGAGATAAGTCACTGCATCTTGATTTTACATTTTAACATTAAACACGGGCTTTGTAGTTGATAATCACGTCCCTTGCATCTGTGATGCTGTGAATGATTTAGATTTTTATTTTGTTCTCTAATTCCTTTTCGTATTACTTTTTGTATGACCCTAGTTCTGCATATGAGGAATTGAGGTTCTGTGAAACTTTTCATTCGGATGCTGCTGGTTGGAGGAATTGCGAGTCATGTGGGAAGGTGAGATAACATCAGGATTGGTCTCCCACATGTTTTTTCCTTTTTCGGCCCTTACACAAGTTACTTGTATCTTTGGATGCAGAAGGTTTCTGTAAAATAGAAGATATTGGATAATTACTTTGCATCTTCCAAATTGTTGCTTTAGATTTCACAGTTATTTATGCTGTGGAATTCCTTTTACAGAAGGTGCACTGTGGATGTATTGCTTCCGTGCATGCATTCATACTTTTGGATGCTGGAGGAATCGACTGCATGGCGTGCGCGAGGAAACCTTACATTGCGGTAAAGATTACAAATGTTATTTCTGATACATTCTGATGTTTCAGACCTTGTCTGTTTCATTTTCACCTCTCAGAAGCAAGGCTATTGATTTATCATTTTAACGATCTTGTCAGGGAGAGGGGTTGTTTATGCCTTTGAACCCAATATATATGCATGAGAGCATGTCACTCTAGTATGGTTAGCCATTACAGTTGTTGAGGCATTGGCATGTGGTTATTTATAAGACCTCACAAATTTTTTTTTTTCCTTCCCAAAAGAACATTGTATTTGCCACTGAACCTGCTCTATTTATAACCTGTTCATGCCAATCTCGTGTACAATTCTTGTTAGCAGTATGGTTGCTATGAAACACAAACCTTTCACATCTGAGCATCCCCTGTTCCAAAAACTGGAGCACATCTTTGCTTACATCTGATAACTGCGGTGCCGCTCTGTGAACATTGAACTGACATTATTACGAAAACATGGGTGGTTAATTCTTGCACATTCGTGAAAATTGTAGAGAGTTGTGATCTAGTAGTATAGCAAAATGAACTGTCTCTGCCACTTTTATAGCAGAGGGTGATTCCTAATGTTATATGCTCTGCTGGGTTGCTTGACAAATCTCCTTGAAAGTTTAGTGGATGTATTGGAAAAAGGTTACATGACATTTGTGCTCTCCTAGAGCTCCATTTTCATAGGGAGGCAAATGATATCACTGAGTCCATATCTCTCAAAAAATAAAAATAAATCTCTGAGTCCCTTGACAATGAGGGAGTCTTGCGGCAATTTCTATTAGTAGTCTTCTCTTGCTCTCTTGCAAAATTTCCTATGTGTTCATTATGTACGCTATCAATTTCCTATTCATTGATTGATGAAGCTTTTCACTCATTGAAAATAGTACCATATCCAAAATAAGAAAGTTATGTCAGACAAAACAAGATGCTTGCCAACTCTTGTTTATTACGAGTGTCCCGAGTCTTCTGGCTGGTTCATGGATCTACTGTATGTGCATGCAGCACAAATAGATTGTTTGTGTTTCACTATTGCAATTTCCAATTAAAAATATGAAGAGATCTCATTTGAACTGAATCTTCCTACTATCCATGGTACCATTCTCATTTTAATCTCAAATTGTGTTATCAATACCTTCGCGTTTGTTATTAAAAAAACCAGTGGTCAACGAGAGCCATGTGTCTGGGCCCATGGTCCAGCATATGCATGCTTCTGAGCATCCTCACGTGTACCTTCCAGTTTGTTATTGAAGAAAACTGGTGTTCAATGAAAGAGCCATGAGTCTAGGCCTATGGTCCAGCGTGTATGTGCTTCTGAGCATCCTTATGTGTACCTAAAACGCTTTCCAAGAGCAATACTCAACCAAAGCCACCTTAATTGCTATATTACCTGAGTATGGGAACGGGTATTGAGTATGAATGGGTATTGATCCAATTGCTTAGGATACAAGTGCTGAAAGGATTAGTCATTGTTCACAAGTATATAATTATGTTAAAATACTTGCTTGGAAATAACCAGGTTGATTTTTTTTTTTTTTTTTTTTGAAAGATGAAATTTATTGGGCAAGTGCCAAAAAGCAGAAACAAACAACAGGACAACACAGAAACAAAAAACAGAAAAACCCAAAACCTAAGGAAATTGACTACAACAAAAACTAGAGAAAACCTAAAGAAACTAACACACAACCATCCTACTAACAACACAACAACAATTCAGCCCCTTGGTTGAGGCCCAAGAAGAACAAAATTACGGCGCCCAATCCTGGAAGAACTGAACGGCATTACTAAGAACTTTCGCCATCATAGAACTGGAATTCCTGAAACATCGATCATTCTTGTCTCACCAGAGGGACCACAATGAAGCTAGCAAGGCGAGTCTCCATTTCTTTCTCCCGAGAGAGCCTCCATCAGATGCATGCCAAATCTTGAAAAAATCTTCAATAGATTGAGGCATAATCCAGTAGACCGATGCCATACTCAGAATCCCCGCCCAAACTTCAGAGGAGAAAGAACAATGCAAAAACATGTGATCTACCGACTTCGCTTGATTATAACAGGAAGGCAGATGTTGGGCAGAACTAATCCTCTTTTGTAGAGATTATCTAAGGTCAACACTCTATTCCTGCCCACTAGCCACCCTAAAGTCGCCACTTTTGGAGGAGCTCCATATTGCCAGATTTCTCCAGTGGGGCTATTAGAAGGCCGGCTATCTGAGGATGCTAACTCCTTGTAGAAAAAACGCACCGAGAAGGATCCTGACGTTGGTAGGTTCCAAGAAATAGAATCTTGATGAGAAGGAGAGGGGACCTGGCCCCGCAAACGAGACAATAACGCTGATAAGGATTCAATTTCACCATCGCAAGGGTTTCTTCTAAAGGGGGGAATCCAGACAGTATCAAACAAGAAGCCACACACACCTCAGGGTCAATACTTAAGGAAGCCAGCTCCAGAAAAGAACCCTGCAAACTTGACAATAATGCTGATAAGGATTCAATTTCACTATCACGAAGGTTTCTTCCAAAGGGGGGAATCTAGACAGTATCATCTCTAGATTGGGAGAAACAAGAGACCATGCACACCTCAGGGTCAATACTTAAGGAAGCCAGCTCCAGAAAAGAATTGATTAAGGGCTGATCCCCAATGCAATGATCAAGCCAAAATCTAGTTCTCTCCCCTTGGCCCACCTTAAATCATAGTTGATAAATATGTAGTTCAAAATCCCAATAAATCTGAATTTCAAGAGCTGGGAAATGGGAATTCCTTACCTTACCCATAGTTGAGGATCTTAGTATACTACTCGGGTACAGTTTTTGCAAGGATCTGCGTATTGTAGATAAATTTACCCGATTTCTACAAGGTTGTTTGCTTTAAGAGGTTTATAAAGTATTTTCACCTTGCCACAACAAAGATCTGGTAAGTGCTGCAAAAACATATCCAAGCCATAACTGAGCTAGAATTATATTTGTAAAAAGGAGAAGGTATCGAACTCACCGTTACAAAATATGTTGGGGATATTACCAAGTTAGATCTGAATGGTTGTCCTTGTCATTCAGTGCACTGGTAATTTGAAAGACCATCCTTTTCTTATGTGATTAGATCATCCATCATAAAACAATCATCTTTAATTGAAATAATTGATGCTTAATAGTGGTTTACAATGGACAATTGGAGGTCTAAGCCAAGATTTTAAATATCTGTATTGGGAGGTGTATTGGCTGGGCCCAAAAAGGATATGATCCGTGGCATATCGGATGTTATTTCTAGATAGATAATGGCTCGTATTGTCCAAATTTCTTTTGCCCAAAAAAAATATGAAAAATTATCAGGAAAATAGGGAAGAAGGCAAACAGCAGAATCTGTCTTTTGCGTGTGTGTGTGTGTGTGTGTGTGTGTTTTAATTACATTGAAATATAGCAAATAGAACATGAAAAGATGGAACAAAGTAATGGTTTACCCCTTAAATTTTCCCTAAATGGTCCATTCCACTTCGATTTGTCAAATCCCACTCAAATCTTGTGTTTTGATCCCTAAAGCATGCCTAGATCTAGTCTAAATGAGTTTCTAATCTTCCTCCATGGTCGAAATGAATTAAGAAGTAGAAAAAATGAGAGAAAATTGGAAAGGGACCTTTATGACTGTATTGCCATGTAACCCTTTCTTTTAACTGGACAGTTCACCTTTGTATCGCAAAAAGATACGGTTATGATACGGACACATAGTAAATGATATTCAAAACCATGGTTTAAGTTGATGCACTTAAACTGTGTGGCTGCCATTCTTGCAATTAACAGCTAAAATGTCAGTTCTTATAATCTTATTAAAATTCAGGAGTCTATACCGTTCAAAAAGGAAAATGCTTATTTCAGAGGAGGAAGCAACTTGGATGGTTGGGGAAGAAGAGATCAAGAAAACAGTTTCAGAACTAGCTAGACACAGAACTCTTAGGTTGGATGTATTCCAAGGCAAAATATTGGGAAAGTCCAAGTGTCAAGGCTAAGAAGTGTTTTGTGCATGGTAATATCTAAATCTCATGGAGCATATGCGTTTGGCAGACAAATTCTGGATGGGGCTTTGATAACACACAAATGTATTGATTCCAGATATGGAGTAGGCAAGTCATGTGTGATTTGTAGGTTGGATGTGGAAATTGCATATGCTCATGTGGTAGGGCATTCTTGAATTTACATGCTGAGAAGACTAGTGTTCTGAATCAGATGGTTGATGTGGATGTAGGCATGTGTGGGATCATCTCAATTTTGTCTTAATCAACGGTTCTCCCAAGAGCTTCTTTGGGGAATCCACAGGTTTGCAGCAGGGGGGCCTGTTGTCCCTTTCCCCTTTTGATTTAAGCACACATAGTGGGGCATACCTTTGTTACAGGTGGGACACATGCTAAATGTGATGCCTATTGTGCAATTTGTGTGTCTTGGCAATGACAAGTGGCTAGAAAATTGAAGATGTTTAGGGTCCAGTCGTTCCTAAGTGGAGAATTGTTGATAATAAATGTCGTGGCATTTTCTAGGCATGCATGGGAAAGGATAATTGGTAGTAGTAACTTGGGAAGGATTAGAAGCTTGTGGATTTTGATGATGTGTTATAAGGAAGGGGTGATTGCTTAGGAACTCTGTTAGTGGGCGTTTCTTTAAAAAAGTTGTTAGCCTTTTGAATAGCTAGGGTTGCATGTTTTTGTGTGGTTTTGATGTAATTTCACGTGATCCCAAGGTAGCTATTGGTAGGCATGCATTCTTGGAAAATTATGCGATGACTGATGAGGCTTCATGAGCAGTCTAGATAATGCTCAAAGGGGAAAACAAATTGGGGCGTCCAATCCTCATTTAGTATTTTTATTCTATTTTATTTTATTTTTACTTTTTCGTAGAGCATATTTTATTTATTTATTTATTTTTTTGTAGAGCATTGATCTCTTGTAATAAGGACTTTGTAATGGGTGCTTATCTAAAGTGAAACTGCTTTCTACCTTTTGAGCTTTGCTAATTGCACATGCATGTGAAATAAAGCTCATGTACACGCGACACATGTGCCAGCATGGTACATAGGTGCAAGATCCAATCCATTCATTAGGTTGGCATGAGCTTCTACATGTTTTCCCAGAAATTAATCTGCTGCACTCAGCATGTGGGCCCCAATATTGAAAACATAATGGTGGAATAGAAAAGTTCAGACAAGTTTTTCACAGCCATGCATTTGTTTTGCAAATTGTGTGCCACTTGACCAGTGGATCAACCTGATTCTTGGGCCAAGGCATCAATATAGATCTTAGACCCACCATGCCATGCTTATACATGTCTCATTTGCATGAGCTTTATTGCACACGCTTGTGGGCTCAACAAAGCTCCTTCCCTAATGGTTCCTGTAATTTTTCGCCTCCTTTGGATTTCTTTATTTTTGGTGGTCAGGCTTTTTTCTTTATGCCTCCTAATGGCCTACTCTATGGTGCCTTCACAGCTATAAAGAAAAGGAGGCTGTTCACCTTTGGAATCCGTTGTTTGCTAGCTTACAAATTTAGGGCCTGTTGGATCCATGGAAAGGAAAGGAAACATTGTTTCCCATGAAACTAAATTTCCGTTATTTGGCAAGCCATTTTTTGCGGAATTTGCGGGAAACATCTTTTCCCATATCTTTGTTGGAAAATAAACAAATTTATTTTCCTAACTCCACCCCTCAACAATGGCATTTTCCCACGATGGAAGGAAAGGGGTTTCTCAACTTTTTAAACCAAAATATGCCACCATCCATCTTTAATTCGCTTCACATGTGCCAAATGAGCCATTGTCCATCTTTCGTTATGCCCCACACGTGCCACTATGCCACATGTTCCACCATCCATCTCTTGCACCACACATCTACCCCCATTTATCTTCTTTAGTGCCACACGTTCGCAAAGCACCACCAATGTGCCACAAATGCCATCATCCATCTCCAGGTTTGCCACATGTGCCAATGTTTCCGATGTGCACAAGTTCTGTCGTCTAGCTTCAAGTGCCCATAAGTGTCAAATATGCCAATGCATCTTGTGCCACATATGTCACCGTACAACTTCAAGCACCTATGCCATGTATACCACAATTTAGCTTCAAGCACCCACATATACCATGTATGGCGCTTGTTCATTGCCCATCTTCAAGCATCCCACATGTGCTACATGTGTCTTTGGCACACCAGTGACTACTTAGAAAAATTTTCCAAGTTTTTGTTTTTGTTTTGCCAAACAACTAATTTGAAAATAGATCCTAAAATTGTAGGAAATCTTAAAAAACAAACAAGGAAAACAATATTTCCTTTCCCACAGTTTCCTGTAAGATTTCCTAAGAAACATTATGATAGGGACATCACACGCACACCTCCCCTACGCACGTACGCAAGGAGGAGGAGGACCCTTTCGTTGATTTGGATTGATGACGACGTCCAGGGAGGTCCTCCTAGCTAGAATACTGCATTTTGGTCTCTTGGAGTGGACCCGATCGTCATATGAATCCCACCATGGATTCTCATGATCGTGGCCCACTATTCTAAAAGATCTAGTACTTTGAGTTTTGGTTAATTTGTTATCAGGAACATCATGGACGGTTTAGATTGCTTTAATTAGTTATTAATTGTGGTTACTTCATCTTTAAGTAATAGGTTGTGCACATGGTGCAAGTTTTGGGGTATAGAGTTTTGTTATAAATTAGCACCCCTGGTAGGTTGTTTTTCTGACTGATGATTGAATAAAAAAAATCCCATGTTTTCCTGCTCCTCTCTGAGTTGTGAAAATCCAATTGGGTGCGAAATCCTCCATTCTTCGAAGGGCTAACTACCGTGGTGCGAAGCCACACCCATCCCGATTCACCCCCACATTCTACCATCCATATTCCTCCTCTTACAGTCATTCCACCTGCAAATCCATCGTTATTTTGCAGCCGTTCCTTCTCTACAATAGATTTATGGAATTTAGCCCTATAGGAGGGCTGAAACTTTGGCACAGCACCACGCACGGACCATACGTTGGATAAGACCGAAACTTGGCGGGATTGTAGTCCAACCCTAGCCAACCAGTCCCAAGGAGGAAGTTTTTGGGTTCGTGGGCCCCACGCACGTGTGGACTGTCCTCAACGAACGTGCGTCAGGCGTGGCCTGTTGTCCATACGCACGGGCAATCTTTAGGTTCACTCTCCTCTCTTTCACTCCTCTCTTACCTGATTTTCCTAATCCTAACTCTAGATTGTCTAAATTCCCAATTTCTTTGCCATTTTTCCAACCCTAGGGTTTTCTGAATTGAAACTTGTGAATCCCTTGGATTGGCGAAATTATTCCTGTGCATATATGGCTGAATTTACTCTTCTTTGAGTATTGTTTGGTCTATAATTTTAATTTATCCAGCCTTAGCATGTGTAGGCTTGGACCCGCATAGATTCCCCTTGATTGAGTGCTTGACTTTATGTGGGATGTGGAATTTTGGGTGATTGTTTTGAACTAGTATGATCTAAAGCCTGGAATCACGCATATCATGTTTTAAATTTCATGTCCTACATCAAATTTGGTATCAGGCTTAGGGTTCTTGTAGGGGAATGCATTGCCTGTTTAGGGTTTTGTTTGTTTATGTCCATTATGCATCAAGTCTCATTATGTAGAGCTGTTTAGAGGTCCATAATTCCTGATATAAGCTGCTGAAATTTCTGTTATTAGAAAGTTAGCAATTCACATTGCTGAAATTTTCTGTTATCCCTTTATTTTGATAGCTAAATTGCTGAATTTTGATAGCGTTGTGTAGTTTTCCTCATATAGTCTCATAGGATCATTTAGTCCCATTTAGACGCATATAGTCGTATTAGAAGGTCTTTTAGTTGAGTTAGTGGTTGTATACCCATACGTATGGGTCGTGGCTTTGGCTTACACCCTACACTAAAGATGGAGCAATTGCAAGAATCAATGAACAAAATGACCCAATAATTTGAGTCTTTGGGTAAGCGCTTGGAACAACGTATTGACCAACGCTTTGAATAACTTGATGTGTGCATTATCCAACTAGAGACTTCCGCTAGGGCAAACCCAACCATTGGGGAAGATGCCTAATCTCATGCAGGTGGTCAGGAGGATAGACCAAGGAATGAAAGTGGCCAAGGAATCGGTTATGGGCGCGCACTTGTGCACTAACCCCGTGAGGGATATCAAAACCACCATGACCCCGATGCGTAACTTCTTAAAGGAATTAGAGTAGATGCCCCCACGTTTGATAACCACTTGGACCCTAAAGCTTTTCTAGATTGGTTAGCAGACATGGACCACTATTTTGAGTGGTACGACATGTACGGTCTTGTGGCTAGAGAGTGCACCAGAGGCTAGTGTAGAGTTACCTACTGAAGTCATTTTGGTAGTGGATGAGTTTTGTGATGTCTTTCCTGATGATCTACCGGATGAGTTCCCCCCTATGAGGGATCTACAACACACTAGGATGTGGGACACAGTACTACTTATAGCTGAGTTTGCGTTTAATAGTTCTGTCGATAGGTCCACAGGTCTAAGTCCTTTTGAAGTCGTTACTGGTTATAAACTTAGGAAACTTATTGATCTTGTCCCTATGTCACTGTCCAATAGGCCATCAGAGTCTGCAGAGTCTTTTGCGTATCACATTCACTCATTGCATCAAGAAATCAGGCGAAAGATTATTACTAGTAATGAACATTATAAAATTTCTATAGATCAACATAAACGATTCAAGGAATTCAATGTAGGGGACTCTGTGATGGTCCGCAGTAGGCCAGAGCGGTACCCTCAGGGAGTCGTTCGTAAATTACATGCGCGTAGCGTTGGACCATTTAAAATTATAAAATGAAACGGTCTTAATGCATATGTGGTAGATCTTCCACCTTATATGGGAATTAGTTCCACATTTAATGTGGAGGATCTAGTTGCATTTCAGTGGACCACTGATGCATTGTCCGGCCTTTCACCTAACCATCCTGATTCCCCAGACCTTTCCCTTGATCCATGGCTTCCTCTCGACCCATCTTCCCAGCCTCTACCTCCTATACCTACCCTTCCCACACCTAGAGAGGAGATAGAGGATATCTTGGACCATCAGATAGTATCAATGTCGGGTGGCGGATTTCAAAAGTTCGTGATTAAGTGGAAGTCACGCCCAGCTTCAGACAGTACGTGGCTCACTGAGGAGCTTCAGAGATTTGATCTTGACATCTTGAAGCGGTTCAGGAGTTTTGTTTTCGCCCGTGGCGAAATCTTCGTACTTGGGAAAAGTTGATGGGGACATCACGCGCACACGCACGCCTCCCCTACGCACATACGCAAGGAGGAGGACCCCTCCGTCGATCTGGATCGATGAAGACGTCCACTGAGGTCCTCCTAGCTAGTGGACTGCGTTTTGTTCCCTTGGAGTGGACCCGATTGTCATATGAATCTCACCATGAGTTCTCATGATTGTGACTCACTATTTTAAACGATCTAGTACTTTGAGTTTTTGTTATTTTTGTTATTAGGAACATCATGGACGGTTTAGATTGCTTTGATTAGTTGTTAATTGTGGTTACTTCATCTCTAAGTAATAGGTTGTGCACATGGTACGAGTTTTGGGGTATAGGGTTTTGTTATAAATAAGCACCCCTGGTAGGTTATTTTTCTGACTGATGATTGAAAAAAAAAATCCTGCATTTTCCTGCTCCTCTCCGAGTTATTAAAATCCAATTAGGTACAAAACTCTCCCTTTTTCGAAGGGCTAACTACCGTGGTGCGAAGCCACTCCCATCCCGATTCGCCCCCACATTCTACCATCCATATTTCTCTTCTCCTATAGTCATTTCATCTGCAAATCCATTGTTATTTTGCAGCCGTTCCTTCTCTACAACAAATTTCTGGAATTTGGCCCTGCAGGAGGGCTGAAACTTCGACGGAGCACCACACACAGACCGTACGTTGGATCAGACCGAAACTTGGGGGGATTGTAGTCCAACCCTAGCCGACTAGCCCCAAGGAGGGAGTTTTTGGGTTCGTGGGCCCCACGCACCTGCAGATTGCCCTCAATACACGTGCGTCAAGAGTGGCCTGCTGTCCACACGTGCGGGTAGTCTTTAGGTTCACTCTCTTCTCTTTTACTCCTCTCTTACCTGATTTCCCTAACCCTAACCCTAGATTGTTTTAAATTCCCAATTTCTTTGCCCTTTTTCCAACCCTAGGATTTCTCGAATTGAAACTTCTGAATCCCTTGGATTGAGGAAATTATTCTTGTGCATGTGTGGCTGAATCTACTCTCCTTTGAGTATTGTTTAGTTTATAATTTTAATTGATCCAGCCCTAGCATGTGTAGGCTTAGACCCACATAGATTCCCCTTGATTGAGTGCTTAACTTTATGTGGGATGTGGAATTTTGTGTGATTGTTTTGAACTAGTATGATCTAAAGCCTGGAATCACGCATATCATGTTTAAAATTTCATGTCCTGCATCACATTATTTCCTTTCCTATGCTTTCCATGAATCCAAAAAGGCCCTAAGAGATTTTTTCCTCCTCCCTCGTTCTAATCACAACTGCGAAAACGTAGTAGCAATCTTCTTGCTAGCCCTAGCCTGACATGCCTTTTTGAGTGTTGTGCCAGGGTGATAGGTGTGCCACAATCTCACATTCGAGTAATTTCCTTTCTTCACTATGTAAATTAGGGGTGCACACAGTAAACTAGCCTCGAACTGACCAGACCGCACGGTTTGGTCCGGTTTTGAAGTGCACCGGTTATGGTTTCAGTTCCGAAAATCAAAGAACCGGTTAGTTCGGTTTGGTTCTTGGTTTGGGGTTTTGTAGAACCGAATTGGATTGTAGAACCGAACTTGGAACTGGACCCCTTGGTCAATAAATATTTAAATTTTATTTCTTTGAAACATAAAAATCTAGACCATTCATCAAAATGGATCACAACACGAATAGACATTTGGAAGCAAAATGATTTTGAGAACGCCAAAGGTTCATAAAAACAAAGCATGACAAGATTACTCTCTGTGAAAATTTTCAGTAGAGGAGCTTGGGCTGAATTATAAAAAAAACCATACAATTGGGCTGGATTATAAAAACAAACCATGCAATTGGGCTGGATTATAAAAAGCCTGGAACCATAGAATTGAACCGGATCCGAACTGGTTTTTTACTATCCGGTTCCAATTCGGTTCTAGGGTGCAAACGGTCTGGTTTCGGTTCTAGTTTTACTGGAACCGTTGGGAACAGTTCGGTTCCGGTTTCACCCCAGAACTGGACTGAACCGAACCGTGTGCACGCCTAATGTAAATAGAGGGCTGGAATCACACCTGTTCTCTTGGGATCTTTTCCTTGAGAAATCCAAGGCAAGAATTGAAGAAAAGGATGATGAAAATCGATGGTTTCTCCAATTATGTCAAATGAAACAAGATTCCATTGACTAGGAGCCATTTGCAGGGATGGATAGAGAGACAAACGTCTCAGACACTTTACCATTTTAGTTAAATACATGACACATCTGGGGGGTGGTTTGCATTATAAGAAACGTTCTCTTAAGGTGATAGTTGGGAACCTCGGGGTTGGACACCAAGATTTTTGGAGCATAAGTGGTGTGATGACATTGCTTCTTGTTTCTCCTTTCCTATATTTGTATCGCGTTGCTTGAGAGAAGGAAGCAATGGTTGCCCACATTTATGCTAGGATGTGTGATAAGATAGTGTGGTCACCAATAATCTTGGTGATGAAGAAAGTGTTTAATGCTTAAGTATGATGTAGAGCTTGAGCAGTTGTGCACCGAGGTTGGGGAAAATGGACAGGGATGGCGGTGGACTGGTGGGAAGAGTGGGGTTTTTGTTATAAAAATCATTCTTCTCTATGTTATCAGGGGATTCTCATAGGGAAGGAAATGTAACAATGGAGTTTGTGTGGCAATATCCAGGCCTCCTAGGATTGTTGCTTTTAGCTGGCTTGTTGGCAATGAGGGTTGTCACCATAGATCATTTGAGGAGAGAAACATAGTTATTACCCATGTTTGTGTTCTGTGACCAAAAG
Source organism: Magnolia changhungtana (assembly GCA_030180095.1). Lineage (NCBI taxonomy): Eukaryota > Viridiplantae > Streptophyta > Magnoliopsida > Magnoliales > Magnoliaceae > Magnolia > Magnolia changhungtana. Next base: position 2,461,766 of record JASAUF010000045.1, on the reverse strand, counting down.
GAGGAGACAGAGGACCACTTATTCTTGCATTATGAGTTTACTGGAGCAATTTGGTGCAAGTTTCTGGGCTTCTTTAGGGACTAGGGTGGAATTGGTGGTGCCTAGGTGAATTCTTCCCAACATGGAATGATATTCGATTGGGGAGATGGGAAATATTTGGATTTGTAATTTTTGTGGTTCTATGGTCGTTTTGGAAGAACACAATAACATAACTTTCACGAACAAATGGAGCAGATGGAGGTTGTATTCAGAAGGGCAAGGGGAAAGACTATGAGCTGGACATATGAGATTACTTGATTCCATAAATGTCACAGGAAGCATATAGAAGAAGCTTGTGGTTTAGATTCTTTGCAAAATCTCATATGATCCCTCAATCATTGTCACAGAGGAGGACAAAGGATGATTGAGGGATCATTTCATATTTGTGCACGTGTGGGCGCAGGCGGGTGGGCAGGTGTGTGTGTGGGTGTGCAGGGGGCGGTGTGTGTGGGTATGGGTGTGTGCATCGGTGTGTTTGTGGGTTTGTGTGCACGCGTGCCTGTGTGTGTGTGGATTGGTCTGCATGTGGTCATCCAATCCATATAACATGTAGAAAGTATGCGTGCCTACTTGTGTGCACATATGTATGTGGGTCATTAGGCTGTTTAACCATCAAGCGGGCTATGCATGTAAAAACAGTACACATGTGCTGAGTGGCCGTGGCTGTGTTGAAGGGCTCATGTGGGGCGCACAAATCTCTGAATGATGATGCCTTAATTGTTTTATTGGTTTCACCCTTTTGTTCAACGATGTTGTCATGCATGTTTAATTTTTGCACCTTAGAAACTCACCTGCTAATGTCATGTTTGAGAATAGAAATGTAGGACATCTCCTTCAAAGCCTTTTATCTTGATCATTCTTCTAGATGTTTTTTTTTTGAAAGGCAAAATTTTATTAAGCAAAAAGAGAACAAGGAAAAACAGACCCAAAAAGAAAAAGAAAAAAACAAAACAGAAAGAAAAACGTAGAAAAAACAGAAAGAAACCTAGAAAAAGCTAGAGAAAACCTAAGAACTAAAGATACAACGACAGCCAGCTCCAAAGCTGGGAAAACCCTCAGAAGAACATTACGGGGCCTAGTCCCACATAAATTGAAGAACCCTCCAGAAGACCCCTGCCTCCACTCTTAAGCCCTAAGTAACTTGGAATGGGATGTCAAGTTGGACCATTTCCGACCGTCCGTTCGCGATGAAAATTCTCGTAATCGCCAGGATTGTCCGACTATGAGTTTGTACAAGTTTTGGGACCCGATCGCAATTTATGCTTGTATTCGAAAGATAGCTTATTTTGATTGGAATTTCATTCTTCTAGATTTTGTATAAATTCTCTCCTAAATCTGAGGGGATTTGTTCTCTACGTACATTAAATCAAGGTCATTGTTTTTTATTTCTACATTCTAAGGTTTTGGGTTTCGAGCTAGCATCCCTATTTCCAATATTTACTTGTGTTCTCCATTCCTCATGTTGCATGAATGCTTTAAAATTTTTTGAGTTCACTGCATGTTGGTTTTCAGGCATCAAACCAAATATGGCCCCCTTCTTTGTTTCCTCCTCCACCTCTGCCTGAGAGGCTGAAAGATCTCTCTGTTAAAAGCTGGAATCAGATGACTGGATCCAGTTCAGTTCCTGGACAGTGGTGGCAAGCGACGAATTTATGGAGTACTGCTCATAGTCAGTCTGAATTGCGCCCACGGATGCCATGTGATGTCGACAGACTGAATAATGTCGACAAACTGATTTCCAGCGAGCGCCCTTCTCCCTCTGCCCAGGAGAAGAAAGTCAAAGATTCATATGAAAGGATACCATCCACTGGCCTAAAGCTTGCTGCGCTTGACAGCCTTCTTAATGGGAATGTCAGTGCTGATGCATTGACTGCATTTAGTACATTCCGCAAAGAAGAAAGGAAAGTAGATGGCTTGCAAGATGACGGCCACATCACAGTTGATGATCCTGCAGATACAAAAAAAAGAGTGATTGCTGCTGAACCTGGCTTGACCAGTTCCGTTGCTGGAATGAACTTTGAGACACATTCAAGTTCATGTGTAAACATTTCACTGTCTTCGTCTAAACTAAAGGATGAGCCATCAACTCCCCTTTTTGGTTTGGGTGTATCTTTGTCGTCACCAAATGAGACAAATGACCCAGCTAAGGTTTCTGGAACTCTTTCACAGCGACAAACACCTCCGCCTCCACCAGCAAAGCAATTCTTTGCTAACTCTCAGAATGGAGGAGACTCTTCCGGGGAATTACAAACTCATATACGCAATGGAAGGCCTCGAGGGGAGGGTCAGAGAAGAACTCACTTACTTCCACGTTACTGGCCGAGGATCACTGATCAAGAGCTACAACAAATTTCTGGAGAGTATCCCATATATTTTATTGTTCTTTGATTCAACGGAATTTAAAGCCAAATGATTTGTTATTCATTATCAAATAAATGGGATCACTATGAGCTACTTGGCTTTATTCACTGTTGAGTTCTTTTTCTTTCTTTACTCTTTTATAAGCAAGCTCATAGCTACACTAGTTTCCTATTTGAAGCAAGCTAGTGGTCATACTTAAAAATTCAAAATGATATAAAGCCTTGACTATTTCTAAGCTCAAATTCTGTTATCACTCCTTTGTTTGAGAAGATGTTGAGTGCTAGTGATGCAGGTCGGATAGGCCGATTGGTACTGCCAAAAAAGTGCGCAGAGGTGAGCTCACTCTTTTCATGATTTAAACTTCCAATACATTAGCCGTTTTGTTTTCTTACTGTTCATTCCACTGGAAGGTCCATAAGTGATGAATTGTCATCGTAGTTGTAGGTGTTACTTTAAAAATGGTGTGGATTGTGTTAAGATTAGTTTTGTGGATATGTCGAGGTGTAGCCCAGTAAAGAAATTGTTAGGCATATTGGAGTATTAAAGTGGGCATTTTAAAACCCAAGGGATTTTGATTTTATTTTGACAATGTGTTTTCTATGTTTATATTTCTTCATGTTTTAATGGTGCCTTGTGCGTCTTCAATATTGTATCTATTGGTCAAGCTGTCAGTTTGCATGACTTGATTTTTATTTAATTATTTAATTTTTTGTGAGAAAGCAACAAATGAATCTCACTGAGCACAAAACACTAAACAAGGGGTAAAAAATTCCCCTCTGAACATTTTTTTTTTTTTTTTTGGAAAGGCCACTGAATATCTTAAATCCTAATGTCTTCTGCTCTGACTCTGTCGTTTTATTTTAACATTATGAAATAGTTTTCTAAGTTTAATGGTCTTAATATCTGTACTCCTAATATGTCTTCTGCTCCTTTCCTTTTTGTAGCTTTTTTTCCCCTTTAAGAAGAACTATCTTATCGATTAAAAAAAAACAGATGAACTATCATATGCATCAAAATTTCAGTGGACATGCCAAGGACCCTAATTAATTGGCGTAAGGTCTAACTGAAGGTATGGCCCTAACTGAAGGTTGATCTGTGGTCTAAGTGAAGGCATGGCCCTTGATAGAGTGGAATGATGGAACAAGATTCATTTAGCTGACCCTAATTAATTCGGATAAGGCTTAGATGAGGACGACGACATGCCACATAACACATTTTGAGCAGTGGCTTTTGTTTCAAGTCAATGTGCAGATTTTGCATGCACATCCTTTTGATGCTTTTCCAACAAATTTTGATTTATATTTTATTTATTACTCTAGCGGGTGTTTGGGGAATTATTTGTGATGTACCACATTGATTCATGCAATCATTTTATGCCTCTGCTTTTCTTTCTTTCTTTCGATTTTTTTTTTTTTTTTTCCAGTAAGGTGGGAGCACACCACTTGGAACTTTGTTGATCTGAAAATTTTCTGTGCATACATTCGGGTGGGCACCACAAAAAAGAAATGGGCCTCACCTATCATGTGCTACACATATACAGCACAAAGCAAAAATATATGCAAAAAAAGGAGCCACAGATGGTACGTTGGGCAATCATTCTAAAGAAACTGGTGGTTCTGCTATAAGCTGTGAGACTATAGTTTTTAGCAGAACCTACCCCAGACATATACAAGCCCAAAAAAGGCAGGCCTACAGTAACTCTGCAGGTACCAGACTGGCAAAACAGCCCCCCAACCAAGATCAAAAGAGAGCCATGCAGGGACTGAGAAGAAGCTCCCACCAGTCCCGAGGATGGCCACCAAAGATGCCTCTGCTTTTCTTAAATTGCCAATGGCATGAAACCATAATCGATGTTTGGTTAACCGTATGATTTAATTAATACTTGTTCATACAGGAACAACCTGACAGAGTTGAAGAGCTTCTGAAATTGATATGGCCTATATCTTGAGTGTCTTGAATACTAATCCCTAAACTTAAGTTCCTCAATATAGATAAGGAGCTAGGATTACATAAGAGTCTATGATGTTAGGGGCGTTTAGCCAAATTTTGTGGTAGTTAGTAGGCTTGTTGGTACAAGAGAGTTTCATGCTTGATCTCTTGAGAGAGTTCAATCCAGCCTTCTTGTTTTAAAACCAAAAAAACTATATGTGCTAGAAAGGCATACTTGTCCACTGGCATGAAGGGTTGGAAATTTGAATGCCAGCTGTCATGTCAGAAGACAGGTGGAATATTTATGTTATTAATGTGCATGCTTATCATGAACAGGCATACTTTCCTACAATTTCTCAGCCTGAAGGACTGCCTCTAAAAGTTCAGGATGCAAGAGGCAAAGATTGGGTATTTCAATTCCGTTTTTGGCCTAATAATAACAGCAGGATGTATGTACTGGAGGGGGTGACCCCTTGCATTCAGTCGATGCAATTGCAAGCAGGTGACACAGGTAACATACTGACTTTGACAAATAAAAGTATTGTTTGGGAAGTTCTTGAGATATTCCGAGTTTTTTGTTGATGAGCTTAGTACCAACTTGACATGTTCATAGCTACTTTCTGATCGGCCTTCTATGATATTGAGTTTTTATTGATGAGCTTAGTTCCAACTTGGCATGTGCATTGCTTCTTTCTGATCGGCCCTCCATCCATGAGTCATTTTGTAGACATGATCAGATGTTCTTAGTGTTTCTTTCATTCAACCCTTTAACTCCTTGAGCATATACTTGCAAAAACCTTATCGTAAATACCGATGATATAAAATGGGATTTCAATTTGTATTGTATTAGCCACATATTTAGCACATAACTTGAAACATTGCTATTTCATTTCTTTACCTTTCATATGTTTTCTTTTCTTACCATTTTTATCATGTGCTTGCTGCTTACAAATACTTTATGGCCTCCGTTTAAGTAGGTCTGACACTCCATTTTGTTTCTTCAGTAACCTTCAGTCGGATAGATCCAGAGGGGAAGTTAGTCATGGGATTCAGAAAGGCTTCAAATGTTCCTTCCGAACAGGTTCAGTAGAATTTACAAAGTTCCCTGATTGATTTTATTAAAAAATATGCAGCAGTGAAATTTACGTATGAAGATAACTGCTGTCAACTTTAGTCACGTCTACAGAGAGTGCAATGGCATTTGATATGGGATTGTTGCTCATCATTCTTTTCTTGTATTGCTTGTTCATGTTGCTTCTTGCAAGACACTGCATTTTAAATCATGTTATATTGACACTTGAGAGCCTGTGAATCTTCAAAATTATGATGGGTTCTTGAAAATCTATTTGTTGAACACTTTGAAGCACGAGTGCATATGTTTTGATGCTAAGCAGATGTAATATTGAAAGGAGATTATCCATAATATTTTGCTGCCCATTAATCTGTATTTATAGTTTGCAGAAAACATGGTTTTTCCCCTTTCTCTTTTGTAGAGTCAAGTTCAATGACTTGCAGTGTCATGTATGGCTTAAAGTATTTATTCTGGCCTTTCTGGCCCCTTTCTGCATGATTGCCTACTGCAGTTGAGGTTTAATTCTTTGAATGTCATATTTCTTATGTTTTTGCATCGTTCAAAATGACTATCGAGTTATATGGGGGAATCATTTCCAGCATGGAACAGAGAACATAATTTTATCATATACCTTCAATATTTGTTGTCTAAATTTCTCATTCTTCACTGACAGGACATTCAGGCACTCAAAACTGGGAATGGTTTCTCAACAAGTGGAGAAAATAACAAAAATGCCAAACCAAGTGAAGCTGGTTCAACTTTCCCTCTTCGTCCGTATAAAGGTGGTGCAGATTCAGCTATCCATTCATCAATTAACCAGATTAATCTGACAGATCCAGCATATCCCTGGTCTAAATTTGATAAAACTGGATACATACAAAAAGAAGGCACAGGGGCTAAGTCATCTCTGCTCCCAAGTAAAAGGAAAAGCAGCACGCTTGGTTCAAAGAGTAAACGCCTACGGATTAATAATGAGGACTCCATGGAGCTCAAGATGACATGGGAACAAACGCAAGAACTGCTCCGTCCTCCTCCTAATTATGTTCCTACTATTGTGGTGATTGAAGGCCATGAATTTGAGGAATATGAGGTATGCAAGTCTTAATGGCATTCTAGCTTTGTGATAGAAACATAATCATAGAAAGGAGAAATTTCTCAGCTCTAGAGTTGTTTCATGACGTCTCTTCCTTTCTCTTTTCTGTTGTCTTTATGGTGTATATTCATTGACTTAATTTCATTTGCGCAATGTCTAGGGTGGTTTTTTCAACCAAAGGAAAATGGAAGTTTCAATATAGTTTATCCTTTCAAACATCAGACATTTTACCTTTTCCAAGATCCAATAGAAGTCCTTCTAAAATATCAGCACAAAGTTTAGCTTTTCATGTGGCGGAATTTCTGTTTGATATAGATTATTCATGCAATTAAAAGATCAAGAAGGTTTGAAACAATATATGACTTGTTGGTTTGCCCTGCTTATGACAGCTGCTCTGTTAATGCTGTGTCCTCTGGGAATTGTTACTTACTGAGGATGGGTCATCAAATCTTGCAACAATAACCTGGAAATGGGCTTGAGATGCTACCTTATTTTATTATTATTTATTATTATTATTATTATTATTTTTCATTTTGTACCAGTTATCATACAGTCATCTTGGTTTTGAAGTTTTTTTTTTTTTTTTTTTTAATGTCATGATGAGGATGATCTATAATCATAGAGAAGATCCTTGGGGTGCTGATGCTCCTGTCAAGATGGTTTCCCTAATGTCACTCTTTTCTGCTGTAGAATTGCATTTATCAGCCCCGTAAAGAAATAATTGATTCTAACATTAACAACTTGTTGCTTAAACTTATCCTGGTTTCACCTATAATCCTCTGCAGGGTTTCATGCACAAATCATTTTCTGATTTGATTTTTTGTAGGTTGTCAATATTGATGTGCTTTGTCAATGTAGAGAATCATTATTCCTTCACCTATGTGGACAAGGACACAGATTGCCTGTAACCAAGCTTACAGTAATCCCCTATAACCCCTGACATGGCCCAATGATAACTCATTGCGTGTGCTTGTCAGATGTGGCTCCTGCAGTTAAAAAGCAAATTTTCTGTGTGAAATGACAGTTTTGCTCATTTCACTGCGGCCCCTCCATCTGACAGGCGCATGCGGTGCTTTTTCATTGGTACATGGCTGGGGCCAATCTACGTCCCATGGGTAGTACTTTGTTGCCAATATGAATGCCCATCTTGTGTATTACTGATATAACTATCTTTTACAGGAGGCACCAGTATTGGGAAAACCTACCATTTTCACAACCAATCCTGCAGGGTAATCTCTTACCTAGTTCTCAGCTTGTTGGTGAAAATTTCTTGGTTCTCTCCAGTTCTATGTTGATATACAAATTCATAAATCCAAGCTGAGTGTTGTACTAGTGCATACTTATTATCAAGGATTTTGCTATGCTCGTTGCAGTTCAAAATGCTTTATAGATTTCTTATTACAGGAAGCAAACTGTTTGCAACTCCAGTATTTCACATGATGTTGTAGCAAAAAATTTATGATTAACTTTGGAGGAAGTGATTTGAAAAAAAAAAAAAAAGAATTTACAGTTTTATCAAAAGGGGCTCAACTAGCCAAAAGATCTACAACAAAGCGCATGAAATACAAGAGAGATCACAATCGTCAAGAGTGATTGAAATGGAAGCCCATACCATTATATTCGCCTTAGCCCGACAAAAGACATCCAAAGCATCCCCGAAGCGCATTGTTTCTTGCCCTCGCCTAGACAATAATCCGTTCAGCTCTATGGGGCCCACTGTGATGTATGGGTTTTATCTACACTGTCCATCCATTTTCCAGATCATTTTAGGATACAAACCCAAAAATGAGGCAGATCCAAGGCTCAAGTGGACTACACAGTGGGGATTGAACTCCCACCATTAAAAACTTCTTGAGAGCGGCATAAGTTTTGGATCAATATGATATTTGTGTTTTCCTTTCATCCTGGTCTATATGACCTTTATGAACAGGTTGGATGGCAAATGAACATCACGGTGGCCCCTAGGAAGGTTTTAATGACGAGTTTCATTATTGTCGCCGCTTCCTGTGGTGCGGTCCACTTGAGCATTGAACCTACCTAATTTTTATACTCATAACCTAGGATGGATCATGGTGGGTCCCACAAAGGCCTTGCCTGGACACATTAAGCATTTAATGCATCTAGGCAGGGTAGGACATAATCTCCGCCCCCCCCCCTCGATCTACAATTGACTTTTGGCATCCATCCATGTTATCTCAAAGATATCCAAGAATCTTTCCCACACCTCCCTCGTAAAGGTGCAATTGATAAATATGTGGTCAAATTTTTTTATTTTTGTAAAAAAAACATGATGTGGCCCCGTAAAGGATCGTTATGGGTCTTTTATTTATTTATTTATTTACAATAATGGCCGTTATTACTCCATAACGTGTAACACAATTACTACCGTTATCATTACATAACGGCCATTATGTAACCATTTTGGAATGCCTTGGTAATCGCCATTCTCCTCTTATGAAGGTTGTCAATCTTGAGGACTTTGTTCAACCCCACCAACTAGGCCAACATCGAGAACTTGGGAGGGGCTCCGTATGACCATAGAAAGGATATGTGCGCTGGAGTATAGAATTACATCGGAAAAACTTGCAATTTGATTCTATTGACTAAAGAAAAATATATTTTGATTTCTTGGTTTTGGGTTTTTGAATATCTAAATCCCCACATGTCATCTCCCTTATAAAGAATGAAAATAAAATGATTGACCTTTTTTTGAAAGGATTTTTGAACTCCCCACCAATTAAAAAACATAAAATGAAATCCGAGTTATGTTTAGAAGAGAAGGGAATCAGAGGCATTTTCACACCGGGCTCGAGTGGGGTGGCCTGTGGGATGCAGGGGCACACTCAAGGTGGGCGGCCCGTGTGAAGTGGAACCCATGTGAAGTGGGGCCCACGAGGGGGGTTCGGGCAAGGTCCTAACCCATGGGACGTGGGGCCTAGGCTATGAGATAAAGGGATTGATTCACCATACTCTATCAGTTCGAGCTTTTAGAGCAAGTGGTTAATTGTCCTATATCAGGAATATTATAATTTGAATGGTTAATTGGGATTTGAATCATAAATTGTAGGAGTCTAATCGTAGAATCTTAGGATTCATTTAAAAAGGTATTCAAGGTGGGATTCAAATTGTTGTCTAAAGATTCGACTCAAATCATAAATCATAAATCATAAATCGTAGGATTTCGACGACCATGCAGATGACTTGCCAAGTCCAAACTCTAGAGTTGAGTCCTAGTTTGAAAACTATTGTGCAACCTGCTTTTATCTTTCTAACTTACCTCGATTGGAATCAACAACTCTTGAAGGGGTCAAGAAACCATGCTTGATTCCCAATGAACTATTGTCAACATTTAGCTTTCACCATCATGTTGGAAGTGGATCCAACTGTTAATCATTTTAAGCAGTCTTCTAATCATTCAACACTTCTCTCCAGCTTCTGTCCAATTTGATATCAGAAACACCCTTAAGATACTTTCATCACATAGGCCCAATCTATTAGGATAAATTTACTTTCTCCTTGAGGCTATTAAGGCTATTGATTTACGAAAGTGTTTCTCAGAGATTCTTTGTCATGTGCTTTCCAAATGCTCCAGAGAATGACATGGTGATGTATACTCCACATAATATTTCCTTTGGCTTTAAAAGTGCCAGGCCCTTACCCCAATATCAAACTCAATATCAGAGAATCACCCCTTGAAAACATTGTCTACCGACCTTGATTAACTCACAAACCTCAAAGAGGGTGTAAAAGAAGTACATGATCTCAGTGCTGTCTAATAATGCAGAAAAAGATAGTCAACTATCTCTTCATTTTGACAGCTAGTAGACATCCATAAAGGATGGATTCCCTTTTTGAGGTCCTTGAACTTGAGGATTTTTTATTTTTTATTTTATTTTGGTACTGGATGTCCAACATAAAGCTTTTGCTCTAGCGATGTGGTTAGTTCTAAAATCTAGTGTGACTACTGACTAGGACTAGAAGGATGTCTAGGGCAAACAACCTTAAAGAGGTACTTAAATCTTAGAGAGAGTTCCTTTTGATGAATGGGCCCAATCTGAAATACAAATATCCTGAGCTTAAGGATTTCATTTGTTGTGGACATCCAAGTCCAACAGAAGCTTTGACCTTGGGGGTGTGGCGACTCCTAAACTCTAGTGCAACTAGCGCGAGAAGGATGTCTAGCACAAATTGCCTTAAAGAGGCAGTTAGAGTAGAAGTAGATTGAAGGAGAAATCTGTAGAAAAGGTAGAAGAGAAAGGGTAGAGTGGAGAGAGAAAAAAGGTTTGGGTTTTTGTGTATTCTATCATATATGACACCCCTCTTAACTTAAATATATATAAAAGATATGGTACACCAGCAGAGTATACAAAATATACACACAAAAAAGGAGAAAGGGCGGTATACAAATACTATTTCTATACTCCTCCTCAAGTTGGAGCATAGATGTCAATCACGCCCAACTTGTCTACAAGATGACGTAAGATATCCCGACCAAGCGATTTAGTAAACATATCAGCCAGTTGATCGCCCGAATGAATACATGAAGTGAAAATTTCCTTAGCCGCTACCTTTTCATGACTGAAGTGACAAATCTCAATAAGTTTTGTGCACTCATGAAACACAGGATTGCTAGCTATATAAATAACGACTTGGTTGTCACAGCGTAGAGGAATAGGATTGGGAGACAAGTAGCCAAGCTCACGTAACAACGTCCGGAGCCACATAAGTTCACACGTTGCTTGCACCATTGCTCTATATTTAGCATCTGTAGTGGACCGCGTAGCTACTGACTGCTTTTACTCTTCCAGTTGACTAGATTGCAACCAACAAATGTACAATAGCTAGATGTAGACCGCCGATCATGAAGGCTACTCGCACAATCAACGTTAGAGTAACCAGAGATGTGAAGATCATCATGTTGCTGAAATCGTAAGCCTTTACCGGGAGTCATTTTGATGTAACGAAGGATCTGATATATGATAGTGAAATGTGCCGTACGAGGAGTTTGCAGAAATTGGCTTACTAATCTTACTACATATGACATATTAAGTTGGGTAATAGTCGGGTAAATGAGATGACCAACCATACGACGATACACGCTTGAATTTGATAGGGGGTCAGGTCACCATTATCAATACCAAATTTCTGAGCAACATCCATAGGAGTGCCAACTAGACGACATCCAAGCATTCTAGTTTCAGACAAGAGTTGGAGAGCATATTTCCATTGCGATAGAACACTGCTAGACTTGGATCTAGCCACCTCATTGTTAAGAAAATAACTAAGTGATGTAGGACAACTAACCACTTGCTCTAAAAGCTTGAACTGATAGAGCACGGCGAATTAATCCCTTTATCTCTCATAGCCCAAGCCCCACATCCCATGGGCTAGGACCTCGACCGAACCCTTCTCCCTATTGGCCCACATCCCATGGGCTAGGACCTCGACCGAACCCTTCTCCCTATTGGAACAATCTAACCTTTCAATTTGCTGTGGGTAAATAGGTGGTAAGAAAAAAAAAAAAGGTGGTAAGAAAAAGATTGACCTTCTCCTTTCCACATTAGTCACGATAACATCCTCACCAAACTCCCTTGCTTGATACTAAAAAGCCACCATGACTTGCTAGAAGAGCCCACTTCTTCCCGTTGATTCTTTCAATGCCGATTTGACCTTCCTCTTTAGCTTTTTGTATCTTGTCCCACCTCATGAGTTGAAATTTAAAACTTCTTCCTCTTCCTTCAAACAGAACAATCACTAGATCTTTTCAAGCCTCTGTATAACCAAAAATGGAATTCTAAAGAAACATATAGTGAGTTGATAGATTAATAAGTGTTGGTTTAACAAGACGGTTTGTCCACCTAAGTACAAATAAGATCTTTCCTAGCTAATCTTTTCTTGACCCATTTAATCATTGGATCTTAAGTAGACACTGTCCTTGGGTTTGCACCAAGTGGCAGCCCAAGGTAACATATAGGGAGGATCTCTGCCTTCCAAACCAGTTTGATGTGCACCAATATTTTTAGGGATTTGGAATTTTTTAGCTTGGGTGCAAGATAGTTTGATCCGATCATTGTTGTTGTTGTTGTTTATTTATTTATAAATTATTTTTATTTTATTTTAATGTTCCATGTGCCACTAAGGTATTATCTTATTGTTTGGCAAATTTGGAACTTATTTCTCATTAGATCTTCATGCCTTTTGTATCTTTCTCTTTTCTTCTCTATTTAATATATTTATTGTTTCCATTCAAAAAAAAGGGGGGAAATGAAAAAAAAATTCCTTGTAGCACTCACAATGGCTATTGCAGTTTTCTGAAATTGACATGGAGATTGAAAATAGCTTCTAAACATTGCAAATTTTACATGGTAACCAATGCACCTTAGTATTTATACACTGCAGTCTTCAAGGTACAATACTTACAGTATTAATTTTGGTAATGTACCATGTTGAGAGGATTATATGATCCCACAAGGTTATTCTTGAATCCACAGGATAAAAGGGAAATTTGAAATTTTATTAATCAGTAATTTCTAATTGTGTATGATTTCTCAATTACACCAACAATAAAGAAAAAATAAATCGCTAATTTGTAAATAGCAAATATAGTAAAATTCTAACCTTAATAGAAGTCCTAATTCAACTAGAATAAAACTTACCTGAAATAATAAGTTTTTCCAAAAATAAAAATTCCTAAATTAATCTTACTGGAGGATTCCCTGTTATGATTACAATCAATCTCTAAAAAGACGAAATTCTATAACTCTAAAAAAATAAGAAAATATGACAAAAATCGGAATGACTAAAAATAGTAAACATTTCCTAAAATTCTGATTTTGAACAGGAACCGTGCGTTTTCTCGCGAAACGGACAAATGCAACCCACTTGGTGGGTCGTTTGATCACAGATGGCCCATTACGGTAAAGATTGATAGGTCGTGCGTCCTGTAACGATACCTGGATATCGATCAAAAGTTATGTTCGATTTACGGTTCACACTTCCAATGGCAATATCTCCCTCTTTGGATTAAATTTCTTCGAACCGGATGCACCTGACACCCAATTACGTCATGCCGTACATAGGACTGGGCCCGGATCTAACGGACTGTCTGTTTTTGTTTGGGCTTCTTTCGGTCCAGCTGTGCCAAGAATATTTCTATAGCCCACTCTACATCAGATTTGCCCGTGTTTTGGTAATCTAATTCATTGATCTTATGGGCCCCATCAGGGATTGATCATACTCTATGGTTCAGTAATCCAGTTCATTGGTCTGATGGACCCACTGGTGATGGACAGTGCTCCAAAACTCACTCTGCTGGGATAGTCTATCCTTTCAATTTGCAGTTTGCAAGAAGATCATTGTCCACCGGTGATGGGCAATGCTCCAAAATTCTCCCTGCTGGGATATCCTTCCAATGGGCTGTTTGGAAACAGATGGTAGGAAAAAAATTGCACCAATGGTCCACATTCAACTAAAAAGAGGTCAATTCTTGCTGCATTTACTAGCAATAACATCTCACAAAAGCCCCTTGCTCAATACCAAAAAGCCATTACCTCTTGCCAAGAAGAGATCGATTCTTCTCTCTTATTCTTTTGATATTGATTGGATCTTCTTGTTTGGCTTTTTGTATACTGCCCCTCATGAGATAAAAGTTGAAACTACTGTCTTCCTTCCCACAGCAACCTTGTGTTCGATCTTTTCAAGTCTCTCTACAACCAAAGGTGGAATTCTAAACAGGGGAGCGCGGGAGGGAGGAGGGTCTGTTTAATGCGAGTAATTCCAAGCTACCGATCTTTTCTTGAACCTTTCTATCACTGGGTCTCAAGTAGGCCTTTCTATCATTGGGTCCCAAGTGGCGCACCACCCTTGGGTTTGCACCAAGTGGCAACCCCTGTAACGCAGAGTGATATTGGCCTTCCACTCCAGTGTGCTGCGAGCCAATAAACAAGATCCCTTGGGGCGCCCACAACAGCCATCACACCTTTCTCAAATTGATATGGAAACCAGAAATAGTTTTGAAACAGTGCAAGATCTGCATTTAACCATCATGCCCTTGTATTTACTAAATGCCGTCTTTAAGTTTCAATACTCCTGCTATTTATTGTAGATACATTACATACCATATCGAGGGGAATTTTATGATTCTCAGCCCAAGGTTATATACATCGTGTCGTTGGTCTTCACGAGTGGTCTCGCATTTGATCTGATGGGCCCCAGCAGGGATGGACCATGCTTCAAACCTCTCCCTTCCAAGATTTATTCTTCATTTGGTTGTTTGCAAATAGATGGTTAAGGAAAAAAAACACTAATGGTCCACATTCAATGAACAACAGGCCAATTGGATGGTTAGGATCTTCCTATCTTGGAGGTTTTTCTTCACATGGTTCATCCATGGTTGGAACTATCAGATCGAGCCCACTTGGAGCCCATAACTATGCATGTCCTTAAGTTGAGGGTCGGATAATTCCTCCCATGTTTCATGTGCATGATAGTTCATGTGAAGTGAATGCTGATGTTGTGTTTTATCTTTACCAGTGAAACTAACCAATGGGCTCAGTGTGAGGATTGTTCAAAATGGCGCAAACTGCCGTTGGATGCACTCCTGCCTGCAAGATGGACATGTTCTGGTAACTTAATGGATCCTAAAAGGTAAAATGTTATCCCATCTATGGTATCAATGCCATGAGTCAGAGATGATAGAAAACAATGTTCCTCGTTTCTTAGTCTCCTTTCCTGTCTTTGTATGTACATAACAATGGAAGTCATTTTTTTTTTTTTCCCTTTTCCAAAAGAAAAAAAAATGTGGCCTTCGAATGTGGTGGACGCTTCACACTGGTTGAGAAAAAAATGTTATTTATCATTTTCTCGATTGTATGATCCTTATCTTTTCCTTTTCTCTTTGATGTTTCTTTTTCTTAATTTCCCTAAAAAAGCTGCTATTCCACTTTTTCTGACTGCTAAATACACCCATCCTTTCTCCACCCATCCTTTCTCCTTTTGGACATCCTAAAGTACAATTTTCATACTATTCACATCTAAATGTAAAATGGGTGTAATTAACATTAGGAGTTTGTTCAAATGCATCTCCCATCATATAGTTAGTATTTAGTCATGGAACTAGGATGCCAACATGGTGTTAGACATGGACATGGGATGTCGGAATGGTTGCTTTTAAAAGTTATTAAAAGACACCATCATTGTCGTCAACAACTAATTGAGGTTGACTACACGAATCTTGTTCCGCCATTCCACTCTATCAAGGACCACATCCTCGGTTAAAACTACAGGTTATCAAATCTTTTCTGACTAACCAGTCCTTCTGGGCCTTCAACTTGAACCAACCGAATCCTCGTACAGGTGCCGTTCGTGGTCTCCATTGCACTTGGACAATCCATCTAAATCTACTTTCCCTCATCACATTTCCCTTGAATGTGTTTATTTCTACATTTGTCCTTCCTCGTCTTGCCACTCGTCTCTCTCAACATCCTCGTTTCAGCTACACATCCTAGGAACACGTTCCTTGATTGCCCAACATCCTCTCCCACAAAGCATGGGTGGTTTTATAGCTATTCTATAAAATATTCCCTTCAATTTGATTGGTATGTGGCGATCACATAAAACTCTAGAGCCTCATCTCCACTTCATCCACCCAACTTTGATTCTATGAGCACTGAGCAACACCCTTCTCAATCTCTTTGCTCTTCTGAACTATTTATCCATGACATCGAAAATGGTTAGTGTAAATATTTTAAAATACGAATAGTATATATTAATTGTTAGTATAGATGTATGTTAGAAATCTAGAAAATAAACAATAAGTATGAAAATCAATTATTTGTCTAAGTATCCAAAATTAACGATTATAAAGTAAAACCTAATAAGTTTTTCCTGAGTCATTTCTAGGAATGTTAGAACACACATACACATAAACATGTTGATACAGGACAATTTCAAATCATAGTTCTAAATCTCGGTAACTTGACTTGAAAATTGACCAAGTCGACTCAACTCGGTAGGCTTTCAAGCCGAGTCACTAATATGAAACTCGGTTGTAAGCCTGACTCCACTTCGACTTGGTGTGACTCATTAGGTCAACTTGCTGATTTGGTCATCTGGCCTGACTCAAAGAAAGTCACTCGCTTGAGGGATTTTTTTTTTTTTTTTTAATTTATTATTTTTTTGTGTTGAAAAAATAAGGAAGTTCTAAACCCAAGACCTGTGGTAGATGAAGCAACGTCTCTAATCAAGAAGCCAAGCACCTTGGGTTTTCATCTCCTTCCATTATTTTAGTATTTTTCATACCTATTTAAAATATTAATTTAATTATTAAATATCAAGTCAAGTAAACACTAGTCCAATTCTTCAAGTCAACCTCCCCCGGCTGGACAAGTTGAGCTTTTGAGTTTTTAAACTATGCTTCATACCTATTTAAAATATTAATTTAATTATTAAATATCGAGTCGAGTAAAGACTAGTCCAATTCTTGAAGTCAACCTCCCCCGGCTAGACAAGTTGAGCTTTTGAGTTTTTGAACTATGCTTCAGAGTGTTGTGTTCTTGTTAGATAGCTTAGAGCTGTGCCTAGATATGCCTCCACAAGTTTACATAATGGCTTGATTGGGTGACACCCAGAAATCATTTTAATGAATCTTTGGCAGGTAGGTGACCGGTGGTGTCAGCACTGGTCAAGATTTCTACCAATGGTTTAGGTTGCTTCCACGACTGTGGCCACTTGTTTATCTGATGGGGCTGATTTGTGAGATAAGGTTTTTTCAAGTGATGGTGCTTCATGTGGACGGTTTGGATTCCACACACATGTGACACATTCACACATGTGAGGGAGGTGGTAGTCACCACTTCCCCCAAATGATTTTTTTTTTTTGTTTGCGCGAAGCATGTCAGCAATGCTGGTGCAAATGAAACCAGTTCATTTTCAAGGGTCACCAAATCATGCCCTAAGGGCCTTTTTGATTTTCCAAATCCTATGTAAATGCCCTGTGAATGTGTAATTATTACTCTTCCACCCTGTTTGAAAATGCTTGTATTTCTGTTTCGAAAACCGGTCCAAAAGGACTGGTTTAAATTTGTGGGCCCCATCATGATATATATGATGTATCTGCGCCGTCCATCCATTTTAGCGTAACATTTTGAGGCTTGGGCCGAAAAATGAGGCAGATCCAACACTCAAGTAGCCCACACCAAAGGAAACAGTGGCCCCAAGAAGTTTTTAAAGGTAGGTGTTCGATTCCCTAAATCCTGTGGTGTGGTCCAATTGAGCTTTGGATCTGTCTCATCTTTTTGGTCATGCCCTAAATTCAGCTGGGATAACAGATGGATGGTGTGGATAAGCCACATATATCATGGTGGGGCCCGCATATATTTGACAGTGTCCTCAGTTTTAGCGCTAAAAAAGTAAGCATCAAATCAAGCATTGGTAACAATGCCGTAATTACTGAAGGAAATAATTATTATTCATTTGCAATGTATTTACTGAGGGTTTGGAAAATCAAACACGCCGTAAGTGTTTCCTGTTATGCATGCTGTCTGTCCCAGGTACAGTTTGTAGTATCAGTTGTTGACATTGGTTTAGGTTGGTGCATTGTTTGTTATCCTAATTGTAATGGCCTTGACTGAAGTTCATCAAATTCTGCAGTCCATTTAACTCTGGTAGCAGTTGGATTTTGAATTTTGATTAATGTATTCACATTGGTTTCATGTTGCAGGTCTTCATGTTCAGCAGCACAGGAGATAACCACAGAACAGCTTGAGGATCTGCTCCCTCCTACTGGTATGGTTGGCTTCAGTGGACCTTGTCTTTTGTTTATGCCATTGAGCAACCTGTGTGCAGGTGCGCGCGCAGGCATGTGTGATACTCAGGGAAGTCAAGGACCTGCTCTTGAGCTTGATCATGTGTTCGTTTCATGGACCAGTCTCCAAGAATTTTTGGTGGCAGTTGGCTAGGCGAGGGGAAGAAGATGAAGGTTTTCTGGTTTTAGAAATGAAAAAAAAAACACCCATAATATCCATTGAGACTCAATGTGTGACTGAAAAGGAAATTCATGGCACACTGGACAACATATCATACCATGAGATCCTGGCCATTCATTAGGAATGGACCATGTGTGAACTTGGCCTTGCCCAAAAATCAAACAGTCCACTCATCAGGTGATGTATGTGAGAAAAAAAATGGACTGTTAGAAAGAAGAGAATTATATTCAAGAACATGCATGTTTGGGCCCACCTTTTTAGTGACCTGGATCCTGCTCATGTATGCCACATTGGCACATGCTGTGAATTACCTTTTCTATCTCTCCTCGTGCAAAATTGCCTCAGCTTTTCTTACATCCAAAACAGGGGAAATTGTATCACAAATGATATATTCTGTGCATTTAAAATGGTATCTCAGTCATATAGGGTAATGCGGTCACATTTTCATCAACATTCGACACATTTTCCTTCCTTTCTGATAATTTACGAAATTCTTAATTAAAAAAAAGAAAAGAAAAAGGAACATCTGAAGAATTCTAGGAATGTTCCACAATACATAGAGCCTATTTTCCTACAGCTTTTACTAAATTGCCTGGGATCTCATTTGCTCCTTGACCATTCAGAGTGGTTTGCCAGTCACTATCTCCAAGCATATATGTTATGGTGCATGTCACAATACATAGAGCCTATTTTCCCACACCTGTTTCAAAACCCGCCTGATACCCATTTCAATCTTGGTTTCCCACATCTGTTTCCTGTGTATTTGCTGAACAGGAACAGTCCCGCTGTGGTCCTCTTCCTCCACCATGGTCTATTTCTGATTATGCTAGCCTCTTATACATGTTATGGAGAGGGGTTCCAGTTCTGATATGTACCTGAAAATATATCATTTCAATAGAAAACAATCCCAAAACTAACTAGTATAATATTCTAGTTTTTATTAACTGTGAATATTCTTTTGTTTGAATGCTCCCACAATGCATGACAGAGTTATGACTGTCATAATTCCATCATCACAAATGTTCTTTTGGTTGATGATCATCCTGTCAGAAGCTGTTATAGGGACTTCTCGTATTAGATTCAATCTTGTCATATCGAGCTATGCTGGGACCATAATTCTAAAGTGCAATGTGAAATATAAACAATGTTTGTTAATAATAAAACAAACACAGCACCACAGAATTCAAAATGCTTGAATTTTTTTTTGAATTTAGAACATTTCCTTGGTCTGCATTACCTTTAGGGTGCGCTTGGATGCAGTGTTGAATTGAAGTGCAATTATGATCCCAATAAAGTGGAAATAACTAAATTGTAGTTCCATAGCAATCTACATATTGGTTTAGACTCCAAATTGGAAGATGTTATTTTCAAGTAGGAACTTTGAAGGAATGTAATCGCTTTTTGAGGGCACGTCTTCCTTACAAATGCGTAGATTAGTGTTCACAAATCAATTCAATTGTGCATCCAAATGCAGCCTTAGTGTAGTAGGGAGAATTTGGTTTTAAAGATTGTATTCTTCACAATGCTTAAACCTTGCATTTGTTTTCCTTGTGCACGTGCATGTGACAGGTCGTTCGAAGAGAAGCAAGACCAAGGAGGAAACTGATGCTGTTGAAGCAGCAGAGGGCCTTGACACACTTGCCAACCTTGCCATTCTCGGTGAGGGTGAGGCTCTCCCTCCTTCGGCCCAACCCACCACAAAGCACCCTCGCCATCGTCCTGGTTGTACATGCATTGTCTGCATCCAGCCCCCAAGTGGCAAGGGCCCCAAGCACAAGCAGACATGCACTTGCAACGTCTGCCTGACAGTCAAGCGTCGCTTCCGCACTCTCATGCTGCGGCGCGAGAAACGCCAGTCGGAAAAGGAAGCTGAGAGGAAGAAGCAGCAGTTTCAGTCAACTGAAAAACCAGAGCAAGAGGATGAGCTGGCAGGAAACAAAAGCAATGGCAGTCCAAGCCAGAAAACTGCTGCAAATGGAGATGACGAGGATCCCAATAGGTGGAGGTCATCCTGTTCTCCTTTCAAAGGACGGATCGATCTGAACATCCAGCCGGAGCGTGAGGAAGAGCCATCACCAGTGTCAGATTCCGGAGGCATGATGCAGTTGCTCCGAGATGCCACCGAGCAGTATCTCAGGCAGCAGAAGTTGGGGACTCCTGTTGGGAATCGGGAGCCGGTCATCAATCAGGTAGAGCCAAGCAGTGGCACTGGAGGAGAAAGGCCCAGCATTGGGCCCCACAACAGTGGCCATCCCGATGCTGACAAGGACCATCCAGTCTCTATATCCATGACTGTGTCAGCCTCAACGTCAGCAACAGGCTAGAGGAACTCCAATGTACATGCCGTCGGCCAAGCAGGGACGGGCCTCTTGTGTACAGCTCACATCAGCAGCATCCATTCAGCTTCATCTGCCAGCACGGCAAGCGGCCTTCCCTTGTTTATGTAAATCAAAGAGGCATGACTAGATTAGGGTCGGAGATGGGGGGATGACACCAAATAGCTGGTGGAACCGGAATATGGTGGAGCCCTCTCTCCACAGTGCATGTTGCAGGCTGAAAAATCAATGGGGGGTGCCATTTAGTTGCCTGTAGTATGGCAGACGGTTCAGAAGGCAGATCAATCAGATGAGCATGGCCATTGAATCAGCAGGGCCTTCAAAGCAACAGTGGAATACAAAGGGCCACCTTCTAGATTCACAGTGGAAAGTTGCGCGATCATCCATTAAGCTTGGATTTTGAATTCTCAGACAGCCATGGTAACAGTCCACCAGATGGATGGTCCTGATTGATACATTCCTCTGCCACGTTTACGGTGTGCAGAGGGCTCTACTATACGTCTTATATTCCTGTTCCACCACCTCTGCCTCATCCATCTCCTAGAGGTCAAGCCCTCAACCTGATTTTCTTTCTCAGCCAGGGTCTCACTGTAGGATATAAGGCAGGGATTGAAGCTATAATTTTTGGATGCTGATCTTGCTGCCTTATTAGTTCTTGAAGCAGCTGAGGATGTATTATTTTACTTGCATTTTTATCAGTAAAAGAAGTTGTAAGATATTTCATTCGCTTGCATCCACATTGTCACATGCAGATTACGGTTCTGATGGCTCGAAAAGAAGAAATGCAAGAGTGGCAGTGGAAATTGAATTGAAGTCGGGAGGGAAGACAAGGGCATGAGCATGGCGTCTGCTATGATGTGGTGGTTTGTGCCCATTTCCTACTTGAGGCGGGACGTGGTTTGGCTGATGACCCTAACACTAGCCGGTGTCAAAGCTATGTAGGCCCCACCATGATGTATGTGTTTTATCCACACCGTCCATCCATTTTGTCAGTTCATTTTAGGGCCACACCACAGAAAACAGCATGGATAGGGCCACACCACAGGAAACTGTGTGGATAATCACAGAAAACAGCATGGATAATGACATCCACCGGTGAAACCTTCCTAGGGCCCACACTGATGTTCATTTGTCATCCAACCTTTTCACAAGTTCACACCAATCTGGATGAAAGGGAAAACACAAATATCAGCTCGATCTAAACCTTCTATGACGCCCAAGTTAGTGTTCAGTCCCACTGTTTCATGTGGTGTGATCCACTTGAGCTTTCCATCTGTCTCATTTTTTTGACGTTTCATGTGGGTGATCTACTTTGAGCTTTGGATTTGCCTCATTTTTTTGACATTTCATGTGGGTGATCTACTTTGAGCTTTGGATTTGCCTCATTTTTTTGGGCTCATGCCCTAAAATGAGATGGCAAATTGGATGGACAGCATGGATAAAACGCATACATCATGGTGGGGCCATAGAGCTTTGACACCAGCTACCTGGCTAGTGTTGGGGTACCCAGCCAGCCAAACTGCGCCCCTTATTGAGGCGTGGGCATATTTTGTGGGTCCCATGCTTTGGCAACAGGAGATGTTCCTACCAATCATATCCGTGACACTGATACCATGTAATGTGAGTCTTAGAAATGTTTGTGTTGGATTAGTATTTTGTAATGCTGGGGAGATGATGTGGTGTAGCTGGAAGAAACGGATTATGGTAGGGCTATTCTATTGAAAATTATACGGATTAATAATTTTCTTGTATAATGTGGAAACTGAAAAATAAAATTGGTTTGAAAAAGGACAGGCTAAAGCACATTTGGGACGCTGTCCTTAAAGCATTATTATTTGCTCATAGTCAAGTGAATTGAGTATGCTGATAGGTTACAGGCAAACTACTTCTAGGATACAACGAGCCTAATGCGGGTCTGCGTTCAGCAAACACGAAAGCCCACTAATGGAACTCTGTTACACACCGTCTGACAAAAAAATAGAAAAGAAAAAATCCTAAAAGAAAAGAGAAAGAAATATTGTGATTTAATATTGTGATTTGGACCACTGCACTGGTCAGTTCTTCAGCCACTAGTTCAATTGAACCGTTCTAGACTACACCGCTGGTTTAACCTTCAAGCAAATGTTTATAGTTGCTGACTTGCTGGAATCGCTGGAGTATAGGAGATGAGTGATTGTTCAGTTTGTATTGGTCTGCTGGAGTGGGTTGAGTGATTTGAAAACTCATCCAGACCTTGTTTATATAGGCTGTAGTGGCTGGGGGTTTATGGTCCAAGGAAATAACTCCCATTAAGCCACTTCTAGATGTTGGAAAACTAACCATTTTCTAACTGTTGTGCATGAGTCATAACCACTGTTGCATGTGACTGTTGTGAGACAACAGCTAGCCGTTTTCTAGTTGTTGGGCTAGCCATGCAACAGTTACAGCTGGTCTCTGCACTAATGGCACAATTGTTACATTTTCTGATGCAACAACTCTTTTCAGTCTTTCTATATATATTGGAAGACTCTCATTCAATCCTCTAGTCTTTCCTTCAGCCAGTTATCTCTGACTTAGCTAGACACAATGCGTGCGAAATGCAAAGTGCGCCACTAATGCCTCTACAACCACACTGCCTCACGTGTCGAGACCGAGCACGAGTTCCATTCTCCTTTGAACCATGTGGGTAAGTATTATAATTCCCCCTACTCTTAATATAAACCACAAAAATTTGTTATTATAATTCCCCCTTCTCTTAATATAAACACTTTTTGAACATAATATTTAGCATATATATATATATATATATATATATATATATATATAGGGAGATGGTCACCTGCGCACCTTTTCACGTGAGCACCAATGAGCACCTTTGCACACGTGTCATGTGCACAGAATCGGAACGGTCCAAGTGATGCTGCACCCCTTGAAATACCATAGGCCCAATTTTCAGCCTGATACAAAACTCTGGTGGGCCATGGCAAAAGGAAACAGTTTCACAAATTTGCATTTCTCTTTGCTGTGGCTCACCAGAGTCATGGATCAGGCTGAAAATTGGGCCTATAGCATTTCAAGGGGTGCGACATCACTTGGACTCTTCCATTCTATGCACATGACACGTGTGCAAAGGTGCTTATTGAACGTGAAAATGACCATCTCCCTATATATATATATATATATATATATATATATATATATATATATATATATATATATAAATCAACTTTTTGCAACACATTCTTCTCTGTACAGGTGGCAGGGTGATGTCCAAATTCGACCGTCTATAACATGGCCCTAACGGTTTATATTTCAAAAGTCAAACCGATGCATCTCATCTGTGGCCATTAAAGTGATAGTGTAAAACAAATACAGTGAATGGTCAAATATGCAGTGGGATGAATAGTATAGAAAGTAACGGATACGATTGTCTCTTGGGTTTTATTCTTACATTGTAAGCCATACATCTTGGTGCCAGTATATAGGCGGACCAGATCCATGCTTCACTCTCTCACGTGTACTGTGGAACCCAGTCCCATATCATCTCCCGTATCACCTTCCCTAACGATTTATGGGCCCCATTGACCCCTGCATCAGATCGTGGTTACGCTGATAATCAACTGGTTTTGATAGGATGGGCCCTGTCCCATGTGGGGCCTGGTTCAAATGTTATGCCACGTGTTAGAGATCCAGACCATCGATTAGGCAGCGTGGCCCTGGATCATCCTATCTGCCAAAAATCATTGTGTTTTTACTCATCTAATGAGCTACACATGTACCTTTTCTCAACCTACCAATTTTCTCGTATAAGTTTGATCTACCCGATCGGTGGACCAGCTTTCTTTTTTGTCCCTAGAATGTTTACAGTGTACCCTACCTGATGAATGATGAATGGCCCAGATCTGTGACACGTGTGCTGTGCAACGGTCAATTGTCTGTATTTTCTCTGACCATCCATCTTCGTACTCAAATCTATTTGTTAGGCTTGTTCAAACCATTCTGTTTCTGTATGTATTCACATCCATCATGTGACCTACCTGACGATCCGCTCCGTTCTCGCACGTGCAAGAGTATAGATGGGAGCTTGGGAGTCACGTGTGCTACGAAAATGAACATGAGAAGAACTTTGATACTCGGGCAGACAGATAATACACAGGCACACAGAAATTGTCCACGTGGCATATGTTTAACTCAAAATCAAACATTCTAAATATTTGTCACACATTAGATGTTGTTCGAAAACAATAAATTGTACTGAAGTGACGCCTTAAGTGGTCGGATTAGGTGATATGTAATGGACGGTCAGCACAAAATAATAATCCATTTCAATTCAAGAAACGGTTTTATAATTCCGAAATTAAAATTATTCAGAGGCCGGTTCCTGGCTAGTAGAATAGCATATTCTACGAAATCATGTGTGGGGCCCACAGTGATGTGTGTATAACATCCACTCCGTCCATCAGTTGCACCCTTTCAAGTTCATCTAGTGTCGAAAAATAAGGCCCAACCAGAACTCATCTGGGCCCACCATGAGAAATCATGCGTAAAGCCTTTAAATTCACGTGGACGTGTCCAACAGTGCTATGGAATGGCGATATTTTTGGCCGTCCAATTCATTCTGGTGGGGCGCATCTGATGAATGGATTGGATGGCATATGAAAAATAAGGTGGGCCCACACACAATCTGGAAGTTTTTAATGGCAGGCTTCCCCATCAAAATGGCCGGACTAGATATGGGCCATACGGCCCATACCTCATAGTGGGCTCTACACACAGTGCTCGTAGAATAAGCTATTCTACAAGCTCTTGTAGAGGAACCGGCCTCATCTACTCTTGGATATTTCAATTTGAGTCATGTGCATACACGTGCACAAGTAGAAGAGCCTGCGTATGATCCGTCGCCAGAGTATCAAACCCTCCTTGTTTCTGTGTAGTGCCACGTAGCTAGTATTCCTTGCTACCACGTAGCCAGTTTTTGTGCAGTCCGTCGCCGGCGAAAGTGCGGAGATCCTCTCAGCTGACTTTTTCGGAGTTGTCTCTTACTATAGCTTCTATCCAATCGTCCAACTAACTTCCCTTTCCCATGTCCATTTCCTATATCACCCCAATATATGAAGTGAAATGACTAAAATGCCACGGATTCCGTGGATTAAGTAGCACGGTACACGTGGTACACAGATCAAAGGAGGAATGATAACAAACGTTGGATTTGTGTAGTGCCCACCGTGATGTATGAGTGGAATCCAAACCGTTTATTGGGATGCGTTAATCCAACAATCTAGTTGGGGAGTGGAACATCCACCATAGAGTCCTTGAGATGTAGTGTGGGTCCACCTGTTGGGTATATGCCATCAACCCAGTCATCAGGTATGTCCCACCTGAGTTTTGGATCTAGTGTACGGTGTGGATTCTACATACACATCGTGGGTGGGCCCCACACGGATCGAATGTATGGGATCATTCCCAAGATCATAGACCGTTCACCAGGTGGCTCTAGAATGGACGGTCCACAGATGAAAACCCACGCCGACCATGAGCTTTGAATCAGCAAGGTACAAATGACAACTAAAAGACGAAATAGTAAAAATTAAACGGTCATTTTCAACCGTCGGAGGAATATAGGTGATCCAATGTGGGACCCACCCCAATGACGGTCCAGATGTCGCATCGTAGGGAACTACACTAGACAAGACAAACCAACGTAGGCAATGGCCTTTTCGTAATTCCGCGCACCCCTCCCTGCCCTTACGCCGGCAAACAAACGGTTCTATTTTGCCGCCATGCGTTTCTGCGTCAACGCTCCCATGTTAATAGAGAAGGATTGAGAAAATGGTGGTGACTCTTCAAGCGTGGACAAGGTATAGTGTTGTAGCAATCTAGACCGTCCACACCATTTCATCATATGTGGATGAAGCATAAACCATAAAATTTACTGAGAAAATAATAATCAACTGATTTTTCCATTCAAATTTGGACTACATACCATTTTATAACCATCCATTTGATAGCTATCAATTGAATGGTTAGAATTAGTTGATCAGTGTAAATTTAGATATATCAAATATTCGACCCTCAATTTAGATGGTCATGATTTCTGAAAATGAGTGCCAAATGTTAGGAGGATGAGTCACCACCATTTAAAATATCTTAGTAGTGCATCCTTCGATTGCTGATGATTCATCTCAACCTCCACTTTCAAAACCTCTCCCAGTGTCTCTCCATCTCCATTTGAACTCTCTCTCTCTCTCTCTCTCTCTCTCTCTCTCTCTCTAAATCCCAACCTCTGATTTTATCTTTCTGAAAGCTCTCCATTTGGACTCTCTCTCTCTCTCTCATTCAAATCCCATCCTCTGTTTTACTTTCTTCTCTTAAGAAACAATGAAAAATGAAGCTCAAGATCCACCGTTCAAACCTCTCCGATCGAAATCACGCGACGTCAGCTCCCGATTCCTCTCCCCAACTTCCCCATCCTCCACCGAGAGCGGAATCTCTTCTCCAATCCATGCCTTCTCTCCGATCCGCCGGAAAGCCAGTGGGATCCCCTCCGATTCCCGTCGTCATCGGAGCGTCGAAGAGGCAGGTCCAGTCAGAGGCCTATGGCCATCCTCGACTTCATCTAAGAAATCCAACACTCTCGCCGATCATCTCGGAAATGATAGATTGATTGATTTCATCGAACGGAAGAATGGCGACCGATCCTCATCGAAGACACTTCAGTTCTTTGGCAGGCAAAAAAGCTGCTCTGAATTCAACCGGTTCGAGAATGAAAAGGAGGGATCCAAGGAGAACCGCCCGGCCGGTGGGTCGATGAGATATACCGGAAAATTCAAATTCCCGGGAAAGAAATCATCTTCTTCCGCCTCTTTCACTCCCGGGAGGATCTCCGTCGATGAGAATGCCCTTGAACGCCGCAGGAAATCCGACTCGTTTGCTGATTTCCCAAGCTCGGAATCTGATATCTCTGCAACAACAGACATCAGCTCTGCGTCGATGGGAAGAACTCGAAAAGCGGGCATTGAAGTCCCGTCGAGATTCTTGCAAGATCCATCTATAACTCGGACGCCGCGCAGGGGATCTGATTCGAGCAATCCAACGGTGGAGAATTCACCGAATCTGAGCTACTGGATGTCGAAGAATGCCATAAAAAGGTCGAATTCTCTTACAGCGTATTCGTCTGCAACCACGCAGTGGGCCCTGTCTCCGGGCCGGACAGCATCACCACCAATGTCGGCGGAGATGGGGAAGCCGACGCAGTCGTTTTCGAGCCTCCGTCCGCCGACCTCGCCTTCAAAATCGAAGGGCGTGGGGAATTTGATTAGTCTGGGATTGGAGTTATTCAAGGGAAAGAAATCTTCTTCTTCTTCTTCTTCTTGTTCTTCTTCTTCTCCATCGTCGTTATCGGCTGCTGTGGCGGGTTTCGAGGCCGTTGAGAGCGTTCATCAGCTGCGGATGCTTCATAATCGACTGCTTCAATGGAAGTTTGCGAATGCAAGAGCTGATGCTGTGAATCAGAGCAGGGCAGCCCAATCAGAGGTAGTATAGATGATGATCAAAGCCGTCCATATTGTGGGCCCCACCATTATCATCCACTGAACATATATTGATCAATCTGGGGAGGATTTGTATGGTCCTGATGCATCTGTCTGTACAAATGGGACTCATGGTTCGGCGATCCATGGAAGGATTGTACATCACCATTAGTTCAGGCGAGGAGAAGAATACAGGAATGATCTAGCTCAAAAGGCCTGAGATTGAATGGCTAGGATCTTCGGATCCGGGAGAATTTTAGATACAATAAGATCAGCGGTCTGGATCAGCAAACCATGACCCACTTGCACGGGATGGTTTTATTAAGAAAGTGTTCACATGCTATGCATTTGGACCCTACAATCTCTCTGAGTCAGATGGTTTAACCATGCAGTCAATGAACCTTTGCCGGTTGAGCTTGAGCAATTACCATTTTTTAGGGACCATGTAAGCATTTATGATTTGGATGGTCTGGTCGGTGTTTTTAGTCCGTGGCCCACGTAAGGTTTGGCCCACTGAATGTGTGGATCTAATCCATTTTTGCCATGTCTGTAGTTATGCAAGGGGAGAATGGTGACTAGTCATGGTAATGGGTTTTAACTAATTTATTGTAATTAAATGGGCTGGGTCAGTTGGGCCTGGGCTCAATGAACTTTTGGGGGTTCGGGTCAGGCAATAGGGTAATGGGTGATGGGTTGGGTTTGGGCCAGGCCAGAGTTCTTAGCCTGTTTTATAAATGGGCTGGGCTCTTGTGTATCCTGTCTGAACTGGACCTGACTAGGGCTATACATGAGCCAAGCTAGCTCGAAAAGCTCGCTTGGTTCAGCTCGATCTAGCTCGACTTGACTCGGTTTAAATGACGACTCGAGGCAAGACAAGCTTCAAATGACCTAGCTCGTTTTGAAAATAAGCCAAGTTCGATCACAGTAGATCTTGACTCGATTCGACTCGAACTTGGCTTGGCCTGAAGCTCGAGCTTGAGCTCGGCTCGACTTGAATATATATTATATTATATATAATATATTGTATTTAAAAATAAAAAATTAAATATTATATATATATATTATTAATTGAATATTTGATTTGAGAGTTGGGTCGGTGTGGGTTTGGTCAATTGGGTCGGGTGGCTAGGTTGAGTCGGGTGTTGATTGGGTCGGGTTGCTGGGTTGAGTTGGGTGCAAGTTGGGTTGGGTTGAGATCAGGCTCGACTCAACTCAAGGTAAGCTCGCCTCGACTCAATCCACTAGCTCGCCTTGAGCTCGACTCAAAATTTTTGGAAAACGAGCTAAGCTCCAATGGTAAGCTCGAGCTCGAGGAGAGAACGGACAAGCCAAGCCAACCTTGGCCCACCTTGACTCAACTCGTCTCAATGTACAGCCCTAGACTTGACCCATTGCCAACCATAGAAGTAGGGCTGTAAACGGGCCAGGCCTGGTTGGGTCAGTCCTACTTGATAGTGGACCGTGGATAGGCCATGGGCGTGGATTGGGTACTACCCCCACCAGGACCCAGCTAGAGATGGACGGTCCTGCCAAGGCCTTTGTGGGGCCAGCATGATTAATGTTTATTATTCACTCCGTCCATCCATTTTTGAAAGATCATTTTAAGTGATGAGCCCAAAAATAAGGTAGATCTAAGTCTCAAGTGTACCACACCATAAGAAGCAGTGGGAATTCAATGCACACCGTTGAAAATGTCTTAGGGGTCACAAAAGTTTTGGATCAAGCTAATATTTATGTTTTCCCTTCATTCAGGTCCATTTGATCTTATGAATAGGTTGGATGGTAAATAAACATCACGGTGGGCCCTAAGAAGGTTTCAACAGTGGGCGTCATTGTCACCATGGATTCCTGTGGTGAACTTGAGCCTTAGATCTACCTCCATTTTCGGCTCAACCCCTAAAATGACCTGTTAAAATGGATGGACAGTGCGGATAAAACACATACATCATGGTGGGCACCACAGAGCCCCTGACAGGACCGTCCATCTCTAGCTAGGTCCTGGTGGGTGTAGGGCCATGCCCAAAAATCAAAGAGAGTAGTAGACCGTTGTAGCCATCTCATAAGCGATCTGCAAAAGGAACGGTTAAAGCATTGGTCCGCACCAAGCCACTAAAACTTTCCAGAATCAGATGGTCAGAGTCATCCGATCACTGCGATTTTTGGTCCATAGCACCTCCACACTGTACCCCACCAGATCAACAGTCCCGATCACCACATGCTTCACACGTGTGGCACAGAAAACATTTTACTCTTGCTCCTCCAAACAAATGAAAACATATGGTTTGTTGATTTTGCAGAGTAGCTTGGTGAATGCATGGAGCACTCTTTCTCAACTGCAGTCTTCTGTGGTGCAAAAGCGCATACAACTTGAGAAAGAGAAGCTAGAGCTGAAGCTGAATAGAGTACTCAATTCACAGGTCAGCATCTGGGATAAGATAATTATATGTAATTAAACATCAAAACCATAGCTTAAAGGGTTTAATTACATTAATTAGCTGCTCATCCATGTTCTAGTGATTAGTACAAACCATAGTTCAAAAACCCGAATTCAACTTGACTCGACTCGACATCTAATGATTGTAAATTGTAAATATTGTGACTTAGTTTTTTTTTTTTTTTTTTTTTTTTTTTTTTAAATTTTTTGGTGCAGATTAAGTCATTGGAAGCTTGGGCAGATATGGAAAGGCAGCATATCTCAGCAGTTTCAACAACTAAGGATTGCATACATTCAGTTGTCTGCAGAGTCCCTCTAATTGAGGGTGCGAAGGTATGGCAGGAATGATTCAAATGAAAAATGAGAAAAGCTATGGTGATTTGAGAGGGGAGATTTTTAAGAGGTGGTGAAGTGGGTCATTGGAGCACATCAAATCTAGACCGTAAGTCACGGTTTTTGAACCATCATGTAGACATGTGGTTCACCTGATGAGCGTGGTTGGGCTGATTTTTTTTGCCCAAGGCATGTCCATTGCAGTCTTACATATGTATGCCTTGTTCGAATGTTGGCCACAGATCTCCTCTTCACCCTCTCCTCATTCAAATCACACATAGCACTCCTCAAGAAACAAAGAAAATAAAAATGAAAATGAGTATTAGGCCATGCATTTGTTGTTAACATTGAAGAGCTTGCAGGCCGATTCTCAGCCAACTTCCATGGCACTTCGTCATGCAGCAGATCTCACAGAATCCATCAATACAATGATCAGTGATTTCTCTCCCATGGTAGGCTTTCTAGATCTCTTTTTGCTTCATAGGGGTGTCATGCTCATGTTTACTTCAGTTTTATGGACAGAAGTTGAAAAATGGTACTAAAGTTAGGAGTACTAGAATGAATTCCAAGCAGATCTGTACTTGGGTCCTTGTTCTGACTTCATTTTGAGGTTTTAAACCTTGGTTTTGCCTGGTGTTTCATCTTTGACGGCACATATGAACCACTTTGTCATAACCACAAGTGAGATAAGAAAGGGAAACCCACATAATGTGGGTTTTGTGTGTGTTCATTGTGACAAACACGAAGGGGGTTGTTTCTGCCTGAAATGCAAAACTGCTTGTGATATATGGTATATCCAACTCGACAGCTAAAAATGATACTTTAGGCATGATTTTTTGGGTATATTTTCAGTCTAATATATGTAGTTTTTGTAGATTTTAATCCATGAAGTGAAATGTTAAGCAGGCTACAAAGACAGTTCCATTACTTTCTGAGCTAGCAGAGGTAGTGACAAGAGAGAGGGCTTTATTGGAGGAATGCTATGAATTGCTAGGTGTAGTTGCTAATCTAGAGGTATGAATAGACACCCCTTCTACTATTTCCAAGTTTATAAGAAGAGAAATGCATCAGCAAATTTAGATACTAAGGGTTCATAGCTCAATTGAGCATCACATCTTTAATATAATGGCTCTT
Source organism: Magnolia changhungtana (assembly GCA_030180095.1). Taxonomy (NCBI): domain Eukaryota; kingdom Viridiplantae; phylum Streptophyta; class Magnoliopsida; order Magnoliales; family Magnoliaceae; genus Magnolia; species Magnolia changhungtana. The sequence continues at coordinate 2,429,543 of JASAUF010000045.1, read as the reverse complement.
CTTTTTGGGAGATTACTGAGTGCTTGTGCATCATGGCAGGAATAATGTTCTGATGCAACCAGTCCATACAAGTGGGACCCATATTTTTGGTGATGCTAACCATTAATTTGATGGACCCACAATGGATTTCACGGAGATCATATATAAGAAAAAGTTCAACTTTGGCCTTTTTTCTAGATTGTTGGTTGCATTTAGTGATAAACCTTCTGTTAGTAAGCCACTAATGGATGGGTGAAAATCTTTTAATTTTAGAGATTCCAGTAATCCCCCTTAACTGTAGGGAGCATTAGATAAAAAGGTTTGGACTTCAGATAAATGAACTATGAACCCATCTCTATGTTCCAGTTGCATCAGAACAATGTCCATGTGTCCATGCTGCTAGCAGCTAAATGGTAAAACAGTAAAATCTTCATACATTATCTACTACATTGAAAATGGTTGGCAGGAATCTAGCAATAATTTTTAAATACAAACTTCCAGTTCTCATTTTGAAACACATGTTACGATTCCCGCCCACCACTATTGGATGGTGAGAGATACGAGCACAGACTCTTGGTGCAGACTGTGCTTTCACAATCTTTTCCCTTATAACATGTACTTGAAAGTCACTCAATGCATATAGATATGATCTTAATTTCTCTATTGGTTTCACTTGGGCAGCTAAAAGAGAGGAGCTTAAAGTGCCATATCATTCAGTTGAAAACACATCAGCCACAGCAACAGCAACGAGCACAACTACAGAGCACAGTTTAATTGAAAAGAAATGCCTCTTGCAAAGAGAGCTCATTTAGGTAAAAGATAGAACTAGGAATTGTTGAAGAGCTTCTTTTCCTTTGTGGTTAATAAAGTATGTGCAGTTCAGATAGTGTAAATAAAAGTTCTAGAAGTGTAAAAAAAAACAAGCATTTGTTATAGAAATGTCCTTCCAATCAAAAGGAGGCTCGGCTTGAATTGAATCTCAAATAGCAAAATCTTGAAAATAAAAAATGGTTACTTGAAATTTTAAGATGGTGGGATCAAATTACAAATAGTTTAATCTAAGGTCTATAATTAGAAAATATATCAACATTCAAGACCCAAAGATTTGGAAAGCATCCTTGGGTTTTTCAGTTTGTAAAAGTGGGGCCAGTGTTTCAGTGAGATGCATGCTGTTTGATTGGATTCCTCTGTACTGAACCATTCCCAAAAAATTTCCAGACTGAAAGATCTGGTGTCCAATTGGTTGAATGTTGACTTTTATTCATTTCTTTTCTTAATTAAGTCAAATTATCAGCGTTCTCATAGGGGACATTTTTTGGACATGGTTCATCCATGGTAGCTGTAGATTGCACCAAATCAACAATCTGGATCACCAAATCATGGGCCCCACTGGCTCACAGATTCGATGAGGATGCGCTATAAGTACGTCTCATTCAGGCAGATACTGTCCAAACAGCAAAAAATGTGTGATAAAGAGACCTGGATTCAGGTAGGAAATTCTACAATAATAGCAATAGAATTACAAATACAAACTTTCCAAAAAGCAAAAGATGTTTGATAAAGAGATCTTGATCCAGGTAAGAAATTCTACAACAATAGCAATAGAATTACAAATACAACGATGCTATCCATAATCTTCTCCTTCTTACATATCTTTGAAAAAGAGTTGGAGGTGGGTCTTGGCATTGTGATTGCCCCTCTCTGAATCATTCCACCACTTTTGGCTTCCATGGATCTCTTTGAGAAAGTGCGTTAGGCTCCTAGGTGAGATGGGAAGCTGATGCAGGACAATTAACCACTTGCACTAAAAGTTCGACTTGATAGAGAGAGTGTTAGGCTGCTAAGTGAGATGGGAAGCTGATGCAGGACAATTAACCACTTGCTTTAACAGCTCAAACTAATAGAGCATGACAAATTAATCTTTTTATCTAATAGCCTAGGCTTTAAATCCATGGGTTAGGTCCTCGGCCGAACCATCCTCATGGGCCCCAAATCCATAGGTTCCACCCTCTCGTGGGCCCTAAATCCATGGATTCCGCCTCACAAGAGCCACCCGCCTCACACAGCCCTCAAATACATGGGTTCCGTGGGCTGCCTACCCTGATTGTGCCCTTGCATCCCACAAGCCACCCCACTTGAGCCCGGTTTGAAAATGCCCCCATATTAGAAGCTTCTTCACTCTAGACAATTCCATACCTTAATAGTGTATAGGGAATTGCAAACCAAGATGCTCCAACAAATGTTCTTCAAATTTGGTTATTGAAGAGCATGATGGAACAGATGCTCCAACAAATGCTATTTAAACTTGGGAGCATGATGGAACTATTTACTAGTTTCACCCATCTCTCCCCCTCCCAATGCTATCTCCTCCATCACCTTGCATCCTTCAACTACAATTTCTTCAAGCTTCTATAGTTGTAATTGACACAACAGCAAAAGGAAGAATAGAATCTTCAAATCAATACATGCTTCGACATGCAATGCCTTCAGATTTACAAGTGTGTCATGAAGCATGAATCCATTGCATAGAGTATCCATTGCATAGTTCGGATAGTAGCAATTTCTCTGCAGTGGGTAAAGAGTTCTCCTTTGCCATTACCATGCATTCCATCCCATTGCATAGAGCCATCAAATTAGGATACTTTAAATACATTAATCTAGACCGTTCATTAAGTCCACAGCTTAAATTTCATGGGCCAACCTACAAAAATAACACCGATCTAACCCACATGCACTATTTAATCAATGGCCTTTCATATGGACGGACGGTCAAGACCATTTACAAGAAAAAAGCTCCAATCATATGGGCCATGATGGATTGCCTATGATTCCAAGGAATCACTTTTGTTAGGCAATCGTAAGCATCCATCCTTGGATTGGAAAAAAAGGAAAGGTATAGGAAAAAAAAATTCGAAATCAAGGATGGATTGGATCATCCAATCAGCTTCAATGGATCCCCGATAATAGAGGTGGGCGAATCCTTGTTTGAGGGGCTCAACATCATATACGTGCCTTAGATACACGCAATCCATCCGTTTTGAGTTTTGACAGATCATTTTAAATAATGATCCAAAAAACGAAGCAATCCAAATTTGAGGTGGAACACACTACAGGAAGCAGTACTTATACTATATAATTTAACATGGACATTAAAGAAGACAAAACAAATATATTAGCTTGATCGAAAACTTTTGTGGCCCTTAGAAGTTTTAAAGGGTGGACGTCACTCTCACGACTGTTTTCTGTAGCGGGTTCCACTCGAGCTTTGGATCTGACTCGTTCTTTGGTTTATAACCTAAAATAGTATCTGCAAATAGATGGGCGGCGTGGATACAAAACATACGTGGACCCATGGAACTGGTGACGTCGCAGCCAGTCTCGCTACTCGTCCGTCATAGACGGAAACGGATTGGCTACTCGCCCTGCCATCAGCTCCGTGGCTGGTGGTCGGTGTTCTGTGGTCCCCACCATGACGTATGTGTGTCATCCATTTCATTCATCCATTTTTACATATCATTTCATGGCTTGATACCAAAAATGAGAGGGATATAAATCTCATGTGGACAACACCACATGAAAACAATAGTGATTGGATATCTACCATTAAAATCCTCCTAAGGCCCACTATACTGTTTATTTAACATCCAATCTATTGATTAGGTCATACAGGCCAGATGAAGAGAAAAAACAAAGAATATATCAATCCAAAACTTTTATAACCCCCAAAATGTTTTTAATGGTCGAGCCTCATTCAACACTGTCTCCTTTAATGTTGTCCACTTGATTTTTGGATATATCTCATTTTCGTACTTATACCGTAAAATAATCTGTAAAAATAAATGAACGGCATAGATGAAACACATACATCATGAAGGGGCCCGCATAACACCGGCCATCAGCCATTTGCTAATGTCAGGGGGAGTAGCCAATCCGTTTCCGTCGTAGATCGGTTTGGAAGCCGATATGCTGGTGTGCCACACACACCAGCTATATAGCTGATGTATTGACGTCAGCAAATTCTATGTGTCCTGCTGTATTGACGTCAGGGACTCAGATTGCGTAATACCCACGCACGTCCCTATCTCCGAGCGGGCAGTTCTGTGGGCGGGCCCACCGTGATGTATCTGTACATCTGAACCGTCTATTTCTTTTCTTATATTATTTTAAGCATCAAAGCAAAAATTAAGTAAATGCAACGCTCAAGTATACCACACCACAGATGACTTTTGCATTTAATACAACTGAAATTTAATGCTTAGTGCATTTAACGCAACTAAGCTTATTAATTGGTGTGGTACACTTGAGCATTGTATCTGACTCATTTTTTGTGTTGATGCCTTAAAATAATATGAGAAAAGGGATAGGCGGTTCGGATGTACAGATAAATCACCGTGGGCCCGCCCTGCCCGTTCGGAGCAAGGGAGGGGCAGGGGAGTACGCAATCCGCGTCCTGACGTCAGCAAATTCTGTGGGTCCATCGCGAGTGTTATATCCAAACTGCCCATCTATTTTTCGAACTCAGTCATATCTACCGTTGAAACCCTTTCGGGGTTACAGAAGTTTTGGATCAACATGAAATTTATTTTTCCCCTTCGTAGAGGTATTTTTGACATTCTTAGTAGAGGTATTTTTGACATTATGAACAGATTAGATGGAAAATAAACGTTACGGTGGGTCCTACGTTTATCCCCACTGCTATATTTGGTGTGGTCCATTTGAGCTTTTTCTATAATTCATTTTTTTAGATAATTCTCTAAAATGATATAAAAAAAATGATGAACAATTTAGATATAATAAATACATCATTGTGTGGCTCATGTAACTTTGATCTCCTTTGAACCGTTCGTACCACTCGGAGCTGGAGGAGCGGCGGCGCTCGTCTTCGCACGACACGTATCTACATCAGCTGGTGTCGGGTTTGACCCGGTTTGACTTGAGACCTCAATAAATAAATCATTCCAAATTCAATTTCTCTCTGAAATTTATTATTGTTTTTTCTTTATTGGGCTCCAATTGTTACAAATTCCATTCTATACCCATAAATCAAGGTCAGTTTCTCGCTGTGAAATTTTGGGTGCGTTTGGCAACACTGCCAGAAGCCATTTCTGACAGCTTATGTCACAAATTAAATCAAGGTCAGTTTCTCAGTGTGATATTTTGGGTGCGTTTGGCAGCACTGCTAGAAGCCATTTCTGACAGCTTATCTTCTAAAAAGAGAAGCTAATCTAAAGTGAGGATGGCTTTTATTTTGAAAGAAAAGCTGCTACCAAACGCACCCAAATATTTCTCCGAAGTTGTTTTGATATCTGCAGCCATGGACTTACACTGAAAGCCTTCCCAATTCTATTTCTGCAGCATCTTGCATTGCTTTTTCACACCCATTTAATAATTAGGCTATAAATGATTTACTGCATTTACCCCAATCTCATATATAGGTGGCTCTTCATTTTCAAGCTAATGGTTATATTTTCAAAGATTGGCTCTCCATTTATAGGATTGAAATAATTTACAAGCTATCCAAACTCAGTTATTTATCTGTTAATCATTTACAGCTTACAACCAAACAGGACAGGTTGTAAAGTTTACACCTATTAATCATTTACCACTCAAAAGCATCCAAATGACCCCTTAGTTTATTGTGGCATTTTAATGATTGAAGAATTTATTTAAGGGGTTGTTAGAATGTAAGTTTTTAAGTCGTGACTTTAAGCTATAAGTCACTTAAAGGGTAGTGACTTCCCACCCCTAGCTCAATGAAGTTTCAGGTTTGGTTCCAACCCATGGCTCGGTGGTAGATAGAGTGCGTTCCAACACTTTGGTCATGGGTTCCGCTGCCGATGTGGTGTGCGTGTAAAAAAATAATAAAGAAAAAATAGACATTTAGGTGAATTTCCTCCCCCCAAACAATACTTGTAAGTGATTTATAGTTAAATTACTTCTCACTTACGGAACCTACAGGCGCATCCAAACGGCCCCTAAAGCATTGTTTGAATGCAAAAAATCTGATGTTTCCTTGTACAGCTTGGATCAAATCGTAAGCTTTGTAAGAGTAAAAGATGCATCTAAGTGCATCAAAGCATGTTTATGTGTGTCTAAGTGCATCTAAGTATATTACACTTGGATGAACTTAAAGACACTTACAAACTGTATTTAGATGCACTTGGATGCATTTATATGCACTTAGAGACTTAAACACACTTAACCGTGCTTGATTCACTATTGTATAGTTGTACTATACAATGCTTTGTATTCAATCTAGCCTGTTTCTCGTTTTCATATGTCTTGCCTTCAAATTGTTTTACCTTTCTAAGTCCAACTTTAAAGTAACTTGACATCAATTGGAACACAAAACCCTCAACATAAATGATAAATTAGAATTTACATTTTGTTTTCATCTTATTAGTGTAATAATTGTGATTTAATTCAATAGGGGATCTGATAAACCTAAACAATGTATATTCTGTTCTTTTTAATGGTTGAGATTTTTACTGCAAAATGCCGCTTAAGAATTCTAATTTTACCAAACAATGCCATGAATAATTGAAACACCCAAAAAGTGCATTTCAGGCGGTGAAATGGCAAAAAAAAAGTTGTGAAGGCAAACATTGTTGTGCCCACTTGGCATGTGTATGACATATAATCCTTTCGGTGGGCACACCTCACTATGATGATTAGATGAACCAAAATCAGGCCGGCAAAAAAATAAAAACACCCAAAAATCACCTAATTCAGGTGGCCCACCGGATTTTTAGATTGCCCTGACTTTTGGTTTGCCTGATCATAATGATGGGGTGCACCTATTGGACGGGTTAAATATCATACAAACACCATGTGGGGCCCCACAATGCTTGACTCAGCCACTTCTGAAAGAAATAGGCGGGGGCATTTCAGTCAGTTCACCCCCCGAAACAGCACATCTTAGGAGTTTCAATTAGTCAAGTAATTGTTTGGTAAAATTAGGATTCTTGAGGAATTTAGCGGTAAAACTCACCAACTTGTTTCTAGTTGAATTTTTCAGTTCAAATTTCCTTTCGCTTTGTAAGTTCTTTCTTTTTCATAGACAATTACATTTAAAGATTAGTGTTTGAAATAGTGAATAGCATGTAGCTAACAGCCCTTTGAAGCATGAGGTATAAGCTACGTAGCATGTAACGTAAGCCACTCTACTCCTAAATTTAAATTAAAATAATGTGAAAATTAGGGAAAAGAGTAAATTAAATTTTATTTAAAAAAAAAAAACAGAAACAAAACTGCTTTAATATTGTTGCTCGTGTTATTTTAATAAAATCATTGAAAATGTTTTCCAATTACAATAATAAATGGTTGTAAATGGGTAATGGTTATATTTGACTAGAATTTACTTTACCTCCTTCCTTTGTTAAACTCAAAAGTCACTGTGAAAATGATAGTTTTATAATGTGAAAATGTAATGATTACAATTTACTTTACCTCATTCCTTTATAAGTGCATTTGACTCTTGATTTACATGCCATGATTCGTGTTTAAACAAACACCTGAAAATGATAATGATAGCCATTTACTCTGCATCTCATAGGAAATTGGAAAACCAAATAGGCCCTAATAACTATTTTTTAGTGAAATTGCAAAAATGTAAAAATAATGGAAAATATAATTAATTTTACTGTTGTAGTGTAACTTATGCTATGTAGAATGTAGTATATGCCACATATCATGTACTGTATGCTACATGCGACATATGCTATTTAATGCAAGGGCATTTTCACACTGGGCTCGAGTGGGGTCGCTTGTGGGATGCAGGGGCACACTCGGGGTGGGTGCGGCCCACGGAGGAGGTCTCGTGTTCGAGACTCCTCACCAGGGGTGATTAATGCGCATTTCACACCGGGCTCGAGTGGGGTGGCCCGTGGGATGCGGGGACACACTCGGGGTGGGTGGCTCATGTGATTTGGGGCCCACGAAGGGGGTTCGGCCGAGGTCCTAAAAATCCATGAGATGTGGGGCCTGAGCTATGAGATAAAAGAATTAATTCGCCATACTCTAATAATTCGAGCTTTTAGAGCAAGTGGTTAATTGTCCTGCATCAAATTGGTATCAGAGCGGGAGGTCTCGTGTTCAAGACTCCTCACCGGGGGTGATTAATGCAGGGGCATTTTCACCGGGCTCGAGTGGGTCGCTTGGGGATGCAGGGGCACACTCGGTGGGGTCGGCTTGGAGGTCTCGTGTTCGAGACTCACTCAGGGCATTAATGCACTTGGGGTGGGGTGCCCGTGCGGGGACACACTCGGGGTGAGTGGCTCAGTGATTTGGGGCTCGTGGGGGTTCGAGACTCCATGACCGGGGGAGCTATGATTAATGCGCATTTCACACTTTTTAGAGCAGCTCGAGTGGGGTGTCCCAAGACTGGGGTGATTAATGGGGGGCACACACTCGGGGTGGGTGGCCCATGTGGTCTCGTTTGGGACTCCACCGAGATTAATGCGCATTTCACACTTCGTGGGATGCGGGGAGGTCCCATGTGAAAAAAATCCATGGGATGTGGGGCCTGAGCTATGAGATAAAAGGATTAATTCGCCATACTCTAACAGTTCGAGCTTTTAGAGCAAGTGGTTAATTGTCCTGCATCACTATTTTTAGATGCTATGTAGCATGAAGGATATGCCACACTATGTAGAGCAAGCTATTTAAAACACCAACATAGACACAATAGAGTAAAAAATCTACTCCAGTTCTACCAATTGAATCCATATAAGGGGGCAAATACGGGCAAACAAGTGGATAACATTTGACCTTGAACCTAACATACAAATCTAGGGGGACCTGTGTGGTAAACCCTAAGATTGAATTCATCTTATTTTAGTTAATTGCAATTATGTATCATGGATAGTATATTTTTTTAATTATTATTTTTATTATTTTTATAAGTTTGAAAGTAATCTTGGTAACCAACAATCATCATCCTAATACATAATTATGATCAAGTAAAATGAGATAAATTCATTTTTGGGTGTCTAACAAACTGGCCTTAATGCGATTCATGCCACACATGCCAGTGTGGGTCATGTGCAAGATATAGGCCAATCACTGGGTGGGTCCTACAGTGAACAAGTCCTGGACAATGATCCTCCATTTTTTCTTATGTGTAACTAATGCGGGGGTATTTTCATATTGGGCTTGAGTGGGATAGCCTGTGGGATGCAAGGTCACACTCAGGGTGGGCGACCCACGGAACCCATGTAATTTGGAGCCCGTGTGAGGCGGAACCCATGGATTTGGGGCCCATGAGGGGGCAAAACCTATGTATTTGGGGCCCACGAGGAAGGTTCGGCCAAGGATCTAACCTATGGATTTTGGGCCTTTGCTATGAAATAAAGAGATTAATTCGTCATGCTCTATTAGTTTGAGCTTTTAGAGCAAGTGGTTAATTGTCCAGCATCAGTGACCCAACTCCTGACTGGACCAACCTGATATTTTGATCAGGCACTGTGAGCCCCTCCTGATGAATGGTTGGGATCTTGCACACGCATGCACATTGGCGCTTGTGCCCTGAATCTCTTCTCCAATCGGTCTAGTCTTACTATAAATCATGTTAGCATTCTCTGGGTCCAATCAGGGAGTGCTGCTTGTTTCATTCATATACTAGTTTTTGAGTTGGGTTTATTGTTTTGTTTACTGCTTGTTTCATGTTTCTACAGTGGCTATGGAATTTATTGGGATGCTCTTTGAAGTTGTGAAGAATGTCTGGGAACCCTTTGCGGAGCAGTTAAAGTATCTCAAAAGCCTCCCAGAAAACATGGAGATTTTGAGAAGCAAAACAGAAGAACTATGCAGCCAACAGAATGATGTAAAGATGGAACTAGATGGAGCTGAGGTAAGACAGGGGAAGAAGCGAAAGCGGGATGTAGAAGTATGGCTGAAAAATGTGGAAACAATCACAAAAGACGTAAGAAATATTGAAGATAAACTTGGAGAAGAAGAGAGATACTTGCCACGTTTAAGATTGGGAAAGGTTGTTGTGAAGAAGATTGAAGAGGTGACCGAACTGCAGGAGAAGGGTCGATTTTCAGATGGGTTGCTAATGGATGCAATGCCAGAGAATGGAATTACCCTGCCCACAACAAGGGTAGTGGGTAAAACAACAACTGAAAGAACTTTGGAAATGGTTTGGGACTGCTTGATGGATGTGAGTCTTGGAAAGATTGGAGTGCATGGAATGGGTGGAGTAGGGAAGACAACCATAATGAAACACATCAACAATCGTCTCAGAGAAACTCGTTTTTTCGACAATATTATTTGGGTGACAGTGTCAAAAGCCCGTAGCTTGGTGCGGCTACAGAGCGATATTGCAAAAGCAATTCAGTTAGACTTGCCTGAAGATGATTATGAAGACAACAGATCAGCGAAACTGTTTGCTGCTTTGATGCGAAGGAAGAAGTTTGTTCTCATCTTAGATGACATGTGGGAAGCATTTCCTTTGGAAAAGGTTGGAATTCCAGCACCTGATGAAGATAATGGCTGCAAGTTAGTACTGACCACTCGTGACCTGGGAGTGTGTCGCTGGATGGAGACAGAGAAGGAAATCAAGGTAGAGGTTCTTTTGGAGGAGGAAGCATGGGAGCTGTTCAAGGATAAAGTCGGTGGTGAGGAGGTGCTCTCCTCAAATGTACGCAATGTGGCAATGCTTGTAGCTAAAGAATGTGGCGGGTTACCACTCGCCATCCTCACGGTCGGACGAGCTTTGAGGCAAGTGGATGATGTTAGGGTGTGGAGGAACACATTGAATGAATTGAAAGGATCTACGTGTGAGATCAAGGGCATGGAAGATGTTGTCTTTGCGCGCCTACAGTTCAGTTACCATCGCTTAAGAAATGACAAGATCCGAGCTTGTTTCTTATATTGTGCATTATATCCTGAGGATTACGAGATACCCACCTGGGAATTGAAAGATTATTGGATTTGGGAGGGATTAATTGCTGAAGTTGCGAACAGAGAAGCTGAACTTGACAAGGGGCAAGCTATACTGAAAGAACTCCAATATGCATGTATGTTAGAAAATGTTATTGATAAGGAAAACGTCGAATGTGTTAAGATGCATGACTTGATCAGAGACATGGCCATCAACATCGCAAGAATGGCACCTCGGTTCATGGTCAAAGCAGGCGTTGGATTGAAGGAACTACCTAGAGATGAAGAATGGGATGGAGATTTAGAGAGAGTTTCGCTGATGAGGAATGATGTAGAAGGCATGACAGGTCAGCCCAAGTGTCCTAAACTCTGCACCTTACTGCTACAATTAAATCCTCTATCAGAAAACCCCACACATTCATTTTTTGAGCATATGCACAACCTTAGAGTCCTCGACCTATCTCGTTCTAAGGTGAAGTTTCTACCAGAGTCACTTTCCGAACTGGAAAACCTTCGTGCACTTCTACTATGTCATTGTCCGGTATCGAAGGTACCTTCACTAGCAAAGATGAAGGAACTAAGGGTGTTGAACCTCTACTACACTCGCGTTGAAGAATTGCCCAAAGGGGTGGAGAGTTTGCCTACCCTGAGACAACTAGATCTCTCCTACACGCGGAATTTTAAAATATTTCCAGCTAAGGTAATACCCAAGCTTGCACATCTTGAAGATCTGTTGATGTACCGAAGCAGCTGCAGGTGGTCCTCATGCTCGTCATTGGTGGGGGAAGGAGCTGGCATAGAGGAGCTCATGAGATCGCCGCAAATTACAACTCTCTACATTCATTTTGTGGATTTGCCCACCTTTGTTAGTTATATGAGATCCAGGCAGTGGCAGATGTTGAAAGGCTTTCGTTTCACTATAGGCCTTGTATCAAGCCGTTTACCCTCTGCTGCTTTCGAGTGGCATTCTTTTTCTGTAGAAATCGTGGGTTGTAATCTTTTTAGTGGTGAGAACTCCCTTCTGCTCCCAGACAACACTCTCAACTTGGACATCGACGACTGCAATGATATCTCTAGGTTATCAGAACTGCCGTGCTTAGCTAACTTAACACAGCTGCGAGAATGTTATCTTGGCCAATGCAAAGGGATTGAATGCGTGATAATGGCAGAAGAGAACTCTTTATCGACCCTAGAGAAATTGCTCTTATCTGAATTGCCGAATTTATGGACTCTATGCAATGGATTCGTGCTACATGACACGCTTGTAAACCTAAAGGTATTGCATGTTGAAGCATGTATTAATTTGAAGAATCTATTCCCCCTTTTTCTGTTGCATCAACTACAGAACCTTGAAGAAATTGTAGTTGAAGGATGTAAGGTGATGGAGGAGATAGCATCCGGAGGAGGAGAGGTGGGTGAAACTATTAATAATACCATCGCGCTCCCAAGGTTGAAGAGATTGGAATTCTATCAACTACCAGAATTGAAGAGCATTTGTGGGAGAATCTTGATTTGCAATTCCCTATGCATTATCAAGGTTTGGAATTGTCCAAAGCTGAAGAAGCTTCCTATCTCACTTAGCAGTCTAACAGACTCCCTCAAAGAGATCCGTGGAAGCCGAAAGTGGTGGAATGAGTTGGAGTGGGACAATCACAATGCCAAGACTCACCTCCAACCCTTTTTCAAAGATATGTAAGGAGAAGAGGATGGATAGTATTGTTGTATTTGTAATTATATTGCTACTATTATAGAATTTCCTAACTGAATCCAGATCTCTTTATCACACATCCTTTGCTTTTTGGAAAGTATGTACTTGTTATTCTTTTGCTATTATTGTAGAATTTCCTACCGGAATCCAATCTCTTAATCACACATGTTTTGCTTTTTGGAAAGTATCTGCCTCAATGAGGTGTGGGCCATTGGAGCTTTGGGTCCGCCTCATGTTTGGGCTCATGTAGTAAAAATGAGCTTGGAAAATGGATGGATGGATCATGGTGGCCCCACAGAGCTTGGGGCTGCAGGAACTTTGTGTCCATTCTTGGGCTTCTGTCTAAACACAAAGTGGCGCACCTGATGGATGGTGGATCTCATCAACTTGAAGTTGTCCATCCACATCGGCAAATTACCAAGTGGTGTATGACTATTAGACTTGGATTAGCTACTGCCATTGCATGTACTGTGATTGGTACGGACCCAACATGACAGAATTTGATTGGATGATAGGCCACTATCAGAGATGGAGCCCACTCAAGTAGCTACTCCTTATGAGCAACTTTTAAACATGCTTTACATGGCCTATCTCTCACAGCGACCAGAGTTACACGCAAGGGCAGTACTCAATCCTAGTGCAATGGCCATACAGTGTGTGATAATTCACTGACATGGGTGGACGATTTCATGTCTATGAGATCAACCATCAGGTGCGCCACTCTCTTGTGTTTATTAGACTGAAGCGCATCAGGTGCGCCACTATGCCTTGTGTTTATTAGACTGAAGCCCAAGAATGGACGTGGATCGCCTGTAGCCCCAAGCCGTGGCCCTGAGATGTGTGTTATATCCACTCCATCCATCTATTTTCCAAGCTCATTTTTAGGGCATGAACCAAAACATGAGCTGGATCTAAAGCTCCAGTGGACCACACCACAAAAAGCAGTAGGGATTGAACGCCTACCATTAAAAACTTCTTGGGGACCACAATAGTTTTGGATCAAGCTGATATTTACATTTTTCCTCTATCCAATGATCATCCAGGTTGGAGCTTGGGAATTGCCACGGTGGGCCCTAGGCAGTGTCAACGGTGGGCATATTTATCCCCCTGGGCCCACTTAGATCTGCTTCATACTTGGGCTCATGTCTTAAAATGAGCCGGCGAAATGGATGATATAACACTTACATTATAGTGGGCCCCACAGAGCTTAGGGCTGCAGGGCTACCTACCATCCACGTCCACCAAAAAATCAGGCCGATTTACACACACCGTTGAAATCGTCCAAATTGCTTATGGGTCCATCCGGATGCATATATTCCATCGAATCAAGAATATCCTCTGGGCCAAATCAAATGAATTTTTAGAGGGATTAGACATGACTTTATACCGTTCCTTATGGCATGTCCCACCTAAATCCTGGGTTGGACTAATTTTCAAGATACATGGTGAAAATGTGGCTGGGCACCTGATGGATGGGTTGGATCTGATGTATCCGATTTCTTGTTGGAAACCTTTCAATTCTAGATGATTTCTTCACAGTCACTGTCCTCTTTTTATCTTAGAAACAAAGATCAAAAGCAATCTACTTCGGATGAGAGAAATAGCTGGCAAGGAGAAAAGAATGGTTCTCACTGGCAGCAGATGGAAGTAAGAGTAACAAAAGATACTCGGGCAGAGTGACGGATGATACCCAGGCACTTAGAAATTGCATACAAGTAATTCGAACCAACTGTGCAGAAAAAAAAAATGTTATTTGATCATCCAACCATCAGATAGGTGGACATTTTTTGGATGGTTAATAATGGAAAACATCCAATGGTCCCATTTCAACAAGCAAGTGTCAACTTATTTAAGTTAATGCATGCCATGTGACCATGATACTCTGCCAGAGTATTAAATAACACCCTGTAGGAGCAAACCCGAATAGCTTGGGAATTTCCAGATTAAGAAGCATGTGGCATGCCTGAAGTAGAAGATTCACTCTACTACAGCTCGGACAGAAAATAACCAAACGCAAAAGAGAATGCAATTTTTTTAAATTATTAAAATAACTGAAGTTCGAACGCTCCTATGTTTGAAATAATGGGTTTAAGGTTGCATTTGCTATTTTTGACAAAGTAACACATCCATATAACGAGGCTTAGATAGTTCTCAGACCCTGTTGCAGAAATGTTTGTTTTTTAGCTAAAACCTCTCTCCATAGATTACATGAATAGCTGGTGGTGTAACATTGAAGCCATTTGTGCCTAGGAAGGCCTTGAAGGCGCTGCACATTTGAAAGCCAGTGTCATAAAGAAACCAATGAATAAGTCTCTTTTCAGTATCATTCAACCTATATAAAGAGGAAGGCACAGACACGTTTGTTGAATGCATACAAAAGGTGTCTAATAGCAGAGGCTTTTAAAACCAGTTTCATCAACACATCCATAAATTATTATTGAAGTGATAATTGTAAGTGAATGTAATAATTATGTGACAATACACCTAAACTCTTAAATGTCGAAAAACAATTTATTTTTATTTTTTTTAAAAAGCATGTATAACAATGATGGAAAAACAAAAAGTTCTTTATGAGGCGCGTTCCTTGAGTCAACATGGCAGAGTTTCAAAAAGAAAAAAAAAAAAAAGAAGAAAAAAAGAAGAAGAAAAGCAATAATTCTGTCACCTAGCCATGAGATAATTCTAAGCCATCACATTCAACTATAATGAAGTGGTGTCTAGGACCTTACACTATTGGCTGCTAAAATCACTGGTTGAATCCCCCTTTAACATCAAGGGCATTGCTAAGTAGCTTAACTTTTTTCCATTTCATGAGGCATTTATACACATTCTATTTCGAAACAATCTTGAGAACTGCTGCTTTTTGGAAGCATAAATTACAATAAGAATCCTGTCATATGGTGTGTTTTTTTTTTTTTTGAAGATTGATAATATTATTCCAAAAAAAGCCGAAACTTTACAAATATACAAAACAAAAAAGATATACAACTCCTGCCAACTATCCGGAAAACAAGTAAACTTTGATGCTAACACCCATTCCATTACAAGAGATTTAGCTCTTCTACACACCTCCAAGACCTGCCCATTACGATTTCTGAAACATTGGTCGTTCCTTTCAAACTTAATCACTAGACTTTTCTCCCGATATTATCCCACAACCCTTTTGCAAAGGAGCAATGCATGAAGAGATGATCCACCGCTAATTTCCTCGGACATTTGGAACAATTTGCATTGGTAGATGGGGCCCTGAAATCTTCCCTGTAAACCGCAGCTTTTAAGGTCCTCGTGTTTGACCACGTCTCACAAGTCTCCTATTGATCCACAAGCCATCTTGAATTTCTTAAGATCATGGAGTACTTACTGAGAGGCAGAGGTTGGTGCTTTGGAAGGTCTTGATCATCTTTTTGGCTTCTTTCTTGAGTAGGCCATATAAGGTGACTCAGCGATGCCATTGAATAAGCTTCTCCAGTGTCCCTGAGTACTTGGAAACGGATTCTCTTATCTGCGGTAAGAGCCTTGTCTATTTCATCATTAAGGGTTTAGCTAGATGATGATCTCCCTATTAGTGGGAAAAAATGAGATGCCTCGTTCAATTAAACTTCTAGGACAAAAAGACGATGGAAGCTGTCGATCATGGAGGTCCATCATCGAAAATTCCAAGTAGGTGACGGAGAAATGCGCTTGAACTATCTCATTCTTGTGAGAAACTACAGCCTAGCTGGGAGGGACCCTTTATAATCGAAAGTATATTCTAGAAAAATTTTAACTAGATGACCATGGATGGTGGTTGTGAGCCTCTCCCATGGTGGTTGTCACTAATGTCACAATGTCAGGCAATTGCAATTTTTTGCCAATCTAACATTTCAAAGCTGACCCCAAATTGTTGGGAGAAAGGCTAAGATGATATTGACTGATTACTCATTGAAAAATATCACTCATTGGTGTTGGGATTTGTTACTCTATTCATCTACAGGCACTGAAGATTGGGGGAGTGATTTCCATTACATTGGCCACTCACCTCCAGCATTTGCAGAGATAGATCTCTCAAATGTGGAACTCTTGAATTTTACGTTCATTTGCAAGTTTATCCATACTTCAGAGGCAGCAGCTATGCCACCCAAATACAGGTTTCAGTATCAAGTACACCAAGGTCCTGGGGTATGGCGGACCCACAAAATCCAAACTATCAGGATATAGGTAAGACAATGATGGGTTAATATTGCAGATGAGCATAACCATGTCAAAATAATGATATCTTAAGTTGAATTTGTTGCCCAATTGTTATAATTTACTATAAATTCCGAATAGGTAACGACTACAGAGTTTGAATCTTGGTGGATCTGAATTTCAAGTTTCAGGGAAGGAGGATCTCACATCCTTACCCTTATTTGGTTATCTGGCTCGGGTGGTCCAGCTTCTTAGAAGGATCAGGAGTATCATAGGGAAATGGAGATTTTGTTGGAAAATTTCTT